>JAWMRA010000001.1:42791404-42859158 GCA_035584735.1 Pseudotriccus pelzelni | reverse complement strand
CCCTGCAGAGGAGAACAGCAGTGAGCAGCACAAGGCTGGGAGGGCTCAGGGTGGGGGCACCCAGCAGTGCCCTTGCAGAGCCAGCACCATTCCCAGCACTGGCCTCTCAGCCCAGGGCAGGGAGGTGGCTCTTCCCTCCGAGGAGGGACAGCAAATGGCCAGCTCAGCAGTCCATGTTTGCCCTGCATGGACAAGACATGCCCGTGTGTCACGGCTTGGGGCTGGGGGGAGGAAGGCTTAGACAAAGTTTCTTGGAGAAGCCTCTCATTGAGCTACGAGGGGCAGAAAGGACCCCCTTGCTTTCTAAATTCCTTCTCAGAGAGGACCTGGCTGTGGCTGGATCCAATCTCAGGCTCAGATTTTGCTTTAAATGGAAGGAATTATAGAGGTGTGATTCAATCACTTTGTCCTGTAGGTTTTAGTGATGGGAAATCAGAAATATTTATATAAAATGAATTATTTATTATGACAAATGAACAAAGAATTGATCGGACAAGTGAACAGGTGAAAGACCTTTAACAGAATTATTTACTGCACAGTATAAAAGCCAAAATCTCCTAGCAGTATAGTGTAAGATAGGACAGTGCTGTCTATCGAAGTCATTCTATTAAAGCAATTGGATCAAGGGCAGCAAAAAGAAACAATCCTTAAGGAGAGATTGAGGTAACTCAGCCCACAAGGACAGGGGGTAGTTCTCTCTCTTTCACTTAACCCCTGGGCAGTGACCATGAAGATCTGTCCCTGCTTCTTGGGAGAAGCTCCACACACTTCAAGGAAGTCTGGGGAAGAATCTGCCACATGAATGTTGGACGGGACTTTTGTAGTTAGAAAGGGTTTGACTGCCAGACATATTTCCAGGCCAGGGAGCAGCTGATCTGTCCAATCCTGCTTCAGAAAGCAGGAGGTGTGTTTGAGATTTCATGAACCATTTTGGGTTTCACGTAATTCAACATGAAAAACAGCACCCTGACACCAGCAGTAACTCAGCACAGAGAGTTGAATTGTTTGCATTCTCTGCCCATGTTTGAGGTGTTACCAGAGCAGAGCAGAACAGCCCTCAGGCCTGCGCTGCCACCTCAGCGGCGAGAGGGGACAGAGGCACTGGGGGGACGTTTGCTCTGGAACTGCGGGGTCCTTGCTTTGTTCTCTTTGGGGCTGTGCTTTGGTGAAGTTGTTCATTTTCCTGCTCTGCTTGAACACCTCATGAATTCAAAATGTTTCCTAATCCAGGGGAGCGGTTTCTGTTGCATCGGAGGTGCCGCCCTCGGGACACATTGTCAATAAACCATCCAGCTGACTGGGGTGGGTGTCAGAGCTGGGGAACACAGGATAATGTGTCATCCCATGAAAACCTTAGAACATTCCCTGCTTGAATGGTAACCCAAATGGAACAGTTTGGATGCAATTCCTAACTCTTTGGAAACTCCAGTCATTCCTGACAGGACGATGGGAATTCAGCAGATCACTAAAGCCAGTGCCCTTGTGAGCCCACACCCAGCGGTGCTGAGGGAGGCCCTGGGAGCTCTCCAGCACCTCCCTCTCAGTGGGACACCTCTGGCAACCTCTCGGAGCTCGGGAACCCTCCAGTTTGCAACACTCCAAAGAGCGTCGCTGATGCCCAGGACAATCCTGATCCCCCTCCACAAACACTCCTCCAGCTGTGACCCTTGTCTGTTGGGAAACACAAAGGGATGTGTGGGACGGTGTCACTGACAACAGGAGAATTTGGGAGAGGGACCTTTACACACCCAGATATTGATGTGTCCACACATCTCTGCCTGGCTGGGGGTGTGAATTGACTGTGCTGTGAATGTTGTTATTGTCAATCTACAATTCAGTCACTGTTGAAATGGTAATAAATGCTATTGAATCACTTGATAACTTTTAAACTGGTGAGTAGTTAAGTGCCCTCTTATCTCTTTGTCCAAATCCTTTGCACCCTGACCCTCTTGCATCCCAAAGCTCTGTGTGAATCATTCTCTTTCAAAACAAAAAAGAAAAAATTTGTGATGTCCATTTCTTCCAATCTCCCTCCTTAGCTAAACCACAAAACAACTCTAATTAGTTGTTGAAGTCTTTAAGACATGAAGACAATTAAAGGAAGGAAAATAATTTATTTTTCTGTATTTTAATGAGCCCCATAGTGTTTAGAGACAAGTCTATCATCCTGAAGTACTGAGAGAAGACTGAAGAAGCTGCTCAAGAGGTGTCTCTTTGAAGCTCTTCCTGGTTCCAGGAGCTCCCTGTGTGCCAGGAGCCCGGCCCAGCTCAGCAGCACAGCAACAGCCCCAGGCAGCCCTTTCTCTGCCCCCTTGGGGTCCCTCCACGTGTCCCTGGGGCTCCAGGGGAACCTGCTGTGGAACAGAATGAAGGAAACAAGGATGTTCCCTCCCTCAGCTGAGAGACTCTTCTCTCCTGCACTGTCAATCCTCCCATCACAACAAGAGGGAGGTCCAAGAATCCCCTTGTCATTGTCCATCCTGAGACAGGACACCCAGACAGGGGAGGGCAATGAGCTCAGTGAGTGCTGAGGGAAGGGATCCAGCCCCAGGCCATGTCTCCAGTCCTCAGCTTCCCCACACACAGAGCACAACTCCACAGGAGGGGGGATTGCTCTTCCCTCAGTTCAGGTGTGCACACAACAGCCCCTGCAGGGCAGCTCCTGTCTCAGCTCCCGGGGCAATGGCTGGACATGGAGGCCAGGGCTGACCTGGTCACATGCAAAGACCTGGTGGCACCTGAGGTGCCAGGGGTGCTCCAAGATACCTGGAGCTCCCTGCAAGCTCCAGGGCAGCAATGCTGAGAGACAGGGCAGCCCCTGGGGGCAGCTTCTCTGAGGCTGCCGGGGAATCTCTGTGGCCAATGCAGATGAGATCAGATGCCCACACTTAGGGCAGTAGAAATTGCCCCTTATGTTCTGGGCAGCCTCTGCAGGCATCGATCTGATGAAATGGAGTCCTGTGGCACGGGCAAAGCCAAGTTCCTCTCTGTGTTTCCCATCAGCAGGTTGATCAGAGCTCCTTGACTATAAAGGCAGTGGTGTCATGGACATCCCCCATGACCTCACCCAGCCCAGAGCAGTGACTCTGTTGAACTGCAAACACAGGCCTGGAGTGGCACCTGAGATTGCAAGGCTCTCACACACAGCACAGGGGGGCTCAGGGACACCCCTGGTCCCATATAGGAAAGCCATCCCCACTCAGAGAGTGGATCCTGGATTCCATGAAGCTGCACAGTCTCCAAGGATTCCTTTTGTTCCATGAGGTTCTGCAGCGTCACAATGGCCTTTTGGTTCCATGAGATTTTGAAATGCCTCAGGGTTTCTTTGGTTCCCTGAGGCCCTGCCATGTCACAATGGCCTGTTGGTTCCATGAGGTTCCTCAGTGTCCCAGGGTTCCTTTGATTCCAAGAGCTTGGCAATGTCACAGTGGCCCCTTGATTCCCTGGTGATCCACAGTGCCAAAATGACCCCTGGATTCCACAAAGCTCCCAAGGTTCCTTTGGTTCTCAGAGCTTGGTAATGTCCCAAGGGACCCCTTGTTCCAGGAGGTTCCACTGTGTTCCAGGTTTCCTTTGTTCCTCTGAGGCCCCACAGTGTCACAATGGCCTGTTGGTTCCATGAGGTTCCTCAGTGTCCCAGGATTCCTTTGCTTCCATCAGGCCCTGCACTGTCACAGTGGCCTCTTGGTTCCTGTATAAATTGAGAAGCACTCAGGGACCATGGATGAGGGATGCAGGAAAAGTTTATTCTGGAGCCAGAAATTCTAAATGCACTGCCAAAAATCAGGCTGCAGGTGAAAAGTATCTCCCAGAGCTGTGCCCTGGTGCCTTTGTAACAACACCTTTTGCATGTCCATCACTCCCAGGCTGTGCCCTCCCCCTGTCCATTTAGGGTCTCCCTGTGTCCCAAGAGGGGCCTCAGACGTGTCTGTGAGAACTTTCTCTCCTCTTGGCCCAGGGGAGTTCACATGTGAAACCTGTGCTGCACTCAAACAGGCCAAGGCAGTGACGCCTCTGTGGTGTGGGGGACAGTGGTTGAAATGCAAACCTGGGGAGGCCTGGCAGATTGATCACAGCACACTCCCCAAACCCCCCAAGGCCAGGGCTCTGTGCTGACAAGGGTGGACACAAGCAGGGGATGGCTGCAGACACACCCTGTGCCCCAGGGCACTGCCCACACCACCAGCCTGGGCCTGGAAAAGCAAGCCCTGTGGCCACATGAGAGCCCAGAAAGAGCTGAGCTGGACAGCAGGACTCATTTCAGGAACAGCCTCACAGACACCTGGGCCAGAGAGCTCCGGATGGAGTGGGTGTTTCCTACTGCCCTTCACGCAGCAGCCTCTGGGAAACCTGAACAGCACAAGGGACTGTTCAAACCCACAGTGAAAGCAAGGCCTGGGGGCGCCTCCAAACATTGGTATCTGCACTGAGCAAAGGCCACCTGGCCACTCAGCACCCGAGGCTGCACCACCTCAGTTGGTCCCCCCAGTCAGAGCCCCTGCGTGTTGTCGATGGAGACAAAGTCCCTGTGGTGCATTTCAGAAGAGTGCTGGGAAAGAGGGTTTGGATTAGCCCGGCCTCAAGCAAAGGCCAACCCAGCCCTGGGACCTGTTTGCACTTGATGGGTGATGCAGAAAGATGGGGAAACACAATGTGTACCTCAGGGGGATTGGATTTCAGGTGAGAACCGTCTGTAATATTGCATTGTACACACTTATTTATATATATAGGTGAATGACACTGCCATTGTACACTGTATGCACCATGGACTGAACCAACTCAATAAGCATTTTTTAAAGGAATGATCAGTGATCACTGAAGCAACACCTTTGTTTGTGTAGCTCTGTGTATATACATATATATATGTTTGTATGTATGTAGCAGAAATGTGTGTGTGTATATATGTCTACAGTTGAAAACTGTAAATTTGAGCAGGATGAAAAAAGAAATAGAATACAGGCATGGATAATGTCATGGTTACAGGAGGTTTTGAATTTTACTCCCTTTTCCAATGCTATTTTGATGGAATTGTCTCTTTAAAGACAAATTTTCCCCCCTTTCCTGGCAGGGCCAGGCAGGGAGGGGAAGAAGGAGACAAAACAAAAAAAAAAAGATCGGGTGAAAAAAAACCCCCGTTTTCTCTTGCCTGGACCCCGGGGCTGGTGCCTGGAGAGTCCCCCATCACCGTCCTGCCCCGGGGCCCTGCTGCTGCTTCCCCGAGCGCTGAGCTCGCTCAGCACCACGGCTGGGAGAGCCTGAGAGTGACACTGACCCAGGCACTGCCCTGGGATCGCTGCCACTGCCCGGACACCACAAGAGCCACCACACATGGACCTGCTGCAGTGAGACCACCCCAGACCTGCTGCAGTGCCACCAACCGGGACCTGCTGCAGTGAGACCACCCCAGACCTGCTGCAGTGCCTTCGCTTCCCGGCTGCCGTGTGCACCCACCCACAACCCACGATCGCAGCGGTACCACACCCCGAATGCCGAGCTCCCATCCGTACCGAAACCCCGTCCCTTCGCACACCCAGAGCACCCGTCCTTTCCTGTGAGGCTGGTGTGAATCCGTGGGAGCGAAGCAGTGCTGGGGGCTCTTGTTGGGAATATGTGTGAAAACTTGCCTTACCACGGCTAAGTGTATCACGGGCATTTTCTTCAAAAGCAAATGGGTATGAGCTGCCCATTAGTACATTTAATCTAAAAAAAGAGGTGATTTCTAAAGATAAAAAAATGTATTATTTGAAAAGTATTTTCAGTAGAGGTAACAGGACAGAAACAATAATTACCATTAGGATGGAGCTCTTCACATTTCCAAAAAGAGCAAACTGATGTGGTAGTCTCTGCAACATGGGACAAGATCTGATGGCCAGGAGGTTGCATCAGTCTTACGTTGTGTGCTCTAGACTAACCCCAGGTGCTGGGAGCAGAGTTCCTATAAAGCTCTGACGTGAGTAACCGGACTTTAAGGAAAAATAGAAAGCGTCCATCCTTGCTGGTGGCCTGAAGCCATCTGAAAAGCCTGGAGGAAAATCTGCACCAGATGAACTCAGACATGAGTTGAAAAAATCTTCAGTCAGGAACAAAAATCGATTAGATCTGCTGACCTTGATAGACAAGAACCTGTTGCAGAAGTGGGAAGGAGCTGGTAAGCTGTGTATTTAAGCATTTAGTTGTTTCAGATTTCTTCTGTACTGTTTTTGTATCTAACAAATGCACTGCAGCTTGAGAAATTCGGCCAGACACTATGATTGTTCTGGTGAAAGATTTACACCACAGGAAGTGGACTACATTAAACCCAGTTGGGATAGTCCCAATCATTTGCAAAGGGACTCCGACTTAATACTTCCTCTGAAGTTAGAGGAACAGGGGTTCCGTTACTCTTTCACCTCCCCAGATCAACAGTGTTGCTTTAGAGGGGTACTGCACAGTGAGGAAAGAAGCTCAGTCGAGAACTGAGAGACAAGCCTTTGCCTACTCATTTGCCCACTGCCCCTCTCATTCAGCTCCCTCAGGTGCATACCCAGTGTCATTGTCCAAAATACACCTCCTTCATGTATTGGACAACCTTTAAAGGTCTCTTCCAACCCAAATTATTATATGATCCTATGATTCTCATCCCAGCTTTCCTTGTACACATGCACACCTCCTCTTGCATACCAGCTGCATCTCCATATCCCCACTGACATTCTCTCTGCACCCTTTTCTTCCTCCATACCTTTCTCCAACGTGTACATCTGAGGTCTGCATTAATGGGTACTCTGTGCTCGCTGCTCACTGCTTTAGTGGAGAAAACAACTATCACAGGCTGAAACAGCAAATCAATCATCAAGCCATTCCCTCTTTCCTCCCACTATTCTCTGCAAAGCAGCAGCTGAATGGGAAGCTGAAAAACAGGGTGAGGGGTGTGGGGGCCACTCAGCATGGCCTGTGCCACTGGAGAACGCTCCTGATCCCATCCAGAAGCAACCAGGGTATAAACCAGCAGCGCTGCTCTCCCTGACCAGGATCCACCGAACCGTTAAACCTAAACTGAAGTTGGGAAAAGGATACTGTTTAGCCCCAAAGCATGTGTGAGTTCATGAAGTTGCAGTAGCTGATCTGAGACTATCATTCAGACGTTACCAGATGATTAGAAATAATTTATTTTAGAAAACACAAACAACAGCATAAGAATGGCCTTTTGCACAGAAAACAGCATTAGCAGACGTAATATAATTATGAAGATATCTTAGGATGTTAGCTCTATTTATGGCAGAAATAACCAAATTGTGGATTAAATAAACTTCAAACTAATTCATTATTTCAAAAGTTAATAGATAGGACTACTTATTTTTTACACTAGAATATATGACTATGTTTTCAGGTTTTAGTTGTTGGGAGAGGCAACAAAAGCTACTGAAAGTTAAATTGCCCTAAATAAATTTAAAAGCCTTTGTGTATTAATTTTACCTGCTGTCCTTTGCCATCTGACAATTTGCCTTTCTTGTGTCCCAAGCTGCTTCTTTCTGTCTCTCCTGCCACTGTTCCTGCTCATCCAGACCACTGGACTGAAATGCCCAGAATGATTCATATACGTTTTACTTATTACTTTCAAAATGATACTCACATTATTCCTTGCTTTTAGGATTAGCAAATAGTGACAATATGTCTTGTGCTTTAGTATGACAATTATTCCAAGTATAAGGTTTTTCCTAAAATGTAGAGTGAAAGATGGGTCCAGGAAGTGGAGAGGTAGAGACCTCAGCAAATGTTTAACTCTTTACTCACTGTCTCAGCCCTTTTTCTCTCTGTGTTCATGTACAATTTTGCAATATTTCTGCTTTAGCTAAAATAAAAGAAAACCAGAATTTGTTCTTGCTCTTTCTGTCAACTAATTTTACAATTTTTAATTGTCAGAAGAGAAGCACTGTGAACTGAAGGGGAAATAATTCTACTGTGATTACACATACCTTGGCATTCTGGTTCATGCTGGCTGCCAGCCAACCAAACTATATGGATTCAAATACCCTTGATCAGAATATAGGGAGTTTCAGAAATCAGGAGGGAAAAAATCTGTATTGTTATTGTGCATTATTCCTTTGCACTGATTAACTGTTATAATTAGATTTGAATATAAAAATGCAACCTCCCCCCAAACATCTCCAATAGATAGTGAGGTCATGGAAAACCCTTCCTTTTTCTGGCAAGAAAATAAAGGACATGATATCTTCAAAGGTGCCCTCTTTCAAGAATAAATTGGTCATTAGCTATAGTGAATTTCACTGTACTATATATGCAGTATGACATTTATGGGGATTAGGTTTCTTGCTCAAGTAGGATTGGTCACTGTATGATAGAGGATATTGTTTCAAGGGGATAGTTTTTGAACTTGACAACAATATTTGTACTCATTACAGCCTTGATAACTCCCAGTTTTCTCTGGATTCACTTTATTAAGATGCAGATGGCATATGTATTTGCGAATCCCCAAAATGGGCTTTTGTGCATGGATTTTTTTTTAGTCTATAGTTAGAGAAATTGTTCCTTCAGATACTAATTCCTCAGTCCCTGTATTACAAGGCCCTTTTTCACTAAGGTAGTTGCCTAATGAGATAACCTATATGAGCAAAAACTCTTCATTTAAGTAAAAGTTTGATGGTTCCTGCACTTGGCTATTAATGGCCCTTCTTGAAAAAAAAAATTTATTGTCCCATCACTGTTTAAATTTAGCACTTGATTGCATATAGAATACTGCATGATCCGTTTTTCACCGAAATTGATGTCATCATTTGTCAGATAGACCAAACACTTGATGAATGGCTATAACCCATGTATTAATCCACTGTCTCCCCCTGTGATTAAAGCCATCTGTGTAGAAGTCTTTTAGGACTCCACATACTCCCACTACTACAGGTGAAGCCCAGTGATTTAAACATGCTTTGAAAACGTAGTACTGTAGACAGAATGGATTTCATAAACAAAATTTAGAAAAGTTTATTTCATTTGCACTGGTAGGTCAGCTAAGATCCTGCACATGTAAATGTTTGTAGCACAAAGATACCAGGAGTGTCCTTTGGAAATTCTGAGTTGGAATACCCTTACTCTGGCTGGCAATTCTGCCTCCCAGGCTACCCAGCTCAGAAGCAGGCAGGTATTCTTTTACTTTTTTCTCCCCACACCTTCTTGAAGAAGGTAGTCTGGGTGATGTGGACTCACAATTACTTCAGTTTCAGGAGATGATTCCTTATGAAGCTTAAGGACAATTTAACATATTCAATTTCTATTCTTACTTTAGAAAAATATTCTTTTCTTGTTCTGACAAAGAAGAAACCTCCCACATGGGATGGTGGGAATTAAAAAAAAAAAAAAAAGGATGCATGTGATGCTGACTGAGGAAGGTTAGTAGGCTTTTGCTAAATTTAACAGGGTGTTAAATGGTACCAGAAGTAGAATATGGGTCCAGACAATGAAGAAATAAATAGACAACATTAAGCATGCCTGACCAATTACACAAATTTTCAGCAGAATTCTAAAGCTGCAACATACATACATCTATTAATGTGTAGCAGATCGGAGTAAAATTAATGCAAAGGGAGAAAAGAAGGACTGTAACTATATGTTAAAAATACTTTTTTTTTTTTTCATTAGCCAATACATTTTAGAAAGGCAGGAGCGGAGTAATGACCTTTCATATTTAATCTTTTTCCTCTTCTTAATAGTTAACAGAGTTTTCAGAGAATTCAGAGGAGTAGACTTTATTTATTTTTTTAAATAGAGAACATGGCTAGTGGTTGCTGAAACATAAACTGTGTACCTCTGGGGATCACCGAGAGAGAAAAAGGGTTTGTACCGCTTAGTTAGACTGGACTGAGGTTTAAGCATAATGATCCACAATTTAAATCTCATTTCTCGTTAACAGACCCTCACCTGTTTCCCCTATGAATGCATTTCAGAGCTAATTCTACACAACACTCACTGCAGCTTTTAATATGGGATAAACCGCTTGTTCTGTCAAACTCTGTTTGACTGAAGGGTCAGACGACAGGCTTGTGCAGCCTCAAGCCTGCATCCCTTTTGTGTAACCCAGGGCACTTTCCCATCCCACCAGTGCGTGTTAAGGGGGAAAATTCCAAGGGAGAGAAACAGCCACACCTTCCATGGGTTATCCCATGGGCCAGGGAGAGAGCAGTCCTCACAGATACTCATGTGGTCCATCTGTGTATTTACACACTAGAATATATTTACTCTAGAACAGCAACAGTATGAAAGGGACACATAGGCTTACAGTCTGGTGGCTGCTGTCTGCAGGCCCGAGACTGGTAGAGAACAGGCTTGAATTTGTGTCTTTCAGCTCCAGGCAGTGTGTGGCTCATCCTGAGACAGGAGATTTTCTTGTTCATTCCATGCACATAACAATCCTCCTGCTCCCCATAACGTCCTGGCTTCCTTCCAGTGAGGAAATCTAAGAAAGCTGGGAAAGTGTAATGGATGACAAAGTCATTTACCTCTAGCTCTACTAGAAAAAATCCATGCTCAGACAACTCCAGCTCACTGTGCTGTTCATCAGCGAAGTACATAGCTCAAATTTTGCCCAGGGCCTTTTATAATTCTTTCTTTTTTCTTTTTTTATCAACTACTGTGTGATGAAAGAAGTTAGCAGCACTCATTATTATTCTGCTCTGCTGTTATCTCCTGGGCCCTAAACGCCCAGGAGACCCCTGGTTTTATTTACTGCAGTAGTAAAAGAAATCCTGACACTAGCTGCTGGAAATACATTTTTCTTGTGTTGTTGCATAGCTGAAAATCTTGTGGACAGCCCTGTTATTTTAACTTGTCTTTCACCCTGTTTGTAGCCAGGATGTTAACTGCTTCTCTTACAGAAATTTGAATTAATTTTAGAAATTTTAATTGATAATAAAACGAATTTTTACTAGCTTTGTAGCATTTCAGCTTTTTTCTTCTGAGGCTCTAATTTGGCGGGGGGCGGAGGGAGGAGTATATTCCTTTTTAATTAGAGTATCATCCCCAAACTTCATAAGTACAAAATTTCTTTGTGCTCATGTTTTCTAAACTAGGACCAGAAATGTGAAGGTCTTATTCTGTGAGGTACTTTGCCCTGTAGTCAAATCCAACCCAGGATACAAGCAGCTGCCACAAGAAAGGTCAAACTAAGCATGTCGCTGATTGCCTGTTGGATTGGATCAAGCACTTTGCAGCAACAGCCCCTCACAGGCATTTCTCCCCCTCTTTTCCAAAAACATATGTGGCAAATGGAGCTGCCCCAGCTGCAAAAAGGATCGTCTCTTCCATGGCAAGAGCCTTCCATTTAATGAGCTGTATGATCAGCTTTTAAAAAAGAAAAGGCTCTGACAGACAAATGAGTTTAAGGTTTTCCTTTCATTATTTCTGGCATTTTCCTGGTACCATGTAGGATGTGCTTGTGAATAATCCATTTGTACAAAAATAACATAGTTTTAGAAGTGCTTATTTTCTCTGTGATATCAGCAAGAAAGCAGTTGTTTACTGTGGTTTCATTTTAAACTTGCTTCACCGCTGTGTGTGTTAGTCTCTACTGGAAAACCATATAATCTCTTATTACTGAACTCTTTGGTTTTCTCTCTGTCTCTTTCTGCTAAGTTTTATTATGTTCTTCACCATGTCATGTCTGAAATTAGACTGAAAACACTTTGGGAAAGCAACGGAATTATCTGATTTTTATCAAGAGATGCTCTGACAGAACATAAAGCTCCTTCCAAAATAAAATAAAACCAACTGCAGCAGCTGGAAGTAAGGAGAAAATATGAATGCAATAAACACTCAGTGAAATTGACCAGCATTTTTTAAAGCCCTACAAGAATGTATTTGGATGTAGCAATGTCCTTGCATGATACCAGGAGGCTGATTAGGTGTTTTGCACTCAAACGAAGTATTGATACCATAACTTTTCTCTGTATACTTAGATAAGACTATGCCAAGGAATATTACGTGTAGCCATTCTTTCCTGTTAGCACTGTTTCCTACTTCTTCTGACCTTCACAGCTCAGAAGTTAAAATTAGGCCTCTAAATCATTGCTATGATACAAATACTTTTGCTTTCTTTGAGGGGCCCAGGAGTACAGTTCAGCTAACCCACCTCTCACCACCTTTAGGGTCACACTAGAGTAGCATCAGTGTGAAAAATAAAAGCTTGGAAAGCAAAGGGAAGACTGAGTTTACAGAACAAGAAAAAAGTGGGCAAAGTGAGTATGAGAACGCATTTTATCGAACCAAGAAGGGAAGGTAGAGCATAGGAAGTACAGTGTAGAGCTGACAATCATAAATACCTATTATTTGGGGAGCAATGCATAACAGTGAGAAGAGAGATTGTAGGAAACTGGAATTACATAACGGAAAATTATACAACATAAAAACCTCCCTTTGTCATTTCAATCACAGACTGACACAGATGTAATACTACATGCAGTTTCAGCTGCTCTAGTTAGAGAAACATGTAATAATTCTTACAAGAATACACATTTTAAAATTCTATAAACTGTCATACCATGAAAAAACAGTGAACTGTTACAGTATTTCTCAGATAGGTAGGTAGGTAGGTAGGTAGGTAGATAGATAGATAGATAGATAGATAGATAGCACCTGGCACTTTCAATCCTATGGCATTTCCAGCCTGTGATATGTACTCCAAAAGTCTGTGAAACAGTTGTACATTTACCACAAAGTGTGTGTTAAAGTATGGCATAAACTCTCAGGGACATGTACTAGGAGAACAGGATGTCTTCCTAATGAGGGAAAATGTAGAAACACAGCTGAGATAGAATAAGAAGCTCTATTACATTAAGTCTTTTTGAGGAAAAGAATATCAGAGAGGAAAAAGGAAGGAAAGGTTCGGAAGGTTTGGGAAGGGAAGGTTTCAAAAGGTTTGGGAAGGTTTGGGAAGGGAAAGTTTCAAAAGGTTTGAGAAGGGAAGGTTTTGAAAGGTTTGGGAAAGTTTGGGAACGTTAGGGAACGTTAGGGAACGTGGAAGGGAAGGGAAGGGAAGGGAAGGGAAGGGAAGGGAAGGGAAGGGAAGGGAAGGGAAGGGAAGGGAAGGGAAGGGATTAAAGATCAGACTGTAAAGGGCCAACATGGCACAGAACAAATGTTGGGAATTGCATCCTTGTTAGTACAGAAAACTAATGAGACAAATTGCACAACTAAGTTTTCTTTCCCACGGTTGTCAGATGTATAAAGACTGTGCACATGAATGACTGCTGCATCCACAGACATAGCAGTCAAATCACCTTGAAAGTGATCTTGTTTGTTGAAACCAACAAGCATTTTTTGTTTTATAACTGGGACAAGCAGAAGGGAGCAAAGTGGGCTTTGTACTTTTATCTGAGGGATCTGTTTCCTTGGAAAGATAGACTTTTAAGGAAATATGTATTTCTACAGTGATTCATCAAGAACTGACTTATGCACCTGCAAGGTAGCAGACTACTGGCAGAGGACAAGATTTTTACAGAGTAGTTAAAGGAATGACAAAGATTTCTTCAAACTTGTTATTTAAAAGAGGGGGGAAATGAGAAAGATAAGTAGAAGGGAAAGAAGAAGGGAATCCACTATTTCAGTAATCACAATGTTGTTTTATGGGAGGACCTTAGTTTCAGTTCTCAGGACATCTTCAGTTTCTCACAGGACTGCACCTCATGGTCTTCTGCATAACCACTCATGACAATTTTTATTTTTTTATATTTTTATTCTACTATTTCTTATGACATTTGGGAAACAAATTTCTACTATTTCTTATGACAGAGAAACAGAGGAATAGGATGCTGGTTAGTGAGATGTTTGAAAGCTAAGCTACCTATGTTTAAAACAATGATGTGGTTAGATTGCCTTTCCAGATTAAAATAGTCCTGGAAAAGGAGAAAATGAGATTAACTGTCTAGTTCCCAAGGTTGTCATTAAGTTTCAGCTGAACACATTTGTGTGTTTCGAATCAAACAAAATTTGTTCTGATTAAAAAAAAAAAAAAAGAACAAGTGGCTTTAGCTTAATTTAGTAATTGCTTATGATATTTTCACATTAAAAGACTAATTGATAACAACTGTCATTTAAAACCAAGCTGCTTTACAAAAGTACATTTCTCCATAGATTTCCATAATGGTTTTTACTACGACTAAATTAGGACACAACCTAAATACCTGAATACTTCATTGCTTGATAAACTAAGCTTCATTTGACCTGTTCCAGTTTATGATGTAAATCGTATCATATTAAAATTTATTGATGCTATTTAATTGGAAGACGGCAGCATTTCTCATTAGCTACATAAAACGAGACCAACAACAGAAAAATATCAGTATGAAAGCTTACAAACAAAAATCTTGCAAATCAAAAGAATCCTGCTTATTTACTGATGTTTTACACTGAACAAAATCACTTCAACGCACAAATAACAATCATAACAGTGAGTAATTAAAGCAAGGGACAAAGTCAGGACTATTCTATTCCCAGTTCAGCTACTGACTCATGGTGTGATTTTGCTCATTTACCACCTATAAAATGGAAAATGTGATAATGATAATGACAGGGATAATAATGCCTACATAAAAAAAGTGCTAGGAGTCTTAATGCTTGGAGAGAGCTTTGAGATACAGCTGCTATATAAACACAGAGTATAATTAAGAAGGGACTACAAGCTTGCACAATTTGTACATTCTTTTAGAAGTAAAGATAGGTGAACTCTGTATATCTGAGATACCAGTCCTGTCTTGTAAGAGCTTATTTGGGAAACCATTATGTTTCACAGTTGCCATTATGTTGTACTGGAACCAGGCTTTTAAGACCTAAGTATTTGCCAGTCATTAACACAAGAATCTTTAAAGGCAGGTCGAAATAATCTCATCGCTGTGACTACTGGCTACAGCTTGTCTTGTTGTATTCTCTTCTTTGTAGAGATGTGTAACAATGCATTTATATGAAAGACAGGAGAACACGAGCACATGAACAAGGAGAAGAGTTTCAGTGCCTTGGTGAATGCTGAATGCCTGAGGCATAGGTGAGCTTGGAGATTTTCTTATACTATAAATCCATCTCGCAAAGTCTCTAAAAATGGACAAATATAACCCCAGCGATCATTTTCCTGACCAGTTCAGGTGTCTACTCTCAGCACAGTAATATTCTTCTGCTGGTTGAAAGCCTTTGAAAATAATGGGTTGCATTAGAACAGAAACCTAGTAAAAATGTGGATGAGATACTTTGGAAAGGCGAAGTCTCCCTTGCTAAAAGGCAAATAAAACAGTACCTTTGGAAAGATAATATAAGCAACCAAAGTTAGAATAATAATGAGAAGCAAATGTGTGGATTACAGAACTTTGTAGACACCAGCCTAATATCACTCTGTAAAACAGGTCAAAGGAGTTTGCAAAAGTACATTGTTCTCTTTTTCTTATACAGTCAATTAGATTTTTTTAACAAATTAAATCGGCTAAAAAAGGATCAGTCTATAAATAATCTTTGTGTACAAATGAGTAGTGCAGAGGAGCAGCAAAACCATCTTTTAATAGGTTGTTTTGTTGGAAAAAAATAGACAGAACTAGATTTGTATAAGACTGGCAGACTACAGAAACATGAAGTGCTATTAAAAGCTTTTTTTTGTAATTTTAAATTTTTCTGAAACATATTCCAGCCATGACATTGCAAACCCATTTCTATTTTCCCCCAAACCAGGGAAATCTCTCAGACCATCATGAAATGAAAAATGTAAAGGCTGTAAGAAAACGTCTTGATTCTTCTAAGCTAGTTATGTTTTATTATCATTAATTACGTCATGACATTAGAAGTCCACACTAAGTCAGCTTCATGATATTAAGACATTAAAGAAGGATCATACTTTACAAGAACACAGTTTGGTTAAAGAACCTATGAGGTAAAGCAAATTAGCTAAGAGCACAGAAAGTGTCAGTGGTAGAAGAAGAGCATTCCCTGGATTGCAGCATCTATGATGTACATATGGAGCATAAAGACAATGCTTCCAGCATAAATTGGTAGGCCATCTCAAACCTAAAGGAGGTTATAAAGCTGTAAATATTTTTGCATTCAATCCAGCTGCCCTGCCATGTTAGCTTTTATGGCCCTCTTTTATGGCTCCTTTCCATTTAGCTAGGTATCTGGAGCAGCATCCTCCTCATTTCACATCTCCATTTTGTTATTTAGTATTTCAGAGATGGAGAACAATTAGCTGGTGACAGAGTCCCAAGGAGAGTTATGGGGAAGAAAGAACAGGATGGGCAGTAAGCACATCACTCAGTGTTTCAAGATTTCTCACTGCTTAAAGATTTCATTTGGTGACAGAGAGTCAAAAAAAAGCCCACATTTCTGTAGAAGGGAATGCACATAGATTGCTGCAGCTTTCCTCCTTTAAAAAAAACCCCCAAAACTGAATATTCAAATTCAAATGCTATTGGGCAATGATTACGTGTCACTGAGAAAGAAAGACTGGGAGGGAATGCCTTTCATGAAGACTCTATTCTGTAGCTGTCCTGGTAGTCTTTCCTGAACATCTGTATGAAATGCTCAGCACGTGTCTCAGCAAAAAGCTAGATATTGCATGCATGAGGGTTGGTTTTATGTTCTTAATCGAGCAGAAAGTATGGCATGTCTCTGATCTGTTAGTGACATTACTGAGGAGCAGAACCTTGGGAGAGCTTTCTGAGGACAGCAAATGGGATAAACCCACACAGAACGTCTGTAAAACATGAAACATAGAACGCAAAACTTCTCTGGATGGAAAAGAGCCATTTGTGATGTTGTACTAAACACACCGTTTGGTAGGATTTTTGCCCATGAAGCACTAAGGATTATGGGAACATGTAAGGATCCCAAATCCACAGTGATAAGCGCAACAATTCCCTTATTTGTACCTGCGATTAGAGTTCACATAATTTGCTCCTGAGAACCTCCTTGCCACTTTTCTCTTTCTGCATTAAAATAGCTTTGATGGGTATTGCTTGTAACAACAAGGAAATTGTTTCTTCGCTTCCAGAGATGATCCAAAACTACAGAGAAGGGTTGTGATGAAGCCTATAGAGACTTCATTGGTTAGGCCATGTCCACTGGTTTTTTCATTGATCCTGCCACTGTTCCTCTCAGCTCAGGATATGACAGATTTTTTGGTTTTCAGTCTCATTTTGCCATGACCTTCCTGAGAAAAGCTGAGTGGGAGGCACAGAATATGAGTGTCGTGGGAGTGTCAATGGAGAGCACTCATTTGTGGGGATGGCTGGACAGCATCCAAACGAGCATAGTCAATATTTTATGAAAAAAGCCTTACAGAAGATTCATTGCCTCTTCTTTCTATCTAGGCCGGTGCTCTCCTTTTGCCTTATCACAGCTCAGTCATTATTACTCTTCTTGATGCAAGACTCACTCACCTTCTTCCTAGCATCTTCAGCAGGCAGCTGGCTTGACTGCTTCCCTCCTCCTTTTCAGTGCCACTGCTGAGTCTCCCTGGGAGTTTCCATGCTCTATGTCTGAGCCCAAGTCCCTATAATATGAATGGGAGAACTTTGCAGGCTGGGTGTGTCATGTCAATCCCTGGATCACATACACGCTCCAGTGGTATTCTCCCCACTCTGAAAATTTTGTATCTGAAGCCTTGGATACACTTCAGATTTGTTGAGTTGTAGAGGAATAAGGTCTGTGATTTCAAGACAGTGAAGTCAGAATAAATTATGCCGGGGCACACAGTTCCTACAAATGGCATATACATACTCAAGGAATACTAACTGTTTCTATAGCTGAATAATACATGCAGGATGTTTTACATGTGGACTGTTGTAGGTGAAAAATGTCCTAAAATTCAAGAAGAAGCATTGAAATCATTAGCTACACAACTTCAGATTCTCGTTGCAGCTAGCTGAAATATGTTCTTAGCTTCTTGTCAGGTATTGATGCCAGCTGCCTGGGGTGCTGCTGAGCCTCCAGTGCAGTACTGCTCTTGCACTTTTAATTACAATTTCCACCACGGAAAAACCATTTGGCATATTTCTGCATAAGTGACTAAGGAATCCAAGAATGTTCTTAAACTTGTTCTTCAAATCTACAAACTTTCTTTGTTATCTGAAAATTAGAGTATTTCTCTTATTTTTAGCTCTTTGCAATGTGCTCTGGTGATCTATTCTGGCCTGGGCTCTCTTCCCTCTGGCTTCTTAATCATTGCCCTGCAACAATATCAAGATTTCAAATGAGCAAATGAACACAGTTTGTGCCACCATATTCTGGTTTCTCCATCTTTGCTTTGCGCTGCCTGCTCATTCCTCATAGCCTACGCATAAGGCAGATTTCTCAGCATCTTCAACTTACTTCCTTTACGGATGGTATTTCTCAGGTTGTCAGTTCCACATCATCTCCAAATCCACACATCTTGTTCTACATTTTCTTCTGTAAGATAACTGCTATCTTCTATATATAGCAAAACCAGAACAGGCTCAACATATTGCCACTTGTCACTCTTATCCCACTGTCTCTCTCCATCCCTCTGTCCCATTTGCCATCTCTGGTTTCTGTTAGCAAACCAACTGAGCATTTCATCATCAGTGTTCTTTTGTTAACCTTACAGATTACTCTCTCAGTAGGCATGGAAAGCTATCCAGAAGTCCTTGTGAAGGATGCCCACACATTCAACCCTCTTCCATTTTCATTTTCTCCACCTGAGCAAGATAAGCCAAGATGGCAAAGTTTGAACCTCTTTTTTTCTGCCTGTGCTGAAAATCTCTTACTAATAGTTTCTGTCCAAGTGTTCAATATTTGCACCTCACCAGCTTTGCTGAGTCTTAGAACAAAAGCCAGAAAAACATTGTGTAATTACTACTTCTTTGAACTTTTTTTTAATTTTATTTTACAAGGCAAAGTAGGTGTCTGTTCTCTAAGTGCAGTAGACTCAATCTTCAGTTGGCATCAGATCAATAGAGCTACACAGTTTTTAGACCAGTCAAAGTTTTCTGTGTCTTTAGCTTCTAGTATACCTATCGCTGCATAATATGAGATCTGTGAACAGTTCATATCACTTTAGCAGGTACCACTTGTTACTGAGCATACACATGCTCATTGCTGAACTGAAATCCAACATACACCAACTTTGGCTCTGTGAAGGTGGTTTAAGTTAACACATTTTTTATCTTACAGCCACGGAGAGCTAAGAGCATGCACCCACACACTTATGAAGCCTCAGCAGATGAATGGTAATTTATTAAGTGGTAGGACCCAATCACTTTCATTTAGTGCCTATATTTTGTAAGCAAAATATTCTGTCTCTTTTATTTCCATTGGAAAATTTAAGGCCTGTGCCGAAGTGCCCTCTTGGAGTTTTGGTTGACTGGCTGCGTTTCTAATCCTTTGGTCTTTATAGATTTAAACCAAAGCAGAACAGAAGCTTCTTGAAACACACATAGCAGACAGCATGAATCTTCTCCTCTGTTTTAATTTAAATATATTCTTCTCATAGAGCTTTCTTAGTAAAACCTTTTACCTTTAGGCATTGGAAAATACAAAACACATTCTCTTTGAAGTGTCAAAATCTATGCTTGACTGTGATGCAGAGATAACAGGAACAGGGCAGGTGACTTCATTGCCTTTTCTGTCTGCAAGTGTCAGAAATTCCACAGGTGATTGTTCATAATGGAATTACAAAACACACTCACTGTGTGTCAATAAACACATTTACTTAGGTTATGAGGTTTTTCTAATTGTAGGTGAGGCCTTATTTTTCTGTCAGTAAGTCTTAGGAATGCTCCTGATAGCACAGGAACCTTCCTTCTCTATCTGCTCCCCCAGGAAATCTGAAGGAAACTGCTTAGGAAACATGCATGAACACATTTTGGATGTCCACAGAATATACTGTAAACAGGTTCTTCTTCACGATGGAAAGGCAAGTAAGATCATACCCCATGGCAGACTGAGGTGGAGGATCGTTCTTTGGCCTCTCCAAGTCTCACCTTGCTGGAGATAAACTTGGTTTCAGGTATCTCAGTGTGAGACCTGTCCATTCAGAGCAGAGCCTGAGCACCACCTCCAGCTCCACCAGTGGAACAAATGGTTGAACAACCACCAGTTCTGTTCAGACCAACATTTCAAGGAAGTTTAAGCTGTGGGCCATTTACTATGTACCAGCCTACAGGATTTTCACCTTCCTTGTTCTGGGAGTAATGTTAACTATCCTGGTAATGCTTTGGTCTATGTTCTGCTAGTAATTTTACCTGATACATTTTATCCTTGTTCTAGTCACCAGCCTCTGTTAGATTTAAGTGGTTTGGTGGGATTTACTAGGAAATATAATCGTGTCAGGAAACTGTGCTGCCTGATTCTCCCTAAAAAATTTTGGGGGTCTCTCCTTACACATGTACACATATGATCTCAGTTATCTATATTTAAAGCAACTTCTGAAGACTCTATATTTACTCACTATCCTCTGCATGTTTTCTTAATTGGTTGAATCAGTGTTCATATTTGTGGAGCCTGAAATATTTTTACCACTTTTGTTTCCATTTCTGAAGATAATTGGGAAGTTACCTCCAAATGTTTATTTTATAAGCTGCTGTTATACACTCATCTCAAAACATGCCCTGCTTTATGCGTTGTTGTTTATAACCTCTTTGGAAGTTTAAACTTCAATGTATTTGCTGACCAAAATGTGTTTCTTCCTAATGATAAAATACATATTGCTTTACAATGTTAAGAGTACTGACATCTGTTTGGCTCTAAGCAATTTAGTAAGATCAAAAGAAGAATGAGATTTTTATTTGCACAAGAGGTATAGCCAGGACTATAGCAGTCAGTGCCAACAACAGTAGCGGGGGTGGGGGAGGGGGGGTGTTGTTTAATGTCACGTCTTAAAACAATCTAGCTTTCAGAGAGTAGAATAATATCAAATGTGAGGGCCATAAAATCTGCCCACTGCATAGTTCATAACATTGATACCTGAATCACCTCTTCCCAGCTTTTGTTAGGATCCAACTACCTCTTTAGAGAAAACCATACATTCAAAAACACAGAAGCAGTACAAGCAACTTCTGCTCTTGTTGCATTTGCCCCCCTATTCCACAGTTCGATCCACTTAGCTGGACGTCTGCTAAGTGGACAAAAATGGACCAGAAAAAACTCTCAAGCAGACTGTCAGACTGAGGTCTGTGTATGCCTCTCTATTTCTGCCTGTAAGATTATTCTGGAAGGATGCCTGTGGTTAATATGCCTGGGTATCAAAGAGAGTTTATTTCTGATTTGGGAGGAGCTCTTTGAATTGCCAATTGATAGCGCAAAGGAAATGTTAAAGCCAGTTAGTTAACTTACTCCAACCTTCATTTTAACACAGGGGAAAATATCTGTGTCTGATCAGCCAAAAATTACACACCCTGAACTTGGATTCTGCTTTGATCTTCCTTTGATCATGCATATTTACCAGCAAAAAGAAACTCCCTTGTATTTGGGATTTGACTGCAGAATGACAAAACAGACACAATGACAGGGAGGTGGACAACCGGTTGTATTGATTTTAATTAATAAGCAGATCAATTTGGAGAAATATATGTAGATGTATATATAGATATACATAGGTGTAAATGGAAATAAACATGTAATTGGAAAGACTGTGAACGCACACACACAAAAAAGGATATTTTCTAATGTTTTTTAAATCCAAGGTTCTAGTCTGCCTTGCTTCACAGTCAATTGTATTTTTAGAGAATATTGGAATACTGTTGCAGCAGGTTCTTTTCTTAGTTATATACCTCATCCTTCCAACATCAGGGTACAATTGATCAAGAAGAGAAATGTGTTCTACATGCACTGAAGTCCACAAATGTCCAGGGACTAAACTGTGCCTCTTAGACATCTTCACTTCCCTACCTCAAGGCAACCTTACTTTACTTTCTAAATGTCTGGGCTAAGATCTTACACCAAAAAGGAGGTTGTATTTGCTCATGTCTGGTAGTGGCCAAATGCACAGGGTAGCAGAGGAACTTAAAAACCAGTTGTATTGCTCCTGTGGTAATACGATTCAAAGTACTATCAGAAGCATTGATTAATTTACATCTCAAACTTGGATATAACTTCAGAATATGTCAGGAAGAAATTATGGGGCAATTTTAGCACTGTTAAACTAAGTATACCCTGATCATCTCTATCTGCATCTTCTGATACAGGGGCAAAGGCATAAAATATTCATACTCTGGTAGCACATCCTTTGTGGACCTTTGATACTTCCCTAACAAAATGAATTGGCCATGACAAACTGAAACCAAAAACACTAAGAAAACAAACATATGACACAAGTCATTCTTCAGGAATTCTCTGAAAGCTGCTATAATGTTCATCATAAATTATTTTGCAAAGTCATGAGATTTAGAAGCAGCAATGATGGCCACACTACACCACATCTCCTGCACCATCAAGTGGCTAGAATCCCACACCACAGGTGTGTGGAGATAAAGAGGGGAAGGAGACAACTACACCTTTATCTGTCCTTTTTTTACCAGTGCTGGACAGGAAAGCAAATGTGGCACTGTCTCAGGATTCATAAAAGAAAGAAGAAAGCTCTTACTAATTACAATGCTTTACATTTAGCTTCTAACCCTGGGGGGGCAAAATTAAAACAATAGAAAAAGTCTTAAGAAATAGTCACTTCATTTGCAGAAAATAATGCAATGATGAGCAATAAGAGGCAGGATTTATGAAGAATAGATTTTGCCTGAGAAAGCTAACACTTTTTTATGGAATTACTGAATTGATGGTAATGGATAAATGGAACAGAATAAATATAATACTCTTGGATTTAAGCCGTATTTTTTGAACAATGGGTCTGACCATCCTCTCTCTCAAAGGCAGGCAGCTACACTGACACAAAACTGGAGGGCATGAAAATGGGAGGCTGCCTCTTAAGTTTCACAAAAAGTACTTAAAAAGCTCCTCTGAACCTGCTTGTGAGAAAATATATCTCATTTGGTTTTAAGTCCAGAATGAAGGACCAAAACAAGGTTAATAGACAAAGAGAAGTACACCAGTTTATAGAGAGGACAGGTAAATATTTAAGCATCAGTCTTGGGTTTTGCCTTTTTAATACTTTCAGTAATCACAGAATCACAGAATATTCTGCATTGAAATGGGCTAGAAAGAGGAGTAAAGAACGTACTAACGAAATTCACTGGTGTTACTAAACTGAGAGGAGACAAGGAAAACAGGGATTCCAGAGACAAAGGAAAGAGGGATTAGAGTAATTAGTAACAAAGGCCAAAAATAACAAAACAACAATCACCTTGGGAAAATGCCATAAAGGACAACAACACAAGACAAAGGAAAATTAGCTTGGAAGATGATTTCTTTTAGAGGAAGTTTCATTGATAGCAGAGACTTCATAAGGACTATGAGGATAAAACGCAGCAAGTTACTTTCAAGCTTCTAAGGAATATGGTGGTGGAAAAGGCTGATGTATTTTTTGTGTGTGTGTGTATACAAAGACGTAACAACACAGAGAAGCAAGAATAGTTCTCTGCAAGACTGAGGTGTGGAAACATGTGGAAATACTGCTTCATTTCCAATGAGATTTTCACAGACCACAGTGGAGGTTCAAGAACCACAGCACAAAAAAGAGCACTGGACAGGCTGGTACCCAAAGAGTGATTAAATTTGAAATGCATAGGGTGAGCGGTGACCGAGGACATGATACTAACATTGAAAAGGTGCAATCAGCAAGCAATTAAAGAATGGGAATAGAGGCAGCAACAGGAACAAAATGTCATCAAGAAAGGGTTTGCAGGGGAGACCTAGAGGACTTTATCTCTGAGCCAATTTCACAATGGGTGTAGCAGATATAATACCTACACAGCTTGGGCTTGACTGGAGATCCATGTCAGACTCAGGGTGCTGAGTCTTCCTATTTCCCTCACTCTTTTGGTTGTACCTTGGGTTCAGTTCTTAGTGTCCTGGCTCTACCTCTGATTGCCCTGGCCTTGTTCCCAGTCAGCTCTCTTGGCTTTGAGCCAGATGTGCATATTCTTTATTTGAGATACTATCCTATAATGTGGAGATCAGACCTCACTCCCACCAGGACCTACTTCCACAGGTCCCTTTCCCCTCCCCTCAACAAGTACTTACAGCAGTTTCTGCATTGGTATTATTTCAAGCTCTCAAGAGATTTTTCTGGATATTTCTCACATAGATCTAATTGAAATTCACTTCCAACCTATTTCCAGCCTGCCAGAAGATGCAGAATTTGCAGGTAAAATTGTGTTCTTAATGAAATAAGGAATGGGAGTCTGGTGAAAAGAAATGGATGAACCCTCGGAATGATAAAATCTCTAAGGGAATGTGCTGGGGTAAAAGGGAAAATACACATAAAGAGGAAGCCTCTGGAGTGTTTGGCACAAGTCAGTAAACATAAGGGCTGGCACACTAGGAAGATGACCAAAGCATCTAGATAGAGCCAAGGTCAAAGTAGACATAGAGAGTTTTCTAAAGGTAGGGCATTGGTAGGGCATAATAAGAAAGTTGTAGAAAATGCTTTTTGTTCATCCTAAAATGCCCAAACATTATCTTATCTTACTACGTCTCAAGACACAGCCTTTATGGTCACAGTACACATGAAGGGTCAGTGATTTCTGCCACAAAAAAACCCAAGAAGCTTCCCTCAAACCTCTTCTCACTGGAAATGGCTCACTACATTCACAATCCTCCTTTTATAGAATGAATTTTAATAAGTATCTTTTTTTCTTTTGTTCCTCCTGAGTGCTTCATTTTTATTGTGGCTTTGCCTTTGTTTTCATTTTCATGTTCTTTCCATTCTACTGCATTATGAATTCTCATTTTACTTGCTGAAAGTTAGAGCTACTGTACATATATTTAGAATACATGGGGGTGTATGTGGATAAAGATATTAATAGATACATAAGCATCACATAGCTCTCATTACTGTTCCAATATTATCAATTTTATTCACCATATGTCATGCTATATAGTTCTCACCTTCACTAACTTTAGATGGCTGTTTGTACATGGTCCATTAAAAACTGATGTACAAATGTCCAGTATTTCAGTATTCAGGATACTTTTTGATTATGTTTCTTGGCTCAAATGTGATACAAAGAAGCTGATAATAAAAGAATCTCAAACTAATGTGACTGAAGGTTGCCTTGAAGAGGGAAATTTATAATGACTAAAACAGCATCAGCGTAAAGCTGTTTTATCACATTTAAACAATGGGCAAAGGCATTAACATGGGCAATCAGAAAAAAGATTACATCCTTCTCATCAGAGAGAATTCATGTTAATTTTTATTCCACAACATCTGTCCTTATTTTTACATCTTAAGGCCAAGAAAAAAAAGTCCACTGTCATACAGGACTTTATAAATCATAGCATTTTACTACTTTGCTCTGCATGAATGATTGATGTACATAAAGCTAGCACATCTTGTTTTTTAAAACTTCATTTTACATGAAGACACTGAACAGAATGCAACATACTGCCATAATAAGCAGGAACTGATGTTTCAAGAATTCAGCTCTGTAGGTAACAAAAAGCAAGATAAAAAGCAGGAATAAATTCCTTTTTTGATATCATTCAAAATCTCACAGCCAGATACTCTATTCCATTTTGATCTCTCTGCACTGCACTTTCAACTCTTATTTTTTATGTCATTATAACCATTCAGACATTAATATTTCTTATCCCTTTCTAAACCTCACACCAGATAAAATCAGTCTCTGGGAAACATCTCCAGAAAGGGGGATATTTGGCAGCATATAGCAAAGTGGTTTCCCGTACCACCATGCACGGTTGTAAAAGGAGGGAGGAACCAGCAGTTTTTAACCCTTATCCTCCAGCACCAGCATAGACATACCTTGCTCTGCAGGATGCAGTCGCAGTATCACCCCCATTAGGATCCAGGCTGCATATCTCTGATTGTCATGGAGACTGTTTCAAAGTCTTGCTGTGCTTCAGCAGCAAAGAAGAAAATAGTACTTGGTCTTAAATGGCTGAAAAGAAAGCAACAGAGTGCGGTGTAAAAGGGAAGAAGCTGTGACTGAAAGGGATGTAAGTACAGCAAGACATACTTCAAACTATTGCAGAGGGGTAGAAGTGTAAGTTAGAGCAACCTTCCAGAGGTATATAACTGTGCCTTCAAGATAAACACAAGAAGAGCATTTTCAAGAATAGCACATTTCTCCTCCTTTCTCCCCTTCAAGCTAAAATGCTAGGGTGTTTTAGATTAAAATGTGTTAATTAGGAAACTATTTAGTTTATGATGTCTTCAGCTTTTTCATTCCCATGGGCATTGTAAACACACCAAGTATTGGAGCAAGTGATATATAGTGATTTGGAACAAGAGACAGGCAGAGACACAGATAAGTGCAAGGCATTAATAAAGCTGATTGTTTGCAAGACCCGAGGCAAATAAGTGATTTTCAGAAGAGTGAGGAGACAGTTTTGTGTCAAATAGCAAATTTGCTGAGATTGCAATTTATGGCCATCCATAAGGTGTTCTCAAGTCAGGTCAGTTCTCAGAACGAATGGGAGTTAAAGGTATAATTGAGCAACAAATGCAGGGAAAATAAAATGCAGAATACAAACACAAAAGCAACTGGTTTTAATCACATCTTAGAAAAAGGAGTCATCACTGTAAGTGTCATTAATAAAATAGTTAAGAGTATAAACTTCTGAAAAATTGTTTGGTGACCTGCCTGTCAAGATCTATGTTCATATTACCGCAAAAATCACAGCACCTCTGCAAGGACTGAGCAAAAGCAATATGAATGATTCCAAAATTCTGATCTGAATCAGTACTTTGAAAATGTGAAGGACATCATCACTCTCAAAAGGGAGGTAAAAGGTTACATTGAAATCGGAAAAATAGCGGAGGAAAAAAAGCTTCCACAAGCTTCTTCCACAGCATTTAAAGCAAGTGATGTAAGAAGCAGATTCTGTGAAACAGACCAATACACTGGAAAATCATGCTCAGAGTAAAAATGAAAAATTTTCCTTTGAAAAATGAAGAGGGTGAGTTTGATGAGCACATATGCCATCTCATGGAAACAGGTAAAGAAGGTCTCAAATATCTTGGGAATATCCTAGGCAAAATTCTGCACCATGAAAACTTCACTGCTTGATCTTACAAAGGTACAACTCTTTGAGGGGAGAAAAGTCCTGATACAGATCCTTTGTCAAGGAAGTCTTGGAGGAACAGAAGCATTGAGATAAAACAACAATTGCTAATGTCTCCCAAAAGAAAAAACTAGCAAAAATTATGAGAGAGTGTGACAATGGAGTGAAGTTTCTAAGAAAAATGTTAAGATCAAGGCAGCCTGCACAAAGCCAACAGCTTCCAGGTGCTCTCTGTGACCTGGAAAATCAGTTGATTGTGGCCAAAGCAAAAAGAAAAAAAAATTCTGAGAAAACCAGTCTCGGTACTATTTAGGAGTCTAGGAGCCACGTGGATTTAGAAGCCATATGGGACATCTGTTTGAGCCTCTCAGCTTGGGATGCCGTAAGAGTCTGCAGAGAAACCACTGTGCTCCCAGTGACCACCAGAACCAGCAGGGCACTGCCCACACTTGCATGAGCACTAGGTGATTACACTATACTGTACCTGTGCTTACGTGGAATACTTAATTCAGCTGAGAAGAAAATTCCTCCTAAAGAACAGACAGCTCGTGATTAAGGTCCACTGCCCTGAGCAGGAGTGCTCTGCACACTTCTGCTGGTTGCAGGACAACTGTGTGTTATTTGCACACAAATTAAGAGAGAGAAAAAGTAGGTAGGAAGCAGTCCTGGGATGCTGAATTTTTCACTTTCCATTTTCCTTTCTCTGTGCTAGGCCAATCAGCTGAAGGTAGGTTGTCATGTTTGAAAATTCAATAACTTACTTATTTACCACTCTGCTATGCAGGTTTTCGTCCCTGGGAGCACTCATGGTCTGAGAAAACACAGCAGATCACAGAGTATGGTGGAGCAGAAAGAAACACTATGTGAGAGAGTCAGATTTTCCATGTGAGATATTTCATATAATTCTCAGGCAGATTTCACCTTGTGGGCCCTTTCCAAGACATCATTTTCTACATATAACAGATTACAAATTCCCCTAGTTTCTCTTATATGTATGAGATGCCCTATAAAACAAATATCAGTTACATGGCAAATTGACTGTACTGTGTACAGCTTTTTTTTTTTAATCCAGTCAATTACCTGGTCTCATGTAGAGAAAATTAGCAGTAGTATTAGACAATGTCCTGTTTCTCATGGACAGAACTACATATGTTTTACGTCTGTGGGGTGGATGATGCCCAGCAATACTGTGAAGCTTTTGATGCCTGCATACTTACCTGTCTGTTCCCAAGCTTCTTGACCCAAGCACAGAGCTACAGCCAGTTTGTTCACAAACATCACTGCAGCTTGTCAGGCAGACAATATGTCTCCCATACAGAGGTGGAGGGAGGGCTGGTTGCAGATTTCATTAACATGTAATAAAAACTGTTTCAAGACAAAAAAATATTAATTTTATTCTCTCTATTCATAAAGCATAACTGCTCAGTCAGAAGGTGATTGTGTTAATAAACATTTTTGGCACATTTAATGTCATGGTGGTAAAGTCCTTATTCCTGGGAAAGGCACATAGGGCTCCTCGTCTCAACAAATCACCTCCTCTGGCAAATCTGTAATAGGATCTACTCCTAGGACGAGTCCAATAGACACATGGCTTGGAAAGAATCAGTACTGACCTTCTGTCTACATGTGCGTATGTCCCTTGGTGCAATTAGGGTATCAGAAGCATCATTACCAGCATTTAATTCCAAGACCATTGTGTGAAATGAATGCCAAGAAGGACTTGGGAGTGCTGGTGGCTGAGAAGCTGGGCATGAGCCAGCAATGTGTGCTTGCAGCCCAGAAAGCCAGTTGTGTCCTGAGCTACATCAAAAGCACTGTGGCCAGCAGGTCCAGGGAGGGGATTCTCTACTCTGCTCTGGTGAGACCCCACTGGAGAGCTGTGCCCAGCTCTGGGGTCCTCAGCACAGGAGAGACGTGGACCTGCTTTATGAAGTGAGTCCAGAGGAGGCCACCAAGATGGTTAGAGGGATGAGGAAAGAGTAAGGGAATTGGGGTTGTTCAGCCTGGAAAAGAGAAGACTTTGGGATGACCTAATTGTCACCTACCAGTACCTGAAGGGAGCCTACAAAAATAATTGAAAGAGACTTTTTAGCAGGGAGTGTAGTGACAGGACAAGGGAGAATGGCTTTAAACTGAAAGAGAGTAGGTTTAGATCAGGGATTAGGAAGAAATTCTTTACTGGGAGGGTGAAGAGGCACTGGAACAGTTTTCTTAGAGAAGCCGTGGATGTCTGATCTCTGGAAGTGTTCAAAGCCAGGTTGAATGGGGCTCGAGCAACCTGGTCTAATAAAAGGTGTCCCTGCCCATGGCAGGAGGGTTGGAACTAGGTGATCTTTAAGGTCCCTTCCAATGCAAGCCATGCTATGATTCCATGAAATAAAAACTCTGAAGGACAACATAAGGAGGCTGCTAGAGCCCAAGCAAATCTGCATGGAGTAGATGTTAGCAGCAAGATCCTGAAAAAGACAATATAACCTGATCAAAATGAGATTTGCAGATGAGCAAGGTGATAATGTGATTAGATGCACAAAAAAAATGAGGATTTTATGGGTTTGTCTTGAATTTTTCTGAGAAAATAAGTCATCAAGAAAATCAGTTTTCTTATGCATTAAAACCTGTACTTTTTCAGTCATTGCAAAGCTCAAGCCTAACTTCACTCTGAGATTTCCTCAGACAAGGATAATATATGTCCCTCTGTTAGTCAAATTTCCAAGAAAAAAAACTTAGCTTTATCCCAGAAGTGAGTGGTTTTGAGCAAGTTCTCACCAGGACTTTAGACAGCCTGGGCATGCCTCTGCAGCCTGTGCCAGAGAAGGGCTCCCTAGTCCTGGAGCACTGGTGTGCTTATGGTGGGAAGCACCCACATTCCAGGAAAGAGAAATGACTGAATGAAGTGACAGGGATGCAGGAGGAGATCCATTAATCATTAGTCTAAAGAGATACACAGACCATTGTTCCCAGAAATGGAAGTGCTTTTAGAAGCTTTTCTGCACTGGAGGCAACTGTAATTACATTCCTACCTCCAGCATAGTTTGGAAAGGGACTGATCCTCTGCTGTCCTGCCTTGGAGTAATACAACGAGAGCAAATAAACTTGAAGAAGCCTGGGTTTCCTCTTCAGCATGCACCACACACACTGGCTGCTGAGGACTCGTCATGGAAGGTCTACTGACTGACTCAGGAGGGACAAGGATCAGTGTTTTGTCCCAAAAAAACATAGCAGGTAAGTATCAGTCAGTGTCCATGTGCAGCAGAATGGAAGATGAGCAAGATGAAGGCTAGCATAGTCCCACTGTAGTCAAAAAGGCTAGAGAAGGACAGGAAAACCTTCTCAAGTCTGGCCAAGCAGCAGACTACAGCCTGGTACTGGGGATCAGTGTTCTCTCCCAGTAAAGCCAGGCTGTCTCTAGCACTTTCCCTTAACTGACCGCTGCCATGGGAATTTGCACATTTCCTCCTTGTCTCTGACAGCAGGTGGCTGCTTGGTTTGGATGAGCAGGTCTGGCAGAAGCAGACTTTCCTCTCTGCACAGCAGCTTCTTGAAAGCAAAACTGAAATACTGCTTTGCAAAGTAACTTTTTTACACCACAATACCTTTTTCTTTTTTTAATCCTCAGCACCAGCACATTCCAGCTCTCAAACCCTGACAACATTTAAAAAAAACAAACAGTGCTTATGTGATTTCACTGTACACATTGATTCTTGTCTTGTTCCCCCAAGTACTTAGATTTATGATGAAACACAGCAGCTGTTAAAATGTTACGCACTATTAGCAGTACTGGAAGCTTGTTTTCTACCATATTTCAAATCACCTGAGATACAGGAGGACAGATTCCTAGGTGGTTAATAGCCTAGCTGCAACACAAGATAAAAAATGTTATGATTACTTAGTAGACCTTTTTTTAATTTGGTTTTGCAGTTCTGACCATCAGTGAAAATAACATGTATGCTCGATGGGCCTCTGTAACCTGTTGGTTAAATAAACCAAAGGAACATCTTTTCATTACATACTACTTTCAACTCTGGTCACCTCTAGCTCAAAAAAATCACACAGAAAGTTAATTTAATGACAGAAAGATGACAAAAGGATTAGAGTTAAGGAAAGGTTTTAGGACTTTTGAATTTCTCTTGAGGAGAGATTAATAGTATTAGTACCTTCTGGGGAGTGCTTCTGCTACAGGCAGCACATGGAAAGCAGCACTGTTGGTAGGCAGTAAATAAATCCACTTAGGATTTATTGCATAGGTCAAACCAAATTGTAAACACCAGGAAACTAAGGCAGGCAGCATAGGTCTGTGCAGAAAAAAGTTTGAACACAGGGAAAAGGCATGTGTCTCAAAGCAAAAAAGGTGGTCACAAGGTGTGAGCAGAGCACAGACACAAGAGACTGCAGCCTCCCTGGATTCTCCTTCTATATGATCAGGCAAGGGATCATGTCATGTCCCAGAGCTAGAGCACTGCTGACAGCCATGGGATCCTTCTCCCCACCACGCAGCTGGAGGAGATCCCCATCACACCTTCCAGGAGACACAGCAAGCTGAACCACAGTTTGGGTTAGGGAGGTCTAAGCAATGTGGAGCAAGACAGTTTAAATCAAGAAACCAAATGCCCTTGGTATAGTAGACATCTACACGAAGTACGAAGCATTTTGTGCAGTAATTATTTTCATGCTGTTTCAATTTGTGCTGAAACCAGAAGGAGCTGGCATCACGTGAGGATGCTTAGACATGTGCAATGACTAGCAGAGGTTTCTGGGTCCCAAAGGCATGCCAGCCAGGCAAAATGACTGGAATCTCCACCATCACCGCTGCTTGAAGGTAGCCACTGGGGCAACATGCTGCCACAAGGCCATACTATATATGAGCATCTCTTGCATTTTCATTTTACATTAAAATCCGCTGTGAGGAGAACTGACAGAGATGTGAAACATCTGTACAGCTCCCCAGCCCCAATGCACCACTATTTCACCAAGCAGCAGGGCTGGCCAGTGCGCAAATAAGGGGCCAAATGCAGCCAAATCCAGATGCAAAGCTCTGAAGAAACACCCAAACCTTGTACTTGAAAGCATTCAGGTGAAAAGTTCAATTTTATTTCCAAGATTTTTCCTCTCATTCCCTCTCTGGAAAAGCTCTCAGTCCATTGACATCTATCACTTAATTTACTTCAGTAATTGCACTGAAGTTAATTTCCAGCATTTGCAGCTATTTATGGCCATTGTTTGCTGCTGGCTTCACAGATGATTTTTTTTTTCTCCATTCATCTTTTTCCCTAGTTCCACTTCATAGTTACAGTCTGGCAGGATTTGTCTTTTCCAGACTCTGCCTTCACTCCCATCTTGTTTGTTATTATTTCACACCAACACAAATCCTGCTTTTGCATCTCGCAGGCAATGAGATTGTTATGGATAACTGGCTTTGCTGCTCCACAGGCAGAACTTCATTTAACTGCTCTTTTCTCCTTCTGTTCTACCATGCAGATGATGTGGTTTTTAAGATTGTCTTTCTAGTCTTCATGACTGTGAATAAGAAAACTCTTGTTTTGAGCTTAGGATTACCATGGTGACAGGTTTATTATCTACCCATTTGGATGCAGGTTATCCTTCTGGCAATTTTTTGGCATGTATTAGTCAGCCTATGCTGATGTTAATTGCTGTTTTGTTGGGACACGTTTGGAAGTATAGCATCCATGGCGAAATGGGGAAAATAATGTCGTTTTGTAGCAGCAAAAAATGCAGACTGGGATCTAGCTTTTAACAAATATATTGCAGGATGATCAAGCCATGGGGGCAGAAGCCCCGAGCTGAGATGCTGGCTGTCAGACAAATGGAATGGACAAATTTTTTCTCTTTCTATATCTTAAATATTTATGTCAAATAGAGGTGGTGCTGGCAGAATTATGATCTGGACTGTTAGTATTATCATGCAGAAAATACCAGCATTATTCACTTCATATCACCTGATTTTTTCTTTAGTGGGCCTCCCTTATATTCTGAAGGCAGCAGAATAAACGCTTTTAACATCCTCCTATTCAGTCAGCTGGGTTCATTTTACAAGAGGGTTGGTTGATCCGCTGTACAACTTCACACCAAGGTCATGTAGAAGCTTAGCCACATGAGACCAAAAATAAGCTATCAGCTCTTCTTTGCAACTCTTCTTCTGTGGGTCTGTGAAAATGCCTGGCTAATGCTCTGCTGTCCTACCCCTTGCCACATCTTCTGTACCACTCCCATTCCCTGGTTGGTTATACCCACCTCTGGGAAGATCCTGGTGTGACATGACCACCCAGAAGCTCTGGTGTCATGTCACACGTCTTGATCACAAAGCAAGTGTGAAGAATGCAAAGCCTTTGATCTGAGTCCCTCTGCCACAGCGGGCCCAAGAGATGTCAATGTCCCTGTTTGTCTGTGGGGGATGTTACTGCACCAAACAGAATGCTGAACACCAACTCTTCAGGTTTTTATTGTCAGTGTTTTCTTGGTCAGGCCATTAAAGCCTGAAGTCTGTGCTCAAATCTGTCCAGACATGAAAGCAATGGTCTAAGGAATGAAATCCATCAGATTTGATGTTCCCATGGATGACATGTTTTCAGCTCCTCACACTGCCTGAAAGTGGTCTCAGGTGCCTATTTCTCTCTGGTTTGTGCACCTCCTCCTCTAACCACTGCTGATAAAGTCAGCAAGTTTCTCCTTCTTTTGCCGTGCCAGCTGCAGTCTCGGTATACAAGTCTGCACTTACTCCAGAACAAAAACACACTGGGGAATGTTTTGAATTAGGCAAGAATATGCTTTTTTCTGGATGTTATGAATCATCCTGAAGATCTATCTTTGCCGATTGCCTTAGTGCATTTTGTCCTTTGACTTAGGAGGGTGAAAAAAAAAATCCTCTGGGATGAAATGAAAATAAATTGAAATAGTTTAGAGATTATTCATTAACAGAATCTTAACAAGATCTTGCTTTACAAAATTTCTAAAGAGCGTTTCCATTATTTGATAATTGTAACTATGGTATGGAGATTGATTAGTTGTAGAAAAATAATTATTCACCCAATTAACACAAATTGGAATAGACTTAAAATGTTGGCACCCATTCTTGCTGTCTCCAACAGGAAGAATTAATTTGACCAGGATGGTTATATCACAAAAATGCTTGACTTCAAATAAAAACACTGTAATTCACTTTTTGGCATTGCAACAATGAATTTTCATGAAAAACTTAATTGTGGAACACTGCTGACAGGGCAAAAGGCAACATGTGAGATTTGATTGTAAAAATCGATAGTTAAAAATAAAACAGAAATTGATAAATCCTCAGAACGATTATTTGGCCCTGATTTCATTTGCTTAGCTCAAACAGGAGTTACTGCCATTTAAATCTAGCAAGGAAGGCAAGATCCCAGGATGAAGCAGACTTCTCAAACTCCAAGAGCAGGAAATCTTTATTAAAGTCGTTGGCACCTTCCCACAGCAGTGGGTTTATACAGGTGTGGCTCAGGGCTGGCACAAGAGATGTTCAATACATTATAATTTGAACAGGAAAAATGTAGTGTGATCAAAGTAAAGTGAATGGGAATTGAACAGAAAGCGGCCAAAGAAATGTCAGTCAAGACCACACACTAGCCAATTCCAGCTGCAAACATATCCAGATTGCAGGAGTCCAGTGTCTAAAAAGTAGCCCCTCTGACTCTGTCAAGGATCTTCTATCAGTTATGTGCCAGATCAAAGGACACAAAAAGCACAGAGGAAAAACCCTGAACTCTCTTTTCTCCACATTCTTGCCTTCAGCCTTTATAAAGTATGATTCAATCGATATTCCCTACTGCACAACACACCAATACTGGGGGACGGAGCATCCTGGAGACAGCGTACCCAACTAGTTGACACCCAGCAGCAATGCAGGGAAGAGTGTCTCTGAGCCACATGAGTTAAGTGACAAATACCAATTTTAGAGCTGGTATCTTTCAAAAGAAATCAGCAAAACCCCCATCACTGCAGTGCAATCCAAAGCAACTTGCAATCTGACTGCAAGGCAGAGAAAGCTTAAATAAAGCAGTGAAGTAACATGCAGTGCTTGCCTGATGCAAACACTAGCAGCGGGCTTCATGCACAGAACCTAAACGTGTTCTCTCCAGCACAGAACTATCGGGCAGCAGCTTCTTCCCCTTCCAGCTTGTCTTCTGCCACACAAAAGGAAACTACTACCCTTTTACCAAACCCCATTATTTTCACGCTCTTATCTTGATAAAGCAATGAAGAATAAGGTCCCAGCTACTACTTTCTTTTCACATCTCCAACCTTCTTCTCAAATAAATATATATAATTTTGCACCAAGGTTCCTTTTCTGTTAAACACCTTGGCAGATCTTGACATACTCCCATAGGACTATCCCTCTTACATTCTTCCTCTTCCATTATCAGCTGCAGAATCATGTAACAGTTCTGCAATATGTTTCAGTCTACTAAATTTTAAAGGACTTTGAGAGTAATGGGTGAATTGGTCCCAGGGAACTAGCTAAACTACAAACTCATAAAGAACAACAGTGACCACTGCTCAAAGCACCAATAAAACAATTGTATAATCACTACTTTCCACACTAAAACCAAATGCTGTTTCAGCTCTGGTTTATCAGCAATTAAAATAAATGATAATAGAAACCAAAGAAGTATTTATACGCAACAATGTGTTGGCCTGATCAATTAATTTTATCAGCTCATCACAAATTCAGCAAGTAACACCTGCAAATTAGAACTACTTTGGATTACTAGGTGCCAGCACAAAAATTTTGCATACATCCATTAACTTATTAAAGTATGCTACTAAATGTCAAGGGGAATATAATAAAAATGTTTAATTTATTGAATAACTGTATTTGCTGAAGGGCATCAACATGATAACATTAGCGTTTTATACAAAATTCATCCAGCAATATAGTAGCTTTACCTCTAAAGCCTGTTATAGCTCTATTCCCTAGGGCAGAGGCTGGAGAACTGCCATTTAATTGCCAGCGTTATAAATTAAAGGAGTGCTTGAGTCAGATGTCATCCAGAGCTTACAGACCGAGCAGAGTGGGTAGGAGATGCTGATGAGAAGCTTCCCAATGACTCTCCCAGCACTCTGAATGTGATTAATTCTGCTGATCTTTTATGTGCCTCTGCATTTGCATTGTATTTAAATTAAATACAGCTATGCGCACTGAGCTGGGTAAAGTCTGGATAGCTAGGAAACTAAAAGCATGAAGGAAAAACAGTGATTCTGTTTTCGTGGCTATTGTTTAGCACATTACAGAGGGAAATGTAAGCCTAATAGCTTACAGAGTGCTACAATTCCCCAAGTGTTAAGAATTACGTTACAACCCAAAGCAGAGAACCATTTCTAGGAAATACGTGAAGACAGGATTGCCCAGCACATGAAAGTCAAAATCATAATTGGCAGAAGAAGTAAAATAGATCAAATTCCCCACCAGTGGCAGAAATCATCCTGGAATGGCAGCACTTTGCCTTGTATCTACCTAAGGAAATAGTGACAAGCTGACGGTATTGATTAGAGCCCATCAAATTCACTCACCGAAAGCAGTACATTCATATTCAGCTGCCTGCTCCTGTGATTTTAGCTGCTTCCTTGCTTTTATCACCAACATGTTCTATCAAAAAGTGAAAGAACAGCAGAGTCTAGTCATGGCAGCTCCAGTTTTATATTTACAGATTACAGTCAGAGAGGCAGTGTTAATAAGCACAGTGTTCCCACTGCAGATGTCACCCCACCTTTCCCTTCTCACTTCTAACCTTGTCATAACATAAACTTTTTCCCCTCTGTTTCCTAAGAAATTATGGTTCTAATGCAATAAAGTACTCAAATGGCAAGCTTAAGGATAGAAATCAAGGTATGTCAGTGGTGAGTGTTGGTCCTTGAACAGGGCATCTGATTTCAAAGCCATTTGTTTTATGCTGAAGTCAAATGATATGACAGAACCTAAGTCTGCAACCATGGTCGTCTGCCATTCAGTTACTTTCATTTGTTAGTTATGTATGTCTCATGCCAGTGTCCCAGTCCACCAGGGAAGCTGTGTTCCAGCAAGGCTGAAAGTTCCCTCAGACCAGGTTATTTTAGACTGAGAGTGCATCACCAGTTAGAGCAATTTGCCGTTTTTTTCCCAATTTCATAATTACAAGTTAATTTCCAAGAGTCAAATACAAGATTTAAGATCTTCCTTCCATTCATGTTCTCACAGGCCACTTGCAGGAAACAGCCATAATGAATGTTTTTTTTAAAAAATCTGACTCATTCTGATGAGCAGTGACAAATTATATGGAAACATTTGAAATTCAGTGTGGCTGGGAGAAAGCTGGCTCTACTTCCTACTGTGTTTGGGGGAAGTGGATTCAAAATAGAAACTGAACATGCACAGATTAACATGGAAACAAACATAGAAACTATAATATATTTTATTAAACTGCACGAAAAAAACCCAAACCCCTCAATAATTAGCTAAACTTATATGAGTGCTAAGGGCTGTTTCCCCAGAAGGACTTTTTCGTTGCCACGTTCCTGTTTGTCACACCTAAATATGTGAGGCATCTGCAGTCAGGAGTGGAAAACATAGCCCTGAGCTCCAAGGGACCAACGGAGGAGATAGAGGAGACTCCAAGGGACTACCACGACCCAGCAGCTGACATGCTGGATGGCTAAACCATCAAAAGGGAATATTGCAGAGGACAAGTTCTGGTGTTTGTCTTCAGAGATGAGACTCCATCCTTGTATCCTGACTGAGGTACGTACAGGAGATCAGGTATAACAACTTACATACCTAAACTAGATCAAAACAATGGCATTCCCTACGGGAAAATAGCTCAGCGATTAGGGTAATGGAGACCAGAGACTGTGTCCTCTTTGGTCTGAAGTATTCCAGCCCTCAGTTCCCCTCACAGGGACAGCTCCTGACACTGGTCTGGGATAGCCTATATGGAGTAGAATGGCATGAAAATTCCCCACAGTGCCCAAAGCTGTTGTTCCATGCGTGCTACATCTCTGGTCATATGGAAAAACACATATGGTTGCAAAAATAAAAATCAAGGCCTTTCTACGCAGACAAGATTAACAAGTAGGGCCAGTCATGCTGACGCTTGCACTTTTTGATAGTCAGGGGAAGCTAGCACATGGACAACTTTTCACTTCACCAGTCCTAGGATAAAAAAAGACCAAAACATCTTCCAGTATTTTCCTAGTCTTGTAAAGCTTGCCAAGGGAGGATTTGATTTTCTGTGGCAGAATATCCTAAGTGACCTTCAGTTCAATGATGCCATGGTATTCTCTGCTCTGATTGCTTCTTCAATGATGGTATCATCAGTGTGATGGTATCATCAGTACAAAGAATTACTGAGAAATTTAAGCTATTTACAAATGTATCAAACCAAATAACTCCATAATTAAAAACAAGATGTAAACAAATATAATAATACATAAAAGGTATAGTTTCATCTGATAATCCAGAAAACACAGTCATATTTCTTTCAGAAATAAAGATAGCCCAGAGAAACTAGAAAAAAAAAAATGAGGCAACCCTGTCCTCCCCCATGAAAGTCTCAAAAACCTTGCAGTATCTTCAAATATGCAAAGATACTGAAAACTTCAAATTTTCCATAACAACTAGAGGAATTGTGAGAAATCAATTGTGCAGACAGCAAGAAAATTGAAGTTTTTTCACTGTGGCAAAGACAAAGATTCCTGCATGTCTTAGAGAGAAAGGACAATGATTGCTTGTAATAGAAATATTACAAATACTAGTGTAAAAATGCAGACTGTATTAGAAATCAGTATAAAAAGGTACATATTTTTGCTGATATCAATCAAAGTCCAAGCACTAGGAAACCAGAAGATACTGAAGAAGCAGAGTTGCCAGGAGGATGTAACAGATGCTGAATGGAGCAGCATCCAGTGTGCAGAGTTAGCCATGGGATGAGGAGATTTTTAAAAGTTCAGCCTGGATAGTGGTTCGTGGTTGTGAGTAAATGGATTTTGACTAGCAAGTGCTGATCAAAGTTTTGCTGGTTGCTTTCTTGCAGGAGCTGTCAAGGATCACTCAAGCAAGCTCTGAGTTTGTGAATGGCCAAGACACATTATAGGATGCGTACCTTATTATCCCCCAGCCACCAAAAGCAGGTTTCAGTAGTCCAGTCACCAACATTTCCCATGACTGTGGGCATTTCAGAGTGTCCCAGTGGTGACCAGCTGCTGCTGCTGAAACCTGTGGCTCTATCCTAGGCCCCATGTCATATAGAATCATAGAATGGGTTGGGTTGGAAGAGACCTTACAGACCATCTCTGTCCAACTTCCCTGCCATGTACAGGGGACATCGTCCACTAGACTGGATTGCTCAAATCTCCATCCAATCTGGCCTTGAACACTTCCAGAGATGGGGCATCCATGACATCTGCTGAGCCCATGCAGCTATTTTGAGCAGAGGAAAATGACTCTAAATGGCTGGGAAACAACATGAACACTTTTTGTAGGCTCTGAAGCATCCTTGATATGCCTGATACATTTGCCCATGGCAGGAGAGGGACTAACATGCTGTGAAGCCTGCCATGTGCATCTCAGCTTCACTAGCCTCGCAGAGGCCAAGAGGGAGTAGGAGGGAATCTGAAGGGGGGAGATGGGCCCTGTTCAACTGCCTCTGGCTCAGAACCAGGGCAGCTGGCACAAAATGGCTGTTATAAGATGAAGGTATACCTATGCCTGCAAATGTGCACTCAAATGGGATTTTGCTCATAGGATGAAAACTGTTGTGTTTCCCTTTATGACAAAAGGTTCTTCAGCACACAAGACTATTACTCTTCATTTGTTATTTACCATTTATCCATTTAAAACCTTTCAGTTCTGTAGTCAGGCAATAGAAACAGTGTGGCATAACAACTTAGTTACATTATCTGAATAATGAATTGTTGAGTTTTACCCGACATCAGCAGGTTCCTCCAGACTACCTACCAACATCTTATAAACACCAGCCACATTTGCAGAAATCCCTGCTGATTCAAAACTATTTTCAAATAGGAGCTGGCACATTCCTCAGATTATGTATTCCCAGTAAATAATTTATTCAGCTTCAGCACCTGGCAAACAACAGAAGACATTAGAAGCAACCTAAGAGATATTGGGTAGCCAAAAGATATCGTTACTTGCTGAGAGGTATTTGTTTAACCAGCAACAATGACTTGCAATTCTATAACATTTCCCACAAAATAACTGCTCAGAGAATTTCAATGAGCTGTATCTCTGGGCTGGCCAGCAAAGAGAAACAATGAGCAGCTCAGTGGTGTTTTATCAATCAAAAGGAAGGGACCCAGCTGGCAGATGCAATTTTAATTTCTGATTGAGAGAAATGACAGAGTTGGGACCTGTATTGACATTTTCACTGTGTTAGTTAGTCAAGAAACTAAAAGACTAAACAACTAAGTAAAATGCACTTTACCCTCTGTCTTCGCCTACTTTCTCTCACCTATAAAAGTACAGAAGCACAAACCTGAAAGTACAAGTTGCAGTAAAAGCATCGCAGACAAATCACCAAGGAACAGGTTTTGCTGTTGTGCTTATTAGACAACAATAAATATTTTCAGAATTTTCCTAGGGACTGAAGAAAACCAGACTGGAAGAGGTTTAGAGGTCATTCAGCTCATCACGGTGCACAAGGCAGGACTGGCTCTATCTCTGCCAACCTGGCATATGCTTGTCTGTTCTTAAAAGCCTCCAGTGATGAAGAAGCCCCAGACTCCCCAGCAGTCTACTCCAGTGTTCAGCTTGTTGCATGGACAGAAAATGTAGTCTAATGTTTAAGTTAAATCTCCCTTGTTGGAATTTGAGGTAATTACTTCATCTTTGTAATGGATATGGATTACATTTGACTGCCTTCCGTGCAGTTCTGATTTACATATTTGGAGATTATTGGGTCTCACTTCAGTAACTCTCTAATTCCTTCTGTCCAACAGAGTTCTTTTAGCCTTACCTCAAATTTCATGGGTTTGGGTTTCAGAGAGCATTTTCCAGGGTAGTAAAGTTTTAGCTCGGTCAGCTTATTATAGAGAGAAAAAAAGCATTACACAATGTTCTCACACTTCCAGTTCTGTCCTGCAATAAATGCCTTCCAAGAGAAGTGTATTAGCAAATTCCCTCACATAGCCCCAGCAAGCAGTCCTGATCTGAATTTTTTGCAGAGGTGCCATTACAGTGCTGGGAGTGAGCTGCTGATGCCCTCAAGTGCTGTTCGCTGTGGCAGTGCCAGGGCACTGCAGGAACGACTTGAGTCTCATCGTTCAGAGAGTAGTGAGTGATGCAGAGTAATGAGACATGACACTGAATAAATTGATGGAATGAGATACAACAAAAAGCGTGGGACTGAGCCCTACAGAAGAGACCTTTGTGTTGGTTAATCTGAACCTTAATTTAATTAGATCTACGTGCAATGACAGCAGGGCATGAGGGCACAGTCAGCCTCTGAGCTACTTTCTGGGAGACACCGTTCTCCCAAGATGAAATAAAGTACTGTAAAAAGGTCTTTTATATGCTGCAAGTTTTTATATTGCACTTTTTATTACTCTTATATGTACTGTTCCTAATAAGCACAGGAACTCACTCTGGGAAGCAGTAGAGGACAACTGTCAGCCTAGGAATAAGTGAGAATATTACCTTGATTTGTCACAGAAATAAAGGTTACATTTGATCCAATCATTATAGAGCCTAAAATAGACACTGACATCTGGGTTCAAAAGAGTGACAAGCAGTTGCATCTGTGGATCAGCCAGCATGGCCAGGCCCTGGCTCTGCCTTGGGACAGCAGGTACACTTGCTGCCCATGTTCAAACCACAGGTTGTCAGCAGCTGCTGAAGGCTACTGCAAGGCAGGCTGAAGCACTTGTCTCTGGTGTTGGACTTCAAGCCCACAGCAAGCACTGAAAGGGATCACACAGAGTCACACAGTACCTGCCACACCTGAGTAATGGGTCAGGAACTGAAAATGGGACAACTATTCCTTATCTCCACTTCTTTTTTCTCCCCACCCACCGAAGGGTAATGTGGCCACCTGCTACTGTGAATCATGTCATAATTATCTTTTTACTTCTGTTTAAAGAAGGGGTTTAAAATTTAGAATAAAGCCTTACATTTCTGTGCATAGCAAAGAGACACCTCCGCTGCACTGGTGGGAATTTGGAACAGCTCTGAGGCTCTCCTGCCCGGTAACTTCTGGAGCTGAACTGCAGCACCAGACAGATGTGGTATCATGCCTGTAGAGTGAGGGGTAAAAGGAGATACAAAAAAGCAATACCAGTTTACCACCATATCTTGATTACAGTTATGTCAGAAACATCTTACTTCATTGATTTTGAAATCAAAGTCAAAAAATATGCAATAAGACTCTGTTGATACAGGGTAGAAAAAGAGCTTCTCGTCTGCTAATCCTCATTTGTGGTCCAGGTCAGGCCCAGACCTAATATCCTACATTGCCACATGGCCAGTGAGCTCACTCAAATTCCCCTGAAAAGCAGGTTTGCATTTCTGCTGAGCTGATCTTGGCTGACCAGAGGGGTGGAAGACAAGTGGCCATGTGAAGTGAGTGCAGAAAAAAGGGATAAAACCCAGCACTACCCAATTAAAGAGACCCTGGGACTATACGGCAGGGAAAAATCAAGAAGAGATTTTTACCACGACCTGGGAGGTGTTCACATCCAGAGTGTAGCTTCTTTCCTTACAACGAAAGTGAGCACATAGTCTGTACATGAATCCAAACAGATGTGGAGCATTTGGATTTGAGGTTTCAGTTTGGATCTCTTTTTCATTTGTTCCTTATATGGCTCTTGAAACAACTGAGCTGAATCTGACCGGATGGAATTTGGTCTTGCTAGTGTTGCATTTGATCCTTTCAGCTCACACCTTTCAAACCTTCACAGACAAATGCCTGCTCTCCCTCCCAAGGCACCCTGTACGCAAGGCTTGTATGGAAATACAGTGCCTCTGGAGCATTTGAGCAGAACCTGTTTTCAGAAATCTGTCAGCAGGCAAGGTGTGCAGCTCTCACATTATCCTGGTAAAGCCCCTTTCTGAACTGTGACACAGATTTCACATGAACCAACACATAAGAATAGAACAGCCTCAACCCCAGCTCCTCCCATCACAAAGCAGGGCAGGTGAATTGCCCTTTTAATCTTTTCTGTACACCCATCTCTACAGCAATCAACAGTTTATATAGATTTATCAATGTATTTATATAGAGTTTTGGCTCTTGCAGATCCTTGACCTCTCTAGTTACTACTTAGCGTGTCTTAAGTTTTATTTCAGTTGGTTATTCTCTGTTCAGCACAGTCTAGATCCCTTTGTAGCATTTATTATCTCCATTTATTCGCTGTTACTTTCATTATCGTGCAGCTTCCTCTCTCTTAAAGATCATTGAGGAAAATATTCAATGAAATTGGATCAAATAAAATCCCATACAAGCTTCTCAATAATTTAATCTGTTTTGATTCATTAAAGCACACATTTTTTATTTCCATATTGGGCCATGATCTTCATAATAAAGATAATCCAAAGCACTTTTTAACTGCAAAAATCCAGAACACACTGCAAAAAATTATTTACATCCAAATATACTGCATTTATTGCTCATTTATTCACTAAGTTTACAAGTGCTTAAAAATCAACGAGATTGCAAGTCTTGTGCACTGTAAATCTAAGTAACTAATTGTTCAAAGGTCTATTATTGTCTAAATGTTTCATGAAAGCAATTAAGTTCCCATTTTCTGCCAGGTCTGGTTTTATCACCAAACAGAGAGATCTAATTAGCATAAAACAAGATGGATTCAATAATTTAGGAAGGATGTCATAACAAATCTTCATCACCCACATTGCTATACCACACCCCTCACTGATGTCTCTGAGCACATCAGTAAAAGGATCTGTTCATTCACATTTAAATCACAAAATGCAAATGTGTCAGGATACTCATTGATGTTAATGTGAACTTGCAGCTCTGTAAGGAAGAATCACAGAATAAGCAATTGCAAAAAAAGTCTCTGCACAAGCCAGAACACTTGAGCACATGTGCAATAGGGTCATAAAAAAGCAAGTACCTGCTGCAAATGACCAAAAAAAAGGGAAGAAGAAGCAATTACAAACCTAATGACAAAAAACCTTAATCAACAGCCAAGCAGTGCTACAGAACATATGGCTGAAGTCTTCATTTCTGGCAAAATTGGAAGCATTCAGGCACACTGACATATTCTGCAAGTGTCCATAACTCAGAGATGTTCTCTATTGCACTTCACCAAGGCCACCTAAAGACCTTCTCAGTCTAACTCTTTTTCATCACAAGAGGCACCCTTTTTCCCCACTGCCTCACCAAGATGGCAGGCGAATGATCCATTCCTGAGACCTCGTTCCAGCCCTGCTGGGGCAGGAGAAGTGGAGGCAGTGGCAGCAGCATGTCCTTGGGGTCTGAAAGTCTGGCTGGGGCAAGAGAGGGGAGGGAACACGTTAGGTTTGGAGAGGGAGAAGGTTCTTGATGTCAGAGAAATAACATTTTATCTGGTAATGAATATGTTCTGCTAATACAGTAATGCAATCTGTTTATATGCTACATAAAAAGAGTTTCATATCTTTAAAAGAAAAGCTTCTTTGAACAATTGCGAGACTTGGCCAGAACAAACATTTCTGTCATTCTCCATAGATCTCCATCCTTCCTTCAAGTCCAGACAGGAACATCAAAAGAGGACAGAAGTTCAAAAGCTAGCAGCGGTCTTGGGGAGTCAGACAGGAATCCAGGACTGAGCAAAATGGACTTTCCACAATATAAGGAACAGGAGGCATCAGGGAGGGATGAGATATGCATTCAGAATGGCTTTTTGTCCTAAAGGTACTCTTTTCTGAAAATGCATTGGTCCTAAACAGCACTTACAAGGCTTTAAGGATGTCACATTACTACTATTGCTGCCCTATGAGAAAGAATTGCACATTTGAATTAAGTTTGACCTACTGAGGTAATCATGGGTTGATACACATAAGACTGCAGCTCTGGGATGAGCTGAGAGAGGATCGCCTGGTTGCACAGCACGAAAGGACAGAGCTGGCTGGAATAGGTGTGTCATGCACTGACCATCAGATGCAGTACAATGTCACGTATTTGACTCTCGCTAGACAGGTATTACCGTTTTGGGCCAGAGGTTCACTCAGCTTCCCAATAAATTAAACCAAAGGGACCTTGTGATGTCCTGAAGCATCTGTAGTCACTTACCGTAGCATTAATTTCAGCAGTCAGCTGTAGAGAAAAAATAGAATCGCTCCATATAAGTAGAAGCTCTTACATAGCATTTTCACTACGGCCTGTGCTGTTCAAATCACAGACATTGTAAAGTACCATGACCCAGAAAAAGAACCACGAACCATGAGCTGTGCACAAATCACTCTCGGGATCATTGCAGTTATCGGGTCCAGTATTTCAGAGAGCAAAATTAGCTAAACATTATCATCAGTAAATAAACAACCAAAAGACCAGTACAAGAGCCTTAGCTTGCTACACCTATAAATTGCTGTTCCAGAAAAATACCACAGAGTAAGCATAAAAATAACTGAGCATGGTTTTGCTGAGCTCACTCACTCGTATTGCCCCAGCGCAGCAAAAAAAAAAAAAAAAAGTAGAAAAATCTGTTTGCAAATCCTCCAACACGCTGCGTTGAAGCATGTCTGTAGTAAGTGATTTGCCTATAAGTAGAACCTAGCACAGAAACTCCAGCTTTTAAGTTGGATTTAGGTAGCAACACAATTTATGTTCAGGTGTATCATGCAACAGCAGGAAAATGTTTAATTTTTGTTGTTATTGTTGTTGTTTTGGATAAAGGACCAGGTGCTTTTCTGTGCAGCCTCAACAAGAGGACATAAAATGGAGGAAAGGCTTACCAACTGACTTTTCAGCATTACTTGAGTCCAGCTGAGACAGAGACAACTGGACTGTCCATTTTCCCTCCCTATTTTAGCACACGGAATTTGACAAGACAAGAGGAAATGGCCTTGGATTGCACCAGGGTAGGTATAGATTAGTTAGAATTAGATATTAGAAAATGTTTTTTCACGGGAAGAGTTGTGAAGCTTTGGAACAGACTGCCCAGGCAAGTGGTGGGATCACCACCTCTGCAGGTGTACAAAACAACATGTGGATATGGCACTCGAGGCCATAGTTTAATGGTGAACATGGTGGTGGTGCTGGGTTGACAATCGGAACAAATGATCTTAAAGGTGCTTTCTAACATTAATGATGCTATGATTCTAAATTATATTGGTGCCCAGATGTAAAAACTAAAACCACTGAGGAAAATATACATTTTTGTATTTTTCTCATTTATTTCTAGGTTCAGCCTAATTTCAGAATTCTGGGGCAGTTGAATTTATTTTGTTTAAAACTACCTTAATCACTGTAACTGCTCTGGTAATTCTTGCAGGAAGATTCAAAGATCTATTTCTTATTTCTGTGTTTCCCCTTGTATATTAAAACAAGAGGCTTCTTAATGATCATGAAGTGCCTTTCCAAATCTAATGCAATAAAGACATCTCTCAGCAAAGGAGACACTTTTCTCTTTTCTCTTATCTAAATAGCCTCTCTAACATCTGTCTTTATTGAGTATTAGCTGCTCACCCGTTGACTTTCTGTCCATTTGTCTCTATAAACTCTGGGCAGGTGTGCTCTCTATAGCTTGGTTGCCATTTCAATCACTGGGCCCACTGGGCATGTTATGTCAATACAGTGATATTTGCAGTCTGCTCTATCTGTGTGTGTTTTATTGAACAATTTGATACCAATTGCACAGGTTAGGCCTCTGTGCCTTATGAATGTTTTATTCTCTGTCACTCACCAAGTGACATAACTTTTGGTTTACAGAATGAACATGTACAGACATTTTTGCTATACTATCCAGTGGAATAAAGAGAAGGAATGGTGCACTGACTACAACACTAAGAAAAGTGTCCTTTTGGAGAAGTGAGTTCAATTCTTAGCTCTGCTAAAACCATTCTGTGGCTTTATCTGCCATGCCTGAGAGCATGTGATGCAAAGGTCCTTCATTTACTGATCCTTAATCAAGCTAATTCCTAAAGCAAACCTCCAGAGCTGGCTCATAATACAGATTGTATTGTACTCTACTTGCAGACCTTTGTTGCTGCATCATGCCCTGCTGAGCAGCTGAAGGTGCAGCTGAAGTGTCCTGTCACACTTTCTCTGAGTCCTCGTATTCACATGGTATTCTTCATAAGTAAGGAAACCCATTTTAACCATGAGGATGAGCATGCACTTGCATAAGTTGTCCAGGGAGGTTGTATAGTCTCCATCCTTGAAGACATACAAAAGCCATCTCATATGATCATGGGGAAACTGGCTCTAGGTGGCCCTGCTTGAGCTGGAGGGTAGTACTAAATGACCTTTAGAGGCCTATTCAACCTCAAACACTCTGTGATTCACTGAGGAGCCATTAGATATCCACCTTAAGGTGAAGGCAACTCCTCTCCAGGCTCTAGGGAGTTGATGAACTAGATCTCCATCAACTGTAACAGAAGCTTAGACACCTTCCTGACATGCCAACATCTGAATGTATGTGTTTGAATCTGGTGCTGAAATTCAACTCGTGTATCTCAGTAAGATGGTGACAACACACTGTCCCTTTCCAATCGCTGTTAGAGAAAAATGTTTAATATTCAAAGAGCTGTATAGATACTACTGCTAAAGGAGTTTGTGACATTTACCTTACAATGATTAATAGCTGAAGTTCCATAATTTCTAACTAATTCTGAACAATTGAGGGAAACAGGTTGTCAAATACACATATGCATGACCAACCAACATATGTATGTAATGGTGTGAGGTGGAACTGACTGTAATCCTACTTCCACAATGTTAAAAGGGGTCAAGACAAACTGAATCTTATCTAAAACCAGACAAAGTGTGACTAATGTGGACAAGTCACACTTGGGCCCTTAGCCAGATGGAATGAAGTCAATGGGAGGCTTAAAAATGCAACTCAGTGAGCATCAGTGTGCAGCCTGAGCAAGCCTTGTGTCAGCAGTGCTATCTCCTTTTATTTTTTAGATCTTCTCCAAAGATTAATATTGCTCTGTTAATTAACTAACATATGAGCAGATGTTAACTGCTTTAGAAGTGCCAAACATCTCTGTTGTTATTCACTTCAGAGTCAGAAGTGTCTAGATTGTTTTTTTCAGAGCAATGAGCAGGGTTTGAAAGCTTAGGGGTGCAATTGTCACTGGTTTGAACTGCAGCTGTGTAGTTAAATCTCTAACCCAGGCTTCACAAATTGCCCTCCAGGCAGGGCTGTATTCTGCCACCTCTGTGCATATGAAAAAGGCAGCATTCACTGAGTGCTGTAGAATATGAACCATAGCTAATTAACACTGCCTCATTAATCTCATCTAGCTGAGAAGAGAGACTCATTCTTGTCACACTTTCAAGTGATCATAGAATCATTTAGGTTGGAAAAGACCTTTAAGATCATTGAGTCCAATCATTAATCTGACACTGTTGGGTCAACTACTAAATCATATCCCCAAGTGCCACATCTATATGTCTTTTAAATACCTTCATGTGTGATAACTCCACCAGTTCCCTGGACAGCCTGTTCCAGTGCTTGATAATCCTGATGTCCAACCTTAATCTCCCCTTGTGCAACTTGAGGCCTTTTGTTCTTGTCCTGTCTCTTGCTACCTGGGAGAAGAGACCAACCCCCACCTGGCTGCAGCTACTTCAGGTGGTTTTAGAGAGCAGTAAGGTTTCCCCTGAAGTCTTCTTTTCTCCAGGTTAAACACCCCCAACTCCCTCAGCCATTCATCATAAGACTTGTGCTCCAGACATTTCCCCAGCCCTGTTTCCCTTCTCTGGACATGTTCCAGCACCTCAACATCTTTCTTGTAGTGAGTGGCTCAAAACTGGACATGGAATTCAAGGTGCGGTCTCACCAGTGCTGAGTACAGGGGACAATCACTGCCCTGGTCCTGCTGGCCACCCTATTACAAGTCATTGGCCTTCAGTACAAATCATCAAAAGGGGAGTAAAGACACAGAGTTTGAAAGGCTGTGACTGATATAAGCTGAAGCCTCAAAATCAAGTGCAAGTTATAGAAAAATGAAAATCTAAAGCTTACTGAACAGATGAAAGGAAGAAAACTTTGCAAGCATCACACTAACAAGGCTGCATTTTGTAAATTGCTGTCAGTTTGGTCTGAAAGGATTAGGGCCGATTCCTCACTTCAAGGAATGACAGTACTGCATTTTCCATTTTCCACGGATGATTTCTGACAAGTCTTTCCCTCTAATCAAGCACTGCTGTAAACAGCAGTGTCTGACCTACCACTTCTACAGTTTGAATACAAATCTCCACATGCAGATCTGAAATGTTATGTGATGTTTACCTCATTTCTCATTCCTTTATACAGTGTTAAACGCACACACACAAAAAGATATATAAAAGATCAAGCATGCAATAACTTGGCACAAAGTAATCTGTCACATTTCTGTCTTCCCCTGACTTCTATTTGCGCTGCTGAGAAAAGAATGGTCAAACATGAGTTTTGATAGGCAACTGCCCAAATCATCCTACAAAGTTTTTAACTCTAGTGCAGAGAATCTTTGAAATCAATGCAAATACTGCTGCTCTACTCCCACAGGCTGCATACTTGTACTGGGTGCATTCATGCTGAGACATGCAATTAAAACCCAGTTTGTTTAAAAAGTACAGCAGTTTTAACATTTTTATATGAGCTGTGCCTATTTCCAAAAGGAGAGGTAAAAGCAAGGTTCCAAAGAAAGCCTGCTCTTTCTTAAATGTGTTGTATCACTCTGTGGTAGTTGCACTGCTCAGACTCCAAAAGGAGTATGTGAATTCTACCTAATAAAGTTTTCCCTCTGGAGTTTTGTAAACGGTGCTGTGTGTTTCTGTAAAAACCCAGTTCATAATGCAAGAATTTTTACATGGCACTACTGTCTCCATATCTTTGCAAAACAATTGGGCATTGTCTGATGATCCTCACAGCTGCAATAAATAGATATGGGAATGAGGAACAATCCCAGGCCTAAAACCACAATTGAATATACCTGAATATAAGGAATTTCTATTTGCTCAGACATTAGATGATCTTCTCTTGATTTTTTTACTAGCCAACCAAGGACAGGAAAAAGAAAAGGAAAAACCAAAAAAATCAGATCACACTGAACCATGTCACTTCCAGAGAACTAAAAAACTAAGGCTGCATCTGACTCTTACAAACCAGCTGTCAAATTTTCTCCCAGAGGCTGGCCCAGATACAGCACAGCAAAAACCAGTAACTAGTGGGGGCCCATCAATTCTCAATCAAGATTTTCCCCAATCTGGCATCACTCACAGAATATCATTTTTATTATCTCAATTATCAATATGTTCTGGAACTCCTAAAGCTGTGTCTAGAGATTTTCAAGTGTTTTTTATCCTGCTGCAATATTGAGCTGCTGCAATATACAGAAGATGAATGACCCTTTTGAGCTCTTCCTAATAACATTTTCTCTCTGACCTTTAGCCAGCAAAAGTAAGACCACGCTCAGCATAACTTTGTTTTTCCCAATCTATGTATCTGTGGTGGTTTTTAGAAATGTCACCCAGATCTGTGTTTGAAATGCAGGGTGCAGTGGTGTTTGGGAAAGCACCGTATGACAGTATTTAAGATCCCAAGGTAGTACCAAAATTTTTTACGAAGCAAACCCCAGATTAATGAAATCTTGAAAGACATCCCATCTCTCCTAAAACATAGAACATACCCCAGTCTTCCAAAAGGCTAGGGAAGAGAAAGGCATTTGGTACTCAATACTTTTTTATAACGTCTGGACTAATAAAAGTCAGGCTTTAACCTAAATTTCTGAGATTTATTTTATGTTACAGTAGAATCAAAGTGTATTAGTTACTAATGAAACCCACAAGACAAGTCAGTTCTTGCCCTTAGGCATTAGAAAACTTTTCTTTTTAAAGAAACTTTGGAATTATTACCATATAACTGCTTGCTGCGTACAAACCTACTGGGAATCTGCTGCTGGAGGCAGTGACCACTGTCAGGAGCACAAGGCATTGAGTTGTGCTGGCTGCTGGTTTATTTCCCAGTAGAAGTTAATCTTTAAAACTGTCTTTTGCCAAACACCTGCACATCCAAATGATCACTTTTATATCATCTTCCCTCATTCCCTCAACAGCCAGAGCTCCCTCAGTCTTGCCCTTCTAAATCTGAACGGAGCTGGAAATATCCCCTGGTTGGGGCACAAAACCCCAGGTAAGCTTTATTAAGGAGTAATAACAACACCAATGAAAACTCTTGATGGATGCTTGAAATAAACTGAAACAGTCTGTCCTGATCTCTAATTTTTTATATATGTCATGTTGTTCCTGAACTTTCAGTCCTAGAGAGTGAAATCCAGTTGTGATCAGACAGCCTAGGTATTGGACTTAAATGAGCTCAGCTCTCAGAAAGTGTGCTAGCCATATGCCACAGAGACACCACCTGGTTCACCTCACCACCTTTTCTGCAATAGTTCCTCCAGGTCACTTGGACCTTCTTGTTTCAGTGACACCCCAGCCTTTCTGAACTAGCCTTTGGTCATGGTGATCCAGCATTCCGTGCTGGATCCCACACAGTGCAGCCGAGCAACCAGTGAGGTATTGCAGATATATCAGCATCCTGAAATAATCTTTTCCCACCTCCTTTGTGATCACCCAGAGTAAATTCCCAAGAACTACAATTCTTGTCCGGGGAATCATACCTCTCTTACCCAAGGCTGTCTATTTGTGCAAAAGATCTCCCCAAATGTCTCCGAGTCAATAATAAGAAACACCAACATTTTCAGCAATATCTTACCAAGAACTCAAAATCATTAGCTCTTCTGCAAACCATACCCTACTTGCTGGCAATCGGTCATCCCTATTAAGTAGTGCCAGGAAATGCTCCCAACCACTGGAACTGAATCACTTGGACTGTTAATTTGTTACCGTGGTTGCTGACACAGTTTTGCTCTGGATCATCTAGAAGCATCCCAGGTATTCCCTGGTACAGTCTACGAAGTACAGTCAACAACTGGCCACTCTGTGCTGGAGGGGTGAGAATTTAATGCCATGGACATAGTCCCTGCTGGGACAGTCCCAGGCATGTTTGATTTCCTAACACAGACATAACTCCAGCGTTTCCCATAGAAAAACAGATGAGATTGAAAAGTAAACAGAATAGAAGCCCTTTGGGGAAAAACAAAAAAGAGTAAAAATTTTGGTGATGAGGTCCTCACCAGAAATACCATCCCTTTTCCACAGATAAAGTCAGTTACCTTAGATCCCTCAGCATCAGATAGAGAGAAGCAGGTTCTCCACCGGGATGCAAAGTATTTTACATTGAAAATAAATCCCTTGAACTTCATCTGGAACCAAACTGAAAGCCAGGAAGATTCAAGAACGTAAATGTTATCAAGTCCCCTGAGGAAAGCACAGCTGAGTTGGGAAGCAGCTGCTTCTTTCCCCAGGCAGAGCACATCTCAAGGGCTGAAACTTGTAGGGAACAGTCAGGATCACTGCAGCTTTGCTTGCATCTAAAAAAAAAGTCAGCTTTGTAGATAAGGACAGGTTAGAAAAATGGATGGGGCTTATTCAGTTCTACATCAAGAAGAGCCAAGGGCTCATTTTGCCTCCCAGTCAGTGATTTTGGCTTCAAAAGAGAAACTGACTCTCAGTTGCTCCCTCTCTTACATAATTTGTTTTCTATTTTTGTCCACAAGACACTTTAATTTCATCTAATTCAGGCTGAGTATCGACCTGATCACTCTTTCCCCACAGGGAAGCCTGGCTTGTGGCTCCACCTGTTCCTGAAGGAAGTGAGGGGGTATGTCTTCACCCAGCTTGGTGGACAGAGTTCATGTTCGACGAGTTGCTGCAGTGATAGACAGTGGTCACTGGAGAGGTGTGAAAATAAGCTGTGTCAGGCTGGGTCCCCAAACGCAGCCGGTAGTGGGCCCTCAGCATTGTGCTGCCGTGGTCAGAGGGCTTAGCTAGCCAGCAGTTCTGCATCATGCAGCACAACTCTGTAGCCATGACCATCATGCTGAAGCATAAATTATGAATCATAACCCACCTCACCTCAATACCATAAGAAGCAAAATCAAAGCCTTTTTCTGCAATATTCGTGATGTCACCGTGGAACTCACTGCTGCAGAACACTGAGAAGGCTGAAGGGTTGAGCAAGTTTGAGAAGTGCTTAGATAAATTGCAGGAATATCAGTCATTCATGGCCATTAAACACAGCAGTATGGACAGGACCTCTTACCCATAAATTCCCTAAACTGATGAGTGTTGGGATCATAGGTCCCAAAGTGATCAACAATCACTTTAGGGCAGTGATCATTCTTACCTTCTTCATCCAAGCATGCACTGCTTGGTGGAGACAGTGTTCTGGGCAAGATGGACTTTGTCCTGAGGCAGCATGGCCATTGCTTTGTTAACCTGTGGGAAGTGCCACTGAGAACACTGAAAGGGCCTGGTACGAAGAAGGACTGAGGTAACCCACAGGGAGCACAAAGGATAGCAGAACGTCATCCAAACATTTTTGAATGAGTTGTTTCAAAAAGATAGCAACCCCTTCTCTCCTTGACCATTTGAAAGGCATCCAGATGCCAGGTCCTTTGTTAAGCAACACAAAAACAGTTAATAGGTGCAGACAAGAAGCAGTTTAGATATGGTCTTCCTTTTATGGAAGCTGTGTGAATGTTCCCACTCACAAGATGAAATTTGCTGTATGTCGAAACACTGATAGCACTACTACAAACTCAGTCTACTTTCTTGGTCCAAAATGTAATTAACAGGGTTGTGTAATGGTACAGGACTGTACAGGGCTCAAGTTTTCTCAGTGAGATCAAACAGGTAAAAGGTGCTTCACAAGTGAAATGCCCTTTGATTCCATCCTCCTGACTTTTAATCCTCTTCGAGTGCGATCTGCTCAACAGCCTACCCTGCTGACTAGCTTGTGTCTTCCCCTTGGGACACTCCAGACTCCAGCAGCGTTGGGCCTGCAAGAGGGTCCTTCTGCACCCAGGTTATGGGTGCAGTAGGAGAAGGGGCACGTGAACACTGGTTGCCAGAGAACAGAGAGGTCTCAGGGTTTTGTTAAAGGCCACTGTTCATACAGCTGATTATGACAGAACAAAAACTGGAGAAATTAAGAACAATGCCTTGTCACAAAAGTAAGTTTGATACAGACCGGTGTTCACTGAACATTTAAAGATGATTACCCATCTAATTCTAGAACATAATACTTTATGACTCCTAATTTTGACAATTACAGCAGGGAATATAAAAAAAAAAAAAATCTGAAAGAAGGGATCCAGAATACCATAGCTACAATGAGGAATTATCATTTTTACAGAATGGGCTCAGTTACTGTATGTTAACACTTCAGGCCCTGGTTTGATTTGCTGGAATTACATGTGCTTAACCTTCTGTGATATCCAAACTATTTAATTGACTTCTTACTAACAAAGCATGCCAAATTCATTTTAGTAGGGAAATTAAAAGAGGACAGACCATGTCTGCATCCAACCTGGACAGTCAGCTATCTTCACCTAATCTCCTATCTGCAGAACATTTTCTTGTGCCCTTTTAACCCAAAAGGTGTAAAATAAAATATTCTTCAGAATAAAAATATACAACCAAGAAAAATACTTTCTAGTTAACTACACATGCTTAACCTGCTGGAGAACTGTGAGAAACGTTCAGACCCAGTATCCACTGCAGTCAATTTACAACCTTTCACTGACTTCAGGCAGGCTTCGGGCATAAGGTATCGTTCCTGTCTTAGAAAATGTGGATCCTCTGGAGAGAACGGCTACAGAACAAGTCTTGAAAAGAAAACCATGCAGGGCTCTATGAGCCTTGAATTTTGAAGTGTTTTCTCTTACATATAAATATTTTTGAAGTGAATTTATCAGAATAAAAAGGCAGAATATCTGAAAGTTTTCGGCATCTTAAAGTCCCCAACAAGACCAAACCAAACCAAACAAAACAAAACAAAAAAAAAAGAAAGAAAGAAAAGAAAAAAAAAAAGAGAGAAGAAAAAAAACCAGTCATCATTGTTCCAACACTAACTTGAAAGAAGCAGACAGTTCCTTTTCACCCATGGTACCATCAGCATACATAAAGTACCACAGTTGAAAAAACACCGAGAATGCCTTGCTAGTTAATAACCAGAGCAGGAATTCTGAAAACAGCCTCAGAAAGGAGCTAAAGGTGACAGACAGGCTTTTTTTACAGTTTGAGAAAATAGGAAATGACAGGGCATAAGAGCATGTTAAAGGAGATAGGAACAGGAAAGGTCAGCTTCATAAGACTTGACCATCAGCCACAAGTCCATCCAAATATAACCTGTGGAGAACCTTTGAGGTCTGAGGAATGATCAAATTCTTTTAAAAAATGCAACAAGATATGAAAGAAAATTCTCTTTGCTTAGGTAACTGCTACTTTGGATTCCTGACCAAAGGAAAACAGGGACAGCTGGAGGGTAATAGCAACCCTCTAAAAGGCAAGAGATAAGCAACATCTGCTAGCAGGGACCCGAGTGAAAAAAGACCTATCTGTGAATAGACATAAAATATTAATATTCCCATATCCAACTTCCTCTAGACAATGGGAGCAACAAAGAGCAAACCTAGAACAAGCAAGACTTTTGCAACAGATCTCTCTTCCATGAAATTTAAACCCATATTTCACAGCATGTCATGATTCACAGGATGCCTCTTTGCTACTGCACTTCCCAAGAGAAAGCATAACACACAGCCCTGGAGACTGTGCCAGCGCCAATCCCTGAGGACAAAGGACTAGATTTTAGTGCACTGATTTTCTGTTGGTTGCTTGCTAACTTGTTTTTGTTTCCCTGTGTAATTTTATTTTTGTCTATAATACGTTTGTGTATTACAATTAAGTGTCTGGCTCAGCAGAGACCTCAGCAAGCCACTGAACACGCTCTCAAAAAGGCTGATGGACCCCTGACACTTTGCTGAGACGTGCTTTGCATGCGTGCCACATTTTCTCAAGGTGGCTATCTTCCCTTGGAGAGGAAAATAACTGGCACTTTAAAGCAAGTTTAACAAACAGATATACTAGAGGAATAGAATTCCTGGTGACAGAAGTCCGCCACTGGTATCATACTGTATAAAGCTTTTTCAAACCACACCAAGCTTCATTTCGGAAGCAAGTGTTGTACATTGGTAGGAAGGCTCTCCCAGGACTTGACTGCTGTAATGATGGGGAGACACCTTTCCTTTTCTTAGCTTGATTTTGCTCCTGGCCCATTTATATAATTTCAGTTCTCATATCATTTTGCCTCTTTTCAGAAAATCCCTATTATTCACATTACCATTTTCATAGACAGCAGCTGTATCGCCTCCGGCCTCCATTTAGCTAAGCTAAACAAGAGAAGCTCCTTTAGTTTTTCCTGATGTTCTTCCTTCTCATTATCCACAGTAATCCTTCTGCTGACTTTTTCAAGTCCAAAGGGAGAGCTGCAAAAGTGGTCCCAGACACATTCAGAAAAAGTCCTTGCAATAAATCTTACCATTTCTCCACTAGAAATAGGGGGATATTCCCTTTTACATACTTGCAGTGCTGCTAGCATCACACTTAGACCAGTCAATACACCAAGACATTTCCTCCAGAAAATAAGCTCAGTCCTTAGCTCACAGAACAGCTGGCTCAGCTGGCTGCTTCTTTCTGCAGTGTTGACTACTGAAGGGACTCAAGCAGGACACAGAGCAAAACCATTCTGCAAGAGGAATTAATGCTATATAGTAAGCTAAACTTGATGGCAACTGTATTCAGCTGCTGGATATCAGGCCTGTGTTATTGACCTGCAGCAAAATCCACATTGCCAAATTTTTCTGAGTCGCTATTCACCTCAAAGTTTGATGCACACTCAGACCTGCTGACTTCTTGCATCATCTCCCAGCATGAGCTAATGAGCAATTTCAGAGATACTGACTAAATTTGCAGCCACACAAGTGAAGATTTACATCACACATGCTAGCTAAGCCAGAAAATTTGCAGGGCAATGCTTCTGACAGTAGAGAACAAATCTATGATAAAGCATCAATGTCTAGGTAGGCCTGCAAATACAACTAGAAGACATCAGCATCACAGCTGATATGAGTGACGGCACATCCACAGCCACTCCTCAGCACTTGCCTACAAGGTGGCAAAAGCTTTATAACACTGCACATGTACTTCCTTTTTGCAGTGTGACAGAAAACATAATGTAACTTGCTGGCAGAAGCTTGAGTCATCAAAGAAACAGGGAAGACTGAAGCTCAGCTGCAGTGGAAATCCAGTGTTGCCTAGGCAGGAGTACCACCACATCTGGTAGGCCTAACAGGGCAAAGGAACTAGAAGGGACATGAGGCTCAATGTCAGACATCCTGCCAAACTCCCTGTGCTGCCTGCTAGCAGCTTTTGCACATGGGGTCCAATATACAGCCGAAGATCATGCAGATATGCAAGGCTCTTCCCAGACTATGGAGAGGAGGCAAAAGCCACTGTTGCTGTTCTTGCATTTGGCCAAGGGATGAATATGAATGCATCAAAAGATGAAGGAAGAAATGCCTCATGTGGCCCAAGCATACTCAGCTAAAGGAACCTGTCATCAAGAGCCAGGCTGGAAAATGCCTAGGACTGAGCTGTGCCTGCATGAGGGTGAATGAGCAGGAACAGTGAGCCCGCCTCAGCAGCTCTCCACCAGCTTTGCTTCACAGGGCTTGCAGCAATGCCAAGGCTGTCTCAGGTGACAGAGCATATTTCATCAGCAGGTACCCAAAAGGCTGTACAATAGACAACCCTGACATGTAAGATATTTTCTTGTTCTAAAATGAGAAGTGCACAAGCAGCAATACGGCAGCCAAAGCCACGTGATCAAATCAACCAGGAGCAATAGGACTCATCAGACTTGTCACTGAGAACTGTGAAGCACGCGCTATAAACAGCACATCCACTACCATGAAGAGGAAGCCCTCAATGCTGCAGACTCACTGGGCATTGATCAGTACTCAAGCACCTTGGACTGGAGCTATTTATCTACATATTTATTTTACAGCTTTACAAAATTGTTCTACAGAGCTTCTCTTTGCCTTCTCTTTTCCCACAGATGTTTCAATATAAATTATAGTAATTATCTATTGTGAATAAAGTAATTGGAATTAATAATTGTGTTAAGTGAAATTTTTATCAATTTTATAGGATTTCTCTTATATCCAATTGTCCACGGAGCTTGAACGATCTGTACATTGTGGAACTGCAGATGTATCCTCAAAGGAGTTATTTAAATGCGTTTTGGTCCATATGATTTGGAGTTTTGGGACCAAACTGAATTTTCTGGGAGAATGTGAAAGGAGAAGTTTTTCTAGAAAAGCCTTTCTACAGCCAGGCAACAGTATAGAGAAAGAAAAACAAATGGTAGCTTATCCTCATAACATACTTCTTGCATTCTAATGTGTTAAATGGGACTCTAAATAAAGATAAGAAAGGCTCAGTTTAAAGAAAAATTAGACATTTTATATTTTCAAAGCAATGTCTCCAGGTCTCTCACCCCATTGAGTTCCACTGTAACAGCAATGTTACTATAACTATGACTGATTTTGCTTAAATCTCTATCACGGCTCAAACAGTTTAACTACAGAAGGTGTTCTTACGCATTTGAGTTCCTTATTCTCTCTTCATCCTCATAAATCTTTTTTAATAATATCATACAGATGGGGGTTTGCAGAGATCAACAACTTTATTTCTTAGAGTTCACTTGTTCCTCAAGGAGATAGAAACTGGAGTAGCCCAAATGGGACCTCTATATTTCAATGTTTTGGACTGAAGGACCCCATTTTCATGGAGATATTGCATCATAGCATTTCTTTTCCAATGATTTCTAGCAGCTATTAAAAAAAAAAAAATCTAAAAATTGTGCTACCTCTTTTTTTTTTGTCTGTGCTGTCTGGAAGGTTGTTAGCAAATGTGATTACTCTGATGTCTAAATGACCCCTTTTGACTTCAACTTTCCCATTATTTATGACAAGCATAAACCCAGTTGTTGCTGTGTGACCATGGCCTTTTGCAATAAATAGTTCCCCTCTCTCTGTGGTGCTTACATCCCCCTCCCTGCAAAAACACTGACTATGTTTTTTAGATAGAAGTTTCAGCCTACCACGTGGGATTAGCACTTTAGGTGCCTTGTCTTCCCTGTGACCCCTCTCTGCACTCTGAATCTATCTCCTATGAATCACACAGAGATAACTGAGGTGAGCATGCCCTTCTGGAGATCATCTAGTCCAATCCTCTGCTCAGAGCAAGGTCACCTTGCTCAGAGTGATGCCTGGGTTGATTTTGAATACCTCCAAGGATGGAGACTCCATAACCTCTCTGGGCAACCTGTTCCAAGGCTCAGTCACCATCACAGTAAAAAAAGTTTCTTCTCACATTTAAATGGAATTTCGTGTTTCAGTTTGTGCCCACTGCCTCTTGTCCCATCACTAGGAGACCACTGAGAAAAGCCTGGGTCGATCTTTACTGCCCTGATCAGGTATAATACACACTGAATAAATCCCCCTGAGCCTTCTCATTCTCAAGTTGAACAGTCCCAGCTCTCTCCACCTTTCCTCATATGTCAGACATTCCCAGGCTTTAATGATCTTCATGGCCCTACACTGGACTTGTTCCAGTATGTCCAATATGTCTCTTTTGTACTGGGAAGCCTAGACAGCACTCCAGCTGTCTGCCAAGGCTGAGCAGGAGGGAAGGATCACTTTCCCTGTCCTGCTGGCAGCATTTTGCCTAATGCAGCTTGGGGTGCTAGTGCTGGGATCAGTGTTTCTAGCATTCCTTATGTAGTGGCATTGATATTTTCCTACCAACACTGCTGACAGCTAGCCTAGTTGAACAGTCTTTTCATAGACACATACTTTTGGATACTTACAGCCACTCTGATCTACTAATGCCTGCAGAAGCTTTTCCTCCTCTGTCATTTACAGATGATAGGATCCCAAGGTTTTGTTATTAGTTAGCAAGCACCTGACCTTTCATTTTGTACCTTTAAATTTCAGTCCCTTTCGATTACTGCAGTCCTCAAGGTCACCCAGTTCTTTCTGAAGATGGTATGAATATTTTACATTTGTCCAACGTATAACCTTTCTCTTTGTAAGTTTTCATTACCTTTTAAAAGTCTCTCTAGTTGGAAAGCCTCTGAAGTATTACATTCCTTATTCATTTTGCTGCCCTTTTTTAACTTCTGTTATTTCTCCTTCATCTTATCTGCAGTCATGCACCATGGCAAAGCCCTCCATCTTCCTCTGATATGTAGAGGAATGCTTGGCATCACCCATTAATTTTCTGTTCATTGAGCACAAGGTGTATGCACGTTGCAGCAGGAATAACCTGGGTAGCTACCACAGGTACTTCCACACTACCAACCTAGATCAAATCAAGCTTTCAACAGGGGCTGTTAAACCCACCTAAGAATCATTCTTGTGCTTACGGTGTACTTTAAGTGCAAAACTAGGGCAAGTAGCTGCTCCTACATCTGAAATGCTAGCCTAGTTATGTCAATGTAAGATGTAGTACTTAAGCTAAATGCTGCGCTAGCCAGGGATCTTCACCGAGCTACAAATGATTACTGAGTTGCTTCCTAAGGTCTTACAAATAAATCAGAGCCTAAAAACTCTATATACAGAACTGCAAATGTTGTCTGCGATGGATATATTCTTGCTAATGGAATCACAGCTGTGATTTTTTACTTCCTTTGGGAACCTCTTCAATTGATTTAGATATCAGTATGTAGGACATGAACAGACCTAGAACAAAACCAAATAAAGCGTTTTTAACAAAGTGCTGGTTAGATTATTTACCAAATTTCAAGCCAATTCAAAACCTTTTAAATCTTAATTATTTATAACTTAGATCCTAGCCTTCGGCAATAACATGACTAGACTTTGGATAAAATTATAAACATCATATATGCTCTTTGGGAGTGGGGCCAAATGCAGGGAGAGTTATTAATAGCTATACATTTTTAGAAATTGAGAAGAATATGGCATAGCCTTGCTCTACATAGTTTGCATGTGAGGCTTAAAGCATTGCACTACAGTCTTCTATCCTTAAAGTTCTTTGTACCTCTGTGGTCAATGTGAAGAAGTCATCTTTTGTGAAGCAGTTGAGAGATGTATTTTTTCCTTCAATTTCCCATGGCTTTGTTTGAAAAATTGAAGAGCCTTAAACTTAAAACCAGATTTGACTATCAACAACTGAAAACATATTTGTGTTCCAAACAGTTATCTATAACCAGGAAGTTAATCAAGACTTCTAAATTAAAATCAAAAGGTAATAGTCTTGGCAGTCTTTTTTTTTTTGGGGGGGTGGGGGGGGTGAGGGGAAGAAAGCGTGAAGGTCACCTGTAAAGTAAACATATGCAGGTATTCTTCCTAAGAATGCCAAGGCAGTGGACGGATTAAAAACAAGGTGTATTTCCAATGCAAGAACCACCTTTTTTATGATGCAGTTTGCATCAGGCCTTCAGGGGCAAAAGGGGAGTTCCCGCCCCCTCAGGACCCCCTTTATCCTCTCTGTTTGTCCTCCCCCACATTCTCTGGCCCAACGAGACCTTGCACATCTGCAAACATGTAATCTCTCTGCATACCACAGAGAGAGATAGCTTGATCACAGCTTTTCCCTGCAACCTTTTCCAAAATGCAGAAGGAAGGAAAAAAATATCTAACCCATTTGAAAAGGCATTTCACAGTTTTCCCAAGTGAAACAAGTTCTAGCTTTCCATTACAAACTCTTATGTGATTGCACCTATCCCTACATCAGCTTTTGCTCACTTCTATGAAACCTGAAGACAGATGTACTTTCAGAGCATTTAGGAACCTCACAGTCTGTTCACGCTGAAAACAACAGCTCTGTTCCCCCTCCATAAAAACCCTTCATACTTTGCCTTTTAGGAAACATTTCTGATTTTATGAGTAGTCAAAGATTGAAAGCAGAAAAAAAATATATGGCCCTGTTAATTATCTGAGAAGGAATGCCACACAGTCCTTTGTCAATCAGGCAGCCTGTGAGCATTAAACACTCTCAGCAGTTACCAGGTCACCAAGGGGCGGAGGCAAAGGGTTGGCTGACGGTTGTCTCTGCTCAACAGGGACTGGCCACCAGAGACCCTCCATTAATTCTGACACTAGTAAAAGCAATTAAATATGCAAGACAGGGTGAAATAAGGAGCAGTTAAAGTTGCTCCTGTGTCAGCATGCTCAGCATAGCCAGGCAGCAGCATGCAGCTTTCCCAAGGCGGGGAGCTAAGAAGACACCCTCCCTGTCAGTGCAGCCCAGGGCAGTGGAAGGAGGATGCCACACGAGAGGAAATTAGAGGTGGAGACGGAAGGAAGCAGAGGAAATTAACTAAGAGAAAGTAAGAGAAGAAGGTGCCCAGAGAACCTCCTGAACTGAGGGAAGATCTCTCTTGAGAGTCTTTGGAAAGGCCACATTTCAGGAAAAAAATTACAAAAACAAACAAACAAAACCAAACCAAAGAAATAACCAAAACAAATGAACTTGAAATTATCTGTTCACCTCTGTTGACACTCACACCTGCATTGCCCCAGCACCAGAAACATTTGCAGATAGTCCCATTCTCAGCAAGTGGGAGGTATGGGAGATTGGTTGCTGTCACTAAGGGGAAAAATAGAGTCTAGCATTTACCTTGACATGTCATGAGATAAGAATGTACTTTTGGGCTGCTACCACCCAGCAGCTGACACACACAAGTACAATATATCAAGTAATTTGTGGTGATCATGTTTTTCAGATTTTTTCTCAATACACACAGACCTGCAGAATGGGTAAGGTTGGGAGGGACCACAGTGGTCACCTGGTCCAACCTCCCTGCTCTAGATGACCGTGAACGGCAGAGCTGTGGTGTCCATTACCTCTGGCAGCACTCACAGATGCATCCTGTCAGGGTCCATGGACTTGTGGATGTCAAGTTTGCCTAGATGTTCTCTAACCCTTGACCAAGGGAAAATATTCCTTCCAATATTCAATTACCTGGCTCCCCTGGGTCAGAGATTCCTGAGGTCTAGTCTTGTCATTGAAGACCAATTCAAAGAAGGTATCCAGTAACTCTGCCTTCTCTGCATCTTCTGTTACCAAGATCGCCTCTCCATTTAGTACTGGGATCACATTATACCTTGTTTTCCTTTTGTTATTGATGTATTTGAAGACACCCTTCTTGTTATCCTTGACATCCTTGGCCAGATTTAATTCCAGATGGGCCTTGGCCTCATCTCATTTCTACTTACTCTGACAACCTCTCTATATTCATTCTAAGTGGCCAAGCTTGCTTATGTTTGAATAGTGACAGGAGTTCCTTGTTCACTCATGCAGGCTTCTTGTCCCCTTTGCCTGATTTCTTGCTCGTTGGGATGCCTCATTTTTGAGCCTGGAGGCTCAACAGGAAGGAACAACTTTATGAAGGATAGATATTAAAGACAGCAAATTCAGAAGAATATAAGTGAAAATATTGACAAAATATAATATTAGAAAAATTCTTGAGGAATAGAACCCATAAAAAAGACAGCTGGCTGGTAGTCGCCTGCAGCACTGAGTGAGAAGCAAGCAGTGCAGGAGTGCAGGACATTTTGCAGCAGGTACAGGGTGTACCATGAAAAGCAGCATTGTGCCTAGCAGTAGAGTAGAAGGTCCTGAAGATCCTGAAAGTGTAGCACATACAGTACATGCAACCAAAGGACATCAGTATTTATGAGCAGAAAAGACAAAGAAAATAAAAATGAACTATGGGAAAAGGCCATCTCTCAAAGCTCCTTAAAGGATACACTGTCCCTACATACATTTTGACTACATATTCAGTGAGTTTGTACATCATGAGCATATCATACAACCATGGACTGTTTTGAGTTGGAAGCAACCTTTAGAGATCCTCAAGTCCAACTCCCTTGCAACAAGCAGGGACACCTTCCATAGATCTGGTTTCCCAGAACCCCGTCAAACCCGACCTTGAATGTTTTCAGCGATGAGACATGTACCATCTCTTTGTGAAGCCTGTTCCAGTGTTTCACCGCCATCATTGTAAAAAAATTTCCTCCTTATATCCAGTCTGAATCTACCCTCCTTTAGTTTAAAACCCCTTGTCCTACAACAGGCCCTGCTAAAAAGTCTGTCCCCATCTTTCTTATAAGCCTCCTTATAAGCGTGTCTCCAGAGTCTTCTCTTCTCCAGACTCAACAATCACAATTCTCTCAGCCTGTCTTCATAGGAAAAGTGCTCCAGTTCTCTGATTTTCTTTGTGGCCCTCCTCTGAACCCACTCCAGAAGATCCACATCTTTCCTGTGCTGAGGACCCCAGAGCTGGATGTAGCACTCCAGAAGGGGTTTCACCAGAGCAGAGGGACAGAATCACCTCCCTCAACCAGCTGCTTTTGATGCAGCCCAGGATCCATTTCCTATGTTGCAAGTGCACATCAACAGGTCATATCCAGTGCTGTCATGTCATCACTGAGGTACAGACTATCAGAGCCAAACTAGCTAGGACTCTGACACTATTTACAACTGAATGATTAAAAAAGAAACAGACAAAACAAAACAAACAAAAAACCAAAAAAACTCACAGTTTTTTAAAAAATATCTACTAGTCACTCCAGAGCAGAGGAAAGCCTTTAAAAGCAACCCCGCCGAGTGTTCAGTTTCAAAAGGTACTCCTAATTTTTAGCCCATAGACGCAACAACATTAGCAGTAAGGGAAGAAGAATTGCACCAAGAGGAAGAGATATCCAGTGTCCAAAGAGGTTGAAGCCACAAACCTTGTAGAACTGCTAGCAGGGAGACTGTCTCAGAAAGAACTTCCTTCCAGAAGATTAGTTGTGATAACTACACGTATTTATCAGGTTAATCCTTATTCAATAACAGAGTAGTGGGCGGGCATATATTCCATTAAAATGGCAAAGGATTTCGCCTACCATAAACCAAAAATATAAGCATGAATATGAAAAGCTATGAATTATGCACTCTGCTACCTTTGATAATCAAGTAGGGAGGAGAACTTTAAGAATTAGGAATCAGCTCAAGATACCAAAACACCTCAACATCACAAGCATCAAGTAGGAGTTGATCTCATGACAGATTAAAAGCTGATTTGTTGCCTGCCTTTACAATAAATATTTGTATTTGCAACATATCAAGCTGCCTGTAAGATGTGCACATTTCCCAGTAATCAGGTACAAAGAATAGCTCTTCCATACCTATAGGGGGAAAAAAACCCTCTAAATTCCCAACTAATTTTTGTGTTAAAACAAAAGCAATTTTGCATTTATTGATGGAGAAATTAAGAGACAGAAAGGCTGCTACCTGCTGGTAGTGATCTCAGTGCAGGAATCCCTCTACCATGCCTGAACATCCACACAAAGCCATGCAGACCCTTGCTTGGATCCTCCGCTGTAAAGCAAAGAGCCAGGCTCTCATCTCTTGGGACAAGCATTGCTCTATCATCATTTTATCCTTTTGTCTTTCTTCTTCTTTTTTGGTGCATTCAGCTCAATCAGCACCAAAAGTCTTTTTCATTTTCCAGTGGAAAAACTGGAAAAACTTACACACTGGAAAAACTTACACAGAGGTAACTGGTTGTAAATGTGGAGGAAGGAGAAAAGCCCAAATGTCATATACCCTCTCATTGTATGCTTGTATGAAGACCCATGATTCCCCTCGTTACTCACCTGGGGTGCTCCCTATGTGCAGCCATATGGTCCCCAGGGCTGATCCATGCTGCTAATGCTGGTAACACAACCACCTCCATTCTCACTCATCACCACAAACCGTGATGAGGAGGGAAGCCTGTAAGCTTCCAAGCACTAAAGCACCCTGCAGAATTTGCTGATTTCACCAACAGCCACGGTCATTTACTTAATAATTCCCTAAATCCATGAGGTGAGCAATAGGACCATAGATCAGCTCCAGCTGTTAGCTGCCTGTGCTTGTTGTCCCCAGTGAGCTGACAGGGCTCCCTGTGCTCCTTCTTTACTTGTATCTGCAGGCTCTTGCATAGGGTCACTCTCAGACCTACACATTAGGGGACCATCAGTCACTTGAAAAGCAGCAAGGCTCTGACATTCATGTAGAGATTAGGCAGTTTCAGCGAGCCAGCAACAGACGCAACCGCCTGTGCCCAGACTATTTATGGCTGAGAAAGACCTGCCTGCCGGTCTCACTGCTGGGTGGCAGCTGCCACTGCCAACTTCTCGGTCACACACGGTGCTCTTTTATGTAGGTGTAATGACCCAGTGTTTTTCACCTTTTTATAAGTAGGTTGATCGCTCTACATTTAAAGGAGGGAAATATATTTTATTTTATACCTTTGAGCTTTTAGGTGTTTTTCTTCTCTACAACAGGAATCAGTAAGGGTTGAGAACAACCAGAAGCTTGCCAGAGGTGCACTGCCCTAGGCACTACTGCACCCCATGAGCGGAAGGGGCATTAGACCTCACTGCCCAGTTCAGCTACAGGACAAACATGGTGCAGGAAGAGGCAGAGAATCAGGAGTGCAGGGAGAACAGGCAGGTACTGCAACAGGGAAAGCACATTGCTTCTTTCATGCTCTCTGAAGCTGCCAGACATGACATCTCTGCAGCTTACCAGCTTCTGGCTGTAATGGATAAGAAACAAAGTTTTCCTCGGGCCAGGTCTTTTCCCAACTGATGCTCTATCCTTTTCCCTCTCCAGACTCTGGAAAAAGTAGATGCAGGCAGCCCTGAGCACCATGGTGGGTTTCAGGTAGGAGAGGAAAGGATGCAGAGCTGTGAGATGGCTCATTTCAGGGACCTGGTGAATACACCTGTTAGAAAATGAGGACTCATTCTTCTCATGGTGGGAGGGTTGGGTTGGAGAGGGATGTGTGAGTTTAGGGGATTTATGAGGTCAGTACTTGCAGAGCTGAGAAGACAGCAGTCCTTGAGGAATCACAGAATCACAGAATATGCTGAGTTGGAAGGGACCATCAAGTCCAACTCCCAGCCCTGCACAGGACCATCTCCAAGAGTCACACCATGTGCCCAAGAGTATTGTCCAAATGCTTCTGGAGCTCTGTCAGGCTTGGTGCTGTGACCACTTCCCTAGGGAGCCTATTCCAGTGCCCAACCTCTGGGTGAAACCTCCCCTGACACAACTTCATGTTATTCCCTCAGGTTCTGTCACTGGTCACCACAAAAAGATCAGTGCCTGCCCCTCCATTTCCCCCTGTGAGGAAGTTGTAGACCATGACGAGGTCTCTGCTCAGTCTCCTCTTGTCCAGGCTGAACAGACAAGATTACCTCAGCCGCTCCTCATACGGCTTCACCATCTTCGTTGCCCTCCTTTGGACACTCTCTAATGGCTTAATATCTTTCTTATATTGTGGCACCCAAAATGCACACAGTCTTCAAGGTGAGGCCGCCCCAGTGCGGAGCAGAGCAGAGTAGGACAGTCCCCTCCCTTGACCAGCTGGTGATGCTTTGCCTGATGCCCCCCAGGACACAGTTGGCCCTCCTGGCTGCCAGGGCA
>JAWMRA010000001.1:42638400-42780817 GCA_035584735.1 Pseudotriccus pelzelni | reverse complement strand
TCCTGTGAGGAGAGGCTGAGGGAGCTGGGGTTGTTTAGCCTGGAGAAGAGAAGGCTCAGGGGTGACCTCATCACTCTGTACAATACCTGAGAGGAGGTTGTAGCCAGGCGGGGGTCGGTCTCTTCTCCCAGGCAACCAGCAGTAGGACAAGAGGGCACGATCTTACGCTCTACCAGGGGAGGTTTAGGTTGAATATTAGGAAGAAGAGAGTGATTTGGCATTGGAATGGGCTGCCCAAGGAGGTGGTGGAGTCACCATCCCTGGCAGGATTTAAGAAGAGACTGGATGTGGCACGTAGTGCCATGGTCTAGTAGACAAGGTGGTGTTAGGTCAAAGGTTGGACTCAGTGATCTCAAAGGTCTTTTCCAACCTGGTTGATTCTGTGAGTCTGTGATTCTGTGAAAAGGACAAATACAGTAAAAGGGACTGGGGACAGCTGCAGCAGGACTGAACTAAATATCTATACTGCCAGATTTCCTCTAGACTCTCATTGATTTACCTTCGCAATTCCCATAAATCAGTGTTTCTTTGGAGAGGGATGTCCAGATACCCTGTACTTTGTGCCTGCTCTGACAGCTTGGCCCATTACTGGCACCTCCTCTTTGCCTTCACCCTCTGCTAATGGGGCAAGGACAGCACAGCCAACAGCCCCAGGCAGCCCCTTGATCTCACCTGAGCAATTAGTTCTACTTCATATATGCAGTTAAATATTTCATTCTTTCCTTGGCACAAGGAAGAAAAGGCAAGAGAGAGGCAAAGGCCTGCCTTGAGGGAATATGGGAACTCAAGCCCTTTTTTCACGCACCAATTCCGCTCTAGGACACACTGTCAGTTTGGCCCTTCTCCTCACCAACTGCTAGCTGTTTCAGATGCTGCCTTTATGATTTTTACATAAAACCTAAGTTTTATTCACTTGTGAAAGCTAGATGACTTCCAAAACTAATTCTCACAAATCAGAATTTTTATATTCTGGCCAGCAAGATCATCCAGATCTTCCGCTGCAGGGACCAGGACAAGCAAAGTGACTTCGTTATCATTATTCTCATCCCTGATACTTGTCTTACTTTTTTAGGATCACCTTATGCATTTATAGCAGAACAGCACTACTGAGGACAGTGCATGTGGTATTCATCACCGAGGCAGAACATCATGCCAATTATTCTTCATCTCTTTTTTACAAAGAACAGGTAGAAAGAAGGAGTTAAAATTCTCCTATATTCACTCTCACATCTCCCTAAGACATTCTCTTTATCGTAATTTTAAATGCTGTATGGTTGTCTAAGAACTAGAAGATCAGAACTAGAAGGTTACATAGACATTATACAAATAACAATCACAATATCAAGTTAATAATTCAGAGTAATGAAATTTGCCTGAATTTAACTGAATAAATAAATGTGGAAGGCATGGCCCTGCTGGAAACACTGTCTATTTCCATAGCACTGATATCAGCTGTGTTCTGTATCCCCCCAAACTAAAGGAATGTATCCACTGGCATATGACTAGAAATTACAAGACTAGGCCTGCACTATGGAAAAGAAAGGGGTTATGTAAAGAATTAGATCAGTATGACTCATCCTGAACATTGGGTTTGAAGAATGTTAATAGTACTATTGAGTATCAAGCTGGCTGTTACAGTTAAGATTGCACTTAGAATTTCCATTATAAATCCTATTTTCAAGGTTTTATAACTTGGCTGTAGTACAAATTCAATCACAGCTGAAACTCAACAAACAGAGTCTCATCACTGGAAGCAAAAGGTTTTTCAAAGAAAAATCCTTTTGGTTTTTTGAGGTTGAGGGAAATAAAAAATCACTGGAATCATTAAGGGACGCCGAGACTCTTCTCCACTCCTGTAAATTACAAATACCCTCTGTATTTAAACTCAGGATTTCATAAGTCATTAATCCAGAATGGGGAATGCTATCTCTAGGTATATGGAAACAAAACTCATTAAAAACACTTGATCTGTTATCCTGAAAGAGCTACTGGAAGGTCCTTTCAGCAACTTCTCCAAAGTTTCAATATAAGTTTAGATATTCAGAGTACCGAATTTCAGCATTGCCATTCACTGCAGAGTTTCCATCAATTTCTGAGCCACCATATTTCAAGCATGGAGTTGCCTCCAAGTACATTTGGTAAAGTCCTGCTGGCACCAGGGTGGATCTTAGAGAGGCAGGCAAGCAATCCAGGCTTCCAAAAGTCAGCTCAAGTACATTCATGTTTCAAACTCTGGCTGTACCAGAGGCGTCCTGTGATCCCCATGCTTTCTGTGTAGGTCAATATTGTGGTTTAACCCCAGCCAGCAGCCAACCCCAGGCAGCCACTCATTCAGTGCCCCACCAGCAGGACTGGGGTGAGAATTGTAAGGGTAAAAGCCAGAGAACTTGTGGGTTAAGATACAGGCAGTTTATTAGGGAAAGCAAAAGCTGCACATGCAAGCAAAGCAAAACAAGGAATTATTTCTCTGTTTGCCATGTGCAGGCAGGTGTTCAGCTATCCCCGGGAAAGCAGGATTCATAATGATTATCTGAGAAGATAAATGCTATCACTCTGTGTCCCACTTCCTCCTTCTTCCCCTCACTGTATGTGGTAAGCATGATGCCATATGATATGGAATATCCCTTTGGTCACACTGGGTCACTTGTCCTGGCTGTGTCTCCTCCCAGCCTCCCATCCACCCCCAGCCCCCTTGCCAGCATGAAAGTACAAAAAGCAGAAAAGGCCTTGGCTCTCTGTAAGCACTGCTCAGCAATAACAAAAATATCTCTCTGTTATCAACCCTGTGTTCAGCACAAATCCAAAACACAGCCCCATGCCAGTCACTGTGAAGGACATTAACCCTACCACAGTTAAACCCCACACATTTGACAAGAACTACTCAGGTCAGTGCCTCCCAGATGTGAAATAGCAGAATGTATCCCAATGGGATATCTTGTTCAAGCCACTACTTACTTGGACCATTGCCCGATGCCTCCTTCCTCCTTATTCACGCAGCTGGTTAATAATAAGTTTTAAAACCATTTGACAATATTGCATTTTCGGTTTCCTACACACACACTTTCTCTACTTTAGTTGAGAAAAGACCACCACTTCCATCAGCTTCCAAAAGATACACCTTTCAGCTACTCTTCGGCTGAGGTCTTTGTTTCTACATGCCTTATATGCAAGAAAAAGTTCAGGAATCCATTAGATAAAAATGATTTTGAGCACTCCAAATATGCAACATGCCAGATGCATATGTGAAGCACAGACCAACAGTGAGGAATAACTCTGCCCATGGGGCTGGTATAGAATCAGAGGAGTCACTTTTGTATTTTTAAAAGAAGAATCATAGGAAGTATCTGACACTTCAAGTACCTCTAAAAAGATGGAAGGCTTCAGAAGGACAATGCTGGCAAGGCAGGAAGGGTGACACTGTGCTGCAGGATGCAGCATTGTGCAAGGAAACCCGGGCCAGCCTTGGCACAGGCTTCTCTCCAGCCAGTGACTACTAGGGTCCCAAAACAGCTCAGCATCTCCAGCCTGCAGATGAGCTCACCACCTGCTAGCACTGCGAAGCACTTCAATGTGCCGCTGTACCAATGATCTACATTAGAAAGGAAAGAAAGCAGAAACGTGTTCACCTCAGCATCTGGCAAAAATACTTGTCTTAGGTAAGCTGCTTTTATTTCAAATCAAGCTGTTTACTCACTCCTTGTTAGATCTTTAATGTCAGTAGCAGTGGTTTGGAGTGTTAATAGCACTTTAACGATATAGGATGCGAGCTAATTGGAAGCTTCTAATTGAAGTGTTTCTAAACGGAAGGAATTAATTGTATCTATGAAAATTTCACAGGGCTCTTATCAGGTGTCCATCTAGATTGAAAGTATTTCCCCAAAGCTGTTGAGTTAATAAGTTCTTAATTTTATTGTGGGAGATTTTGTTTCATTAACTTTCTTCACCTGCATGTGTCTAGATTTGTCTAAAGAATTTCACCTGGACGTCAGACCTCCTTGATACACCTCAAACACATAACTGCTACAAGGACCCCAATCGTGGACCCTTGAGAAGGGTACAAAACCCTTCAATAGCGGATTTGATCTTCAAATTCACAATGTTCTTTCTTCCTGTTTTTTTCCCTTCAGATGAAATAAACATAGGCTAATGGACAATGCCTGCTGGTGTCCACTGGAACCTTAAAGCTTGGCACTTGGCAGGCTTCATCTGGTTTGTCTTTCTGCTTGAACTGAATTCAAACCACCCAAAATACATTTGGGTGTTTTTACTCTTCATTAAAACAGTGTTAAAGGGTGTTCAGTAGGTTCCACAACATATGATGGGATGGCAAAGCCTCCACTTCATTTCACCTTCTATTTGGTAAGTGGTATTTCTGCCCATACATTATGAAGCGGTGCAGTAAAGCAGAAGAGTCCCAACCTGTAACATCATAAGAGTCTATCTGAGAGGAACTTAATGATCTCATTTTAAAATGATGGGGGAAACATATGAGGAGTAGTTTATGGGAAAATTGAGGGGCTTACTGCAAAACTTGTACTGATGGCAATGTAGTGACACTGAAGTAATCTCTACTTGCATTTGAGACAATAAATACAGACAAGCAGAAAGCATTTTTCCTTGGTGTCTGTGCCAGTAAAAAATAGCCTTTTAGGCATTTGCTGTAGCCTCAAAACACAGAAGCCTAGACCTTTGTAGCTTTTCTAAAATCTGAGAACAATGTGTCAAGGTCAACCTTACAGTGCAACATCATCAACCTCAGAGCAAGGCAAAGAGGCGAGAGGAAAGCACTGCTGCCAAGGACAAGCAAGGGCTTTAGAGAAGCAGGAACCAAATTCCGTAAATACCCCAGAGAACTGATTATGTCAGTTGGAACAAATCATGGTTTCAACATTCAAGAGACAAAACCGACAGCTGCTGTGGAGCTGGGGAAGTGGAAGAGTACCGAGGATGAGGGGAGAACAGGCGGAAAAATGGTTTTAGCCCAACATCCAAGCACTCTGCAGTGTGAAAAGTGCATATGCAGTCCAGGGTTTAGGAATTCAAACCCTGTATCCCAACTTTTGACCAAGGACCGTTACCAGCAGCACCACTAGGGTTGCCGGATGTTAAAAGAGAGGATTCAGTTTGGGCCCCCAGTTCTCTGGAAACAACTTCCTAGGGCCAACGCAGCAGAATAAAGGAGAGAACAGCGTCTTTTTACTCTGAAAGGAAATAAGGGTAGTGGTAGACAGTGAATAACACGTAAAAGTGAGACTTCATAAAGTGACAGCAAAGCCACAGTCATCAGTAAGTAAAATAGATTCAGGATTTTAGCATCACAGGCCATCATTTCTACAAGGTGGAATCAAGTCCTGTCATATGCCTCATACACAACTGTTTTGAACATGTCATAGCCCTCAAATAACAGTACCAAATATTCTAATCACATAAGATAACAATTTGTTAAATTGTGTCCCCATGTCACAGAGTTTCAAGGGACAGAGAAAGACAAATGCACAGAAGCGTATTTATGAGCGTTTGGGAACAAAACTGCCTTGTTTCCTTCAAACTAAAACTGACATAAGCCCACTGGCATGAGACACTGTACTTCTTCCATCCAAAAATAGAAGGGGAAATCTCTAGGAAGCAAATGTACACATGGGGCTACAAGGAGAGATGAGCCTTGGGGATCTACTGGTGATTTTCCAGACCAGGACAAGTGCAGCTTCAGCAAAAATTAAGCTTCAGTGGAATGGTGGCCACATGGAGGAGTGAGGCCAGTGCAAGATGCTGGTTTGCAACCTGTTGAGTCAGGAACATCCGTAGAGTTGCTGAACTGGTAGACAGAAAACAGAGAAGTGGCTTTGCTTAGGTAGAGGACTACTTCTACACCAAAGCATTAAAAACGAAGGGCTTGCACATCATCTTCAGAACATTTGGCTTGGTACCATGTTTGGTCACTTCCTCACTGCTCCTTCTCTGATTGTGGTGCTGCTTGGTGAAAAAACATGTCCCCAGTCCTCAGTGGGGTGAAAGAGTGCCATCTTCTGAACAGAGCCACGCACAGAGTCCTCTTCGATTTCATTAGGGTGGCAACACATATGGAGCAGAGCACAGTGCTAATCAACATAAACAACTGTCAAAAGAATGATTGACTGAGTTTTCAACTTTTTTTTTAAAGAAATTAAACTCAAATACTTTAATCGTTCTCAATACATTGTAGGATTCTTCTCCTAAGCAGAAACATTTATTTTAAAAATCTAACCACAGAGGTGGTTTCAGAGGACTTGGAAAGTGTTTTCTTTTCAGGCTGAGTAAACAACAACAAGAAAAAAAGTTGGAACTATCATACTGAAAACTTCAAAGAAGGAATTTAGCTCTCTATTTAGGTGGTTGCAAAACAAAATGAATCACAATTGTAGCTTTCATGGTGAATCTACCTATGTTAGAAATGTAATAAAAAAACATGCCACACCAGGAAAAAAAGCAACTTAAAATCCACGCCAGCTGCCTGTTCAGTGGCTGCTATAGCACATAAACTGCTATGTTCCAGTGGGCTGCCCCCACCCTCCTCACTGCCCTGTGTGAATGCACAACCTTTAACAATACACTGGATAAGTGCCATAATACAGAAACATGAAACTTCATCCATAATACTTAATTGCATAAGGATTTTTTAAATAGAAAATATCGCTATCCTTTTTTGATCTTCCAAACAAGGGGAAGTAAAATTTAATTAAGCCTAATTCAAATCTATTCCCTATCTCTCAGTGGAAAAGCCTTATCTACAAGGGCCCAGCTGCCAGGCTTGCTGAGAGGGACATATTCAGGGTGGTTTATGTCAAGCAGCCATTACATTAATATATAAATTGTCCATATAGCCAAGATTGGAACCCAAATCTTTCAAGTGAAAACACGAGTGTTACTGGCATTCACTTGCATGCTCTCTCACCCCATCAGTTTTGTCATGCACAAGGCAAAAATCCCTTATTGATGATGAAGATAAATAGACTGAATTTCATCATGCAAGGAAAAGTTTGCCCTTGGTCTTCTGCATGACAGAAAGAGCATCTCTCTCATCCTACCCACTGGACTGTAAAATAAAGTAAAAAATTGATCTCTGCTCCTTTTTTTTTTTTTGGAGCACTAGCCTTCAGGAAACACTACCAACTGTAAATCCAGACTGATGAATGTGCTTCCCTTAGCTCTGAGAAAAGATATGAGTCCCTGAGAAGGCAACAGTTTAAAACACATCCTCATCTGAAAGGACATTTGTTAAGTGGCAAAGCTACTGCCTGTTCAGCATGCTGCCTCCCGCTGTTGCCCATCCATGCTTCCATCTTCCCCAGGACTCTTACCTGGGGCTCTAGAATCAACTGCCAAGACATAGCAACTAAACCCACAAAACACTCCACATCATGGTGCACAAGTCTTTTTTTGGACAGTGATTCCTTCTTCACAGGTCACAAACACCACACCTGAGAGAATCAGCCCCATGGGACTGGTGTGGACCAGTCCAGCACCAAGGACCAAGGGCAGAGCGACCAGTCACTCTGACCAGTCAGTGTGCAGGTCTGCAGAGGACAGCTTGGTTCCTACACTTTGTTGTTCACCCCTTGGGCTGTAGCTTCTACACAGTGTTGCATACGGTGTATTCTACCCCCTCTCTCTTCTCCTGCCCAGACGTCTTAGCAATTATTTTTTCCCCACATTAATTAGCATAGCTGTCAATGGCTCACTAGTCACATAGCCCAAGGCAGGCCAGTTGTTGCCACCCTGGTTTTCATCAGTTTCTGTCTCACATCAAAATTTTGGGAAAATGAAATATTACCTTGTTATCCATCTCACATAGGTTTAATTGTGTCTGTGCTGGCTGGGCAGAAGCAGACAGGACTCACCTACGCAGGAAGTGCCCCAAGGCACACTGCAGCCATGCATGCATCTACTGCACTGATGTTTAGAGACTCAAAGACCCACTAGGCAAACCAGAAATGCATGGTTATAGGACTTCCTGGCTAACACAGATAATCACAAAGCTGATTCTTCACTAAAGACATCTTCAACAAATAGATCTGCCTTCCAGTCAAAATACCAAGTGATATTGGAAGAATCAAAAGACAAAAAGTCTTAATAATCTCTCCTTAGCCGCATGCCTTCTCAAACCCCACTTCCTTCTGCATCACCTCAAGCAATTAAGCCTATGAAAGTTTATATACATAACATAACTACAGAGCCATACCTACTTGTCATTATAAGACTTGGGTTTTTTGCCTTTTTTCCCCTTTTTTTCATGCTAGGTAGTGCTCCCATCCCTCTTCACATGTCTAGATTACAGTATATGCTTTCAAGGACAGGGAATAGGTTGATACTGTTTGTTTGTTTGTGCTACGAAGTGACTAGCACATTTTTGTTTCTTTATAAATAAATAACAGACAACGAACTTCACCTCACATATCCTAACTTTGGTAAAATTCCAGGTAACTTTACAACGACACTCTGTGGAGTAAGCAATACAGTATCTAGATCAAAACAGAAAGTGAGAATACTGCTTTGACTGATTAATTAAAGCTGAGTTTGCAGAGTTATTCATTCAAGTTTATTCATTCATTTAATCTCATGAGTTCTAGTAAAAATGTGGCAACAAATCCTTAACTATTTTTGTCTGTAGATTACTTTAGCATATTTCCTCTTTCTATCCTTGGACACTCTGCAATAATTAAACACACTAAAAAACATGCCAACTGGTTATTTCTAAGGCAGTGTAAACAATTGCTCTCACTGAAAAGCTAGGGTAGTTGCTATAACATATACTGAAGTCATGAATGTTTGCATTTACAGAAGCAAAGTATTGATCAATAATCAATACAAAAACTGTGAATACATTTTTGTACCTTATGGGGATTCCTAAAGGTCTGAAGGGAAAAAACACAGCAGATAACCTCCTAAGGGGGCTTTGTGGTTTAAAGAAAGAACTTCACTGGGCAAAAAACTCATTAGACAGATTCTAAATTCAGTTCACGTAACATCATTCCAACATTTGAGTGTTTATTTAGGACCTAATTGGGACTGTTTATTTAGGATCTAACTGGGATCTAAGCTGTGAATCTCCCAACTTCTTTAAGTTTATTTTTCTGCTCATCCTCTGAGGACCTCTGTTTCTGAGAGATTTCACGCTCTGTTTGTTCGCTTGCATTCAGAGGTGATCTCTGTTTTCTCTTCATCCTGCCTGATCTAGTTTATTCAATTCAGCTACAATCAAGTGTCTACAGCTGAGTCTACTGCAGGCCTTGCTCAAGAGCTGCAGATGTTCTCTAGATCTTCCTGGAATACAGTGGCTGTACTGCCATAAAATTCAGTAAAGTAAGACTCAGACTGGACAAAAGAATTGACCCTGCCCTGGCACACCAGCCTCTGCCAATCCTATGCAAAGCTCTGCCATGAAGCAGCACTGACTCAACCCTGTTCAAAGAGCAAAATATACTTGCACAATAATATATCCCGACACAGTAATATATCCCAGCCAAGCACAAACAACATAATGGAGCTGGTTGAAAAATTTGTTTGGGATTTTATGGCATTTTTTACTCATTTTATTTTTCCAGCCTGCCAGAAACTATTGGAAGCCTAAAGCAGCTAGAACAAGATGTTTAGAACGCAGTGTATAAGGCAGGAGAATGCAAGTAATTTATTCCATACCCAAAACAGGACAAATAACTCCATGTAACAAAGAGGAATAAGGAGAGACATATTTATAAGCAACGAGGGGATCTCTTTTACAAAGCACTTTCTGCCTTTACTTTGCCTGCTACCAGCACGTCACCCTTCCTGAGGGGCAGCAGGATTTGTACTGCTGGTTTGAGTGCTCGGAGGGTTGAGCCTTGCGGCTGACAGTCAGCTGGGGAGGATCCCCCTTTGTATTCGCATTTGACGTACCAGGCAGCTTCCCTGCAGCACCAAACGTACAGGGGACGTCGGAGCAGAGTGCTTGGTCCCTGCAGCCACAGCAGAAACAGAGAGCACAGCCTGCGGGAGGCAGGAGAAGGACTGAGGGCTCTGCTAAAGGCAACCACAGAAGCACATCTGATTTCACTAAAAGGGTGGAGCAGGAGAAACTGGGAGTTGAGTTTATCTTGCATCCCCTGCCCGCCACTTCAGGATATGGCCCTGAGCTTCACTTCACTCTTACGTCTAACTTACTTAGAGGATTTGCCAACACGCAAAACACATCACACCAGACAGGAGATACGCAACAGGACTTGGAAAGCAGAAAGATGGGGTATAAAAACTAGTTGCTCAGGGGACTAGTCTGTCACTCCTAATTTCTCAACCATTTTAAAGTCTCAGTGAGACACTGGAATGCACTCAAGACTCCTCAGGTTACAACTGCCTTCATCCTCTTTCACACGATTTCAATTAAATGAAGGTGTATTAAAGAAAAGACAGTTTGACACCGTCTTCAAAGGGTCCCTAATCTCCTAAGAGCTATTGAAATGGAAAGGATATTTTGAGTCATCCCTCCTTGTTTAACTGCCTAATCAGACAGATACTTTCATTGTCTGATTCGTGCCAACACTGAGATTGAACTTAAGATTCACATCCCATAGCTCCTAATTTTATCACATTAGGGCTCAAACGAGTTACAGCAGCCCAGACTCTTTCCAAACGGTAGCCTGCAGGACTCCTTTATGAAGTGGGTTAAAAAAGACCTTTGGTACTTTCCTAATAGATAGCCTTCATTATTTACAGATTTAGAATGACAAAAAAGGTTCACTGCAGAGCTAAAGCAAGCTGACAGGCTACATTCAAGTTGCATTAATAGATAAGGAGACATCGCAGCACAATAGACTTTGAATATTTCTGCAGCTCTACTCTTCAACCTGTTTTTTAGCACGTGGAGAATTTGCTGCCCTCCTCTGCTGGACTTTTGATCATAAGGAGGATATCTTCTGGGGCAATTCCTTTCCTGGAGCCCATGTGCTCCAGACAGACTGTGTGCAATGTCATTTGGCTTACTGTTGAGGTGTTCTAAAATAATTGAGAAAGGGGGAAAAGGCATTCTGTGAGAATTTCTTTTCTTCTGATAGCTAACAAGGCAAGAACAAAGTGGGCTTTGCAGGACTATTTTCTACTGGCACCTAGAGTGTGTCAAGTACAGTCACAATCCATTGCTCTTTTGACATGACACAATATGCTATCCAATGGGTAGCGTAAGAGCAAATACTGGACCACAGGTTAGAGGACAATATTTTTGCTACGTCTTTCTTTTTCCATCAGGAGCAAAATAAGGAAGGAAAACAGTGGCTGATTCTGAGCTACCAAGGGTTACCTGTTTCTCTGGTCATTAGCTATAATTAACTGTGTAGTTATGCATTTGCTGTTTTATGGTTCCCAGCAGGCTAACATTATTTTATCTGGAGCAGAGGGTGGAATGTGGGGGATTTAATTGCTGGGCCTTTTCTCAAACAAGTATCTTTTCTCCCATGTGCACAGTCTTAGGGATATAGTCAATCCAATTAAATGAACAAATTTCCTCTCCATATAAACCAGAGAATAAGAGTAACCACTACCACCTCTTTTGGTGCTTATGTAGAAAAATCAGTGTGTGTGTTGATAACCAAAAGTTGAAGAGGGATCCTTACTACCTTAGCACCGGGAAACCTCAGACGAAGGGCGTGTGCCTCCAAGCAAGGTCCTCATCAAACAAATACATAAAACCCAACCTTGATCTTTAAGCATGCACAGCTTAGGCAGGGAACAGAAGGTAAACTGGGACCAGAAAGGGAATGGTGACTACTCTATATTTGGATTATGTTTCCTTCCAACTCTGCAAATGGTCCTGTTGTATTGATTTCTCAGTCATGACACATGAATGATATAATTTTCAAACATGTCCCTCTAGCTAAGGCTCCTGAGTCCCATTTACAAAAGTAATTTTTGAGACAGTTGTGGCAGACAGCTATTTGACCAGGTCACTGAGACACTTCGGACATTTTCATCCAGACGCTTAATTAACCCAGCAAGAGGTGCCACACTGACATTGCAGCCTTCCTCCATTTCACCCTAGCACTGGCCCTCAGGTTCTGCTCAGAGAAGACTAGGCTCAGGGGCACAGCTCCACAAGTACCACCAGAGAAGCTCACTCACTACTGACTACAGAGGGGACCACTCAAACCCAGCCCAGGGCCACAACAGTTGGTGGTAACCCTGGATATAGAGGTCTGCAGGAGACTCAGAAGCAATGCTCAGGCACTTGCTGATCTTCCCCTGGCTTGCTGGAGCAGGGCTTTTCTCAACAAGAGGCTCCTACCACCTGAGGAGAATACTGCTCCCACAGTACCTCTTCTGAAATGGTCTCTGACACTATTTTTCCTAAATGCCTGATTACTTCTGTTTAACTACCAGCACAGTAAAGAGCTGAATTGAGCCACATTGTCCAAAGTACTTTTTTAGTGCAATATGCTCATGACCTTGCACCCTTCTACTCTCTTAATGCCCAAAGGACAGCAGGGCAGAGCACCAACAGAAAACGAAGAGACCCTAGCAGGGCAAACAGAAGCTGACAAGACAAAAACTGAAGATCTCTGGAGTCTTTTCTCCTGCTTCTATAACGGGAACCAAGCAAATTCTGCCTCATCTGTCTCATTTGGCTATTATGCAGGCAGCCTGGGTCACCAGAACAGGTCACATTTACACCACTGCAGTAATGCTCTAAAAACTTGGGCACCACTGTGTCAAAAAAGTGGGGAAAGAAATCTGTTAAGTCCTTGTGCATAAAGTCAGCTATAGGATGAAATGGTTAAGTGAACTACAGCCATCCTGTTGAGCGTTTACATTAACCAGGATGGGTGTCTGGTCCTGGCAGCTCTGCTCTGAGATACAGAGTGGTGGTTAATGTCGCAAGCAGATGCAGTGGGAACATGTGGATGAAAGTACATATAACCTTCAATTCCCATTGCTCCCCATCCCCAGCCATCCTCAGAGAGCTGCCCTTCACTGTGTTTTGCAGGAATCAAAAAGCCATCTCATTCTTAACCTACGTGCCACAGTTCGGCTGTTGCATACATCAGGGTGCTATCTGTCTCCTTGTGAAAGGACAGAGATAACATCCTCCTCCACCTCATCAGCATCAGTGTGTCCCCGGATAAATTAACTACAGCAGCCACTTTGGTTTTCTCAAACAAATTAGCATTTTGTTCTTAAATTAGGCTACAGAGAAAACATGTACAACATGGGGACAGAGAGATTATGGGCTTCATTCTCAGGTTGCTTACTGCTTCTCTGCTTCAATGTCATTTCAAAGGATTTACCATCAATTTCCAACAACATGACAGTGATCAGAATCTCAATGTGCCCCAGTTCTCCTCCCAGAGAAGGTCAATGAGTTTTTGTCCTAACCTCTGCTACATAACAAAGAAGAAGATGTTTCACTCCTGTGATAATAAATTGCTCCTACAGAGAAATTCAGGGTTTTATCCTTGGACTCAGAGCTGGCATTAATTTCATCAGATACAGAGCACGACCCTCACCCTTAAGCTGTGCAAACTCAAGACCTCAATTTAGGAGAGACTATGCAGCGGTTAAATATTTGAAATTCACTTCTAAATAAGACTGCCTACAGCTTAAAAGTTGCCATACCTTCTTGTTAGTTCAATAGCATATGGAAATGCTCCTGGATGAAACTCAGTGTTTTGTGTCACTAGGAACAAGATATGCAAAATATTTATGGTGACTATTATCCTGGAGAGTGGAGGTCACTGCCCACTGAGCCACTGGTCCTGTCCTCTTATTACAAGATGTTTCTCACCTCTCTATATGCATGCTTCTGCCTGCTGCCATTCCTGGAACAGGTTGCCCAGTGAGGCTGTGCAATCTCCATCCTTGGAGATGTTTGAAACTCAACTGGATTGAGCAACCTAATCTAACTGGAACCACTTCAAGAAGTGGATGGCACTAGATGATCTCCAGAGGCCACTTTTAACCTAAATTATTCTGTGATTTGTTCACAAGCATATGGAACAAGAGTTGCCAGTTCTTTGATTTGTCAACACCTAGCTAATTGGTCATTTATTGACCTCAAAGTCAGGTAATTCCCTTTCCCTGACTCAGTGTCATGTGTGTAAGAAGAAAGAAAAGATAAATCAAGAAGCTTTTTTGGGAAATAGCCGCTGCATGCACATGAAGCAAACAATATATGTCAGTATTATTGTGCTGAAATTATAAAGAATAAGACTCTTCGAAGAAAGAAAATTATGGACTATGAAAATGGACTCCATTTGCCAAACCAAATAATTTTCTACAGCAGCAGATAGTGTTCCCAGTTTTGCCAGAAGGCAAAACTTCACCTGAGCCAGAACACTGGGTCGATCAGTAAATGGCAATCTTCCTCCAGGTGAATGTTGAACTACAAATCCAAAGCTAAAAGTCCTGCATTATTCTTTCCACCTTTGCAGAGCCGTCTTGTGTGTCCTTGACACTCACTCAGACTGATTCAGTTAGCTAACTTCAGCTATCTAAATTTAGTCATCTGCTTGTCCTGGCTCTACCTTTAGCAAATGGAGAGTGAAACACCTCCAGATTCCTACTTTGGACAGGTATCTCAGACTGGCTGAAGTTTCCCATTGGGGGTGCCTATCTCTTATCCTTCCCTCTCGTTATTTTTACACTGCCTATTGAGATTTGCATCCACTGTACTGGTCACTTCTAGTCCATGCACACAAAGGAGCATTTGTCCTTGGCTAGGGCATCAAGGTACTGTCACTGGACAAAGGAGGCAGAGAGCACTGTCATGACCAGGAGGAATGACCAAACCCACAGCACTATCAACCAACAAGGCATAACCCCAGGAGAGGCATCAAGAGACCCAGCATGGGGAGGAGGCACACACCCAGCACCCTACAGTGCACACTTATGCAGTAGAAGTAAGAGCTAGCTAAAGTTTCACTGGCAAAAAGACTGGTCTAATTCTATTTTATTTTCAATTACCTTGTTAAAAACAAAAACAAAAACAAAAACCAAAAAAAAAGGAAACAGCTGGAGTAGAAGACATTTTGGTGTTCAGCGAGAAATGGTGGTTTATTATAAATTCCCTGCGCAGTACCAGAAATATATGATCTGCACTTTGAATAAATATTTAACACCTAAAATGGGGACTCGCAACTTTGATCAGAGACCACACTTGGGAATAAATTGTCATTGCTTTTAAATTGCTGCAGTTAAGCTATAGCAGGTTATATACAGCAGTTATATAAAGCTATATACAAGGAACAATTTCTATGCCACCACACCAGGAGCAGAGCATGAGTTATACAACACTTAGACTGAGACACTCTGTCCAAGGGAAACCATATTGCTCACTCCAAGATTTCATATTGGACATTTATACCCTGGGCAAGAAAATGGATTTTTATAGGGATACATATTTATTGCTCTTATTCAAACAGAACATTAAAAATGTGCAAGGTGTTTTTAAATCCAAATTATAATTGAATTGTCTTAACTGCTCTCTTTCTCTGAACAAAACCATACCAATGATATTACGGGGTTTAAAATGTTCTAATTAATCAACCACTGTTAATTAAGAATATGTCAGAGCAGCCATAGTGTCTGTTATTTAAAGAGCACTGGCAACTAATAAACAATACCAACGTCATCGTCACTGACTCTGGGTCCTTTCATGATAGCAAACACCCTAAAATGTTACTTTCAAACTCTGTTAAATATATGTAAAAATAACCAGTGTGTGGGAGAAAACAGGATAAACTATGATGTTGCATCAAAGCAACTATGTTCTGCATTACAGAACCATGTAACCATTTCCAAACCTCTGTCAGAAGCAGCAGGTCTTTCATTTTTAGACATTTTGCCTTCTTGCAAAATAGAAGTCTTTCCCTCTCCAGAGCCTTAAGTCCCAAAGTGATGTATAGGAAACACAACTAAAAAAAAAAAAATTTTCTGTGGTAGAAATATTTTCAGTGGAGAACTAGCACAGTCAGCTGCTGCGTCACCAGGGTGGTGGTCTGGAGGGGAAAAACACCATGATGTCACCTACAAAAGCAGTAAGTGAACATTCTGCAGCAAGATGGTGTTCTCCAGACGTCCCTGAGGCCAGCTAAGCTGAGTTTTCAGGGTTGTATGGTAGCCCTGGTACATCTACCTGCATGGACCCCCAGCCCTCGGGCATGCAGTGGATCCAATGTGCTGCAGGTACGGTGACCCCTGGGCATGCCCTGCACAGCACATGGGCACACATGGTGCAGGAATCCCAGCCACAACCTCACAAACCCAGGACAAGGCAGGTCACCAGGTCAGGCGGGGAGCCCTGCAAAAAAACGGTCACACTGCCCCTCAGCAGATGTCCTGTGACAGCTTTACATCCTCCTATCCTGGCAGTACTGCTCTGACATGACATTTGATTTTGCTTTGTTTTCTTTCCAGAAACCGTTATGTGTCTTGGCAGTACTACCTACAACCCTGCCCCAGCACCATTTCTCCTGGAAAGCTTCAAGGAGGAAAGAAAGAAATGAGTGAACATGCTTCCGTCTCTCTCCTTAGAGAAGACAGGTAGAGACTCAACATGCCATTTCAGAGGGAAAAAGAACCATTTTCCAATGAAGTGTGTAACTACAATTTCTCCATCAAACCCTTCCGCCTCCTCCAACTCACAGCGCTGGCAGAGACCAAATTGAAAGACTTTGTGATTCTGTCCATCACTCCCATGCCTTGAGCACAACTAGTAAATGGAATTATCAAGGGTGATATCCTATCACTTTAATCAAAACACCATATCCCAGGCCTCTGTCAGGTATGAGAAACACTTCCACCCAAGCTGGTGAAGGAGGCAGGCCCAGATACAGAACGGATTTTAGCTCCACCCTCTCACCAGAACGACAGCCTGTACGGATGTACCTGCATGCTCCCATGGTCCGGCAAGGCTTTCTAAATCACCTTCACTGTAGTCCATCAGCCGTTAAACCACGGCCCAGATAAGGTGGAGAGCAGCACATTGAAATTCCACCCTCATGCACAGAAAGGCAGCTTGCAGATAACAGCTTTACTAAGCACAGTTACTTTATAATCTGTTTTACCTGTTGCAAGGTGAAGAATTTAAGTCTGGTGCTTCTGTGATATTTCTAACAGCCATTTCAGCTTGATGGTATCCCATTATCTAGTGCGTAAAGCCAGCCTGGAGAGTCTGAAGCAGGCTTGCAATCACACCAGCAAACCTGCAGGCATCACAGGATTTATTGCAGTGTCACCTGTCTGCCCCATCGTTCACTGCAAACAGGCTTTCACAAACATGCTTGCTTTGCACCAGGCTCGGTGTACCTGTGGCTCATTGGTAGCCATGGACATCTGATCCATTAGGCTTTACACTTCCATGAGCAGACTCACAGCCTCCAGGGTACTGCGCCTGGTGATGTCTAGGAGCTCTGGAGCTGCAGAAATTCCTCAAGCCATTTCCAGCAAGGGAGATGGATTTGGTCACACAGGACCCTGCTCATCTCCAGGGCCTCCTCTAGCAGAGGCTTCCTGCAAGTCCCAGTGTTCAAGCAAGATGGAGCCATTTGGGAACTCCACCAAGACGGAGTCATTTGGGAATGCCACTGGTAACGTACTCCAGCTCAGGAACTATAGTTGTAAGAGGAGCCCCAGGTCTCAGAGGACTGTGGAAAGGCACTGAGTGCTGTCACCTCTGTGCAGAGGCTGAGGAGCATGATGATCTCCAGGCTGAAAAGGAGGAAAGTCCACAGGTTACTTAAACCAAGAACTTATCAAAGCTGGAGGTCACTTGCTATAAATCTGTGCTCATGATAAAATGGGAAGCCACTGGGAAAGGGATGAAAATATTGGCTTCATGCAGATTTATCAAAAGAGACCATTGCCAGGAGAAAGCATGAATTTAGTTTCACAAACAAATTCCTTGCCCAGACTAACAGAACCAAAATCTCTTCTTGATGGTTTTTTGCAGCTGAGCAGAAACAGAAAACCTTTCTGTAAATGTTGAGGAGATTCTCTCTCCTCTTGCAGCTGCTCAATTGTCAGAGTGATGAGATTACATGTGAGAGGGAGAAGAGGTTAAGTATTAGCAGAAAGTAAGAAGCAATGTCTCCAGGGGATGCTGCAGCTCCCTGCCAGAGCAGGAGACCAACACCAGCGGTCAGTGATGTCCCCTGCGGGACAACGCTGCTCTTTCAGACTCCCTCTCCAACAGTAGCTCCTGAAGGCACAGCTGGGATCTGCCAAAATTAAGAGGGCTACAGCAGAAACAACACTGAAATGAAGACAAGCTCAGCTCCTAAGAAGGTAACCAAGGTTGCAAGAACCAGCAACCAATTTCTTTTGTGCCCACTCCGCATCAGGGAGTGACCTTACCAGAGCAGTAAGAGGTAGAGAACCCTGGGAAACTGGAGTTACTTTCTACAGATAAGCTGCAGATAAGCTGACTGGAAACTGAGGAACTCATCCTGTGTTAGAGACACTTGCAAACACTTTAGTCTGCCCTAAGCACACACATGCCATTTGCCATGCAGCACAGAAGCAAGGCACGATGCCATAAAATCAAATGAAGAAATCCCAGCGAACACCAGTGTGGTTCACAGCACAAGTGGGTCACATGGGAGCAGAGGGAGCACGGGCAGTGGCCAGGATGCTGCAGGAAGGTGCTGGCATCTGGGCAGAGGCAGCTGATGCACAGGCAGAGCTCCAATGGCTGCAAACACTGACAGAGCTCTGCAGAGCATAAAGGCAGGAGGAGATAAATGAGAACAGGAATCAATTACAGAAAAACAGATAGAGCTCATACCTGACACAAATGAAAGAAAATTGAAAAACAGTCACAGCCTTCAATAGTAATAAAAAGAAAATGGTTTGGTCTGTGGATGAGAGACCGAGAGCAGACCTTGCAGAAGCACACAAGGAGAAGGCAGGGCTGCTCTCCTTTGCTCTTTGCCAGAGAACAGACATGCTGTGGGCAAAGCTTTCCTGCGATTTTCAAAGAAATCCTTTAACCTTGTCATCATGACCACTTCCCCTCTAGAGAAATATAATAAAAACTCAGACATAATAAACTGAAAATACATGGAATTCTTTGGCACAGTCATCCAAATCTCTGGAGGAAATCTGGAAAGATAATTCTTCATAGTAAATTGAGAGGCAGATATATAAAAGATCAGACAGCACAAAATTAGTGGTGGGATCCATCTGATAAGATGCCGATGGCTACACCTGAGCTAATTGCCCCAGGCACTCTGTGTGCTCACTGGAGAGTTTTTGTGGCAACAGGGTCCTTTTGCCATTCCCTCTTTTTGTGCCCTGTGAGCAGTGCAAAGTGTATGCACAGGAGGTGGTATATATGAGTTACAGGAAAAAAATCGATGTTTTATTTTGCAAGGTGAGAAACATGATCATGTCAGAGAAGCTACACTGTAAGATACTACGAGTAGAAGAGTTTAAGTTTCCTGATTCACCTGTACTTATCTGTGGGATTTAATAACCTCTTCTGCAATGGGTTTCTAGACAAGACTGCACATGGCACATGCATGCAAAGGGTGATTGACACTGAATAATTAAAGTGCTGCAACTTTCTCCAGATATTTCACTGACTGGTAGATAGACAGAGATGAGTGTATATGTGACAGAGCACAAAGTGATTATACACATCTAGGTCTTCACTCTTTCTGGTCTCAGCTGCTTGGCAGTTTCCTCAAGTTGTCTATGTCTGTAGCCAAGTTTTAATCACTGTTAAATCACACCATATGACTTGTGCTTTGGAGCACTCTGTCAGCATCAAAAATAAATATTATTCCCACAAGGAATCCAGCTGGCCTCTAATTAGCTTTCAGAATATATCAATTAAAGTGTTAATGTGCTGTCCAGTGATGAAAGCCTCCATCCCACCAGCTTCTAGAAGATCAATACAACTGCATGATATGAAATATCCACCAATTTATTTTTCTGGCAAATGAATCAATATGGCAACTTTAATGGGACCAATCATTAAATAAATGTTATCAGTCCTGAAGAAGTCCCAAAACCAAACAAAATCAGTTGTATACATTCAAACAACATTATTCAACAGTTGCAAACTTCTTCCTGGTGCTTACTATTGCAGAGAAATGACACTTGTATTAACAGCAGCAAAACCACTATGGGACTGTTCCATAACTAGGAACACCTCAAGTTTTGCTACATGATGCTGGGGACACCTGGGAAGCAGGCATGAGCTCCAGCATAGAAGAGCCTCGCTCTCAGAGTGACACCATCCAGGACACACAGTGAGGGATCAGCCAAGCGGTTGTTGCTCCATAAAAATATCTACCACTAAAGGAAAATCCTGGAAAAATCTCTCATCAGCCCTAAAAATGGATCACGAGTCAGCTCAGCTAAACTGACAGAGGTACAAAACACCACAAGAGCGCCTTGGCTGTGTCAGGGACTGTTATCGCCTGCTACAAAACACTTGTCAAACCAGAAGAAAAGCTGAGACAACAGCGGATTTCTCGTGTTGCTGGTAAGAACACATTTGCATTACTGCTTGCTATAAACAATCATTAGTGTCAAGTGTTTGAACACATGCTGAGGAGCAGCAGCAAGTGCACAGGCAGGGCAGTGACACCACAGATCACCAGGAATCAGAGAGCTTCGGAGTATGCAAAGCCCAGCATTCACTACAGGGTGGTTTCCCCATCTCCTCCTGCTCCCCAGCAATGCCATTCTGTTTTGATTTCCAGTCTCTTCATTTCCTGCACTGAAGACTACAGATTTTTGCTCATGTTTCACATTAATATATTGAGCAGAAAAACCCACAGTTGGTCTAAACTGACACAGCTCCATTGGAGTGATGCTGGTAGGCACTGCTATACTTCTGGACAGAGTCTCTTGGTCCAGGCAAGCAGGGTTTCTTCCCTTATAAATCTTTCTGAACGCCCTTCCTCCCAGGTTACTCCTCAGAGGCTGGAAATACCCTTCCAGGGACATGGCCACTGGTACCACATGCCCTGCACCTTTCTTCTGCATGGAGGTTGGGCCCAGAAACAGCCTGACTGATCCATGTCTTCTGTTTGGCAGAGCCGCTCTTATATGTAATAAATAAAAATTAAGACTAACACCAGAGTGGGGATTAGGATGGGTTTTTCACATCTGAGCTCAGGTTTTGCAGATGCAAAATCAGTCTCTTGTCTCATTCTAAGAGTTTCTGCACCCTTGTCTTGCCAGGCAGCAGCTTCAACGACAAACCTGTTGTTTGTTCTAGGACAGAAAGCAACATGAACTTGGAGTGAGCTCGGGTGCTACATTCAATGCTAACGGAAGCTGCTATTGCCTACAGTAGCTCCAGAGACAGGTCCTGTCATGAATATTTTCAGACCATGATCAAATCTGCCTCATAAACAAAGGAACTTTCTGTTTTCTCTCCTGAATATGTCACCTTTGAATAGCTTCTCATTTTTAACATTACAATGAGTTATAACCCCTTCATGACTCCGTGTAATTACTTTTGCACTTGAATTGCATATTTATCAAGTGCAAATTCCTGAAAGAATAACAGATACAGAAACTGTTTCTAAACAAAAGGTACTGGCTGGTAAACTTAACCAGTCACCTTTGCAGTTGCATTTTGACATGCACAGTTATGGTCAAAATGTGCCAGAAAACAACCAAGTACTTTTCCCTCCTTTAAAAACCACTTTTCCACCAAATTCAGAAAATACCTTTGACAGGCCACCAATAAATGATGAGAAAGCAATCAATGGTGTCCCTGCTAATTTACAGATGTTTTTGATCAGTGGTTGTATCTTGCTGAACTCTTGCAATGCAATAAGGAACTTCAAAGCATTTCAGCACACTGCTTGACCTGAGCACACTTACCTCCTGATGCATCAATTTACACAGCAAATGGTTGCCTTTCCAATAGCTCTTGTACAGCCTTTCACAAACTGGATGTTGCTGCTGCTCAGATCAATACATTAAACTGAGAAGTGTTATTCAAGCAGAATTTGGTTTATAAAATAAAATTCTTATCATGAAAACGGAAATCCTGCTCTCCCCTCCACCTGTGCCTCCCCGCCATTGCTGATACAACTGAAGCACTGCCAAGAAAACAAAAGCAGTTCCCCAAAGCCTCACTGGCTGTTTTTTCACAATGTTTTGGCTAAATATAGGTCCTTGAAGGCAGTTCCAACCAATAAGTGCCTCCCTGCATGAGCATGAGTGACAGGTCACAAGCTGGGGGATAATTTCAAGTGAGTTGGGGTCAAAAGTGTGGCGCTTTTTTCAGCAACATGAGCCCTGAGGCCACCTCTGCTCTTAACAAATCAGCAGGAATTTTATTGCTGACCTTGAGGCACAGAAAGTGTCAAGCATTTCAGAGTCGACCCAGTGCCTTTCAGATGCTTCAAGTGGCAGTTTAAACACTATTTAAATACACAGAGAGGTCCTTCTTCACCCTGGGGGTTTCAAACAAGGGTAGTAGGCTGATGCCAGCACTTCTCCAGGCACTGAGGTGCACAAGAGGGAATTACCAGCAGACTCTCCCAAGGCACACAACAAACCTGATGTCTTCTTTTGGAACAAAAGCCAGAAGCACCCCCAGGATGTGCACCCGAAAGGCCATTGAATCAAGACCTATGTTCTCTTCCCAGCTCTGTTGCTAGCTCAGCATTCACTTGTGGTCAACAGCCCTGATTCTAGGATCCATAAAACCCTCAGCAGAGATTGCGCACTTTCACTAGCCACAGCTGAATCCCAGACTTGCAAATAGCAGCTGAAACACCTAATTTTAATTGAAATGAGTCATGAGAGACAGATTTGCATCAGTGTTCATATAATAATACCTTTCATAGGGTAATGATCCATTAATCACACAATGAACATGGTTTTCTTAATTATGTGGCACCTGAATGCAATATATTCCATAAAATAAAAAATTTCTCTTCCTTCTCCAGTTCAATCATTGCTCATTTCCAGTCACTGTGATCTTTCTTATGCTGTGCATAACATCAATCTCTTTAAAATGTATATAATTTTCTTGATGCTTGTCCAGAAGCCTCAGTGTCCATGTAGGGCACCGCTTGTCCAGAGAGAACCAGTTGCATCGGGGATGCACTCTGGAGTTGCAAAATAAAATCAGGATCTTCTCTCAGTAAACCAGAAGTCACTCGAGGACAGGGGTCTTGCTGGAGGGGACACTGCATGTTAGGGAGCACATCTGCTCCTCTACTCATTAGCTGCTGCTTCACTGAATCTTACACACTTTTCAGATGACATATAATGGGCAACAGTGAGAGCTGGCAGTGAAGAGGTGACATGTTTCTCACTTCAAACACACATGAACCATGATGAATCTGCAAAGTTTTATGTAGTTATAAATAAACACGTAGATAACCAAAGACATTCTTCAGAGATAGCCAATTAACACTTTGCAGATGGACCTGGAGACTGACTCTGACACAGAAGTATGCAGGGACTAAGGCGGGGGAAGCTTTGCCTCTGGTAAAAGGCGAATACACAACCTTGACCTGGGAGTCAGCAACCCCCCATTTCAGAAAAGGTCATCCTCACATGCACACATACATACAGGAGCAATGCAGATGTTTGCAGTGTCATCCTTGGCCCTGAATGGCCCCATCTATCCTCAGAGGGAACCTCCACCGGGCTTTGAGGGCTGCGCTTGGAGGGGGACATGGTAGTTGCTCAGGGAACAAAACCAAAGAGCCAAGCAGAGCAAGGGCAGTGGTAAATAGATGCTGGAGAGAGTGGATAGCCTGCCCATTTGGTGTGACTGCCCTGCTAGTCCATGGAGGTTCTGCTGCGGGGAGGCTGTGGCAGAAGATGAGACATCTTGCAGGAGCAAACTGGTGTTATGGAGAGCACTGCCGAATGTGGGGCAGAGCTTGGGCAGCCAGAGGCTGATGGGACGACACAAGCTCTTGGACCGCTGCCAGCCCCTCGCCAGGGAGGACCACAGGCATTTTGTTGGGCTGCTCCAGAGCAGGTGTTGCCTGTCAAATGGGCAGTAATGCTCAGTAACACACAGCAGATTAGAAAATGGGGAGGTAGAGGGCTGAGAACGGGGTGGGGGGGAGTACTTTAAATAACTTACCATAGGGGATCAAACACTGAGCTTTGTATTCCCTAATAAAACGGTCAGCATGTGATTTTGTGACGTTACTTTTTCCTGCAGAAGCCAGTTAATGCTGCAGCCACATACATTAGCTGAACAGAATGGATGCTAACATCTCTGCAGAGCTAAATAGACAAGCTCATATTTCCACTTAGTGGAGAAAAACTGCCCCTCTTAATGCTTTACAACTTGACAGACAGAAAGAAAATTTGAATGTCTGTGTAGGCAGTCAGGAATAGATGGGGAAAATGATGAATATTTACAATACAAGAGAATATTTAGGTGAGATATTGAATATTACCCAACAGAAATGTGAGTGCAACTGTTAAATGTCTAAGATCTTATATTACCACAGAGAGAGTTGTATCTTGAACATTCAAAATAATTCTGAGTAGGTAATGTAATGAAAGAGCTTCTATTAAGCTGTCTTGCAAAATAGCATAGTTGGCCAATCACGCTTGCCAAATAGACAGAGAGAATTTCATCGTATTTCAAAAAAGACCAAATGACTGCATTGGCACTGGACACTATGGCAGCCCCGTGGGACAACTGCACGTGCCTGTCCCTCATGGCTGCACCCACAGCTACAGCCACTCCAGAGCAGGCAATCACTGACGGCCAGGAGAGGAATGTTCACATGGCCAAACCTACCCAGGCCATCTCTGAGGAGCCCAGTCAGGCTTTAGTAGGCAGGAGAAGACAGTGGCCACCTCCCACCCCAATGTCTCACACCTTCCAGCTTCGATCTCCTTGGTGTTTTCTTACTCCTTGTTCTGCCAAGGGTCTCCCAGACCTTGTTGTTTTCCTGTGCCATTTGTCTCTGTGCAGATCCCTTACTGCTGCAGAGACCACTGGTAGGACCTGGCGCTCTCCCTTAGCAGAGCAATGCTACTATCAAGGTCCCACCACGGTGGGACCGTGGCAGCTGCTCAGCCCTGAGCACAGGGATTTTGCAGCAGGCTGAAGTTGACCAAGACCTGCACTCCTGTCCTTTGCTTCCACACGAAACAGAGGATAGAAACTACAACCTCAGATGTTTGGCAAGAAAAAAAGGGAGCTGAATGGAGAATTTTACCCTCCCTTGATTTTATTTAGCAAGTTTATGGAGGAGAGCTGTTCTTTTAGCCAGGGAATTCTGCATCACTAACAGATTGGTATTGTTTATGCTGAAATTAGATGCTGAAGAAGCAAATCAGTTTGCAAAAAATGTATCAGCATCCACAATGCGACAGAAAGAGTAAATGGGCTTAATTAGTCACTAGACAAGGAGCTAGATTAGCATGTTCTTACATATATTTAAGAAAGGCAAGCACTTAATCCTACCCAGTGCACTTTATTTCTTATGCTGGAGAACTCATCTTTACAAAGATGACTATTTGAACAGCTGCATGGATCAAGGACCATCTATCCCAGCAGCCACGGCCTCTGAGCAGATGCTGGACAAGAGCTTAGTCCAAGGGAAGACAGCAGTGAAGCTTTTCCCCTGCACACTGGACTTCCCCTGCATGCCGGTCCATTGCAATCCACTGCATTGGCTTTCTGCTAGGCATTAGAACAAGAAAACAAATATAGAGAGTTAAAAAAAAAATGTCAGTGAGAGGCTGGAAAGCAAGCTCCTGGCCCAGCTCCTGACAGCTGACATCCTCACGTCACCTCATCACTGCCTTATGCTGCAGCACACAGGTTTGCCAAGGGACATCAGCCAGAGAGAGCCCTGTGCTTCTGCCTGGGACTGTTTCTCCTCCGTGACAGGGGAGGGAAGGTTTTGGCAAGAGGGTGCCAAAGACAAGCTTGGTAGCTCCCTACAGTGTTCTATTGGACATTCTTATTTTCCTGATGTAGGATGGATAGATTTATAAAGGAAAACTCTAAAAATAGTCAGATCTCCTGGGGGATGCAACGGGCTCATGTGCACTGCTCTGTGCATTCTAGACAGTGTTAGAGTGAAACAGGATGCTTACTGCTCATCATACCCTCACTGCTTATTTACTATTCTGTTATTTAACCATGACTCAGGTCTCCATCAAACAACCGACCAAGGACCATCAAGGACCACCAAGGCTTAGCAGCGTCCATGTAGGAATTGTGCCATTTACCATGGATTGGGATTTGTGAGCAGAACATCTGGTTTCCCTTCAGGGAGCAGCATCCCTCTGCAAGCTGAGTTGCAGTCATTTGAGTGTGTGATATCGTGCGGGATGACATCAAACCATTTACTTAATTCCAAGCATTTCTCTGCACCCACTACTGACCATTTCACCCAAACCCAATCAGGTTAAGTTTGCACAGACACTCTGAATTTAAGAAAAAATACCCTAAATTAGTGGGAAACTGGCACAGGGTAACACTCACATGGGGAATCAAATCTCCTGACTGATCATCTGCTTTCTGGTGGTAGCAAGAGTCTCCGTTGCAGGGGTCCTTGCAGCAGCACATTCCCACCTGAGCTGCCCTTTTATAGACAAGTTAGAGCACCAATTTGAAACACACTGGCAAGTTTCTGAGTGCAACTGGGAGTGTACTGGAACAGACTCACCTCATTGCTAGAGGAAATGATTCATATTAGTATCTGCTTTAAGAAGGGAACACAAAGTTCTCTAAAAATCAAATTCCAGTGCTTTCCACAAAGGACCAGTAACATCTCCAAATAAATAAGAACTGTACTCAGGCATAAAAGGCCTGCAACCCGCTGAAGTGCAATTTGTTAAGACATTTGTGGTGACTAGCAAACTTAAATTAGTTCTTCAGCCATATTCATTAGCTTTCACTAAGCTCACACAATAAAAACAAGTTGCATTTCAGTATTATCAGATGCAGTTGGTGGAGAAGAATCACATGAGTATGGCCACTAAGCAGGCAGATCAGAGGAACTGTTTGCTTCCTCAGGAAGTGCAGCACAATGTACGTATGAGGGACTTGCAAAAAAAATAAGCTAAATTCCATTTCACCTTAAGTGTGATAAGCCCGAGCACATCAACACTGGTAGGTAACAGCAAGTTCAATTTACAGCCTGTACTTACACATGGTTTTTTTGTAACAGCTTAAGTTTAACATCAGAGGGACAAGCTGTGCATGACAGAGAAGACTTCTGTAGCCCCAGAGAGGCCATAGCCAGGAATATTATCTTCCTCCAGGATCCCGTATGTGATTAGGAGAACAATGTTCATTAGTTTCTTCTTAATGCAACTGAAATCTCAGCACGGCTACTTCTCAGCTCAAAAGGATTTCAAAAACTGCTCAACAAAACTAATTTAGTTTAATTAAACTTATCTATATTTTATAGACAAAGCACATCTCAGCCGATGTGCAAAACTTACAGATAGCACTGACCCAAGAGATTTCACTCCTGGGTAAAGCTGCTAGCTGATAGCCCAGTGTAATTTAAGCAATCATTTTTACATGACTGAATCTGATGAATAGTTTTCTTTGTGAAAAATGGCTTCTGGCCAGACATGGACAAAAATAGGCAATGAACAAGGCATTCTTGGAACAGATCAACTTCTCTCTACTGATTTAATCATAGCAATACCTCCTAATAGGCCCGAAAAGAATTTTCTTCTGCATTAGGCTTTCTAATTCCTTGATGTTCTTGACTGACTCATTTGCCTTTGAAGTTTGGGGAGCATTTCATTATAAAAGTATCCACTACTTCGTTATAAAGTGTCCACACGGTATAGAATACCTTGGTGGCAATTTTTATGATTTACAAAGATGACTACAATGCATTTCTCTGGCATCTAATTCCACTTTTTAAAGATAAAACTTGCAGATCCCTCGGAGGATAAAACATTAATTTGAAAGGATGAGACTTAAATTAAGAGGATCTGCAAAAAAACAGAGAACAATATAACAAAGAAATCTAATGAAATGTGGTCCAAAAGTGAAGGTAATAGTCTTATCTTACTAAAACAATTTATTTGAAATTGTATGTCTCGGCATTCGGATGTGTTCTGCATCTTCTAGCTTGAAGCACACTGGGTGCAAGGTTTGGCTCTGTTCTGCTCAAGGTCTCGATCAAAAAACAAAAGTGGCTGCTGCGTAAGAAAGTATTACTGTCCTTCAGCTGCCTGCCATCAGCCTTCTGCCTATGATGGACTGAATTGTTAATGTCTTAAACATTGTTAAAATCACAGAAAGATTTTTCGTCAAACTGCAAGGAAGCAACTACCTGCCTGGGACCACTGAAGCACATCCCCTCTTCCTGACTGGAGTTTGGACTGACTAGGGACTTGAGATAAGACTATTGTCGAATCATCTCAGGTCTGAGTAGAATTAAACAAGGCTCAGGGAAGAGTGTATCTGTGTTAAGAATCTGCCCTAGCTGTGCCCAGCGGCTGGCAGGGGAGAAGGGGTTTGGGTGTTTGATGGCAAAATCTCTCCACACCAAACCGAAGGAGTAAATCCCCTCCCTTCCACCCCCCCTCCCCTCTGCTCTGGGAAGACCACATAACCGTGAGACATTCACGCGAGAGGTAGCTGAGAAGGGCTCATAAACCATCAAAACCTGCAAAGCACCCTCCCAACTCATTCTAGGCCTTCCAACACCAGAGAACTGCACATGATCCAAGTGATGCAACAAATCCAGAGCCTGTCACAAGAGACCTCAAAGCTTCCCCCACCATCACACACACCCCCTCCAGCCCACAGGGGCGGTGACTGGGCATCTCCGGAATGTATATTAATCCGTTATGTTTTACAGGATCCTCACCACCAAGAAGACCAGAAGAAGAGGACCAATAGGACGCTGCAGGTTCCACAGTGATGATACATCTTCTATTTTAATCTCTGTCACTCCCTTCCCCCCACCTCCTTTTTCCTATTTCTTTCCATCTCGCTTTCTCTGCCTCACATTTACCATTAAATAAACCCCATACTACTGACTTCGGCATCTGGTCTGGTTTGCACCTTAATTCAGGCAGAGGCATTTCTAGTAGTTTTAATAACCAGATCCTAACACTGCCCAGTTACCAAACCAGATGGCGTAAGGAATCATCTGTTCCAGGACAGAACCAGCCAGTTTAATTTAAACCTCAGGTTATTTAGCCACAGGAAGGTTACAGCTGGGGGGCAGTCCCACATAAAAGCAGCAACATCCTGAGCCACAGTGGCCATTTCTGCAGCAGCTGCAGCCTACCACAACTCAGCATCCCTGCTGTAAGGCATACTCAATCTCTCACAGGATATAAGCATCAATCAGGTCAAACTAGAGAGCAGTGCAATAAAGAAAAATACCCATTAGCAACCTTTACTAAGAGACATTTCCTTCTTGTATTTTATATCAGTTTTGTCACAAGTATCCAGGATTACAGGAACCCACAGGGTCACTTCAATATCTTCAGATCTTGTACTATTTTTTATAGCCTGAATTGAATGTTCTCTACCACAGTTCTCTGTTTTTTAATGTTTTGCTTCAGGCATATCTCTCTCTTTATGAGTATGGCCAGACAGCAGACACACCAGTCAATGCTCTAGCTGGACTCGGTCAGTTGCAGGAGGAATAAAAATGATTTTTTATTTCTAGTCATATAATATTTAAAGAAAAATACCCATTAAAATGTTTAATATTAATTTGCAACCCTTTATGTTAGAGCCTAAATTTCTTATACTCTTTACAGAGTTTAATGTGCTGCATCAGTAAGGTCTTCACAAAGTGAACACTGAACAAAAATTTCTATGATGCTGAGGCAAAACAGTATCTCTGCAATGACACATTTTATATGCCTCATGAAAATATTGCAAGTTGGACATCTTCAGTAACTAGCACACTTAAGTGTCAGTCTATTTAACTCACCTAAAAAATGCCCAAACTCTTTAATGCTCTCATGACTTTCACCTGACTTACAGTTTACATCCAAAGAGGCTTCAAACAAATTGTAATAAAGTATCTGGTAAACAAATGTCTCCATTATTTTGTACCCAACAAAGAGAAAAATTGATTCTGAGTAAAAGCCCACTAAACTTTACCCTTATATAAATGTCTAGTGTATAATTTGAAAATTAGCTAAATGTACTAGATTTAGTCTTACCACTCCACCTAGATACTAATAAACACACCAGAACTATTCTAGTAGCAGAAGGAAATCAACCACTATTAACAAAAAGTATAAATGCAAATTACTCTGAAAATTCATTTTATAAAATATTTCCTTCTTGGCAACGTAAGGATGTCTCCTGGTCAATAGCCTTGGAAAATACTCACAATCATACTTACCTCCTCTCCTGAAGGAGTCTCCAAAGGGGACTTTCTGTAGGCTGCAACCTAAAGTGGTGAAGAAGCCTGAAACTCATTCCAGCAACACAACACCTGAAGGTTGTAGTCCTGCACAGAAGGAGGTTCAGATGCCAAGAGGGAGGTTGCTCTTGCTAAACCACAAGTGACTTAGAAGTTGTGGATTCAACTGCTTAAAGTCATCAATGAGGTCTCTGATTACAGGCAAGTCCAATCATTTCCATGCTCCCATTTCTCCTGTGTAAAGCAGGGACTATAATGCTTATAAGTACAAACCTGCAAAAGCTTGGGATTTGTTCTGATGCTACAGTGGCACATGCTGTACCTGTGACACAGAGAAAAGGAGACAGATGATGGATGGTATCCCAAGCTGGTCCCGCTCCACCCGCCACTTAGCCCTGGACACACATGACAGGTTGAGAGGTCCCTGGGTGTGAACAGAGACAGGTTCCCTGGAAAACACCCTTCAGTCAAGTCAGCTCTGAGACTGATCTTTGTTTTGTGTGCTGGCGGTTTTTTTTCTTACACCAGAAAAGCACTGCTAGAAGCAGGGCTGGTGAGGAGCCTCTTAAAGCAAGCAGATCTACATCTGACGGGAATGATAATCCAGGATCACAGCACATGCAACAACTGCTTGTTCTTAGATACACTCATGGCATGGAGAATCTGCCTTAAGCCTCTTCCCTCTTCTTCACATGGCTCGATTCTTGTGGGAGGCATGCTCTAGATACACACCATACCCTCAAGGGCAGACACATTTGAACTAGATGGATTTGAGAAACAATGACTCTATATCAGACAACACAAATACATTAGAAACTTCACTATCTCAAACTGCAAAAGTAAAAGCACCTGAAAAATTATTTTTATGCAGACAATGAAAACAACACAAGATTAGAAATGCAGCACAATCATTCCAATATACATGATTTAATTTTTAGTCTTACTGTTCAGTGTGGAAGAACATTTTTCTCACACCCCAGCATACAAATCTGGTAAAAAATGGTAAATCTTTGGGTTTTTACTTACTTTCCCCAACAAACTGTGTTCACTCTTCTTAGAGTAAAGCTTTGAGTTGATAGACATGAGGTGATGTACAAGACAGCTGACCACCACCAAGTACACCATGAATCTACGATACCTCTAAGATGTACACACCACCATATGCGTTATCACCCATATCTAAATCATCTTTGAACAGCTTTCTGCTGCTGGTGCTCCCTGCACTGCGCTTTGCTGCCTTTCTCCACGACTGCAGGACCCCTGCTATCCCAGCACAGAGGCATTTGTTGACACTGCTCATCACATTCACCGCAGCTTCCACATGCTGGAGCATGGGACACGTGCACCAGTCACAATGGCACCACAGCAGATCCTTCTTCATTAACACATTCATAGTGATGCTATTCCCAGATCACAATATTTTCCAGGCCCGCTGTGGCACTGTACACTAAACAAACATTGCATCAGCTGCTAAGCAGGTCCCATCTTTCATGTTTAGCTGTTTGTGAAACTCAGTCATTTCTTCTTGTTCCACATTGTCAAGAAGGAGCAGATGGCAGATGTGCTCTGCCTATAATATCGTTTTTATGATACTCTGCCTGCTGGCAGAACACTGGAAGCAACATTTGGAGACAAGAATTTGCAGTGTATTTCCAGTTTTAGATTGGAGATAAAAGAAAGCACAGGGTAGAGGGAGAGGAGGAAAGGCTTCTACTAAACTGCTTCTGATAGGTTTGGGGGGGGGGGGAGAAAAAAAAAGTGATACTGACAAAAAAGGAGCATTTAAAATGTTCATATGGGACCTCAAACAGATACAACTTTGAGACAATCCGTACTTTATGATTTGCTGAAGGGAAGCAAAAGACGAAAGCCCCCATGCAATTGTACCTACTCAGTGTTTTACTCTCCGTTTTCCCCTGTTAAACTTCATTAAGACATAGGTCTGCTGAAAAGAGACAATCATCACTTTACATGCCTCTTTGCTGCCAAAAACTCATGATGGCAAACACTGTATTTTCCTGCTCTCCTTTGTCTTCTGACTTGCCCCTGCTAAGGTTGTTTCAGAGAAATGTAAAACTATCAGCAGTTTTCAATCGTTCTCCATATTCCCTGCAAGGGTTTTCCATCCTTTTTTTTTTTTCTGAGCAATGTGCCAACCTTCTTGAGAGGGTAGTCAAGAATGCAAGCAAGAAGACATGAATTTGGTTCATTTGGGTGCAGGTAATAGAAAAAAATCCATTTATATAACTAAGAATTTGGTATCATATTAATAATTTTTCTTCCGAGAGAATGTCTGCTTCTTCCCTTCGCCAGGCAAGGACTCACACTGCACGTGTCTTATTGCTGTCCCTCAAGATGCAGCAGTCATGGGTAAGCATGCACAAAGTCTGCAGCAACCAACCAGAGTCTGATGGGAGAAACCTACAAACAGGCTGTACTATAAATCATTTTTCTTCACTATATTTGGTCATAACAAACAAGAGGTAGCTCACTTCCAGTTATAAGTCTGCCACAAAATCTACTTTGCAAACAATTTCATCAGGCAGTGTTGTGCTCTACCATTTTGTGGCATCACTGTGTTGTCATTCACAAGGGATTCAAATGCAAGACTCTCTTTTAGATTCCAAAAGTGTTTTTCTGAATTGCCTAACACCAGTGACAGAATCACAACAGAAATGATAAGTGGAGGATAAATATATGCTTCATAACAAAGCTGAAAGAGACACTGTAAGTTTACATCAAGGCTCCAGAAATTTTTATTAAAATATTTTTAAAATATGTGCATGATAACAGAAGAAAGTATACATTTTCTTTTTAAGTTATATGATTTGAGCTGTCAATAGTATTTTTCTTTAATAATTTTAGTACACATATATCTTCCCAAAATAACAACAAACCTGACACAGTTAAGAAAGGAACATCCTGTTTTCATTTAAAGCAAGATTAAAAGAAAAGAAGATAATTGCTTCAAAACTTGGAGATTTTAAATAATGAATGTGTTACTGCAAAATGACATCTGGGAATTGAGGTTGAAAAGTTCATTTAGAGAGCCTTATAAATCAAACTAAATGTTGTCTATAATCTATGAGTCAATCTAAGGCAATCCCCATTGCATGTAGAACTCATTTATCTACATTCCACTGGTACCCAGCTGCCCAGATGCCGAATTCATTTTGCGTAAACTACTGACAAAATTGTGGAGACGTCCCAGGGAAGAAAATGTGCAGAAAAATAATTAGCTGTGACTGTTGAGCAGACGCAGAACAAGCTCTTCGTCCTCTGCCAGAGAAAGTCCGGTATCTAATGGCAAATAAGGGTCCTCCTCCTCGCTGAATTTTACCTTCTTTCTTTTCAGCGGCATTTCTTCTGCTGCGGTACTGTTGCTATAGCTTCTCTTCTTTCTTCCACCCTCCTCCTCAAGTTCACTGCAGAAACAAATCGATTAGTCTTTTTAACAACTGTGGTAATCAATATCATCATGTAATCTAACAATTCCTTTTAAACAAGGCAAATTTATGACAAGATAAGAGCAAACAAAATTACAATTCTGAAGGGTGAAGCAATGGAAGGTGATGAACTCTGAATGTCTAAACTGGAACTGCTCTCAGGACGAGGTGGCAGTGGATGTTTTGCTGTCTTAATTGATTACAGTGTATCAAGATACCACTATCACTGTTATCTAATATTTGCTGCCTAATACAGGAAGAGACAACTTGACAAAACTGATTTAGCAATGTGTCAGTGGACCTTGACATGCATTCAAAATCTTCCCTAAAATAAGTACGCGACAAAAATAAAAATATGAGAACTGTCATTTCATTGGAGGATCCTACATTTAATACAGTTTTGATTTGGGACCATCTCATTCAACCACTCTTTCCCTTCCTTTCAGAAGTTTTCCTTGGAAGCTATTAACCACCACTCTGTCATGAGAGGAAGAAGAAAAGCCCAAACACAGTAATTTTCCCTGGTGAATTCCTATTTCTTCTGCTGCTTTTCTTAAGACTTGAATGAATTGCCTTTTGCAGCTTTCGATATGGACAAAACAGCTGCCTATCAGTTTTAATACCTTGGATTCTACCATGTGGCCACATGACAACAGTGGGAGGAAAGACTCAGCTTTCATGTATCTTCGTGTGGTTTTTGTCCAAAACATACAAAAACTGCTATAAATCATCTAAGATTAAAGCAACCTAACCTAATAAAATCTACTCTAAGGTACAATATCTGTGTACCAGGTTATAGAGAGCTGGTTGTCCTATGCTGTAGGGTAAAATTCATACCCAAAAAAAGCAAGATGCAACCCCTTGCACCCCAAACCATTCCCTCCAAACAAGGTAAGCGAAATAAAGTGGCAATCTCATTTTTCCCACATTGGTATTTTTTTCAAATATACCAAAAAGAATAAATGGAACTTTGAAGACTGAGTTTAGGCTTTTCTAAAACAGTTGGGTAAATTCAGGTTTTCAACTAAAATTTGGCATATTTCTAGCCAGAAAATTCAGTTTACTCGAAAAAAAAAGTTTCAACAAGAATTTTCTTCATGTCCATAATTTTTTTACAATTGCTTAAGTGTCAAGGTAATGCTTTGCTGGCTTTCAGCTGTCATTTGCATGGGGGTGGCTTTTCAGGACTTGCTACCAACATTATATTCCTTTTCTGGGGAAAGGACTCTCATATTTCTCTCTGTAATGCTTAAGATATTCCATAAATGCTGAAGCAACACTGACAGTATATGAAAATACACTAAAGCACTAAGAATTCTCACTTTTCCAAGTCAGCAGTGTGGGTCTGGGCTGGAGTTTCATGGTGTTCGCTTTGATCAGGACAGACTATAGGGGTTCACTTTAAAAGCATAAGGCAGGCCTCATTACATGAAAGCATTTTATCTTGTCTGCAAAAAAGCCAATTACTTCCAGCCTTTGAAGGGACTCAGAAGCCCAGTTTGCATTCATAATTGACTAATGCTTCATCTAAGACATTAGTTCAAAACATCTTAGAAATTAAAACAATGCAGAAACCTCACAATCTATGAAACAGCAGACTTTAAATACCAAAAATTATAATCACTTTTGGGAGTTTCAGAGGCCCATAGGCCTAGATATCTGTAAGGTATAACGTTTAAACATAAAACACATTTAGAAGGAACTTAACTGTGAGTTTTCTTGTTTTTTCCACAGACAAAAGCACATCAATGCAATCATGACCAGTTTTCATCATAAATTTTGTGGGATAATTATGCTGAGTCAAGCTGCCTCTTACTATTACTGAGGGATTGCAGTGCTCAATTTGTAGTACAAACTAAAGATTTATCTACATGTTAGCAGGAGTATTCTCACACTAATTTCACCCCTACTGGGCTGTGAGCTGGAGAGGTGAATAAAGAGGAATGTATAACACAGAAAGCAGCAGCAGCAAAGCCACCAAGCAATGAAGAGGGCTAAAGACTTGTGTTTTCATGATGTTCATAAATTAGAAGTAAAACAGTATTTCATAAAGGCAACATAGGAAGGTAAGCAGAGAATCACATGAAGCGTGAATAAGATGTTTCTAATTTTGAGATGCACAAGGAAGACAGTCTGTCCATAGAATGATTTGCACTGAAAGGGACCTTTGAAGATCACTAAGTCCAACCCCATAACCTGTTCCTGCAGGATGGATTTTTACCAGCAATGGTCTGAGCGGTGTGGAGAGGAGCTACTCTGGAGAAGCAGTCAGAGATGTAAGCTTCACAAAAGGTGAAAGTGGCAATTTTAAAAGGAAGATGGAAAATGTATGGCATTGTGATGCCCAGGGATATCGTGCACTCCATTGGTGTGCTGCTCCCTGGCTGTTTTGACAGAAACTCCTTGGAGAAGATGTAATAGGGATAACTCTCAGGTCTGCACGTGAAAGGACTGAGTGTACAAAGGCTGCTACACAGGGGTGACTTCTGCACTTACTGTCGAATTCTTCCTCAGTCTCCATTAACTGAAGGGCTCTCAGCCCACTCTGCAGAGCCAATCTTTTTATCATTGGTCACTTCCTAGGGACATAAATGGCCCTTGTTCCTCACAAACACACAAACTGATGCACTACCAGATGGTATCCACAAATAGCCAAAATAAAATAAAGTTATTTTAAGGTGAACTATTTTCTAGCAGAACAACTCAGTTAGAAAGCAACCCCACAATTCAGATTCAAACCAAAGCAAGTGCATCTTTTTGTCTTCTATTTATAACACTTTAGAAGTGGTATGTGCAGCTGGTTTACAATTTCTTCCTTTTACCATCTGGTGCAATTTAGCTTTTCAGCCGCGTGAACGATCCATGCTGTCTGAGGCTGCCTGATGGAAGGGTTTACTTTCTGTTTACACAGGTGAGGAAGTACCAACAACCAACTTATCAACAGGCACAGTAATTTCTGTGGTCACCATTTGCACAGCCGTAACAACAAAGTAAGATGCTGTTATTTGATAGGTAACGTTTATTACTCAAACACTAAAGCATGGTTTATGAATCCTGTCCCTTAAACCAGTGCCAGCACATATGAATGGTATCTGGGAAACAGGTATCTAACTATGACCCTGATGGCTACATACCAAGAAAACCTTAATTTAACTACCAAAAAGTAATTACACAAGTGTGTTTTGAGGAAAAAATAAAAAGCTTTTAATTGTTAGTATTTAACTCGCTTCTGGGCTTCAAGCTATGTCTTGACAAGCTGCAAAAATTTAGATTTTAAGTGCTTAAGACTCAGCCATTTGAAATGTGCAGCCACAGAGCCACGCTGCTGTTCTTTTAAACAACATGGTACTGCGAGATGCCTAGACAGGCTCTGCTTCACTTAACATTTATCAGAGAATACTTTGGAGCCTAGTTTTACCAGCCACGCTCTGGAAACAAACCGCCCTTGCCACTGAATTATGGGCCATAAGTCAAGTTTCCAGGCTGCAATAAAGCACACAAGCTCTTTCCCAATGAAATGTACAGGAATAATGAATGAATCTGCTAATAAAATACAGTTCAGAAAAGTTAGGAATAATTTATCCCATAAATATTGGCATTTTGCTAATCAAACATGCTGTGCCCAAAACTTTTTCCATGTAATAAATTTTAATTCACACAGCCATGGCAGCAATCCTAATGAAGATTAATTACTGCAGTCCCTTCCATAAAGCCCAGTGCAGCTTCTTTCTTACTTGCTGTCAGAATGCTACGGCCCATAGAAGCAGTAACAAAAATGTACTGTGCTGTGTTATTTTCTGGATCTGGACAGGCTGAATTGATACGGTTCAACAGGTTCAACAAGGCCAAGTGCTGGGTCCCACACCTGGGTCACAACAACTCCAGGCAGCGCTGCAGGTGAGGGAAGACAGTCTGGAAAGCTGCCCAAAGGAAAAGGACCTGAGGGTGTTGGTCAACGCCTGCTGAACGTGAGCCAACAATGCCCAGGTGGTCAAGAAGGCCAATGACATCCTGGCCTGTATCAGGAACAGTGTGGCCAGCAGGATCAGGGCAGTGATCGTCCGTTCCCCTGTACTCGGCACTGGTGAAGCTGCACCTCAAATCCCGTGGTCAGTTCTGGGCCCCTCACTACAAGAAAGACATTGAGGGGCTGGAGCATGTCCAGAGAAGGAAAGCAAAGCTGGTGAAGGGTCTGGAGCACAAGTCCTACAAGGAGCAGCTGAGGGAGCTGGAGGTGTTTCACCTGAAGGAAAGGAGGCTCAGGGGGGATCTTATCACTCTCTACAACTGCCTGAAAGGAGGTTGTAGCCAGGTGGGGGTTGGTCTCTTCTCCAAGCTACGAAGCAACAGGACAAGAGGAAGCGGCCTCAAGTTGCACCAGGAGAGGTTTAGATTGGACATTAGGAAATGTTTCTTGACTGAAAGGCTTGTTGTCAAGCACCAGAACAGGCTGTCCAGGATGCTGGTGGAGTCCCCATCCCTGAAGGTATTGAAAAGATGTGTAGATGTGGAATTCAGGGATATGGTTTTGTGGTGGACTTGGAAGTGCTAGGTTAACAGTTGGACTAAATGATCTTAAAGGTCTTTTCCAGCTTAAATGATTCTACGATTCCTTTACTTGCCATTCCATTGATATAAACCAAAACACCTCTGAAGTTAAATATATAAAGAACCATTGCAGTAAAAGGGATGAATAATCCACTTGTAATGAAATACCACTGCAATACAACTAAAAGCAAAAGACAAATCTGTCTTGGAGCTGAAGTACTGGAAGAAGAAATAATCTGTAAGAGGAAAACAATTAAATGAAAATCAGACCAGCAAGAGAGTATGCTTAGTGTTTCTTATTATTCTGTGGGAAGTATACATAAGATTTGATGGCAAAAGGCACTCAGCTCAACCATCAACATCTCACTTCTGTTCTGAGGTCACTTTTATCTTCTAAAGCTCTAGTGATGCTGGACTTGAATCAGATCTCTGAAGCTGTAACAGCACTTTTCATCTCTGTTTCCAAACACTGCTGGCCATAAGCAGCAGTACCTGACTAGGTTCTGGAACACTGAAGTTTCTATTCAATGTATTTGAGCTAAGCCATTTTAGCTTACCTTGATACGACAACCTGAAAATTAAAATCATTCAGGGGTTGATCACAGAATCATAGAATGCTTTGGTTGAAATGGACCTTAAAGATCATTGTGTTCCAACTCCGCTGCCATGGGCAGGAACACCTTCCATTAGACCAGGTTGCTCAAAGCCCCATCCAACCTGCCTTATATGGTTCTCATATGGATCTTGATTATCATATGGATCAAATATCACTGTTTCTGAGTTGAAAGTCTTCCAGCTGGGAATGACCGTGGTTTTAATGAAACCACTTTCATTTCCTGTGTGTCTCTGTCAGAAGCTTAACATTCTTTGAAATGGAGCTGACTCTGGAGATGCTGCTAACCACCTACCTAACTCTTGCACCTGTTCACTCCTCCTCAGCTTCAACAGAGGAACAGGACACTGACATTCCTCAAACCTATTCCTCTCCTTTTCTTTTGTGTGACCGCTATCATCCTCCAATTTTTGGCAGCTTATTTCTGAACTGCTGACTTTCAGTACTTACTCGTTCCATTTCTCCTTCATTCACGTAGACACTTGCTGATGACGTGCTACCTTTTTTTTTTTTTAAGGTAATTTCTGTACCTGACAAGTTTACAGGAACAAAGGAAGAATATAGTCTGGCCTGCAGAGCATAGATTACCAAATTTCACTAAGAAATTCTATCATTGAGTTCCATTTCATATAGTCAGCTAGAATATAACTATGATAAAGACTTTTATGAAAACTACCAGGGCATAAGAATATCCCATCTCTACCAAGAGCAATTCAATATCACAATGTCCAATTTTGCAGTTAACCAGAAGGATCAAGGCCTTAAACAGAGTCCTTTTATAATGTCTGTCCTACGGTGCTTTTCTGGCCATCACAACATGAAGTTCTGGCCTTTATAAAGTCACTGCTATGAACTGAATAATCCATGTTAGAAAGAGCACCATATACTTGCAGATGAATAATCTCAAAAGACAGTGTAATAACAACCTCATCAAGAATCATGTAAAACTCAGTAGGTCAACATCAGCATCCTGGTATACAAAGGTACAAGAAACTGCAGTTTACCCATATATTTCATAAATAGAGGCAGGTGCACAACCAAGCAGCACTGAGTACTAACCTGCACACATGTCAGCTGGTGACTGTCCATAAACTCACAAACAAAAAACAGTACCAGAACTAAGACATTGTTCCTTTCCCCTCATGTCCAAGATCTTTTCCATGCTGATCTAAGAGTTAATGTGATCAGTCACAAAGAAGGGAATTACGAGGGTCATCCGGAACTCTGTTCTTCCTCAACATTTTTATTTAAAGAGATTGAGGAATTAGAAATACCAGAAACTCAATTTGACCACAAAATGAATATTTAAGGAATCCAGCTCCTTTTCTTTCACTCTGTTCTATATTCTTAAATTTTTCACCTCATTAATAATTTACATTGATAGCCTTAAACCAAATATGATGACTGTTGCTAGATATACAAAAATTAATCTCATATTACATGCTTGGAGTAATTAATTACTCTGCTCTTAGAGGTATGCCTGGAAGGGAATTTTACTTAAAGGCATATTTAACCCATGACTTGTATAGCTCCCTCAGTTAAAAAAAAATGCTGGGGGAGGAGGGAGAAGAGATTAACAATGTTTTTGACTTCTTAAACCATGGACAGATGGTTTATTTTTAAAGACTCTTGAAGGAAGACACCCTAGGTCTCACATACTTGCTCTGAATTATAATTTTATTTTTTTTCCTCCCCTTAAAGCAAGCAACAGCTAGTGTAGCCCAACATATTTCTAATTTTAATCCAACTGTTTGAGCAAAAGCTCTGGATTTTGGATATATAAAACAGAGTTGTGTTTTCTAATACGAAAGCTTAATTTCACTGTCTGCTACTCTTGGCTGACTTAGTTTTGTTAAAATCAGTAGGTCAATATTTCCCAGCCTCAAGAGCAACTCATAATACATTTCAGTGGCAGCTCTAAGAGAGGTGCATGAGGCATGAGTGTCGTTTAACCCTTCCCACTGGCAGCAAGATTTCTTGCCTGCTCTCCTACTCATTCTTCTTGATCCACCAGATCCCCATCATCCTCCCTCCTCCTTGCCTGCGTACATCCCTTCCACCTCTTTCCTTGCCCATACAAAATCAAATAACACTTCTCCATGGCCTTATGCTCACCACCAGCCCCTTTGGCTACCACTTTCCTTTATCTATAAGCTTACTCATTATTCAAATTCCCTTGGTTTTCTTGATTTCCACCTTTTCTTCCAGATCTAAGTTAATTTCCTTCACCATATCTTCCAGCTGCACCTCTGCTTTCCCAAAAGCCTTCTAAGGGGTGCTCACAGCGCCTCACAGTCTCCAGCCATACTTACACTGAGCATCAAAGCTGACTTCGGAGCGAGAGAACAGACCACTACACGCCTTGAAGAAATGTGGCTTCATCAACACTGATAACTGAAAACAGTTCTTGGCCTTTCCCACCACACAAAAATATGCTGAGATATTGCCCAGAAGAGCGTTACTTGGTACTCCCAAAATCACAGCGGTTGTGGACAATCACATGTCAATAGTTTTGCCAAATACGCTGGCCAAATCCATTTAGCCTGTAACAACATGACTGATGTTCCCTGGGCAGGCCGTAGCCAGCACAGGATTAAGCATCACACGCTGCACTGCACATAGGAGCCATCAATGGCTCTGAATTCCAACACACTCCATTCAGGCACTCCCAGAAATGTAATTTGATCCTGGACCCTGACGTTTTCCAAATCTATCTATCTGCACGTTGTCCTGCCCTAATGAGCATCCCACAGTTTTTCCCACTCTTCCTTTTGCGTACCTGCCCTGGCTGTTCTCACCACTTGCTTCAATTTAATTACTATTCTTAGCAATGACTGACAAATCCAGTCCTGGCCTGTCCCTGGCTATAATATAATACAATACCAGTGTCTTTGTTGCTAGACATCACTGCTGATAATAAACTTAAAGCTGTTGTCTTTGAAGTTGAAAGTTTATGAGCAGTACTTTTCCCATTGGAACAATGCCTAAACTGATGTGGCCTCTTCTAGAATGATCCTCTCTAGAAAAATCCCCTGGATTTCAGGGCTAGCAAGGCTGTTTGCAACTGCTCTTTGGGTCCTTGTTAACTCCTGTTCAGCTTAAATGCTGAAGAACTTGAAGAATTTGACTCACTTTCCAAATTTCTGTCCTCTTGCCTTCTTTACAAAGGCTGAAAACACCTACTTTCCATTGCCCCAGTAAACACAGCAAACACAGATAAAACTGAAAAGCAGGAAAGTATTCAGTCTGAGTGTGTAAAGATGGAGAAATTAACAAAACCCTTTAAAACTCCCCTTGGCGGCAGTAAAGCAAGGACTTTTCCCATTATTAAAAAGTCAACTATAAGTCAGGGCAAACAACTGAGACCAGTACTGTGTCCTGAAGTTGACAGAAGCTGCTTATGAAGCTTCCAAGTGATGCCAGTTCTTGAGACATGTTGGCCAAATCTTGACCAGATCAGCCACTGATTCAAAAAAAAAAAATCTGCACTTATTACCACTGCCAAATATCTGTCCATCTCTTGTCAACTTTTATTCTTAAAGGTTAGCTAATCTTGAGTCTAGCTGACGTTCTGAGGAAGGGATCAATACTGAACATGATGTATGATTGCATACTCCCCCTTGGACCAAGAAGAGCAATTTGCTGCTGCTCAGAAAAACCAGTGCATCTCCCCATCCTTGTCATTCTATTGATCCACACTGGTGAATGGGATCCAGAGGACATGGCCACCAGCCTGTTAACTTAGGGCTATCCAGTCCCTAAAACCATGTCCACACCCAGTTGTGCATACTGCCACCAAAACATTAAGTGACAGATGGATAGTGACAACCTAGACACTAGGACTGAGAAAATTCAGATGTGAGAAGCAAGGCCTTTATGAACTTAGGCATCTAGAATAGAGCAAAATAAAACTCTATACTCCCATTTAAGTTTCAAGATCACCTTTCTGAATTTGTTACATGATAAGCTGTTTGTCAGAAACAAATGGATTTCTTGTTACAGTGAAGTCAATGAGAAAAATTACACAGAACTTCATGCAGTATCTCTCCATCTTCCTGCAGTATGTGCTTCAGAACCACAATATGTTGCCATCAATTACAGAACCTCATCCCCACCCTGTGCTTTTCTGTTAAACTACAAGAAACAAAATCTTCTGATTTATATAATTAAAACCAGTTTTAAATTAAGAAGAAAAGTTTTGCACTGTTGATTTTATTATATATTTACTACTAACTCCAACTCCACTTCATGTGAATGTTGAAGAGTCTGAGTAACACTGAATCACAGAACTTATCAAGTTGCACCATGAACAAATTTATTTAATGCAGCACAGGTGCAAAGGACTCATCGAAATCCTCAAATGACTTCAACATTTTTCCTTTCATACAGAGCCTGTAACGTGACAGTAGAAAAATGCATTTCTGAAACTGTATTGGCTTTGTATGGCAAGGTTTTGGTAGTGGGGGGCTACAGGGTTGGCTTCTGTGAGAAGCTGCCAGAACCTTCCCCTATGTCCAACACAGTCAATGTCAGCCAGCTCCAGGATAGACCTGCCACTGGCCAAGGCCAAGGCCAAGGCCACCAGCGATGGTGGCAGTGCCTCCGAGATAATGCAGTTAAGAAGAGGAGAAAAAACCCCTGCACAACAGCAATGGCAGACAGAGAGAGAGAAGTGAGAAAATGTGAGAGAAAAAGCCCTGACATCAATAACAGTGAAGCAGGAGGGGAAGGACGTGCTCTGGACACCAGAGAAGAGATTCCCCTGCAGCCTATGGTGCAGACCATGGTGAGGCAGCTGTGCCTCTGCAGCCCATGGTGGAGCAGAGATCCAGCTGAAGCCCAAGTGGAGGACCCCAGGCCAAAGCAGATGGATGCCTGAAAGGCTGTGACCCTGTAGGAAGCCCGTACTAGAGCAGGCTCCTGGTAGGACCTCTGGCCTTGTGGAGAGAGAAGTCCTCACTGGAGCAGGTTAGCAGGTTTGCTGGCAGGATTTGTGAGCTCACGCTGGAGCAGCCTGTTCCTGAAGGACTGGATCCCAAGAAAGGAACCCATGCTGGAACAGCTTGTAGAGAACTGCAGCCCATACAAAGGAGTTGGACAAACTGGTGAAGCCATGCCCCCTGTGGGAAGCATCCCTGCACTGGAGCAGGAGAAGGAGTCCTCTCCTGAGGAGGAAGGAGTGGCAGAAACAACATCTGATGACTTGACTGCAACCCCCATTGAGAAAAACAGGAGTAAAGTTAATCAAAGCCAGAAGAAAGGGGGTGGGGGGAAGATGTTTTAAGATTTGGTTTTCTCATGACCCTACTGTAATGTGATTGGTAAAAAATTAAATTCATTTTTCCCCAAGGCAAATCTGTTTCATACATGACATTAAACAGTGAGTGATCTCTCCCTGGTGTTATCTCAACCAGGAGCCTTTCATTATACTTTCTCTGTCCTGTCTAGCTGAGGAGGGCAGTGACAGAGCAGCTTTGGTGAACACCAGGTGTCCAGACAGGGTTAACCCACCACAGAAACCTCCAAAACCTCCAGGGAATTACTCAATATTTTTGCAGGTGAAACCGTCTCACTGACTCAAAAAAACAGTCAACACTGACTCGAAAATCTTTCTCATATAGCTTCACAAAAGACAATAACACCCTTTAGCTCAGATTTCTTTCAGCACCTAACATACAAACTAAAATACTAAAAGAGAAAGACGATGATTCTAAGATGAGCTCACAGAATCACAGGATATTCTAGAAGGGACCCGTAAGGATCACTGAGTCCACCTCCTAAGTGAATGGTTCATACACGCATTGAATCCATAACCTTGGTGTTGTTAGTACCACGCTCTAACCAACATCTAAACAAAACAGTGTATAAGACCATGAACATTTCAAAATGATCGTGGAAGACGGTACATACCCATAGCTGTCTTCACTTTCTGAATCTTGCTCTTCATCAGAATCTTTGTATTTATCAGGATCTGGAAGAGTACTTGGATCAAACTCTTCTTCACTTCCACTGTGAGCAAGAAAGGCTACTGTTTCCTCTTCAGCCTGTCAGAAGACAAATGGAAAGTTACAAGACAAGCAAGCAAGTCCATGGTACTTGCCACAAACCCATCAATAAACAGGGAGGTTTTAACAAAAACCACTGCCCTCAACCGCAGCCAAAGACCACCGCTATTATAGGAAGGAAAATGGAATAATTTCTGCCATCATCAGTGCTCTCCTCCAGGGTTTTTCGTTAAAGGTTGAAGAAACATTATTAAAAAAGGAAGCACAAGAATTTACATTCAAATTCTACCTTCCAATATTGTCATGTTAAATCTATCAAATCTAGGAGAGATCTGGGCAGCAACTAATCAACAGCCATCTGAGAGCAAGTGACTAAGTAATATGCAGCTTTACTGTCTCTCAGAAACACACTGGCAAAGAGATACTCACTTATGGATCACTGCTGTAAGGTGAATTTCATTAAATACTCTGATTTAAAACACATCAGGGTGCCCTTGCAGTTAAAAATCAAAATGCTGCTTAAGCTGAATTAACTGCTCTAAGGGAGTTTCAACCATCCTCCACATGAGATGCATGTTCTTCAGGCTTCCTCCCAGATCCCTTCATCCCTCTCTTTGCGGCCCAGCTTCCCTCTGACCCCACAGCATGTCTCAGGATGGGCAGCTGGTGTTGGCAAGTTTCCCCAGGGTACAGTAGTGCCTCACCAATTCTTTAACAAAGAGAGCACAGAAGGTGCTGCTCCATAAAAGTATTGGATAATATAAAAAAAAAAAGCTGACTGATTTTGCAGATAAAAGTTGTGCTCCACTCAGTCCTGAACTGAGGGCACCACTTTTCTAAGTTTTTGCTAACAGGCACGAAAAGAAACCAGACAGACTGGAGGGCATATGTAATTGTATATGCACACAGAAATGCAAACAGAAAGCTCACAGGCATTTCTAAGCAGTGTGAACCCTAGATTCATGCATATTTATGACAAAAAGCACAAACAAATGCAAAGAAACTATAATTAAAGACATTGCTACCTTTTGTTTATATATCTAATCAACATGCACCTAGCTGAGTTTCCAAAACAGTACCCATTTAAATGATCTTTCATTCTATGAATACCTTCACATCACTATACATTTAAAGTTAATTTTTGTTCTGATCTTTCGCCATTTCGGTCAGCCGGTTTTAAAAGAACGGTGTTTATGTGCACATACCTCCCCACAATAAAAAAATATAAACAACAATTTCTTAAAAAATCACAAAAAGCCAGAAAGAAACCACACCAATGGTCCCTTTTATATCTGCATATAGAGTGAGTGAAAGGCAATGAGCTGGTGAGGGGTAAGATTAGTCACTTCTAAGAGTCCATTCTTGCTTGACCAGTGTCACTTCTGCAGTGCACCAAAAGCAAGCAGAAGAAATGGCTAAAAGCCATATCTGCAAGCAGAAGGTAGAGGAAAAACATACTAAACACACATTTTGTTCTTTACCACTCTGAATTACTAGTAAAGGTAATTATATAGCTGGGTGTATAAAACCACTAAAAGTATCAGACTCTGCAGCACTGTAAGCTTCCTAAGGTAAAACCACCTACCAAAAAGCACACTGATTATCAGGAACTTCAGGTTCTACTTCACAACAAAGTTTGTTGTTTGTTTTTTTTACCAAAAAAAATCTCCAAGCTCATCTTTTAGTACAATACTTACAGAGCACTACTAACTCCACGGAAAACTGTTTTGAAGGTCACCTTTTTGCTAATTAATTTCCAAAACTGAAAAGCACTCTGCATTAAATTATAGCTTATTTCAAGTTCTTTAAACATTAAATATTTGCTCTTTACTTGTCCTTCCCATTGCATCCATTCTTAGAATACAACTGGTGCATACCAATCTTACATTTAAAAAGAATTGAAAAAGAGAAGTAGCATTCAAAGCTGTTCCATGGAACGAAGTATTTTTAAATATGTATGTGCAACATCATGCAACAGAGTTCTGTAATACTAACGTTTAATGGCAGTTGTCTTCTAAGACATTCTGTTATGTCAGTGAAGTGTTGACACTACATTGTTTCCTAAGTTTTGTCATTTATATATGCACACATAAAAGACAATTATACGCATGCAGATCAAACTTTCACTTCCATTACATATTCATATTAATTTTTTCCAGCAGAAAATATGCAGAGATATGTTAAACATAATGCTTGCCATAGTAAAAGAAACAATGGCAAAGATGCCTCTTTCATTCATCAGGAATCATGAAGCTGTTTATCTTATAAGTATCACTGGTTACATATTCATTAAAATATTCGTAAGACCCTGAAATTGTTAAGAACTTCGACAGGAACATTTATCATCCACAGCTGAACAACAGAAACTCTTTTTTTCCCCCTCTCTTGCTTCAAATTTATATCAGCCAGTCAAGAAGAAGAAATATTGTGACTTCACATTACTCACCACAAGAGCTGGAGAAAAGAACTAAAATCATAGTTCAAAATGAGGATGCAATTTACAGATTCAGGATGAGACCCTTCCTAAGGCAATTGCTATCAAATAAGAGATTAACCAGAGAACAGATTTCAACTGTCTGTACTTCGTGTCTAAGGTTAGTGACAATGTAACACAGACTTTGGTGTGTGAATTTTTACCAAGTTCAACTATGGAAGGAAACCTTTTCAGACATCAAATCAGACTGGCCAGGAGAACTGGATTTGCTGGCAATCATCTTGCTATTTTCATTCTGCTCAAGGGTGACAAGCTCTTTCTATCTTCCAGCCACACCAGCACACATATGTCGTAATCCAGTTCCGCAGAAATTTTGCACAAAGACTTCCAGTTGGAACACGACATTGAGATGAAAACATTTTTGCATTCACGTAGTCTCCCTCTGAGGCCTAAAGAGATTCTTCTTATGCAAACTCAAAATTTTAGAAAAATTCAGCAAAATTTCTGTGCTGGAGGTTTTGGTAACCTCGTTGCCTTCTACCTTCCCCATTCTACCAAGTCAACAATGACCATACTCGACCTTACTGTAGTCATTTTGGAAACATACACCCAATGAGGCAAACAGGGCAGGTTCCTCTAGAGCTTTTCCTACGTTTCTCAACAGAATACCTCCAATTCAACTCTACTTGTAATTGTTACAAGATGTAATGACAGATTCCTGTCTTCCCAAAGAAGACTGAATGGCTGGTGGAGCTCAGGTAAATGTGTTAGGCAGGCTGCGAGACACTGAAAATGAAGAAATTGATGTACCTCAGACACCTAAGGGACTCAAATGTCCAAAAGAACAGAATGATGTCTTATTTCTACCAGGCATTAGGCTCTCAGGTGGCGGTTATCTACTATCATTGGAAAAAAGGGGAGAACTGAAAAAACCACCATGAAACCCTGCACGTACATAAAGAAATGGATGCATTTGCCAAGATTTAATTTAGAAAATACATATTTATTATGGTATTTAATTTAATCTAATTTAATAGGGATTTTTTCCTCCAATTAAATTGTCTAGGGTTGCAATTTTTATGTTCAACCCTTTAAGCAATTTATCAGTTTCTCCAAAGACGGCTGACGGAGGAGAAATAACTGCTTAGGCACTATCAGTTCTCTGCATAGTACTTTACAAAGCGCACTGTGAGAATATTTCTGAAATACTAGATGAAAAGGAAATTTTCAAGGTTTGTTTAGAATTTGATCAGACTTGAGTCCATCAAGAGTCACACTCATACAATATTCAGTCCTTTTTGAGTTGTGTCACCCTTCAGTTTTTGCCAATATAGCCTCTCCCAGTACGTGGTGCTTGTGATTTTAATGCTAAGAAAAGGTAAGTTTTAAATACTGCTAGGAGGTTACCCTACCACAAGCACACAACTTTTAGAAGTTTAGCATATTACGGTTCATCTAAAAGGATACTTTAAAATACAGTATTTTGTAAGACCTGACAGCCTTACACATTTTCTTAATTTTCTTCTTTTTGACAATTATTTTTTAGATGAAAACAGAAGTTGTTTCTGCATCACGTTTATGATGGAACATATTTATAAACAGAGGGGGGTTGTAGCATTTTCTTTAAAAAATCTTGTTCTGGATTCCCTCGATCACTTCGCAGGTTTGAGGGTTTTTTTCGTAGCCTGTACCCCCAACCCACAACACTGTTCCCAGCTGATGCACGTTTGCTCTGATAGCACCTACACTGCCCAAAGGAATACTGCTATTCTGGCAGTTCACAAATGAAATACAACCTTTGATGTTGCTGGGGTGTTTGATCCAACAGTTGCTTTGAAGATCAAGACCAAAGCCTTAGACGATACTGAAAACTGACTGTGAGGCAGTGGAGCAAACCAAGCGCTGATCTGACAATACAAGGTGCTGCATAAGCCATGTGAAAACTGGACAACCACACTCCATCACCATCTAAGGTGCATCAGTGTTCCATGGGCCTGGCCAGAAAGGCTGATAGCCAAAAACTGGAGAAACCAAGGTTCCAGGTTAGTCACACAGACACAGTCTTTGCACTGAGATGATCTTACTAATTTTTGGGCTCTGGAAGGGGTCAGTCCTAGTTTCTTGTTTTCACACCACTTGGTTTCAGTGGAAGGGACAGATAACTCTTAGTGTCAGCCTCAAATCGTTCACCCTTCCCAATCACTTGCAGTAACACCAAGGTTCAATTTCATCCAGGCATTCTTTATTTCTTTTCAAGCAACCTGACATTTTAAATAATACAGTAAGCCTAGTTTAGCCAGCAGAACCTTACTTTTACCAGTGGTCTCACATAATGCACATGAGAATACTTAATTTTCTTTCTTGGCATTCCTAAATGCCCCACAGTTTATGGTCAATGAATGGGTAAGCCTGTGTTCCAAACTAGCAGATGCTGATGTATATATTCTGACACTCAAATCTCTGTGTAACTATAGCAAAGCAATTTGTGCTGGAAATGGCTCCTGCCACAAGCAAAGTTCAGCATCACTGAAAACACAAAACTTGTAGAAATTTCCACACATTTGCTTCTGGCTTTTTAATATCAGTAAAGCTTCTGTCATTTTCATAGCTGTAAGAATATATTTTGGCTGTAAAATTTGATCTCTATAAAGTATTTAAGAGCCCATACTAGAATTAATAGCAACACAATGAATGCATGTAGAGAAAGATAATATAATTTGGTAAATTTACAATTACAAACTCATCTACCCCAAAATGACATGCTGAGAAGTCTTAAATATACTCAAAGCCTTTTTTTATAATATATTTTTTCTTACCTGCATTTCAGTTATAATGGGTATGTCTCAGAACTAGACCTTATGCTTCTCCTTTTTTAATTTGTTCCTATAAAACCCATGTAGAATACTTATTGTATTCTATACATAAAGACAATTTACTATATTACATTTACTATATGTAAAGGCAACTTCTTCCAGTTGTTACTAGCCACAATTAGCAACATGACTTTAACAATAAGGGCAGGTTAATATCAAGATATAACAACTATCCTATTACCTTACATGTAATTAATTTTACAGTCATGAGAATACAACTTAAAAGAAACTAAATTACTAGGTGCATAGCACCAGAAGCAGAAATACACACTGAAATACAAGAAATTCTGGCAAGCAGAAGGATGTGTGTGTATATACTTACAGGTTATATAATTTATATAGGTTGTAGTGTGTATATATTTTACAGTGTATATATAAGTTACATAGCATAAAGGTTCCCACACATCATGCTAGTAGGTAGATAGAGATGCTACCATGCACATTAAATACCATCTGAAAGAGAACTGATTTAAAACATTAATAATGCAAAGGCTTCAGATCAGAAAAGTCTACACCATTTTTATTTTTAAATCTTTCTAGTGCTACACTGTCAGGTATTTTGCTTGCAAGTGAGCTGGTAGTACAGGTAGAAAACAGGGGCTTATTTGCTGTGACTCAAGAAATGAGTAAAAAACTCTGGTAGAATTAAATCTGCCAACATAATTGTCCAAAATAACAAGATCCCCTCAAAGAAAAAAAAAAAATCACAAAAACCCCAAAACAAACCAACAAACAAAAAAGCCCCATCATCCAGAAAACACATTATCCTCAGACTGTCTATTTACACTCCTCTTTTCTCTCCACTTTTAGGTTCACAGCAGTCGTGGCTGTCAGCTCAAATACAGCGAGTGATTCTCCAAACTAGTCTCTGTGTTCAAACATTTCAACATATCAGCCTTCTCCAAGGAACCTCAGCATATGTCCACAGAGACGGTGCCCACACAAAAGAATTTTTTCTGTATCGCTTTCTGGCACTTTTCAACAAGCCCAAGGGAACAGCATTCCCCTGCTGTGACACAGCAGTGTCCCACCACCACCACCACTACTCACAGCAGAGACTGGGAGCAGAGGTCACTCTTTGATTAGTGATGTGTATTTTTCAGGAAGGAACAGATCAACAGCAGCACAGACATGAAATAATCAGGAGGAAAACCTCGTAAGTCACATAATTCTGTAAACTGCTTAGTTCTGCTCTTTTCTTGGAACAATTGATTTGTATTCAGTACACAACAAAGAGCAACACTGGCATTAAATGCTTGTTCATGTTTTCACTGTGCTAAGTCACAGCCCCTAAATGCTTGTACAAAATACACATGTAAAACAGTGTATTTACAGGGAGAAAAAAACGAATCAAATTAATTCCAGGTAGTGAAAGATATTTTAACTGCTACTGTTGCTTCCACATGAACTAAGGAAAAGAAACCCAGAAGAGGCATCGCTGCTTACAGCACTGACTCAATTACTTGCTCTGAGAACAAGATCTTGTCTGCCTTCATTCCAGATCTATGTAGCAGCAGCTATAGTTTCATATTTCTTCAAATTTTCAAGCAAGTAACCAATAAGTAAATCAGAAAGCACCTGGTTGATGCTGCACACTTGCAGGATCATTTTTAATTGTTTTTGAATTCACATTCTTAAGCCACGAATCCCTTTCTACAAAATGTTGCAGAAGACAGCTCCCGGCACAAAAAGCGTCATGGTTAAGTAGAAGACACAAGAGAACAGATGAATCAAGCCTTACAGACAAGGAAACAGGATGCCTCGGGAAGATTATGAGCCATGGGCATGACACAGCAGGAGACCTGCCCCCTTGTATTTCCACAGGTATTGCTGCAAAGGGGAACCTGAATGAAGAAACTAAAAAGCTTCTGACTGGCAGCCATTCACCAGCTAACACAAAATTGTAATATCCCCTGATAACAGTTTTATCTACGTGAACAAATATGACAGGAATATCTTAGAAATGACAAGTGGGAAGAACATGAAAGCTTTATGAGGCAAGATCTATTAGGCCAACTAATTGAAAGAAACACAAATTTTCAGGTCTAAAATAATGTACAGCAACTTGAAAGAAAAAAAAAAACACACCAAAAAACCCATCCAACAAAATTAAGGATAATTGCTGAGAAGTAGTGTTACAGAACAGTTATCTTCAGGAAAGAGAGAGCACATTTGTCATCTGTGGTAAATGAAAGGACAAGTAGGAAATTAGGAAGAATTTAGATAAGCACCAGACAGTGCTCATGGCACTACTAAGGCATATGCTAAAGTGAGAGAAAGCAGTGATACCCACACTGACCGTTAAAGACAGAGGCAAAGACGGTTGAACTTTTTTTCTTGAGAACTGCCTAATCCACAAAATGTCAGCTAAGATTTTAATTTGGATGGAAAGGTAGAGCTGAAGTAAAGAGACTGAAATAAGACTCATCAGTACAGACATGAATTTGTATTTTTCTCCACAGATAAAAGGAGAAAAAAATGCAAAAAGCTGCACAAAACATTGTCACAGAAGGAGACTGAAGACTGTAAGATTCCCGAAATTATAAAGGAGGAGCTAGTAGAGAAGAGAGACATCAGAACAGAGGGTAGTCACATTTGCAAATCCCTGAAAAACTGGAGCGGATATGGAAAGGCCAAGTGACCAATCAACAAGTGAGAGGAAGGCTGAAAAATGTCAGGGCTCCCAGAGAAGAGGAGCTGTCCAAGAGGGAAACCAGACAGCAGTTGCTAAAGAACATGATGGATGATGTCTACGGAGGAGAACTGAAACATGTCTATGTTCCAAATAAACAGAAGGGCATGAAGAAATGTGGCAGCTTGAAAAGTATGACAGGCCAGTGTGGAAGCAGGAATCAAAGACAAATGGAAAAACCATAAGGCAGAAGTGAGAAGGCCTCAGAGAGGAAGACTACCAAGAGAAGATCTAATGGAGATGACAGAGTGATGACAAGGGCAACCAGTGAGGAGAAAAGAACTTTCTGAAGCTTTTTAAAAATGGGAAAGAGTAGGAAAGGGGAAGAATAAGAAGGCGTGAGAATGGCACTGAAGCCAATTCTGAAGGACACAGAAAAAACAGCAAAGAGGGAGAACAGCTAGTCATGAGTATAGAGGAATTAAATCAACAGCAAACAGAACTAGGGAACACATGGCAAAACACCTGAAGGCACCTCTTCACATGGCAAGTGGCAAAGCCATGAATGTTTTGCCAAAGTCTACACAAGGTTACATGGGCTCAAAGAGTAGGTAGGTAACAGTAATAAAATATTATCAAAGCATAGTAAGTAACAGCAGTGCTGTTCCTGTGCCCCTGATAGTCCCTGAACTCCAGAACTCTTCAGACAGGGACTGTTTGAAACAGTCACAGTTTGAAAACCATTCTACAGGTATGACTGCAACTTTTCCTGCAAACCAACCAAAAGATCTGACTGGGAGAAGGGAAGCTCTCCCTCATTTCACAGAAGTAATTTTTTTCCCCACTGCTGTTCTGTTTTCTTTTAGGTCTTCTCATGAAAACATCACAGTTTATTAAATAAATCTAGTGAAGATAACTATCATCTCATTCTCAGTACAAAACCAAAATATTTGAAACAATGCAGTGAGAGGAAAATTGAAAGTTGAGACAATTTGTCATCAAAAGCCTAAATCTGTGCCTAATTATATCATATGGAATAGCTCGCTGAAGAACCCAAACTGTGCTATATCAAAGAGTCTTCGGGTTTTGTACTGCTGCCAAAATGTTTTACCCTATTTCCAGTGACTGAGTAACAACTTTCAGATTTAGCAACTTAAATACAAATGGTATACAAATACTCCTCTGTAGATGTAATTAGCATATTATTGATTTCTAACTGACTTCTTTCCGCTCCCTTAAAGTCCATACTTGCCACAAGTCAGTCTCAAACATTCTACAAGCATCGAAGGCATCTTTACAAATTTTTACCTAGAAAATCGCAATTTTCAGCTAATGACATATTATAACTTAATAGTCATTCATCTGCTTGCCTGTTCATTTCAACAATATCTAAAAAATCTTTATACTGCATAAATAATGTATTATATCCATAACAACTAGATACAGTACACTGTGTGATTGATTACCTTGGCATTTAGCTCCCATGGGAATAGCTTTTGTGAAACATGGCTCTATCGAACTCCCTGAAAATTACATTTTAGTAAAACTGTCTGAATGATCAAATGTGGGTATGGCTAGACATAATGTCATTAACATTGCACAGGCAGGTACAAACTTGTACTCTTCATACTGTACCAAAGCAATGCTATTTTACATCGGTCTCTCAAGGAATCAGAGATAGCAACATCAGGGCGGATCAATTTGAATCAGTAATTATAAACCTCATTAAAGTCAGGAAACTTTAAATTCCCACAGTGTTTTACACAAGAAATCACTGCTACTTTTGGTTTTATTTCAGTATTCTGAAGCACAACTGTTTTACACCGGACTTCACACAAAATGTGGTACTATTTTACGCTAATTATTTTAAGTCCCAGTTTTTCCTTTTCCATTAGCAAATGATAGAAGTGCCATCGTGTAGTTGCCAAGTGTTCGCTGTTAATTTTTTATCATGGTTAGTGTCAAGCCTGACTCTTATTCCATCTTAAATACAGCAGACGCATGGAAAACAAATTAGGTTATCCAAGCAGGTGCTGTATTGTAAATATAACATTTATGTATACATTCTGCATTACTAACAAAATTTGACAATTCTGAGCTATCTTATTCTTAGTATGGCTAACAACCTCCATATTTCAGAACCAGGAAAGGATACATTTTGTTAAGAAAAAAAACCAGTTCATTTTCCCTATTAATGACTGTTTTCTAAATCACATCCCTATCTGAAACTTAATCAGCAACTTTATTTCTTGAATCGTTTCTTTTTAGATTTTTATACTAATTTTTTTTCACAGCTCATTCCTTAATATCTTCATTTTATCCACTGTTTATAAGTCCCCAAAAATAAAAGAAGGTATGTAACAAATTAAAATATCTATTTTAATAACTTGTTTGTTATTTTTACTGAATTGCTGATATATATACCTATCATGTTATTAATAAGTATAAGATGGTTTCCCCCCTCTGCCCTCCCACTCCCCCAAATACTTGCAACATATATAGAAAGAAATGCAGAACAAGAAGGATAAATATTAATCTCATTGATTTAAAAATAAATCATAGCATGCTTAGAAGCTGTCAGGAAAAGTAATTTTAGCCTAACTTTACTGCTCATTATGAACTGCAATGCAAACAGCTCTACTGACTTTCTGGTATTGTTATACAATCTGCTTGCAATTACCATTTGCTGTACATTATTAAATACTGGAAACAGAAATAGCAAACTGAAAACAGAATCTACTGGCTTGAGGGTAGACATACCGGCCCATATTGCCATATCATGATGTGTCACCACTGGCAGAAGTGTTTAAACATATTTTCGCAACTGCTGAGGGAAAGATGAGGTTTCCTGTGGCCACATTAGTATCTCCTAGAGACCCATCCTCAAGGATCAGTCAGCAGTCACTGGGCTTTAGCATTTCAATCTCGACAAAAATCTGAAGGCAGCAACCACAACACACCCCATACATAAAAATTATATTCAGTTGCTACTTTCTCCACTATCTGTCATACAATGATTTAGATTTGCATAATTCTTCGATTCCTGGCCTAGTACTTAGAACAATAGATGAAAATCAAGCCTTTTTTTTTCTTAGAAAGCTTTTTCATCTGTTCCGTTAAACAGATTAAACAAAAAAGAAAAAGAACTGACTTTGAAACAATGTTATACATTATAGTAATTCCAGAGTCATAGGAGTATTCCTCTGTTTGAGAAATGTGGGCCTTAAGTGGCCGCTCCCCTTTGCACAGTCACATATCTTTGCAACAGGAACATTTTATTTTACAATAATACTTTTGCTTTCTTCAGGACTACAGCTCTTTACCACTGACAAGTTTTTAGGATTTCAGCTTTATAGAGTAACTAAAATTATTTCTGCCTCAGTAGAGAGACCTGATTATAAAATCCAGTTGTGATCTGATTGCATCCACAAACCTATCTCCTCATGCACGTAACTTAAATGGCTTGCACTTCTTTTTTAAGTTCTTGCAGTTTCACAAAATTTTGAGGATAAAATTTAATGATCTATTGAAAATAAATAAATCATTTGTTATATCACATTCTACTTGGCATACAACATTAGCACAGAGAACATTTGCTAGAGGTACTGTTAAGTGAATATCCTTGTTACATTATGCATGACTTCCCAAAGCACTGAGTACATAATATCCATCATGAAATTCAGAATATATAACTAAATTTAGAAAGGAGCACATTCAGACCTGTGATCAGCATTCTGACATCTCCAGTTATGAGTTTTAATTAAACTTGTTTTTATATTAAGTCTATTTTTATTAAATAACTACAGAATCCTGCTTTATACATCATGCATAAGCAAAAAAAAAAAAAGTTATTTGTAGATGCCTTTTTTTAAAGGGACTTCATCACTCAAGTCACTGTTCCATAACTTCTTTTCACAGTTGTGATGAGGAGGCACAACTGCCGAACACGATCAATGTCTTTGAGAGATTCAGACACCTCACTGGCAATCCATTTCAGCACCCCAAATACTACTTCCAGTGACAAGAAGCTGATAAATGAGATCAATGGATGATACAGTGAATGGATTTGTTGGCGGGTTTTTTGTTTGGTTGGGGTTTTTTTACCAGGAAATAAATTATCAAAAATAAACCCAAAGAGATTCTTGGACACCTCTGATACATCAGACTAGCCCTTGGATTCTCCAGTTCCTGTATTTTGGTACTAAGGATCTCTCACCACTAAGAACACGAGGTCTGACTTTCTCTGTATTTTCCCACATAATGTATCTGTGGTGGGCTGACCTTGGGTGGATGCCAGGTGCCCACCCCGCCACTCTACCACTCCCCTTCCCAGCTGGACAGGGAAGAGAGTAAGATGGAGAACAACTCGTGGGTTGCGATAAGGCAGTTTATTAAAGCACAAGCAAAGTGGAAGCTTGCACGCACAAAAGCGAAGCAAAAAATAACACGGTTTATTCTGTACTTCCCATGAGCAGCGACAGTCAGCCACCTTCGAGAAGCAGGGCTTCAGCATGTGTGACGGTTCCTCAGCAGGAAGCCACTGGAGCCAATGAATGCCCACCTTCCTGCTCCTTTCCTTAGCTGTTATATCTGAGCTGACGTCATGTGGTATGGAATATCCCCTTGGTCAGTTTGGGTCAGCTGCACTACTACCCTCCCAGGGTCTTGCCCTCGATTGAGGAAGGAATGTTACAATGCTGATGCTTGCTCACAGCGGTAGCCAAAACACCCGTGTGTTATCAACATCCTTCTAGCTACCAATGCAAAGCACAGCACTGTGAGGGCTACTGTGGGGAAACGAACACCATCTCAGACACACCCAATACAACATCACAATTAAAGAATCTTCCTAAGTCCCTACTGTCACAAATAAGAAACACAAAGACGCACGCATCTAGATGAAGCTCAGACGGCTGAAGTCCTGACTGCCCAAAAGGTCTCCTCTCTTTCCCAGGAGCTTTGTTTCCCAAAACAGAGACAGGAGAAGGGCATGGCAGCAGCCCTGTAAGCTATCAGTTTGCTGCCCTGTGTATGGATGCCATGCAGCCTTGATTCTGGATTGTGCCATGGCTTGTGGTGTAATCCACAGCTAATTTGGGTTCATATCACCCACCACCACTGTGAAGGCAGAAACTGCCAAGCAAAAAAAAAAAGGTCACACGTGTAAGAAACCCTCTTAGGCAGGCTAAGCCCATCCACATTGACGGGTCTTCCCCACCACATTTTTTCTGGCAAGCAATTCCCCTTGCCTGTTAAATCCAGAATTTCAGCCTTGTGAGAATAAAAGACCTGTCATTCAACAAAAAACTACTGAGTTTTGCAGTAAGTTTATCAAGTGTGGTCCCCTCGTAAAATAAACTGCTTCAAGTTAGTCTCAAGCAATAAATGAAACTAGAATTAACTATCACACTAAATTACCAAAACCAATTAGTACTTCTCAAACACAAAAAGCCCAGCTTTAAGGATTCAGTATTCTGAGCTTCAGGAAACCTGCAAGAATGATATACTAACACTGTGGCACAGAAGAGGGGGTGGTTTTGTGCTTGGTTTGTTGGTTTGGGGGAGGTAGTGTTATTACCATTTTAATACTTTTCTTCAAAGGTTACTCTTTCTACATTTTCAAGAACTAGTTTTTATTAATAGAGCCTAGTACTATACCATTCACATTTTGACCTGAATAAATATCTTTTCAGAACAGTTCAAACCAAAATTCCTTGGAATCATATTCATATTTACAAATTCTACATCACTTCCCCTTTGATATCAATCAAATGCATGAACATAGATTTACTGGCTAACTACTATTAAGTAGAAGCCTGAAAGTAACTGTCTCTTGAAAAAAGAGCTTTACTGGAAGAGCAGAAAGCTATTTTCCTGCTGCAGAGAAACCTACTTAGTTATGCAAGAGCAGAAACTAACAACTTCAGATTTATCTGAGCAATTTAATTTCCTGAAAATCAGATAGGTAGAATGCAGCACCTGTTAAAATTTCTGTATTAATTCAGCAAAAAATTATGCTTTAAACTGTCTTTTGTTTATTTCTCTGAAGCAATCTGTACTAGAAGAAAATTCTGACTTTACACATGCTTTTCAACACATGTAAACACCGCTTGCTTTTCAGAGCAGTATCTGTATCTCTTATCTGTACCAGTATCATGGGCATGGGCACGTACTGCTACAAGGAAATTCCAAAATCTTTTGTGTGCATTGAGTTGTGCAAACAAGCCTCTTGAACAGATGACAGTCACAAACAAAATCTACAGCATTTATGACAAGTTTCCAAGAACCAAGATTTTGTGTAGAAAATAACCTGAAGGATGAGTCTTTTCATAGTATTTCTTGACTGCATATTTTCTATAACAAAGAGACTGTGAGCACACCCTGACAAAATGCCAGATATAAATAAACAGCACAAATAAGAGGAGGTAAAATGCTTTAAAGATGTATGCTGTTAAAATGAGAACTACCATAAAATAATTAACATAAGAAGAAACACAAATATTGGAAAGCTATTTTGGTTCTAGTTTGCTGTTTGTGCTTCATTACTAAAATGTTAAATCCATTTTATCACAGACCTGCACTGTACTGTATTTTCAAGATCAATTAATTTTATTTTGGAAATATGAAATACTTAGAATTTCAATCTAGAATTTTCCTGGAGAGAATTCTGGACAAGCAGTTTGTCAAATTTGTTGTTTTCCTATTTCTCCTTACCTTTTCCACCTATTCAACACTTTTGATACGGTTCACATAATGCATGCTGCAGTCACTTTCACTGTGTTAAAGAACACTTATTTGGAAATGAAGATGCACCAAATTATATTCTATAGCTTTTGGAAAGAATGAGAAGTGAAAAACAATAAACCTCCTGCATGCTAAACAGAGTCAGTGACTAGAAGACATACAAGAACTACTGCACCAAAACGTTCTTGCTGCTGCTCCACTGACACCTCTGAATTTGAACAAATGTGGCTCATTAAACTGAGGCAGAATAAAGACAAAACTGGAATGAAGGTTTTCCAAAGTACTCCACTTGCAGGTACCTTATTCATGAACTTTATTTTCTTTGCAGTATAGGTAGAATGGCAAGAATCAATGTGCCACATATGTTGTAATAACTCTGAAGAGGTTTCAGCTAATGTCTTAAATTCCTGTTTCTTCAAAGGTATAGCAGAGTTAAATGAATGGCCTAAACAGAACAGTTGTACATATGGGTAGAACTGGCATTCTATTGGAATAATATGAGAGTCATCTGGCACACCTGCACAAAATGTAGCTGACAGCAGCTAAATTTGGAACCTTTCCAAACTGAGAGGATGCTGATTTTTTTGAAAATCTGAATAGGATTTGAGCACAGCAAGAGTGTTATCTTGTATAAATGTTCAACTCCCTGCACCTCATCGATATTGTGACTCAAATATAAATATATATACATATATATATATACACATAGATATACACAATTCATAGAGAAGAATATTATACATGCATTTGCTTTCTTTCACAATGTACACTTGCAGCCCAGAAAGCCAGGCTGGATGGGGCTCTGAGCAACCTGGACTAGTGAAAGGTGTTCCTGTCCATGGCAGGGGGGTTGGAACTGGATGATCTTGAAGGGCTTGTCCAACCCAAGCCATTCCATGATTTTATGATATGATTTTTCAGCAGGTCATACACAGCTATACATATATACATATGTATATATGTATACATTTATATGTATACACTTTTGTGAGACAGACAACGTTAACTGTTTTTCTGACTTTCAAAAACAGAGAATGAAATGTGACTGCTCAATGCAGATACGCACACACAGGCTGGAATCGTTAGAATAATATCAAGTATTAGATAGAGAGGGTCAAGGGATGTTCATACTCTTAAAAAAATGATGGCCTATGAATAGCATACTAGTCCCTCACAGATGCCAAACAGAAGCCTGACATCCCCTCTGCACATTGACCAATTTTCCTGATGTTAATGAAAAATAAATGGCTAAGAAAAAGTGAGTTGCACATATACTGAGCCCTTCCGTGCTTTTGCAGTTCTATGGGTGTTTCACTAACCTCTCCAAAATCATCATTACTAATTTGTTTGTCCATTTAACAGAAGTAACAGTGTTATGTTCAATAACATTTAACATGATTCAACATTGGCATATGACAACGTTAAAGATTTCTTTATTGCTTTTAATTACCTGTTCTATTATTCTTTTAAATTCAACTACTTGCTGTTTAGTCTGTTAATAAGAGCAATGAATTATTACACCATATATCAGCTCTTTAGAGACCATTAGCATAGCTACACCAATTCAATGTTTTTCTAGAGTCAGGTAGCTATAATATATAACGAAAGTATAAAAAAGAAAATCCAACAGGCTGCACTGGAAGGGCTGAAAGACTGATTATGTCAATGAACTCATACGTAAGAAACAGAACTATGTTTCTTATCTATTCTAATTTAAATCAGCATTCTTATTTCTACAGGAGTACTTCCAAACAGAGATAAAAAATTTTCAACAAACAAAATATCTTCATAGAAAGTTTTACCCAGCTGAAGCTGCACAGAACCACAGTAAGATGGGATCCTCTCTGGCTGAATGCAGAATATGCAACTGCTTCAGTTACCTTCAGGAACTGGTCAGGTTTCTTGACACTACTGCACAGCCCAGCACTCCTATTGAGATGGTCAGCAGCAATTTTATGTCACAAGATTAGCTCAATATCTACCAACTCATTCTTAATTAAATGAACTGACATCTCTCCACCAGTAATCAACATTCACAATGTAAGTTATGAGCAGAGAGCAGACAAGTTCCAGTTAGGACTGGCCCAGCGAAAACAGGCATATTTGCTTTAATCTGCTCTAAATGAAAGCATAAAACGCAGTCATGTTCCAAAACATGACAGTCATGTGCTCATTGTTTTCCTAGATTAAGATAATCCAGACTGCATCCTAAACCTAAACGCTATTAGCTTGTTACAACAGTGGCTTCTCGCAGAATTTCAGGACATCAAAGATGTTTTAAAGTGCTAAAATGGGCATATCAACTATTAGATATTACACACAGCTGATCAATTTTACAATCTAAATGACTTCTAAAGTTTAGTCAAGACAAAGCACTTGTATTTGAGGATACAAGGTTACAGCTCACAGAGAAGCTTAGAATTTAATTCCTTTTGCTCTGTGACTATTCAAGTAGTGTTGGTTTTGCATGTAAAATTAAAAAAAATTAGTTATCTATAGTGCCCTACCTTTAATCCTGACTTTGATGATGCTCAAAAGAAGACTAGGCTCAATTGTTCTTAGCTAATTACCTGAATAAGTACAGGCTTTTAAAATAAATCCTAATTATAAATGTTAAATAGCAGAGTGTGCACCTATTCACAGTTACTTAAAAAAGGCTAGCAAGCATCTTTAGGATCAAAAAAATTTCTCACAGCTTTGTCACAAGCTGTTTAAGTTTAGCATATTTTCCTAAACACATAGGCTAGTTGCATAAAATAAAGGTGCCACTTTAATGGAAACAATATTTACTCTGACTTGTTGAAAGAAAACAGTTAGCTATATTCCTAGAAATCAATGTACAATCTGACAAATGGTTGGCTACTTGCAAATGTGTTGAATAACAAAAAAAAAAAAAAATCACAAGGTCACTTTTGTCTTTTAGTCTCCTTGCTGAGAGATAAGAAGAAAACAATAAATTTGAATTATAAAACCCATCTGGAATATCTGAGATAGGCTGTGCTTACAACCATTCTTTCTTTGAAAGCACCCTATACACAGCACACTTGCCCCTTTTGGTTGTTGAAATGTTCCTGTCTGCATTCTAATCCAGCCCTCTTAAATGGCCTATGATTTAAGACTCAAAAAATATATTTAAAATAGAAGGGTATTTTACTTCATCTTAAGAAATGTTAATCTTTAGTCAGCCATCACATGACCTAATTAATTGGCTGCTCAGATGGTAGCAGATACAACCTTCTATGCTAGAAAGTCCACCAAGTCTCACTGAAAAGGAAGCTACAAGAATCAGCTGATGTATCATTTCATTTATAATACTGCAATGCTCTAAGAAATATGCTACAGAGTAAAGGTTTTTTATGAACACTCCATTTAAGAAAAATAAATTAAAAACTGTTGCTAGCATGCAACTAGTTTAGTGCAGTTATGATTAATGTAGCTGCCACAAGGACATATGCAAAAAAAAGTCTAATTTATTAAAAAATATTCAGGGCAACATTTGGATGACTGGAGGCTACAACAACACCTTCAACTAAATACATTTGCATCAAGCTGCTTGCTTTACAATTACGTTTTCTCTTCTTTCCACAACGTAGCTACTCTGCAGACCTGATGGTTTTGCATTCTTTTCAACTGGAACTGAATTTAAACCAGCAAAGTCAAAACAATAGAAGAAATAAATCTTTTTAGAGTGTTCAGGTTTTTAACATCAACAAGAAATCACCTACCAATACACAAAAATTAATCTAGGGATTAACCATTTCACCTGTTTTCTTGTCTGATAATATACATAATGGGAAAAGAGGTTAAAACACCTGCTCTGAGTATGGTTCCAAGTAACTGAGATTAGAGTACAGATAATCTGAGGCAACTGGTTATCATTTTTATTTAAACTCTGATACCACCCAAACAGTGAGTATCACATCCAGAGCAAGAATATCTACAAGCACTACCATGTCAGAAGTGCCATTACATGACAGCATCTTTATCTTTTACTGTGTAGAAACAATTAAATTGTTTGAAAACAAAACCCAGACAGCATCAAAAATTCAACTAAAACAGGAATGGAAGGGACAGGCAACTGCTCCGTGGAAACCTTGCTGCCATACACTAAAACACTTCGCAAAACTTCACAAGAGAAACCTGCACAAGTATCAAAAACCACAACTATAAAACACCTCAGGAAGATTTTTCCTAGTTCTCATGAAAACTAGAAATTAATAGAGGGACATTTTCAAAGGATGCTGTACCTCTTATTACAGAGCAAAACAAAAAGAAACCCTCAACAGTAATAATTCAGAGTGAAAGAAACAAATTAAAAAATCTGGTGAGTGGCTGAAACCTGAGCCCAAGAGCAAAATGTACCCCATGAGGTATCTCTAACAGACTTGAAGTCCTCCTCAGCCATATATTCCAATGTCTGCTTCCAGAGAAAGCTGAAAGTCACAAACAAAATTAACGTTGATATGTCTCATTACTATATTAATGTAAAAGACAAACAAATAGCTTGCTTTTAATTTGAGTCCTAACTTAATGACCTAATCATGGAAGTCAAACAAATGTATCTCATCATGATTCTTTTAAATGCAGTTTACTGATACAGCTTTGTATAGCTTCTCTAACCGCTTGACAACATTTTTGTTCAGCGACAGCTGTATGACTAGTAGGAAGTTACCCTAAAATATTTTTTTTACAAGAAGGTATAATACATAAAGACTTTATTATGTAAAAAAAGCAGCCTGCTACTCTCCAAACTAATACTTAGTATTGACTTCCGTAAAACTGAAGGCTGTCATCAGATACAGAAAAAATGGAAAACTACATTCAAGTTTTCCTTTTAAAAATGCATTTAAAGAACTTCAATAAAGACAATGTTTTAGCTCCAATTGTGTGTTAAGACAGAATTTTTCATTTTAAGTAACTTTCAAAGCTGTAAGACAGGATAACCAATAGATGAATAAACTTACAAAATCGATACAGAATGGCCAAAAATAAAAAAATTTCCAGCTGTTCCTCAAAGTAATAGATATTGCCTGATGATTAAAGAATATTCCTATGAAATGTCCCACTACCTTTTAAAAACCATTCCTAGAACAGATAACTCAGAATCATGCTTTGCGAACAACAAAAAAGCGCCACAATTTCAGACTTTCCTGAACAATCCTCTTCCACTTGAAGAGCTCAGAATGTTTCAGGCAAACCAGTAAATCAGAAGTTACAGCCCTCTATCCTCTCCTTCATATGTACTACAGAACCTGCCCCTGTGTATCCAAAGCCTCGAGACTATTTGTTTCAAGCATCGCAGTAGCATTTGCTACGTGTTTGCAATTCAGCTCTCCAAATGAGACTGTTACGGAGGTTGAGTACCATGTTTTTTCTACGACTGACACTGAGATGCGCAAACTTTACCGCCATAATTCAGGGATTAGTGCCATAAAAATACTGGCAATCAATTAATGAAAAGCTAAGAAGGCTATACAGTATTATACCTGGAAAGGATTTACAAAAATATTTCTTGTTTTCAAGAAGCCGCCATAATCCATATCTGCATTTTTAATTGTAATCTACACACTTTTGAAAGTTAGTATGGTTCATTGCAAATAATTGAGAAAGCTGTTGAAATTCTGATGCCCTCTGTGTAACAACATGGCCTGAATTACTCCTTTGGAAACACCCCTGAAAAGGAAGATGATGTTACCAACAGCAGATCCAGAGAGCAGTGGTAACCTGGCCTAGTCTACAGTTGCTGCAAGAAATGCTTGTACCACCATCATCTATGCATTGCAATTTCTTTTTTATTACATTTTTTTCTCTTTTTAAAAGCCTTTCAGATAAGAAAAAGGAAGGACTGTCAAGAGAGCAAGCAACTAGCATGACATTTGGGGAAACTGGCTCCAGCCCAAAGTCAGAAACAAAGTCTAAGGAATTCACTCAGTATGTCCCTCTTCTCTTGCCTGCACATGTGAACAGAACTAAATCCTGATCAGACTGCAGTGAGGAAAAACACAAAAAGGTTACACAGCACTCAGTACTACAGTCACAAGGTCTGCAAAATTTAGATAGTCTAAAATATTGGATAATAATTTATTAGTTTGTCAAGGTAGCATGCATGGAATAGCCTTTCAGAGGATATTTCCTGCTCCTTCAATAAGTTAGATGGTCGTTGCTATTGCAATACTGCAGTTTATCATCAGCTTTTGACACAATTTTCCAAGAAGCAACTTGTTATCTTTGCTTACAAATACCATACTTAATATGCATGTATTATAACAACAGAAAAATCATAGCTGTCATGGTTGATGGGCAAAGACTTCTGTGCTGACACCTTCAGCATTTTACAGCTGTCTAAAAGCAAAAACTGACTGAAAATGTTTCCACTGAATGACGAGGGTTACAGTTGAATAGCTCTAGCAGCTATAGAACTAACTGATGTTTGAAGCTGCCAATAATTAAGAACCACAAGAGAGTAAAATGTTCTGAAAAGATGCTGTATGATTCTGTTTGATAATGAAACACATATCAGGACAAGTAGCTAATTTCCTTTTATACTGTTTATAACACTATTTCACTCTAGTTTTGAGCTTGTGACTCAAATATCTGAAAAATGTTTGAGCTAAAAGAGCCTTTCTAACGACGGTACTATATTAAGATAACTTCAAGGATGCTAAGAGTCTTGCTACCAAAGGTCATTTTAGAGATCAGTATGCAGAGGGACGAGGTAAAACTGCTATTCAAAATCACCACAAAGACAGCAGATCAAACAAACAAAGCTAAACTGGAAAATTTCAATTTCTTGCTGCGTGTTTGAAACTATTCTCTTGTGCATACTTTGAATATAACACCACACACTGAAAATAGCTGCCGTTTGCTTTGAGCCTAGATGATATACACTAAAAAAATTATAAAACTGCAGGACAATTTATTTACAACATGAACCTTTCACCATGGCCAAATCCTCTTTGTCCAACAGCAAACATAATTAAAAAATACTCTCCTTTTTTAGTGATCTGTAAAATTATAGACCCTGTAAAAAATCTGAAAACAATTTCAAGTGACGACTGGGTTTGAAATGCAATGCCTTATAATAATGCAATGAATTATACGGGGAATTGACTTTCAAAGGCCTATCAGAACACACAATAGAGCAGATTTTCTTTAGCAACTGGAAAACTCATCTCATGGATTTGTAATAATGAATTAAGTATGTCAACTTCTTTCTAAGGATAGCTAATTAACAGAACCCATCTTTTAGTTGATGGATTGGAAGTCACTAATGTTATCTGCACAAGTTTCTCACTCTGTACGTTTAGGTGTTTTCTGCATGTTTTCAGTATCACTAGCATTACCAATTATGAGAATGCAGACACCAAAAACAGTACAGGGTTAACAAGAGCATGAACTTGCAATGATAAAGTGCTTTCAACCCCTACCAATCAGAGCAGACCACTCTCAGAAGAGCGACGACTATCTAGCCTTTAAAGAACAAACATGTTCGTACAGGGAAGCCAGCATCCTGCAAAGTATGACCTCCAGTTCATTCCTGACCTATGTCCATATGGCAACTCTGTAAAAGAGAAATCAAATACAGAAACCTCTCTTTTCCACCATCCATTAGCAACAGAGGGAACTGAATGGAATTTCCCCCCAAAAACACTCACTAGAAAATTTTTGGGCGATGAAATACTACAACACCAAAAGTATTTTCACCAATTATTCAGTGCTTCATTCAGTTGAACATTTCTGATCAGCCTCTAAGTAAATTATCTTTGAAGTTCATAAACAGTTTGTCTTCCTGTCTTGAGGCTGTAACAGTGGATTTAGCCTTTCTGCCAAGGGACAAATACAAACACGCTGGCCATATTAACCAATTTTAAAGACATGGTGACTTTTGATAGACTTCAAGAAATTTTTAAACGTGTGGTTTTCAGTATGGCACCTTTTGCTTTTCTATGACCTCTGAGACACAGTCTGACCTAAAAAATATAGCAAACATAACTGACACAATTCAGCAAAAATTTGTTGCTTGTAAGATCACTCAGACAGCGTCCCAATCTGTATTTTTACCTCTTCTAATTATAGCTCTTTCCTTGCTTTACATCTGTCAACTGGGAGCTTGTACCGGGCTTGCGTGGCAAGGCTTTGGTAACAGGGGGAATTACAGCAGGGCCTTCTGTAAGAAGCAACTAGAAGCTTCCCCCCTGCGGGACAGAGCCCATGCCAGCCAGCTCCAAGACAGACCCACCACTGGCCAAGGCTGAGCCCATCAGCATCGGTGGTAGTGCCTTTCGGATAACACTGTGTAAATGTAATTTCACTGGGAAAAATGCAACAATTTAAAGCAAGAAGATATCATATGTAGCAATGTAGTGCTAAGACAGGAGTACACAAGCACGTGGCACAGTCATTTTTTCAGTGCCAGATTTAGCTACTATCTGCTTACCTCCTACTAACTGGAATCTCCAAGGTCTAACTCTAGAAGTATAAAGACTGGAGGCAGGAACTAAAACTCAGTACATGCTGTTCAGGGAGGAGATGGAAAGATAGGTGCAAAGGTATTTGAGGATCTCTAGGCAAACTGCCCACACAAAGTGGTACTACTACAAACACTAGATCAGTTCAGCTGAGGTTTTGCCCATCTATGCCTTGAAAACCTCCAAGCAGAAAGATTCAGCCTGAGTAATTTATTTCACATCAGCATTACCCTTCCTGCAAACAAGTTTGTCCCTAATGTCTACTCTGAAGCCAAAAATTTTGGCAAATTTACATAATTTGTCACTAGCAAAAGAACCCCTTGTCTCCACTCTAACTGCCCTTCAAGCACACTTTTAGATTGTCCCTTAGCTCCTCTTCACCACACTGAACAAATCCACCTCCTTTACCACTGACTTATAGAGTATGTGCTCTAGACTTCAGACTACCTTGGTAAACTTGGTAAAACTGGACCCCAAACACCTTCTCCACATCCACCTTGCACCAGAGAACCCAGAGCCAGAGACAGAATTCTGAATATAGCCCTGGAGGCAGAAAAGCAATACACTAACTTTCCTCATTATGCTAGCAATGCGTCTTCCAACCAAATCCATTTTGCCTTATTCTACTTGAATCACTCTCAGCTTCACATTCACCATAACCCCCCTGGTGTGCCACTGTGCCCTCCAGCTGGCGTGAACACTTCTCCTGTTGGATTTCATGAGCTTCAACAAACAGACTGCTCTTTCATTCCATACCTCCCCATCTTCCAAATGAGAAATCTGCAGGATGCAGGGCCAAAAGTCTTAGTCAAGGTAAATTGCATGCACTACTCTCCACACAAACCATTTTGCAGTCACTTCATGACAGAAGGCAATCAGATTGTCAAACATGGTTTGCCTGTTGTAAACTCACACTGACTGTTCTACAGTCCTTGTCCTTTACATGTTTGGAAGTGGACAAGCTTCATGATCTTCCAAGGAACTGGATGAATACAGTCAGTCAATATATGCCCAAGTCTTCTTGCTCTTCTTGGGAGGAGTATAACATTAGTCTCTTTGCAGTCATCCGTGACCTCTCATGATTAGGTTACACTTCTCTAAGCACTCTCCAGTCTACTGTAATCCCATCATTGGCTCTCTCATTCTTTCTCCCGAACCATACTTATATGCCCAAAAGTCTGTGAGAATACTTTGCTCCAACACAAAAAAATGAGTTGAGTACTTCAACTTTTCCGTATTTTCCATCAATAGGCCAGTCTCCCTATCAGTCGCATTTTCCTTGAACTTCCTTTTGCACTAGCATAGTCCTCCTTTGTCCCTGTGCTTTCAAGAACCAAAGCATTACAACCCTTTTCCACTTCCCATATGCTACTTTGTTAGTTTTAGACATTGAGATGCTTCTTGTTATGACGCTTGTGCTTGGCATGATGTTTGTGAGAACTGTTGCTAAGAAGCTCCTAAGCACGGAGTGCTACTCGTCTTCTTCCTCCTGCTGACCCTAGGCAGCTGCACTGCCTAGCCAGGACTTCATGACTCCAGTCAGACCAGAGCCCTGTGACTCAAAATAAGACACAACTAAGACTAACCAGCACCTGCAGATTTGTGTTATTCATGTAATCATTGAATCCACCTATTCAGCTTTCCTTGCTGTTGCACAGGAAACTAAAATCTAAGCTCAAGGAGTATAAAGTATCTTATGATCAAAGTCTGACAAATTACACTCTAGGAAAGATGCATTCACCTATAGCCACTGCTTTGAGAACACTCCATTTCCCAGCATTCACTCCTACCATGTGCTCAGATCTTAATGTCCACCTAATACTTCACTGGCCAAACTAGTTCAGGGATTATTATTACATTTGCATTTCTCATCAAGGTAAACTAGACTTCATTCCAATTAAACTTTCTAGAAGTAAGTTACAGAAATGGTGACAAGTCTTAACCAGGCATGCAAAAAACCTCAGTGAACTTGACAGGTCTTCCAAATTAAATATGACAACAATAGAACATGAACAATTTTAAATACTAAATCGGAAGAACATAATATTAACCAACATGGGTTAGCTTTGGTATTATTCATAGAGTTATGGTGCATAGGTATCTGGGAAGTATGACTTTCATAAACTCTGCATTTCTTGGGTTAGTAAATCCCTTGAGTAGTTACAATGACCCTTAGTACTACTTCTGTAGATATGTGATCTGTTAGAATATTGGGTGATGAGAAATTAAAAATGCTAATAACTTTGGGCACTTTTAACAGCACATAAATGAGCAAAGAAAATGGACTGTTTGAGATTGCCATTTATTATGAAACCTAATGATCTTTATGACCTTTCACCTTAAACAGCTGCTCATGTAAATCACATCAAGATAAGTTGACTGTGACTGTAATTAATGAATCACATTCCCTTGTCCACCCACATTTTCTCTTGTTGAAAATTTTAAAGCCTTGGCAGATTGTCCAACAAGAATGAAGAGAGTGATATACTTGCATACACCAAGTCTAATCCTATCACATGCTGACGACTGCCTTACTGATGAACACTTAGCTTACCTTTCTAGCAGTAGTAACTGCTTTGCAAAAGTGCTTACAAGACAATTCTACTTTTTTGTAAGCATTTTCCACAAAGCACAAGGAGCATCAGCGTCAATCTACTCTGAAAGTGAAGTAACCCATTTTTGAACATACGAGACTATTTTTCTCCCATGTCACAAACAGAAGAGCACTTGGTGACCTCTCATTAGCCTAAATGGTCAGCTGACTATATTTCTTATCTACCATCAGAATGGTTGGAAAGTCCTGGACAAGAGAAGCCCAGAAAAGTACAAAACCCTGTAACTACAAGGTCCCCTTCTCAGTTGCTGTTCTAAATGTAAAATAAGAAATCTGTCATCTGCATGGGGCAGAGGGAGAGAAGAAACTTAGCTCAATCCTTTTGTTGGGCCAAATTCCAACTGTGTCACGAAGGGCAGCATAAGCTTTATTTCAGAATTATTTTACTTAGGGGACTTGTTCCTGTGAAGAATAAAGAGCTGTACTTTCTTACTTCAGCTGGTTAGGAAATGTCTTGGTATCTCCCCTCACTTATCTTCTTTCTCTATTTACATCACGCTTTTCTGAGTTTTTCGTCATGTTTTCTGACTTCTTTCTACTGCATCCTTTCTAAGCTGAGGGTGACTACAACAGCACATAGTTCATAAGTACACTGAGGCCCCCTGAATTTACACGTCCCAGAGGAAACTTAAAAAGCAAACAAAAAAACAACCCACACCATAAAAAATCCATAACAACAAATCAACCAGGCATCATGTGAGTCCATGCTAGTTCTAGCACAGCTTAAAAGATAGTCTACGTTCTAGTTCGGAAAAGAACTTGGGTTTCCTAGATCCAACTCCTCTTGCAGAATAAATGCAAGCAAAGAATAGTACTTGAGTATTCTGGGATATACTGTCAAAAGACAAAGAAGGTGGTGGAGGGCAGGGGTGGAGGGGCAAAGTGTGCCAGAGGAAATTAAAAAATAAATAAATCAGTAAATGTTATAAATAAAGATGCTAGCAACAGTCCAGCTCCCAGTTATGGTAGCTATTGTTTGTCAAAGGATTTTTTATCCATTTATTTTACAGATGGCACTCATACCAGAGCGAAATGCATCAAGCAAATGAAAACACTGAATAGCTGGAAAATGTACAGTCTCCTTCACTCCTTACTACACAATAAGCAAACTCCGAGTTGAGTACCCGGCTCAGCTCAAAGTGCAGGCAAGCAGACAGGCAGAAAGGGAGTAATTTCTCAACCACCTGCATCACTATATTTATACAGCAAGGGACAAGCACTGACAACTTTAATTCTGGCTTTTCTTAGCTTACAAGTAATTAGCTTTGAACCCTTACTGATGTTCTTTTACTAAAAGGTTTCTTGTGAGAAGATAAATCTGTGCAAGTAGTAATTAGAGCCTGAACTTCTTTCAGCTCTTCCAGCAATGGAGGAATGCCGCGACTGGAAAAATAAACATTTATTCTGCAGTACTAGAATGCCCAGCCCAGAACAATATTACCAGTATATATTTATTTGAAGGAATGTCAGAAAAACGAGACCTTACAGAAAGAAGAAAACAAAACAAACAAAAAGCCAGACACAAAACTTTTCCCTAAAAATAGTAAGCACATTTCCCAAAGCTTTGCTCCTAGATGATGCTATTACCTTTCTTCCTGCTGTTCCCTATTGCTTCTGCTCTTAGTTTCCACACAGCAGAAACAGAAGCAGTAGCAACTTGAATATAACTCCTTCAGAAGAAACAGAAAAGGGGTAAGAAAACACCATGAGATAAGAAACCTGGAAATCCAGAAAATCCAGAAAAGACCAGAGGGGAGGAAAAATAAGACCAAAAGGAAACATTAGGCCTTAAGGAAAAGTAATGTTGCAGGAGGCAACACAGAAAAACCCAAGTCCTAATCGACTCCAAACAGAAGGTGATACTGCATTTGGGGGAAGCATGGCCTTGCCAGATTCACCATGCAGTCTGTTGCATAACCACATGTTAGTTACTAGTTTGGCATTTTCTATTAAAAACTCCTTGGTTTAACAATGCAGTTGATAGTGTGAAAGAACAGAAAACTTACTATAATCTCTTCACACTGTGGTAAAACAAGGGATACTGCATTACAAAGGAGGATTGACAAAACACTGAATCCTTAAAAACTCTCTGGAAAAAAATTATATTTGAGAGAGCCATTAAGAGCTTTTTCATTTTCTTTTAATGCTCACATAAGATTCAGCCACTGGAATCTCGGTGACTGCATGATCCCAGAGCACTCTGAGAGAAAAAAAAAAAGCCTTTAGAAGAACTTTTAAATGCTGGCAACTTCAGCATTATCAGTCAGAATGCAGCTAATGGTTTTCTGATTGCACAGATCAATTTTCATCACTAGTAGCAATTATGGCTGCTGAGAGTAGCTATAGCAGACTATGCACAATACTGCAAGCAACACATCCCAAGAATAAAAACAGCAGGGCATGCTGAGAAAACAGAACTGCTTAATTTAAAACTAAATACTGTTACTTGCTGCATAAGGATGTCAGCATCATCAAAACACATCTGAAAGATTACCCTTGCTCATCAGCCAATTAACTCATCCTTAAGAAGGTAAGACCTGAGATATGAAGCAAAATAGAGTTCCTGCATCTGAAGTCTGTAACCTAAGAAAGTTTCAAACATGCAAGGAAAAGCTGTGAAGTGACTCAGAATAATACCAGAACAAACCAAACTGAAAAAAAAGTCTGATACAGCTTATTTATGCAATGGAATCATCTGCATAATATTTATACAGACAGAATTGAGGCATGTGAATACACCTGCTTTTCTCAACAGATCAGAAAAAGACCTACGAATCCACAGAGAATTTCCACTTCCTAAATAAAAGCTTTGCGTGCAAGCTGCTGCAAGCCTTAGATGATTATGTCTGGATTGTTTGGGATTTCCCACTTCTTCAGCATTATGGGCAGAGGCAGAAAGGAGGGTAAAGATCTCCAGAAGGGAATTCTTCTGTACAGTGTTGATTATGGCATCAAAGGACTACAATGAGGCAAAGAGAAAAATAATACCCCACTTATAAAAACCAGCTTGTTGCTCTAAACATGTATGGAACACAGCAAATAAGCTTGGAGTAAGAGCTTTAAATTTTGTTCTTTAGAGGGAGAGAAATTTCAAATACTGATCATTAAGTAGACACTATTGACTAGTAGCATAACGCACACAAACAAGTGAAGTATCATTACAATTAACTTCATATAGTGGCCTGTTTGCTAAAATGAAAATGCCTAAAGAAAGGTTTATAACTCTTTAGAATAGCCTTTTTTTTTTTTTTTCTTTTATTCATACTGGTACAAGTGCTGCTCCAACACTGTCTATTGCCTCTTATTCCTTAGCCAGAGCCAGCCAGGAGCAAAGCAATCATTCGTGTTTTGCTCGCACAGGGACTGTTGAGGGGGTTGTTAAATCAGTGAAAAAACTGAACAAGAAATTTTGGAAGCCAAGAAGAAATGATGCTGCTAATTTACATATAAATTTCAAGCCAAACTGTAGTGGCTAGTTGTGTTTAAACTGTACACTTGCCATATTTACAAGAGATGGTATTCAAAAATTAAGTGCTTCTATATTGATGGACAGTAATCACAAAACTAAGTCCCAGTGCTCTCTTCTTCCCCTATTCCAGTTTACAGAACATGGTGATACACAGTTAGAATGAAAACATTCCATCAATGCTGAAATGGAAATCTGAAGCTCAGCTGGAAAGGTCTTTGCCCTTGAATATATGTGCTTGCACTTTGCAATGCGCAGAGAGTTCTTGTCTGGTTTCTTGCATACCTATTGCTTTTCTAGATACATGTATTGAATCAGAATATGTTGCCTGAACTGATGAAGTGTGTATTCAAAGAGAATAACCTTATCAACTGGGGTTTAATCATTAGCCTCAGAAAAGCGCCTGTGCAAGACTAATGGAGCACTTGAATTGCTTTCCCTGTGCTCTACTACACTGCCATATGCAGGGAAGAACCTGATGGTGGGATCCTGATCCTAATATCCACAGAGACAGGTAAAGAGGAAAAATGAAGGAGAGTAATATATACCTCTCTTGTTAAAGGAGAGACGGAGCTGAAGCAGCCACTGAAGTAGCCCCTAAGTTATTTGCTGAGCCCCATTCAAGAGCATGGGGGTAATGGTGCCAAAGCACTCCTCAATTCTACAACTATCAACAGTTATTTGTAACTATATGATAAAAAGAAACGATTACAAACCCACATAATTCAAGAGGAAGAAACCACGTAATTCAAGTGAAATGCATACTTATCTCAATTTGTACTCTCGCAATTTTCATAGCCTAAGCTATTGATAAAAACAACTGAGGGCATTTTTTCCCCCTTAAAATGTCAAACTATTATTAATTCTGAAATAAACAAAATTGTGTGGTCTTTAACATGCTCAAAGCTCTGGAGCTCCGCAGTTGAAATCTAAGATGGCTTCAAAGCTTCTGCTCCAATGGTATCAAACTTACAAGGACACTCTAGAAACAAAAAGTTTCCTAAAGAATAATGAATTAAACAGGGTAGTCTTCCAGAGTCTACTGGAGAAATTTCACCAGTGTTGCCCTAGGAATGTAAGAAAATAATTTGCAATCAAGTAAGACAATAACCTTTGTGCTCCCTGCCATACCAAAAATATTGTTATTTCTATTCTCAGAAATCCTTATTATGTCTTGCATCAAAAGCTCCCTTAGAACTGTAACCCACTAAAATAAGAAAAAAAACACCAAATTTTGAAGAAAAAATAAATTTTCTCTCTTTACCACAAATGTGGCCAATTAGTTTAAATGGTCAATCTGATAAATGTATTTAAAATCCTCTCTGTGCTGGTGGCTGCAATGAAAAGGTTCATAAAAGCATGCATAATTGGCAAATCAATCCATCAGAATAGTTCTTTGCTGCTTGTTCAGGGTCACAACACAAATACTGGTTTAATCATATAAATTCTTAATTGCAGAAAAGGCAAGACTTATAACAGCTTTACATAAAGCAATTTAATTGTTATATTAACTGGAATCATCAACATGGTATTTTCAAAAAGCAAAACACAAGTAACATTTCCATACAGGTGCATTATACCCATTTTCAAATATTAATTTAAATACTGTAGAATATATTGATTCAAAATACAAGTAGTTCAGAATCAGCAACTCATTTTCCATTCATTTAACAACTTGACCTTGAAATCGTGATTCTGCCTGGAGAAACCTGTTTAAAATTACTAAATTAATAGGTTAAAATGTTGATATCCCAAATTACCCTGTTTATTCACAGAGCTTTTCAAGGAAATTCAAAACATCACAAACACAAACTTGCACTGAATAAATAAAGCTACTCACAGCTTTTGGATATGCATACAGGCCGCAATAGTTAACAGATCAGAACTACTTCTAAACCAAGGTTAGTGCAATTGTTTTAAGCAAGAAATTTGACTTATTCAAAGAGATCAAATTTGTGTAATTTCCCCTGTATACTTCCCACACTAGAGATATCAGAAGATTTTGCAGGTGAACATAAGTCTCATTGCCTCATTTTTTGCTGTTCATTGTGGTTTTTAGAATCAAGAATAAATACTAATGAAGAACAATTTTTAGGCCTTTGCAATTATCAAGCAGCAGTAATAAGATGTTGCCTGACCCGAGGCTGTATCAGGACAACATAACCCTCTCCTCAGGTCTTCTATGCAAACAAACTCCAGAATCTCTACATCCTCCAGACCACCAAAAGATCTATCTCTAAAACTCTGCTCCAGCTTCAGAAATCGCAGAGAACTAAAGCAACGGCTCCTCAACACCATCCATGGGAGGGTTTTCAGAAGTGATCCAGAACCAATGCACCTTCACCATTAACCACCAGTATTCAGAGCATCCCAAGACTTTCCCCAAGAACATTTCATGAACCCTAATCAAGGGGATTTGGGAACCGGTATTCATAGGAGATGTAGACCAAATTCCTCCTTCACTCCTGCAAATCTCTTTTACACATTGAAATTATTCTTCACATCCACACCGAATCTAGCATCTCCAGCCTGAACAGCAGGCCATGGGCTAGATCTCAAGAAAAAAGAAATTCAAGGCAGAGTTGTCAGGTAATACAAATCCAATAACTACATGAATGATACACAGTAAATGCAGAGTTTTCATCATATTTTAAAGTGCATATTTCTCCCAGTGGATTATTAGCCACAGCTACCAAGGTATCTGACTGTCCTGTTCTTGTTCAAATTTTCCAACACAGTGCAAAGATTTCTTGAGTTACATTTGGCAAGGGTATCTCAAATCCATTGGAGGATGGTAGAGATTAAAATAAAATGGTGGGTTTATCTATTTTCCTGGTTACAATCTCAACAGAGAGTTGGCACAAAGTGCAGAAAACAGAATGCTATAGTGATGTGATAAAGGCAGATATCAATGCCTGAATCTGCCATATCTTTAAGTATATGCCTCCTGCTCACCCACATGCATTTTGTAGACGTGGTCACATAAATCCTTTCATAACAGCAGAAAGATTCCTAACTTCATTATGACTCTAAAAATCATAAATTATGTATATATAAAGTATATAGTTTGTAAAATCTCACACACAAGTACTAATTCCTGTGGGAATAGAAAAATACATTAGGGAGAGAACAGGAGAGAAAGGGAGGACATGAGAGAAGCTAAAGCATATTTATTATCCTGCTGTTGCTGTCGATCTTTTAACGCTCTACAATTATTCACCATTTCCTATGAAAAAGTGCCCCTGACAACGAAGCACTTGGATTTTTTCCAGAAGTCATTTTTTCAGATTGATAAAAACACCCATCCTCAACTCTGTCCAGTGAAAACAGAAAAAATCCTCTCAGTAAGGTGTATGTGTTCAAGCTGGATTTCGCTAAGTTTTCAGCAGGCTACATTTTTCTTACTAACCTTGGATAAACAGCCTCTGCTCCACTAGTCAGCCCTTTTTCAGGTTTTTCTGTTTTGCTTTGGACAGCAGTGTGGTGTCCAAACTAACTGCTACAAGATTGCCAGTGCCTGAATCAATGCACCAAACTGTCATGACTGAGCAAGTTTTATCTCCTGGCACTGTTTACAGATGGTGTCCAAACTGTATCTAGCAGATACCAGTGCCTTCTTCTAGAGGCTAGTTATCATTTCTTGCATGATGCTGGGAGCTGATAGTTGAGGATCACAAAGCTCGTCAGTGCTGGGGCAGGGAACAGCATCTTCTCCTGACTCCTACTCTGCTTCCCTACCCTTCCCTGAAACCTGTTTAGCTGCTCCCAGAAAATTCCTTTCCTACAGAAACATTTATCTTTAAAAGAAACCAAAACCTCTCTCAGTTCATAATTCTTAACATATCAGTAGTGCTCTAGGGCATCAGGATAGCAAAACACTAAACTCACCAAAGGAGAAACACAGCCCTGTTCAGCTTCATTCCAGCCAACAGTTGCTCGCAGGGCAAGGACCTTTAAATGCTGGTTGAAACATAGAAGTCCTTTATGCAGACTAAGAAATCAGAACGTAACAGATTCTAGAGGAAATGCAAAGCCAGGAGTGCAGCACTGCTGGATGCAGGGACATCCTGCCTGGGCCCAGGGGCTGGTTTCACCAGGTAACACCCAGCTCCTTCCTCAGAGCAGCTGTCCGTGCTGCTGCTGCTCAATGCTTTATTTGTTGGGCAAAAGACTACATAGTTGCCTAGGTTTTTCTAGACTACCTTCAAGTAAACAGCAAAAAAAATTTGTTTCAGGGCCTGAGGAGTGACATTTTGTTACTACTGAGTGAAGACAAAATATGTTCTTGTTTCATCTTAAATACTGCTATTGTAAAGAGCTCATCAAATTCTCCTAAAATGAGAGACAACTGAATATCTTACAATAAAAAAATCCCCAAACCCCTAAATTTCCAGTTTTTCTTCAACAGGAATATTAAGAAAAAACTTCTTTTGTCTCTTTTCACAGCCTTTTGTACTAAAATGTAATTAATGGTCATAAATTCCAAGAAATACTTTCTCCAAAGCATCCTTTAAGCGCCTTCACTTCTTACCCAGCTTATTTATTGCACGGAGATTTATCCAAGGTGGAGTCAATAACACTGCAGCTACCTACTCATCTAATCTCCAGCTCAAGCACATTCAGCAGAGCATGCCAGAATTTAGTTATTCAATTCCAGTTGCAGCAAGCCTGCCCCATCCCAGCACAGCAAAGGCTGAGCAAAACCTTCTCTGCAGTTACTCCTGCAGCACCAGAAGAAAATGTAGAAGGTCCCTTTCCCCTATGATTTTTCTTTTTTGTTGCTACACAGGCAAAAAAAAAGCTGCATTCGTACAAGACATGAAAACTTGGAAAATAAAGAAAAAGAAATAAAACAATTTGAGATATTCTCCATACATCCAAAACAATACCAGGAAATAAAACTGAAGGAAAGTGTTTATTAAAAAGGGTAGCTCATAAATTAAAAAATTATAGGAAGAATAAATGAAAAATGTCAAGAAGTCAACATTCCTGGCACAAGAAATACATGAACACAGAGAAATCTTAAAACTAAAGGTATTACAATCCAAGAATCTAAAATTAAATTAAGATTAAATCTCACAAATGTATAGTTTGAATGGTGAAAATAAACAAACTGTAAAACATAAAATTTTAGTTTCAAATAAATTCCCTTTTCATTTTTGAAAAAAAAAACAGCATACACTCAGAATAATATACCAGGCCTGCCCAGTCAGCAACAGGACACAACCAACAACAGGCCAACAAGGACTACACTGAAGCAGAGACATAAAAGTCATAACTAAAGAATTATTACTTATACTAAGAATGGGAAAATAAATTGCTGGTTTGGTCACATCAGACCCCATGGGTCTGTGTTCTAGTGAAAGGGAGGAAGCAATACTGTGTAACCCCAAGGAGGTTGTAACCTAAGACACAGTTAATAAAACAGACAAGGGGAATAAAGCAGATAGATGTGGAACAACAAATTATGACCACAGCTGCTCTGAAGTGACTGGCTGCACATAATTGTTGATCCAGCCCTTTTTTCCAGCTGCTAAACTGCATTAATATGGCTAAAAATACCTTTTCTGCTTTTTTTTTTGTTCTCCTTATTGCCAAAGGAGTTGTGTGTGGCAGAGTAAGTGGGTCACAAGCCATATTATGAAAGTACCAGTGAAAATCTTAACAATTTTGAATTCCTGATTTAGGGAGCATATATTTTCTAAGCTAGTTTCAGCTCCAATAGTTTGTTCCTGTGTTTTACTGTTTCCTTCTTTGTGGTTTTTTTTTTCCTTGCCTGGGTATCTCATAGGAGCTGCCTGATACCAGCTTCATATCACATACCGACTATGGAGAGTTTCAACTACTATGGCTTCATCTCTAAGATTCTGTGAAGCAGGGAGTGTTCTTAATTAATTCCTCAGACACCCAGCAGACAGAAATTGGCACCTTTATCTACTGTCTACTGCTCCCTTCCACTTCCAGGCGTGAAAGGCCCGGGTCCAAGCTGGCAGCTTTTCCCAGCGGAAGCATTTTTCCCTGAAATGAGCCCCACTGAAAATGACAGGACTCAGCAGCACACGATTCTGGCAAAAATAGCCTCCAAACAAGAGAAAAAGCCCAATAGTTTTTAATCAAGGAGACGTGTCAGGTCCTGAGGCTGGCACCTTCTTGCAGAGAGTGAGCTAAGCACTTCAACAGTAAAATGAAGTCAAAACAGTAGCAGGTTTGCACAGCTGGTACACTCCCAGAAAGCATACGCCAATCTCACAGTAGACCAGGACTCATAAATCAACTTTTCAAGTGCAAGCATTGCACAAAAGAGATGCAAAGGTGCACAAAATTGTGTGTTTATCTTATGTAGCTTTGGGGCTGAGGTTCCACATTTAACTCATACTGCAGCCACGGACACACAGTCCCCCACGAAGACAAACCATTCCCTAAAAGGGATCAACTCCATTCACTTTCCAGTAGGACTGATTCATTTGCTTGGCCAAGAACAGGATAGGAGATGTTCATCACCAAGCAGATCCTTTTGAAAGAAATGGTTTTCTTTTTCCAGCTGCAGAATAACACATTGGGGGTTTTTTATTCCTTAAAAAGAGGCAAAATTAACAAGCAGCATTTACAAATGTGACCCAGCCTGATTTGATCGATGTTTTCTCCCTTTATTAAGATGTTTGTTAATCATTCATTCCGTAATTTTCCTAAAGTACTTGCTCAGTGAATTAAGAAGCGTGTATCTCTATACATTCAACAACAGGCAGAAAATTTCTATTGCTTGACTGGGGAGTCACGATGCCAACAGCACTCATAGCTGGCCATTTCTGAAGACAGAATCATACTTCCAGCTTGGTATAACTAGGCATTTCATCTTAAACTGTAATTACTTTCTGCCTCAGAGCTACACAACGAAGCATCTTCCTATACTTCAGCGTCCCAGAGCACAGACAGCTTGCAAAAATCGGACGAAGAACATTATCCATTTTCTTAAGGGAGTAAGATATTTGCCAGCCACCAAGAACAAACTGTAAGTATTCATGTGTAGTAAAAGGAGATGCATGTGAGAAATTACACGTCACTTTGTCCATATTCCAGAAAATCACTGCAGCTGAATGAAATCTCAGTTTATTGCAAATCAAACAATACAAAATATTAGAACAGCCTTTAGTAACCGAGCAACACACATACGAAGAAAAGGATAGAAAAGCATTTAATTTGTGGTAACAAAGGGCAGGAACAAACTTCAATGTAAATATTTGCTATTTAAATGTAAGGTTCAGCAGAAAAATTGTCACTGCCTGCAAGTTATAAACATGACCCAAGTATTCAGAGAAAATAACGGCATCAGCACTACAGCTGAAATTGCAACTTACTTGATACACAGAATAAAGAGGCTAAAATTCCAAAAGGTTTCCATACAAAACACATACATCCATGCTTTCTTAGTATCCCTCCACAGCAAGTTATTACAACCACATGAGAGAAAGGGAATAAAAAAAGACAAGCAATGGTTTTAAAGAGACATTAACCATAACACTGCTTATTAAACACAGGAATTAAATAATTTAAAAATCATTTCAAACCCATAACCAGTAGCCTGATCAAAACAACAAAAATCCTTACCTGTGTGTTCTTATTCCTGGCTTCTCTCCTTGCTGCTTTTTCTTTTAGTCTCTTCTCCTAAAACAAACAAGGTGCACAGTTTTAAAGCAAACTCCTCTGTTGTTTTTTTTCTTTTAATCTTTTAAGATTAAAGTTGAGCAATCTAGATATTTTTAATGCCTACATGTTAAACCGGTGGTATTCACCCTACATGTAACTGATGAAAAACAATAAATAAAAGATCTGATTGAGATATTATTCATTCTTCTTGCTCTTAAAGGAAATAATAAAACAACAAGAATGACTCAAACTCATATTTTATCTTTACCAAGACTTGTTAATCTTAAAAGAATAATGCAGCTAAGTTAATTTAATAAATTTAGTATTTGTCTGTAAAATAAGATAGTTAAAATGGCACGAAGAGATCCAACTTTCCTTATTTCTCAGCAGCACAATATGAAATCAAATCAAAAACATTTCTAACTTCAGAATGACTAAAGCAACTGGGGAGTGAAAGCTAAAACATCTCCATTACTTACAAACACTCTACAAAAGCATTTGCTTAGTAATTGCATCGATTCAGAAACCATAACAAAGTTCCCTCCACCAAAGAGATTCTGCTATGGGAAAATGAGCTAAACACAATGATAAAATTCATTCAAAGCTGCCTGCCAGATCCGCAACATACAGAAGTGGCCAAGATATTTAATTCAAATTACATTTATTGCTGCTTCTTTTGTTTATCTTTAAACCAACTGAGGTATTATGTTTAATTTAGACTCTGTCAGGTCGTTCCAATTGATCATTCTTTAAATTGTTTATTTCACTAGAAAAGCACAGAGATTCAGGGGAGAGCACATGTCTTCTGGAAAAGCACACTGCTCCCTCATTCTTGTTTTTGTTTTTGGTTTTGGTTTTTTTGTCTTAGTGATGCTGATGGCATGGGTATTGAAACTTTTTGATGCTAGGACAAAAATGTTGCTGGAATACAACTAAGTTTCTTTGAGCAATATAGGCCATTCCTGGCATCAGCACATTCAGAGTCCATATAATAGGACACATTAATATCAGTCCAGGGACAACATCTCAGCACAGAGAAGGCTGAAGACCAGTCACATTTCAGCTGACTCGTGGGAGTAATGAGAGAGCTAAAGCTTCAGCAGTCCTGGTGCCATTTTATCACAGTGATGCTGCCGAAACACATTGGTAGGTACCCCACGAAGCTGTTTGGAAAAGCAGTGTTTGAGTGCAGACCTGGGAAAAGGAGAATGCAGCCACCAAGATTTTCTAAATAGCTGTATAAATCAGGGGGTTTTGAGACGTTTTTTGGGTACATGCCATTTCTTATTCTCCCAGTTGCCCAAACTACAGAAGTGTTAGCTTATTTTTACATCCCTTTCTAAGAAAGTCAAACCTCTTCTCTCCAAATCAAAACAAATCACAATGCTGTGTGCAAAGCTACCTGGTACAAACGTCTCAATACACTCACAGTTACCTGCCAGGGTCTTTAATGCATGTTATGAAACAAAACAAAAACCCTGCCACTGTAGACAGATACAACACAGCTGTCTGATTACTTCAGATTTACTAAAGTATGAAAATGCAATAAAAAATAATAATTACATTTAAGGCCATAAGGGCATCATATGCAGCCAAAAAAAGCCACCAGGACCAAGTACTGTCTGCTCCACAGGAAGTCTCTCGAATGAACTAGACCTACACATCTTGGTCATAAGATGGTCATCCATTTTATGATTCCTTCTCTTCCAAGTCAAATCTGGATTCATTTCTCATAATTTTTACTTATGCTTTTCTAATTTTTTACTTAAGTTTTCCACTTAAAATGTTTTATTTGCACATTCTCCATTCTTTGGGGTCACTATCAGGGTTCTCTCCTTTTTCTGCTAAAACCGTGATCACTCTCAAATGTAAGCACTGAAAAACTGAAGGAGAACAGTGCCAGAAATTAACAGAAAATAACACTGTTAACATCAGCTGTTACAAAGCAGGATGAAGCAGCTTTTGACTTGGACAGTCCAGAAAATTTTGAACAGAAAATTCTATGGTGTACGAAAAGTCAGTGTCTTAACTACAGCTATGGGCTTAAGCAAATACAGCAGCAGTCAAAGTTCCTGCTCAAGGGATTTATAACACAGCACTCAGAAGACAGCTATGAAAGCAGAAGATTGACATAAGGACACAGGAAAGTACGCCAGACAGGATAATATACTTTAGTCTCTGAAGAATAGTAAAGACACAAAAAGATTCTAAAGTTAATAGGTGCAGAGACTGAATCAGAGCACAAGAGAAAAACAAGACAGGAAGCAATCAGCAGGAGATGCCGTCAAGACCTTTTTTTTTTTTTTCTCCCCAAAGAGGGAGAGAGAGGATTTCGTTCCTTGTCAATGAAAAAGAAAGGCAGATTTTGCAGAGGGTGCCTGTATGTTGGCACTGAGTTAGAGTTCGGAGTGTATTTCAGAGTGCCCTAATCAGACCTGCTTCGGCTGTTTCACACTAATATACTCCAAACAACGCTGGGCATACACAGGGTCACAGGATGATTCTGACTGGGAAGAACATCAGAGGGTCTCTGGTCCAGCCTCCTGCTCACAGCAGGGTCAGCTCTGAGGTGAGGTCAGGCTGCACAGGATCTCTCATCCAGCCACATCAAAATCCCAAGGGTGGAGACTATGTACCATCTCTGGTCAGCCTGTGCCACAGCCTGACTGTCCTCACACAGAAAAAGCTCCCCTTACATCCATGTTGAATCTCATTTTCACGTACAGCCATTGTCTCTCGCCCTCTTGCTCTGCACTGCTGTGAACAGACCTGCTCCATCTGTGTGTTCTCATGACCTCTCCATAGGCATTGGTGGGAGCTGTTAGGTCACCCCAAAGCCATCTCTGTTCCACACTGAACAAGCCCAGCTCCTCCAGCCTCTCCTCATAGAGCCACCCTCTTGGTGACCTCAGACAAACTCACTTCAGTTTGTTAACACCCTCCTGTACCGAGGGTAGTGGTGATGTGCACAATGCCACAAATACCGAGGAACGATTTCCCTCAAAGCGATTTAGTGCACAGCATCAGATATGAGCTGATACAGTGCAACCTCACCACCACCACACAGCATGCAACCTGGTTCTTAACACCAACTATCTTTCTCTCCGGTCCTGCCCTTACTGAGCTACTTCACTTGGAAGCGTAGGAATAGCCATCGGGCTTTAACTTGGGCTTCAATTCAGGAAAACAATTCCATTAAAGCACCTCTTAAATTTATTCACAGCTTCAAGCACACAAGTAAGTACATACAGTGTGCTGAGTAAATGGTTAAATATTTTTCCCCAGTCAGGATCCTATTTCTTGTTACCCAGAGGACAACTGTATATTCTACTGTGACAAGGTAATACCCCCCAAATAATAAAGACACCCTTTTATACGACTACATAAAACCCATACATTAACTGCCTTGCTTTAGGTTACAAAGAATTGCTAGAGCACAGCCAGAAACACAGATCTCCAAAGACTCAGGTGAGTATTTTGACTACAATGACCTTCATACTGCCAGGAAGAAACATGAAAACATGCAGAACATGTGAGCAACATACTGTAGGACAGCTCTAAAAAATAATCAAATGAAGTTGAACCAGTCAAACAACTGATATTGATTTATTTCACATGAACAGGATCTGTTCATCTATGCATAAGTCTGTATCTATATGTAATTATTAAACTGTCCAATATTAGTTTTCACACATGGGAAAAATAACAGAAAAATCTTGATTTTCTTGGAATATCTTAAGTGTAACACAATTAAGTGTCAGATTTTATCACTATTCTATCAAGCTATAAATCATGATGGGCAAAATAGCCCATAATTAAAGATTAAGTTTTTCATTTATTTCAATTTACTAGGGCAGGAAAACAAAGACTGTGTTTCAAGACATGGATACTTAATTATATATGTTACTACACTGGTATAGCATAACTTCATAATCAGTATGATGAGGCTGTCAGCTAGAGCTCTAAAGCACAATCTAATTAAACGGTTTTTATCTACAGTAGTTAAATCAAGTATCAGTTTCTGCATCTGTACTGAACAGTGCACCATAATCTTTCCAAATGTGGTACCGTTAGTAGTCTGAGCCTACTTTGACTTTTAGACCATGCCTAAACTGTTCAACTGGTCTCTTGACCAGTTTTGAAGGAACCCCTGCTGTCAAAGTTTAGATCTTTATGTAGGCACATGCTCATCATGTCTTCTTTCACAAAGTGAGAAAATCAGCTCCAGATGTCTCTCAGCATATAGGTCTATTTTCCTAAATATTTCAGGAATGGACATATCCAAGTTCTTGCCATCCCCCCAAACCCCACCTGTCACTTCTGTTTGTATATTCAATAATTCTGTCAGCCTCTTCGATCCTGTCACAAAAATCCCACTGCAATAATTCATGTTGACTTGGTCAACTATCACACCTTTTTCAAGGTCTACATCCCTATGGAAAGGGCTCTCAGCCCTAAAATTCTATTTTAAATTTCTTCTTCCTAGAAATATGCATTTCTGCTTATCTTACAACACAGTTTTGTTTGTTTGAGCCCAACTTAACATGAAAACTTTCTTCATGTCACTAAAAAAACCTTGAAATAACACACTTCCCAATGGGCCCACAAGAAACATCTACTTATACAGAAGCCACTAGCTTGGGATGTTCCAGTTACTGAGGTTTTGGTGCATTTAATTTGTCCCATGTTAATTTACTAATTAAAACACTGAAGTAAAAAGCCTTGTAGAAATTTCAAGGTATTACACAGCTGTATTTCCAAACCAGATTCTGCCCTGATAAAGAAAAAAATAAACACAACATAACTACTTTCCACAAACCCACAGCAGTCAGTATTATATTCCTGCCATGTAGTTTTTCACTAATGGCATTACACAGCTCAGAGACCTTCTTGGTCAGCTTTTAAAATTTACTGCAAATTGTCTTTTTTCTCCTCACTTACACATCTAGTTAACAAGGATGTTTATAATCTCAGTAATCAAAGGGATGAAAATTTTTAGTCACCATTATGTAATGTGGCTAAATCACTTGGCTTTAAAGAGTTACAGTTATTGAAACCTTGTACCTTTCCTTCACTAGAACTGACAACAGAACTAGCTCTGCCTAACAGGAGCCAAAACCATGAATAGAGCAATGTTTAATATATGGAAAACCACTCACTGTTCTTAACTGTGAAGTTAAGAAGCCTGCCACTAGCCTCTTTTCACACTCAATTTCCTCTTCCTTTCACTGTTGGGTTTTAAAGGAAAAGCTCATACCCCTTTCACTTCTCCTTAGGACTCCAAAGACTCCAACACACTTAAATAATCTAACATTTACATTTCATGTTCTCAACTCAAGACAAAAAAATAATGAGTAGTAGCACGGCAGCTCTCTGTAGCTGGCAGAGCTCACGTACTGTGAGGTCTATGTGAATATGTGAAAGAAGCATAAATAGACAGTTTAAAACCCAAGCTTTTAGTTATAAAAAATAAAGTGCAGCAATTTTGAAAGGTGAAAGTTTTTTCCTCCCAAAGGAAATACCCTCTTGACTCTCTTCTTTCTACAGTTGATTAAGAGTTCATTTTACTCTGTCCAGAGGGTTTACTGAAATATTAAAAAAAATTAGAGCTTATTTCCATGTATTATGAACAGCTTTGTTTCATACAGTAATTTTTCTTTTAGCTTTTTAATTTGTAAACAATTTATAAAATTAAAGTCTCTTTCTTTTAATGCATTTGTGAACAGGTCATAACTGTCCAGATTTATATTAAATAAATTTTTTAGTTGGTGACATGCTTCAGTTTTTCCATTTTCCCTAAAATTTCACTGACCTGTTCTATTTCCTTACTTAAAGGCAAATAATAGTTTCAATCTACACAACTAATGCATCTTATAGCATATTTAGCCCCGAGAGCATTAAAAAAGCCTGTGGCAAATCTATTTCCTGTATTTCCTTCTCATCTGAGTCCTCTGAAGGCTTTTTATTTAAATACTCAGGAACTCCTGCAGATTTTGATCAAACATTTTAACACTAGGTTTTTAATAACTGTTCCTTTATATACTGATGACATAATTCGGAGCTACTAACTTTTTCTATTTAACAGCTGAGGTAATGGTCTACCACACAACAGATCTTTACTGGTGGTTAAGGTCTGGAACAAATTGCTCTATTGCCTGGAAACATCTGGCTGTCACTTACAAACACATGTTAGTTGATATGGGTACCTAATACCATTTCTTGGTATTCCACCCTCTCTCGTTATTTTAGAGGGACATAGTTAAGGTCAGTCAGTTGTGCTGCAGAAAATACACAAAGAGCTGTTCAAAAGTTCATACCACCTCTCATATATTGGCACTGTCGTAGCCAAGAGCTGGTTTACACCAAAAATTTAAAGTATAAATGTGCTCTGAAAATTGACCTAATAAATACCACTGTGGTTTCCCACTTTTGTCTTCTGTCAGATTTCACACCAAGTTTGTGCCGTTTACATGCCCATGGCTATTACTACATACATATTGCTATAGAGTTTAGTGTTTCTCTTGTTACAGAGATTACTGAGCCATCGACATGCAAGCACTGCTCCAACCACAAAAACTTACCACAACATTCCCAACCAAAAGATAAAATGGAATCAACTTATTAGCATTTTTGAACATTATTTTAAAACCAAAAAGTAAGTACAAAATTGGTTACTATTAAAGAAACAAATCTTAATACCTTCAGGGAAAAAAGGCAAAGCTTTTTGATTATTTTGTGTTTGGTTTGTGGGGGTTTTTTAAATCTCTTAACATTTGGTTTTAGAAATCTATAAATTAATCTCTTCAAGCAACAAACAATATAAACACAATGTAAACTTAATCTGTAGAGTTGATGTTTACTTAATAGGCAGAGAAACTGAAACACACAGGTCCAGTAATGACCTTTTTAAGACAATAGAGGAAGAGTGTGATATCAAAGGAACGTGAAAAACAGCACAGGTGCAATCTTGAATATTAAACAAGCACTGAAAAAAGTCTTAAAGACAGCTGGAAAAAAAAGTCATTCTCATTTAAAGGAGGAAAACAGAAGTTAGGAGAGACGGACTCTTAAAAGGACATAGAAAAAAAATCAACACAGGAAATCAGTGGACAAAACGGATAATTATTCCTTTCTCATTTAGGTCTGAACATACTGAATATGTTTTAAGGATAGAATTTTTTTTTAAAAAGTTGGTAAGTAGTCCATTTAATTTAAACATATATATGGGGACAAGGGGCTGGACATGAGCTGGCAGTGTGTGCTCACAGCAGTGAAAGCCAATTATATCCTTGGCTGCAGCAAAAGCAGCGTGGACAGCAGGTTGAGGGAGGGGATTCTGCCCCTCTACTCTGCCCTTGTGAAACCCCTCCTGAAGTGCTGTGTCCAGATCTGGGGCCACCAAGACAGGAAGGATGAAGATCTGCTGGAGTGAGTCGAGAGGAGGCGACCAAGACGATTAGAGGGATGGAGCATCTCTCCTATGAAGACAGGCTGGGAGAGTTGCGGTTGTTCAGTCTGGAGAACAGAAGGCTCCAGCGAGATCTAATTGCGTCCTTTCAGTAACAGAGCTGAAAAGGAGCTTTTTAAAAGTGGCAAGACAAGGGGGAATGGTTTTAAAATGAAAGATAGTAGGTTTAGATTAGATATTATGAAGAAATTCTTTACTGTGAGAGTAGTGAGATTGAACCTGGAGAAATTAAAGGGATTCTTTGAAATGAATTCACAGACCCTTCCATTCCACCCTACATACATGTACAGCAACACATACAGTGAGAAGATAATACTACTTCAACTCAAAATACAGTTTCAACAGAATTATATCATGTTAATTAGTTAACTCTGTTTAAAAGTAACATTTAAAGCTGTGAGGTAACATCTTAATTACAAAATCAGTGGAAGTTGCAATGCAAAATATGCTATTGTTTTCTAGACAAGAGTAGAGGAATAAGGCCAGTGAAGATGCACTCCATCCGATTTTGTGGCTGCTTTTGGTTTTGAAGGGATGATACCATCTAATAGTGGAAAATTCATTATCTAGACAGGTCACAGGCTGCTGAGCTATCTTTATGCAGCTACTAGTAAGGAAACACCCAGCTCTCATACACCAGGTCTGAGAGTGGGCAGAAAAACCCTGCACCTATCCCTGTGCTTGCTTATGCAGATACAGGTGCCCAGCAGCACCTGGGTCCTCAGCGAGCAAACCAAGGTTGCCTCTAAGAGCCCTGACATGTAGAGGTCAGCATTTTGGACAGTTGTTCCATTACGTCCTGTGCCAGAACAATCAGCCTGATATGGAAACTCCTTTACAGCACTAAGGCTGGAAAAGGCTCACTTTAAGGTTAAGTCTGCACTACTCAATCCTCCACCCACAGCTGCATTTTCCTGGTGTTCATCTGATTAGGCTGTACGCAAACAACGTACCCACAGTTACCTCATTTTCTTATTTTTCACATCAATAAGATCAGGCCAAGAACTCTGATTTCACTTCAAAACTCTTAGAAAACATTCAAGGGCACTTCAAGCTATAAGTGTAACTCATCCAGCAGCTGGGAAGATAGCAAACAACAAGCAAACTCTTGCCTCCACCAGCAGCACAGAGAGACCAGATGGATGTTGCTCCTAAGGCTGAAATGGAATGCCTGTCAATGCACTTCTCAGTGTCCATCCCCCTTATCTTAATAGCTCTGCATTTGGAGCATAACAACACAGCATTGCCTACACACAAAAGCTATGAAACGGTTCAGATAGGTTTCCTAACAAAGTAATTAATACTCTCTTGATTTATTTTACACATTTCACCATCTATACTTTTCTTTGCCATTCAGCTAAACTCTCCTCTCAGCAGCAACCTCCTTCCCTTTATATTTTGCTCCTACACTGGCACACTCTTTATGTGAGAGAATTTTATCCTCCTCATTCAGCACCACAGTAAGCCAACTGTACAGTTACACTGAAATCTGACAAATTCCACCTCAAAGTGCAGGACTATTCAAGTGCTTTACTTAACAAAGAGCGTAATACAGCACTGATTTTTTCCCCATTCAGATTATTTCCTTTGATATATGATGCAACCTCTGTTCAGAATTAATCTAATGACTGATTTCAAATTACAAATACTGTTTTGCACTGGAGCATTTATCTTCCAGCATACTGAACCGTTTGTACTATAAAGCATTTATTTTTCTTTTTATTACTCTGATTTTATTTTTTTTCTTAAATCAGAAGCAATGATTTTATAAAATAAAGAAAACCCCTGAGGTCTTTTCTGTTTCTTGAACATGGTATATGGTTATTCCATGATTTATTAAAACACATTACAAGTACTTTTGGTATGATTTTATAAAACTATAAACCAAACATGTTTAAATCATAACTACCCTGTCATCAACAGAAATTACTTGCAAAAGCAGGATTGGGAGTGAGGTGGAGCCTAGAGCTCCGGTTGGAATGGGGCTGCCAAAGGAAGGCATAAGTCACACACTGCTCTCCTTCAGAGCTTTCCCATCTGGGCAATGGTTCAGCCAACCACAGGGTTGCTCAGCCAAGGCATAGAGGGAGGATTGTGGCAAGAGTCAGAGATCAGACAGAGCTAAAGACTACAGCATTATACCAGGAAGTAAACCCCAAGGAATGCAGTGTGACACGAGATACATAAAGGAAAAATAATACACTATAAATATCAGCTGACATCTTTACTGATTTGGTCACAGTGTTCTTCTCCTGCTAGTTAAAATTACCAGCATTACTGTGCTTAAAAATAAACTCAAAGTCTGATTGACTTTGGCCAGCTGCAGGTTGTAAAGGAAAAATGGTCTTCCTTGATAAGTAAACTTATGTCTCTTTTTACAAATTCTTACATCAAGTGCACCTTTCCTTGAAACAGTAGAATTCATACAGCTCTTAAGTCATCATGAGGTAACCAGAGCTCTCCAAGTACCCTCTTCAAGCATGCTTGATACCTTGTATAGCTGTATAGTACCTTTTCTTTTCATTAATGCCCCCAGACATTCATGCTTTTTAAATATCAGCTCTAAACTTAGTACTGAGGCTGTTATATCATCCCTACTATTGTAACTTCATCATACTTTCCTGGAGGATCTTTTCCAGATTCTAAAGAATTGTATGTGAACTAACATAAAATTAATAAAGTTATAGTCTCTCTCCTACTCCAACGCCTATATACTGGTGCAAAAATGATCAGAAAATGTTTCTTTTGAACTTCATGTTTAATTCTGCGAGGGTGGTAGGGATACTTTGAATGTAAATATGTGGTTTGTAATGATATCCTATTAAGAGTGAGATAAAGACAAGAAGGAGAAAAGGTAATAAAATGAATAAAAAATCCCCAACCCTAATGAGCAGTAAGGCAGACAGCAACAAGAGATGTGAAGTCGTAAGTCACTGGCAGACGAACACTAATGGAACCACATGTGCACAACCTTGAGAAGGCCCACACAGAACTTTGTGACTGATAAGAAAAAGAGAAATATGGTCATCTATGTTTATCAGCCTCATGGAAAAATGCAAACTTAAAATGGAATATTTGAAAGGCACTATGAGACCATGTAGAAAGAGCAGCATATGGAAAAACCCAAGGTCAAGGTCAGCAACTGCATAAGTGCCCTATGATGTGAGCATGAAATGAGACATATTTAGGGGCTGACTCCACTATTTAAGGAATTGGTAAGTGTGGTTATCAATCAAAAGAGTGAGGATCTTGATAGTTCTGCTAGTAAACATGAGGCCTGATCAGCCAACAAGAAGAACTAAGTTTGTGCCGCCTGCACTGTTCATGTTTATGTGAGTGCTGCCTGTGTTTCTCTTTTCTGCCTCTCTTGACTCTGTGGATATCCACGCCTGTATTGCGAGTCCCATCCACGCAATATATGCACAGCCTTGCAAGACTCAGTCTGCAACCTGGAACAGCAGCATGCTTCATTAAACAGGCCTGTGGAAGAAACCTCCTGAGTCCAAAGCCAAGGGATTTGGCTTCCCTCACCAGTCTGCAATCTTCCATTTTCAAGAATGAATTTTAATCAGAAAGTTATTGAATCAACTCAGCGGGGTAAGCACACTCTTCCTGAAACTGAAAGTTACTTATTTTATGATAGTCTTCACATAAAGTCTGGTATCAAGAATTTCCTCTTTTGGCCTTGGAAACAGTTAATTAAGTAGTAATATTTGGGAGAGCAAAACACAAAGGGTGAAGCCTCACAGTGTATCCTCCTCATTAAAACCATCCACTCTGCCACTAACAAATACATTTAGGGCACAGGAGACAAACCAAAAAGAAGTACTGAGTTTCAATAGAGTTTCTAAAGTAGTTCTTTATCTTCTACTGAATTAAGAACAGCATAAGCAAAACTACAAGAGCACGTAACTGCAAACTTCAGGCAGTACAAATCAACACTATTACATAAAGGGCCACAAAATATCTCCAGGTTCCTCTCCCCAACATCAGTACTACTGGAAGATTCTGCAAGGAGTCTCAAGAAAGCAAAGTATATATTACATTTAAAATACAGACTTGTGGTACAATGCTTACAGTGCAGGATCTTCTGAATGGCCCCCCGTATCATCTAAAGTCTGAGTCATACCTCTGTAAACACTCTTGTTTAATATCTCCTAGGAAGGTACAAAACTACTGCATCTTGCAGTACCATGCCCACGAAGACAGTCTCAGCTTGTTTGCTACTAATACTGCCCAAACAAAATAAAATTAAAAAAAACCCCAAACTTCTAGCCATCTTATCATATTGACTATCTGACATTCACAGCTTATCTTATTTGTGGGAAAGAGAGGTAAGAAGTAAAGCTGCTATTCATTTTTCCTTCAGTGCCAATAGGCATGTTTCTGAACTGGAGTTAGTACAGAGAAAGAGGTTATTAAGAAGTGAGATGAATCCTTCTCTGCCACTGTTTTCCTCTTAACAACAGCGCACTTTCAGTTGAAAACTTGAAAAATGGAGTGCAAAAACATGTTCTGAATGTTTGTTCACTTCTCCCTTTATTGTTGTTTATAACATTTTTCACATTTAAAAGGAGCTCAAATCTGTGCCTCTTGCTGGGCTGTCATTAAACAGCCATTAATGCAGAATTCTTTTCACATCATCTTGATCAGTGTCACTGTCGTTTCTTCCTGCTCAACTACTAAAATTTACTTTGTTTCCAAAATGTCAATAAGCATTAATTACACCACAATTATACCTCAGATTTTTATTTATTTTTATCCATCTGATTTTCCATTTCTCCACATTTGCAGAGGAAGGAGAGGATAACAAAATGTGAGACTCATGAAGGAAACCTGATTATAGCGTAGATGCTTTGCAAGTTGCCACAAGCCTTAAGCCACTGCAACACACAACTCATCTTATCCAAGCATCTCATGAATGCACCAAAACATTTTTCTGATCATATGGAAAACTGTGATCATTTAAATGACATTCACAAATGGATTTAAAAGCAATGGCCCGTGGATACTTTCTGAATAGTTTTGTTCTTCATCAGAAACAATTTCATAAGTTCATATTAAGCTTACAGGCCACATTCACCAAAAAAACCCTATTTTGTGCAAGTTTCAATTTTAAGACATTCCCTTTTTTTCCTCAGAGACTTCTGATCTTCAAGATTATACTAAAGAAACCATAAGAGAGGGATTCTCAACTGAAAATTACCTAGAAAATTACAAGCTTTATAAAAACACTGCCTTTTCTACATCCACTCACAATCTAAATTACAATCTGAACCCATGTGCAAGATATAAAGAAGCTGGACAAAATAACATCAGCTTTTATAGCGTTCTGTAAATTATTTTGTTATTCTAAGTCACCACTTTAAAGCCAATGTAGAGACTTCGGGTATTAGCACACACTTCCAGCTTCAAGGGACTTTTTGATTACCGATGTACCTAACCATGTACCAGACTTCCACATTTGGTCAGAACAAAAACACATTTCTCTTGAGTGGTCTGCTAATCTATTTATGTAATAACTTTAATAAATTTAGCATGTTTCAAAAATCAATTTAGACAATACAGTCCTGGGATCTCACATTTATCTAGCTGGAGAATTCCATACCCATCTCACAAGGGCTAAGGGAATGATCCCTGAACTCAAAGACATACAGCTGTGGTCCATATGACAGTTACATAGCAAGGTCAGAAAACTCTACTTTGGTCCATAATAAATAATACAGAAGGAATTTTGAAAACTTACGTCCTGCAACTTTAAGGTTTTTAAATGCCAGAGAGAAGCCAGACTGCAGATAATGTTTTCAAGTTACAGCTAAAATTATATGACATTATTTGAGTAATTCACTAAATAAATTCTGATAGCCCTAATAAAACCAATTTTAAAAGTCAGCACTTTTGCCTAACTGAAATGTAATACTGAATGTTGGGCAAGTGGTAATCTGAAGACATTTCAGCATTTGTTAGAGCACATACACCAAGCAATATTTTCTTTTTGTGAAACAAATCCTTTCACTGAACACTGCTTTAAAAAAAAAAATACTTCCACAAAACTTTTAATGGATTTTGAAGTTTTAAATAAAACTCCACTGTTGCCAACAACTAGTACTGAATAAGGCTTTGTGCTATCCAGCTACTTACATCAAAACAGTCTTTCTGTGTGCAATGTAGTCCTGAAAAAACCTGATGAATTTAAACGAACTTGTACTACTTATTTTACAATGTATTTAAATATTTTTCCACAGCATGCAATCCACAGCACAGTATTTCTGCACTTCAGTAACTGAGGTAGAAATAAACTTACCCGATGTTTTTCCTTCACTTTCTTTCTGTATTCTTCTTTGTCAAATTTGTCTTCTTCACGCAGTATCTCTTTTGCTTTATCTAAGTTGATACCAGTGGCATCATCTTCCTCATCTGCTTTTGCCAAACTGGATTTTTGCACAGGTGGCCACTGCTGCACTAACTGAATTAGACATGTCAACAAGAAACATAATGGTTAGAATAATTTTTTTTCCACATCACACTTTTGATGCCCTTCATATTGCAATATATTATTTTTCTAGATTAAATAAAAAGGCCATTTGCAAAAGAAACAGAGTAACAAAACTTTCAGACAACAGAAACTCAGATACCTCATGCAACATCACAATTAGTCCAAAATTAGTATTTGAAAATAGTGTCTCCACTATATCACATTAATGTTTAATGGATTCACATTAACTTCTTCCCCTAATTTTCTCTCTTTGCTGAATGGACCAAATAATTTCTAATCTTGCTAGTTGTTTTGGGAGAAAAAATATGTTTTCTTTCAAGAAATGACTCTAAGAAATACATCAACCAAAAAGAACAGGAGTAAATCCAAACAGTACCTTTCATGTAAACAACCAATATTCCAACATATTAACTGAAACAAAAATGAGGTAAGCCTTTATCACCATACACAAAAAGAAAACATGACTGCAGGTTCACGTCTTGTGGAAAGCAAGGAGAATATGGAGGGTTTTTTTGATTTTTGAAAGAAAACTATATTGGAAATGTTTGATGATTCATGCTGATGAAATGTTTGATGGATGACATACTGAACACATCCAGCTTCCCTTAAATATCTGAAACTCTGAAGTTAAGACAAAGACAACACATTAAGCAAAATACCCCCATCTATCTTGTGACCTGATAGCTTATACCTTGAGCACATATTTCCAAGGGACAGTTTGTGCAAAATCATTCTTGCTTATGGATTGGTAGGGTAGTAACTCTTAAAAAGAAACTGTGTGGCAGAAAATACCGAATTCCTTTCAGTACAAATGCAAAACCAAACACATTTCGGACTCCCTAATGCACACAGAGTGTTATTTACCATATACTGACAAACCCAACCTACTGTTTCCACTTCCTTTCACAAAATTGAGTTTGTGTAGTTGTATTTTCTAGAAAGATACATTTCTTAAAGCACTTTTATTTCATGGAAGAGAAGTATGTGGAATACAACAGTAAAATTTCAAACACAGTTTTACATAGCTCAGAAAACAAAACAAAACAAACCAAACCAAAACAACAAAAACCAAACTAGAACAACATCAATAGATGCCAAACTTTTGTTTCCTTAAGTAAGTCATCCCTTTTCTATTGTGCTGGTTTTCAAACTATAATCTTTGTGGTAATTTTTCTTCCTCCATCCCTACTCCTTTTTGCTTCACTGCACAGATACATAAAACACTTGTATATGAATTTTAAGATGAGACAACAGTTTCTGCATATCTAAAAATATCTGAAATTATAATTTCCAGTCAACAGGGCAACCTCTAAAACCTTTAAAATTCTATCTAATGTCAGTAATTATGTATATGGTTACGCTCCCTTCACCTGCAATATAAAATGCTTTATTTTGTTTAGTCACAAAAGTCAATTATATACTAGTGAAGATGACCTCTCTTTCAGGTTATGACTTACTGAAATTATTCTAAAGTAGAATAAAAAAAAAGAGAAATTATTTCTTGTCTTAATGCTGGAAATGGAAAAACAACATACACAGCCTCTGAAGCTGTGAAATCAAATGTTAGAAAAGTTTATGGAGCGTGGATACTTGCTAGTGAGGTTATCGACACAGGAAAACCCTAAAGGGAGTAACATCCACAAGAGTTCCTTTCAGTATCAAATCAATACATTTTTCCACGGTCTGTTAAAAGACCCAATTAAATAACTGGCAAATTTCCAGGTGCTGAACATCAGTATGTCAAAATTTGGTACTACCTTAGCTTTCCTAACAGAACTTTTAATCTAGAAATACTGAATCCTAGAAAAAAACCCAAGGACTTCTTTTAATTCCAGTACATTAAATGAAGACCTGGAGGAGTTTTAGCAAATAGCTACAGGAAAATTGTTTTACATTTCAATAAGGAAAAAAACAGCTCTTGGTTCCACCTGAAATTGAAGATAATAGGCAGAAAAGAGATACGGTTCTGTACATTCACTTACAGCTCTCATACAAGTATCTTACACATACAAAGAGGAAAAGAGGTCAGTGCTCAACATTCCTCTTTTTCCTGAAGGAACTGAATTCTAAATGGAAGCTGAAAACTTCTGCAAAATTTAAGCCAATTACAAAAAACATATTGTTTTGAAAAGCTTATCTTTTTATAAAGATACAAAGTATAGTTTTGACTTTATAGTATATTTTTTACTTTATAGAAACTATAAATTCAGTTCCCACCACAATACAGTTATTTTTAATTGATCTTACCTCTCCATCTTCAGTAAAGACTATTTTTGTGTTAACTTTAAATTTCTTCTTCAAAATTTTTTTGGCTTCTTGGGTTTTAGTTGTTTTCTTCTTCATCTTTGATTTTGATGCAGTCTATATAAAAGAAAATGACATTTCTTATGGGTTTTTTTCCTAGTCACAGGGTATACACTTCAAACTTCCTTAAAAGTAATTAGATGTATTAAAATGTAATTCCTAAAACACATCAGTAAGATTAATATCCAGTAAAAATTAGCTTGCAGACCTTTTCATAGAAGTGTTTTAAACAGACCATATCATCAGCAACTCATTTAGACTGATAAAAATTCAGCATAACTTAAATCCTGCCAGCACCAGGACACCTGCCTCATTCAAATCTCGCTAACCTTTTTGGGACAAGGACACTAGATTCACCAGCTTGTGCTACTAGCAAGCCTCATCAGACAAGAAATACAGTATAATTGACTTGAAGCCATTTGCTACAACAGATCAGACACCACTTTCATCTCACTTGTCATCATGTTCTCCCCAGGCACTGCAGTACACCAGCTTGAGTTATTTCTGTGTCAATGAAGGCCACAAGTGGCCATGCAAGAACATTCCTATTTCATAACTTTCATCCCATACAGACCCATCAGGTTGCAGAACATCAGTACCAGGAGATGTTTACCAAATTTAGCATTAAATAACATTTAAAATTCACAAAAGTTATAAGCAGCACAGAAAAAAGTTGTAGTGAAACAAAGCGGTCAAGACACCAGAGGAATTAATGAGCAAGTCCACAAACATGTGGAACCCACATATGGCCACCAACACAGGTTTCACTGAGGCAACCATCTGGTGGCAACATCATGGAACTAAAGAATGTGGAGATTCCCAACCTCCAGCTCTTCTTCGGAGAACTCTCCTTTCAAGAACAAAGGCTGTATGTGTTCAGGACACAATACACACAGAGGATGTTTTAAGCAGTAACTGCCATTGCAGAAAGTACTTTATAGCAAAATGTAGTCCACAGGAATATGTGGAGACTCCATAGGAGAAGACCTACAACTCATTCATCATCCCATAAAGGCTGCAATCTCTCCACTACTCAGAAAAAAGTGTCTGCAAAACAGTCACTAAGCTGTCTAAACTCCTAATAAATAATAGAAAGCAGTCAAAGCAACCAGAGAGAAAAAGGAAAAACTGAACTTTTTTCTCATTTTCATTTTTTTATTTTGGTCATTTTAATCAGTTCCATGTTCTATACCAAATCCACTGTAAAAGAAAGCAAAAAAATTAACTCAAAGTTACTGTCATCATGGTCAGCACACTAATGTATTGAAATATGAACTATAAAAGAGAAAAATTACAGTGCTCCTAACAGGAAAAATGCCTTGTGACAGCTACTGCGCTGTGTGATCAAGTAATGACCATATCTATTATAGAAAATAGTAACTGCAGCAGCACTTTTGTCCTCAGTATTGTCAAACGATTTTTGTTGCACTGTGCAGCCACAACTAGTTAGGTACATCTATAACAGCTCAGAAAGCTGCACTACTCCCTCATGACTGCTGCTTATCCTACAAACAGAAATTGCTTGAGAATCTACATAAGCATAAAACCCTCACCTCAAAATATGGACTACTTAGTAGAACAACAGGAATTGTCCAAAGGAAGAATTTAAAGAGACGTATACTTCAAGGTGGTGGTACAATACTATTCACTATCACTGCATGTTCTTTCACCCGTTGATTTTGGTTTTTTGGTTTTTTAACATTCTTTAATTTCTGCACTGCCAGTAGTATTGGTACCAGCATAACATGCTAAGGCAAAAATAAAAGACTATAAGTTTCAAATTAATACATTCGTATTTTGCAAAATTATATTTCACTGTGAATTTCAGCTGTTTGTTCCTCTTGTGTTACAGAAGGTTCTCCTAGCTAAGGAGCTCAAATATCCAATAAGCTGTCTTTGCATGCACACAGAGGCAACACTTCTAGTTGCACCTTGTTTCCCCTCCCTCCTCTGAATTTGATGCTGCAAAGTTGAATGGGAAAAAATGGGATAGGACAAAGAAGAGAAACAACAGAAGAAGGAACAAATGGGAAACTAAATTCCCTCACTATACACCCAAAAAGCAGTGTAAGATCAGTGTGTGAATTTGGCAGATTTATAATATGCAGCATTAAAGAAAGGTAAGGAATTAGAATTTAAACAAACCTACAGAAAAGAGCATGAGAATAAAACATTACACACTCCCTAGATAATTAAACTGTGTTTTTTATTAGGCCACTTTCATTGATTTACTAAACTGAGCACACTTCAAAGACGACTTTCAAGGCTCCTTCAGTTTCAGATACCGTCTCCTGACTGATTGCCACAGATGGGCTCATATATCTAAACATTTTCATCACAGAGGTAGGCACAACTTGTCCAAACTAGATAGCTTCAGGGTTCAGTGGCAGAAGTGGTGCAGCCGAGAAGGGACTTTTCGGTGCTTCAAGGCAGTGTTTCCTGACACGGCTTCCCCCTCCCAAGGCACAGGCTACATTGCCTAGGATAAGAGCCAGGCAAGTCAGCCACCGAAAGTCAGCCACTGAGTGTATAGGGTCCTGGGGCTACCATGGGGTCTCATAAATGCTGATTTGGTTCTCTCCTGGGGACCTCCCTCACATTTTTCCGGCATCCCTATATAATCCCAATGTCTTTCTCTTCTGTCACCTCTCTTCCTCCATATGTCCTTCATTACCCATGGCACCCCTGTGACCCCCTCACCCAAATTTCTAACACCACTGCCTGTCTTTGCTTTGACCCCACAATTGAACAGCTACACTAAAACATCAATTTCCCATCTAGCAGGAGTCTGATTCTTCCATTTTAAGAAGTGCAACACCACTGGATATCAGACCTCAGGCTTTCCTAATCTTCAGTGCCAACCCCTGGTTCCCCGTGTTTTCAAGCCATTCTGCTTACTCATTTCCCATTTTCATCTTTTGTAATAGGAAATACCTGACAACTGACAAGCAGCAGGCTGACATTCTCCATGGCTTTCTCTCTTTTTTCCATAATGAGTTCACCATAGCAGCAGGCACCACCAGCTGCTGGAGGCTGCAAAAACATCCCCTCCATCTGTTTACCTCAAGTATTGCAAAGAATACAACTGTGGCAGGAGCAATGACTCCTCTCTGCTCCGTAAACAGCTGGAATCTGGAGTCACAGGCTTTGCAGGCCGAAGTATTATCTCATAAGCAGCTATAAGTGCATGGAGCGTTTCTGCTGAGAGCCAGACCTGCCCCCTAATGCCAGAGCAAGGCATGGGCCTGGGCATTTACTGAAAGTGAGATGAGAGCATAGCAGCTGTCCATACCAAGCAGCTCATTCCAAATCCTGCTCACCTACTATCTACCACAGTACATCCATTTCTAAAGATGAATTATTCCATCAAATAAGCCATCGATTCAAATAAAACAGCATGCATGATTTAGGCACAGGTTTTCATGTTGCTGTTAAGATATCAAAGGGGTTCTGCATTTGAACTCCAGTTGCTAACACCAGTTCAAGCACCAGCTGGTCCACACACAGCTCCTTGTCAGTTACCTGCTGCTCACCAGCGCAAACACTCTGCCCTATGACCGATATAACGGGTCCTCACATCTCATCTTTTCTTCTATACAGATGTGGCAACAGTTAAACTGATCAAACAAGATGAGAGCAACAATCAAACTCTTTAAAATGGTATATAACAGTTAAACATTGGAACTTTAGAGTCACTAAAGTTTATAAAAATTGCACAAAACATAGGCTCAGCTGCAGGGTTGGGGGATTTTCTACTGTTACTAATCAAAAGCCTACATTTCTTTTTCCTTTTGTACATGCCAGATGGTTTGCTGGATTATTTAATGAGTAGCAATAAAAACTAGCTCTTAGAAGCAAAGGAAATTCAAACATTTTGATACAGAATCAGTAAGAATACAGCTAATATGCAAGTTCTTTTCTATTTTTCTCAAGAAGGAGCAGGGTTCTGTTTTCTGGCTTAAAACATCTGACATTCTTAAGCTGAATCAATGACAAAGGTTTTCTAAATGAAGATACTGACAAGTTTGAGACATAAGATTTACTATTTTTCAGTTGTAATATTTTTCTGAAAAGACAGCAATATAGAAACATGAATGTTAGTAAATTTTGCTATTCTAATATGGAATAAATTTTCTTATTAATACAATTTTAAAGTCAATAGATAAACTTGAATATGTAATCCTCAGTAACTCAGGATCAAAGCACTTACAGTCTCTTACCACAATGAAGACAAAACACATTTGATTTGACCTTTGGAGGTTACAAATCATCAGTGCAAAGTTACTTTGCTTCTGACTATAATTTCCTTTTTCATTTCAACTCAAAACACCCTTGAAAGCAAGCACAGTATATTTACTACAAACGTTGCCTGAAGACAGGGCTACATTATTGTGGCAGGGTAAAGTAACAGTAGAAAAAAGTTAGAATCAATTTTCCAGTCCTGTTAGCTAAAACAAGCATTACTGCATTTTTAACAGTTGTGTGGGCTTTTTTCGTCCCTCCTGCTTATATCCTACAATTCCTAGGAAGAATGGTGCTGTACCTTGATGTATTTTCCAGTCTATACCAATGTCATTACGTTACTTTACCATGAATTCAACAGCAAATGCCTCTGAGAAACAAAAATCGATGTGGGACTCAATTTCACAGACTTGTTTTGTATTTCCTCAAGAAACTGCCCACAACAAAAGCAAGTATTATCACATTTGCACTACCACCAAGCACGTTGATCCCCTGTCAAGCTACCAAGTTTAGACTCAGATCTCACTCCCCACAGAAGACATACGCTTGCAGATTGAAGCTACCAAACCTCAGACAAAGAGAAGGGTTGTCTTTCTCTTCATGCCATGGAAAGCATACACAGAGATTGTGTTCATCTGGTAGGCACCTCTCAAAATAAAGGTCATAGGAACTTTCAGTATACTAAGTATCTTCCAACCATTAAGCAGCCTACCCATAAAGCATTACCTCTCAGCCCCACAGACTTCCCAAACTCAGATTACGACGCTTCGATTACCTACAATGGAGAAACATTTAGAGGAGAGAGAAGTGTTCACTCCTCCTGACAAATATGTAACCACAGAAGAAGCAGCGAATCACAAACTTCACCCCTTACACATAATGATTAAAGACAGGACAGAAAGCATCAGGAGAAGCAAAACTGCTGAAGTCCTATCCATATTGCTTCAACCACCTACACAACTCTAAACACTAACAAGCTTCCACTTGATAATACAATTTGACTCCATCAGCCATCTGTGTTCCTATTGAGTACAAAAGGACCAGAGAGGCAAAAATCGTACAATGAGGCATGACCACAAGGAGATGCATGGATGCTGCTCTTCTTCATGATCTATGATAGCTAGGTGGTCTCTATTTTAACTTCCAGTCTGCCTCTCTGCAGTGGCAGCTATTTCTGTCCTTCCTCATTTCTGCTGACTACTCATGAGCCATGGGCTGCTTTGCACTGTCATGCACTTCAGAACAAGACAAAGCCACTGAGCAGCAGCAGGGCAAAGCTGCTTTCACTAAAGGACTCCCCTGAGCTGTCCAAGGAAAACAAGCTTCTTTTCTTAGCGTGTGGTGTTGTTTTACTTTTCATGTAATACAAGTGGGGCTAATTTTACTTTGGTGAAGTATTCTAAGTTTTTACTTTTTAATGAAAAGTTAATTAGGAAGCTTAGAGTCATAGATGCTATCCCATCAACTTGCATAGCATTTGTACACCTCACTGAGGACAGCTTTTACCGTGACAATTGTGACGACATGGAAATAGGCAGGTTGTTAGTCAAAGGACAAAACCACCTCTCCCTACATGTTGTTCTGTTTGTTTCTCTATGAACTTCTAAAGCACATTAGGCAGTTATCAAGATAACACGATCTTTAGTTTTTTAAGCAGTGGCTTAAACTACAATGGTGTATTGATGGGAGGGATGTTCTTGTTGTTTTGGTGTGTTTTTTTCTTCAGGGTATGGGTGTTCGTGTTATCTTGATTTTTTCAACTAATAATGTGCAAGATTTCAAGCAAGTACTGAAAAAGCATGAAGTCGAAATTACTGGTTGGTATTCTTTACACAATATTATGGTTTGAACAGGAAATTCTAGACAGCTAAATTACTTACTACATCTATTATTTCCTTTCTAAATCTATGGAAATAATGTTGATTTTAAAGGAGACCATTTTCTAGGGTAGAACAACCCACGGAGAGAACTGAATATGGCTTTTATAGTAACGGTTGTGGAGAGAAGGAAAAATCCAGATTCATATTCCAAAGAAAAACAGCACTCTTAGCATAAAGAATAGCATAGACATGAATCCTTTCAAAATCATAGCAACAGGAAGAAAAAAAGTGAATAATAAAACATTCTAATAACCACTATTCGATATTGCTAACCATATGCCGTGACTTAACCCCAGCCACCAACAAAGCACCACAAAGCTGCTCCCTTACTCCCTCCCTATAAGGATAAGGGAGAGAATGAAGAAGTGTAAAAGTGAGAAACTCGTGGATTAAGATAAAGACAGTTTAATAGCTGAAGCAAAAGCCACACATGCAAGAAAAGGAAACCAAGGAATTCATTCACCAACCTCCATGGGATGGCAGGTCATCAGTCTTCTCCAGGAAGAGAAGTGTATTTTAAAACACACAGGAGATTATTTTTACTTGTATATAGAGTATGATAGCAGATAAAAAAGCAGAGAGTCACCAGTAGATGCACCCCTGTTCAGTATTTATCTCTAACCACAGATAAGACACAAGCTTACATACAGAAATCTTTATTAAACAGTTATTCAATGATAAACGTTACTCCCATTTCTACATGATGCCACACAGCAGTACTTCTCTAGAATATTTCTAAAACACTGAAAACAAATAATTTTCTACTGAATTATCATGCTTTTTCTATGAATGAATGCATGTTCCATGTGATACATGACTGTTCATTTCAGTAGCTGATACCAAGACTTAAAAACAGGAGTTTTGGCAAAGGGTAAAAAGGCACAGAGGTTTAAGTTCCTCTGGCAAGTCAGTTAAAAAAAAAAAAAAAGAAAAAAGCAAATATTAAGAAAAATATGTTGATATATTAATATTTACTGTAAATTACTGAATTGTCAATTACAACTTAAAAATCATAACCATTTAAACAATGCTACAGACATCAGCATTTTCAACACAAACTATCTTCGCAGGACGTTGGGGATTCCATCACTAGCTCTGTATTTCCAACTATGAATTTAGGTGAGAGAAATTATTTTTTTTATTCCACACACCCCCATGCCTCTCTACACATCTTAGGATGTTTACTTCTGCTTTAACTATTTCCTCTTGTTTCTTTAGAGGCACTTTAGAAATGCCTGGGTACCATTCCTACTCCCGAAAGACTATTCCTGTATCCTCACAGCAGCATTTAATAGCTACCAATTTAAACCCAATCCTGAATATAATATTTTTTAAAAAATGTTTTTATTCATACAACCATAAGAAAACTTTCATGCTTTCATTTTCTATATTGAATAATACAATGTTAATGTTTTACCCTGATATAAAATCCCAGAACACCAGGAGGAACCATGAATGAGAGCACTGCACAATCAGTTATTCATGCCTTTTTACTTCCCTATCTTTCCCTCTCCTTGTGGTTTCTGTTTTTCTATTATTTTTATATTATGTATTTCCTACTCCTCCACAGAACAGGAAGATTTTAAATAACGCTTTGGTGAAGAGCCGAGCTCCCCCAGCCCACAAAACAAACATCTGATTCACAGACTATAAATTACCGAAACTGTACACACAATGCTATTTGTATATGCCAACAAACAGCTTTTGTCATTCATCTGCAAAACCACTGCAGCTCATTTTTCAAATCTTTAAGAATATAAGAAATAAGACCCCAAAAAACCAAAAAAAAAAAAAACTCACAAAAAAACCCAAACAAACCACACCAAAAAACCCAAACCCTACATTTATTATCATACGACCTAATATAAACAAACCAACTATTTAAGAAATTTCTGAGTTATAGTAATCAGACAACATCTCACTGTGAAAGATGACTGATTAATGCACTGGAATACAGAACTTTTCAGTACAGCTACTGTATTAGCCTGAAAATCTCCATTATCTGCGAGCATAAGCAGCAACAACATCCCTTTTTAAAGCATTAGGCCTTTCGCAACACAAGACCATGACTTCTCACGCAGCTTATTTAAATGAAAGGTGTAGTAGGGAACAGTGATACACCCATATATTTCTAGGATAAAAGTAAATTAAGCTACAATTGAGTATGCCTGACTAAATTAAGATAAAACATTCCAGAATACTGTAATTCAAAACCAAACAGATTAACATAGCTTTTGTTTATTCTTGGGGCCAGGGTTGGTAGAAAATCATTTTCCAAAAGAAACACGTACAAGCCAAGATATCCTGAAAACTCCGACTGCCTCAGACTGAAAATATAAAAGAAGCAGACAATGATGATTAACACCACCAGTAACTGCAGTGCCAGATCAAGATGTAAAATGCTTTCATTCTGCTCCTCCCTGCCATTACAAGGTATGCACCATTACAACACAATTTTTCTTTGATAAAATCCAACAGAAACTCACAGTAACCAACAAATTCCCCAGCACTTCTACAGCTAAGAGAATTAGATGAACTCTTTTTGTTGCTATCCTAAGTTCAGAATTACATCTTAGTAAATGACTGAGTGTTCTTCATACAACATCAATTAACAAGCAAACGCCATGATTTTGTTGACTGCTATTTATCCCCCCAATTCCAGAACTTCCATTTTTGTGAGCAAGAAAAGGCTATCATGAAGATGCTATTTCCAGAAGAACTTGGCAAATTAGAAGAGCACGAACATGCCTTTCATATTACTTAAAACATAGCCACCTTTAGTTTGTCACTTAAAAAAAAAAAAACACAAATCAAACCAAACCCAAACCCCATAACACATCAAGGTGTGGCTGAGGAGCTAGGAAAACCTGCACCTGCTTTGCACCTTTTCTTCTATTATGGATCTCCAGCAATGACAATGTTGAGATTTTTTTCTTACTTTTCAACAGATGAAAGATTCTGCTTATTCATCCCCCACTAATATTTCACATGAAACAAGGTCCACACTCACAATGGGAGTGAGGGGAGACAAGTAGCAAGTGGAGGGGAAGGAAAGGCTGCCCTTCCCTAGAAGAACCCTTAAGTCCTTCAGGTGTGCTGACAACGTGATGTGTTCTGGACCTTATAATTTTTTTCAGTTTCCAGAACCACCAGAATTGCTCCTCCTCTCATAGGCTGCACTTAATATCTTACTGTGAGACAGTTAAATTGAAATATTCAGAGAAATGTAATCACTGGATTATACAGTCAATGCTGAGCTGACTTTTAATGAAGTGATTAATTTGGCCTTTTTTAGTTAAATAAAGATCATTGTGTTTAATGCAACTGTCTTTTCTAAGACTTTGGACACAGTGTTTCTAAGGGAAAAAAAAAGAATTTTCTGCATAATCATTAAAGCTTAAATGAATGTCATAACACTGTTAAAATTAGGGCTTAAAAATACTCTGCAGAAGAATCTTAGATCAAAAGGTGAGATGACAAGATGAAACTTCCATGCTGTTTTTCTCTAAGGTTGAATATATTTTACCATGTGTGAGCACTGTGACCTTCCCTCTCTGCCTCAAAAGCCAGAGGCCTGGCCCCAGGAACACAACAGCAGCCAAGGCTGAAGCATCTCAAACATTTTGTTCTCTATATTCTCCTGATCTGCCATCAGAAAGTAAGAAAACCATTACTCTGCAAAGAGAAATATATCTCAACTCTCTCTCCCACTCCTTTTGTACAAGCTAAAATCACAACCTATGCCCATTTAATTACCACTCCACATCAATATTCTCCACAGGCTGTGACCAGAAATAGCAAAAACTGCAGATGATATTTCTTCATTTGAGCAGTGTACATTTTTCAGCAGTAGATTAGTGTGAGAGCCATCACTGTCTTTAAGAGAGTTTTATCTCCTCTTCAGATTAACACAGATGGCACATTCTCCTCCCTTCCCCCTTCAGAGCCCTCTGAAAGTGTCTCCGTGCACAGGAGCCGACACAAGTGAAGCCATTCATCTGCTTCTGCCTGGGCACAGCACTACTTCAGAGAGAAATAAGAGGTAACGCTAGTTGCCAGTCTGAGAGGCTTTATCTCCGAGATGAGGCTCGCTTGAATTTAGCTCCCATACTAAACTAGCTCCCACCTGCACCAGGCTCTCCTCCACAATCCCACACGCCCAAAAAACGCGAGGCCTGGCTGGGGTAAAGGCAGCAGCACCACACATGTGAGGAAAACACACTCCAGAATAGGAGGGAGAAACGGGAGGTCAACTGAGGGAGTTGCTCATGGCTGGTGAGAGACTCAAGAACACCACAGCCTGTTTCTCCTGGGCAAACGTCCATCGAGGATAATCTGGAAAGACAGGAGTTCTTCACAACTGAAGGCTGATGCAAAAGCCACAATAATATCAACCATAAAAAAATATTTCACGCCTATTTTTCTTTCTCTTTAAAAAAAGTTGAGTATTTTGACTGCTTTCTCCATGTATTCAATACAGACTAAAAGTGCTGCCTGAAGTGGTCCTGCAGTTCTTTCATACATTTCCACAGCTGCCCTTCACTAGTACTGGTCCTTCCCCAACCCTGAGAAAAGCTGCTGCTTTGAGGATTTAACACTGGCAAAAAGCTTGCACTAAGACTAGACAGGCAAAGGCAACTCAGCTTCCAGCCAACAGGACATGAAAACTGTCCAACTCCTTGGAAGTAAAAAAAAAAATAAAAAAAAATTAATAGTTTCCCCTCCTCCCCTCCAATTCAGATATTAAATGATCAGGTAATCCCCATCAAGGAATTCTGAAAATGTTAACACATAAAATCTCCTATCAGTTGTGTGATTTCACTTTTTTTTTTTTAAATAAATCTTTCTTACTGGAAGTAACAGATGATTTAGAAGTGAATATAGCAATATTTACAAAAACCACTGAAAGGCAAGGAAATATGACCCAGGATACTCCAGACCATGACAGGCCCTCAGACTGAACTCAACAGGATGCAAAGCAGAAAAGCAAGTTGAATTCAAATTAGTAATTATTTCCAGAGGAACACACTGGATTTAGAGACATTAAGAAATTAAAATAATCTTCTTGTTATAGTTTTCATCATCATAAAGTAACTCTGTATAACATTATACACTCTTCTACTCCCTTTAAATTTAATTGTACTAGTTTTGAGTAAATGTGGATTTCGTATTCTGCACAGACAGAACAGTCAGTCTAGATAACGTGTGAACAAATGTCTTGTTAGCTATTCATCAAAATATACAGCTCAGACCTAGACCCCTCTTGTGCTTACTGAAAATCCTTAAAAACTGAGCAATGAAACTTCCCAAACCAGAGCGGAAGGGAATGCATCACTGATTTTACCAAAGAATGCTCTGAACTCATCAAAGGCAAGACACGTGGCACTGATCAGTCATGCCCATCTCTGCCCCATCATAACACCAAGGCCTACACTGGAGCCAAGGCACAAGCAAGGCGGCATTATGCTTTGAGCTCTCAATGTCAGACCATTCGCAAGGAAAAGTTCAGCCACTGGTGACGGAAGATTCTTCTGCCATCCAAAGAGACGTCTCCAGTCTTCCCACTGGGAGCACAGTGAATTGTAGGGAAGTCTGTCATAGGGCACACCGCTTACATAGGTCAATAGCTGGACCAATCCAGTTTAAGTAATACAAACTGAACAACACATTGCAATTCCTGAAGTGTTTTTATGAGCACTGACAAATAAGCTGCAAGTTGCTCATTTTCAGGCTCATTCTCATCCTTGTAATTCACAGGACATGGTCTCCTGAGAAATTTCCCTACATTAAGAAATCTTCTGTAGACAGACACCTCTTTGCTGGACTTCACTTCTCCACCACCAAAGAATTATTCCATTTGAGCGCTGACTAAGCTCTTGGGCACACACACAAACTGCTTCATTGCCTTAAGTGAAGAAGAAAGCTGGAGCCACCAGGCACACAAAAAAAAAAAACAGCCTGAAGTTGATAATACAGTGTGGACACAGCAACTTATGCTAGCACAACTGGGCTACCGCAGTACAATCACCCCAATCTGCCCCATGTTCATTCTCACTCCAGCAAGACAGAAAAACACACCTTGCTCAGCTGGAGCAACTTCACATACACTACTTCATATACACTACTTCAAGCAAACTGGTATAGCGAAAAATCAAGAGTTTAAAAAGTAAATTGAAATGGATGAGAGAAACAGAAGAAAAAATAGGTTTAGGACTATGAATCTGTCATCACTAGTTAAAAGGGGGGGGGAGGTTGCTGACAGGTCTCCATTAAAAATAAATCCAGATAGGTAGCTTAAGAAAAAAGGGAAACACTCATCTCTTTCAAAAAACAATAGTTTCTGAAGCGGTTTCAGAGAATGCATGGGTCATGTATGGCAGATGATATTTGTTCAGTTAAGAATAATGTGTCTGAAAGTCAAGATTTCTAGGATTGTGAGAATTATTTCCCATTTAGATTGAGAGTGTTTTCACATTGTGCCAGGAGCCACTCATTGATCACAGCTGGAAGAAACCCAAATACCACTTCACTTACCCAAAAAGTGCACAATTCCAGAACGCCAAGGCAGCTGGAGAGAGTTTTAACAGCATAGCAAAAGTCAGGAAAAGCAAGAAAATCAGGGACAATGGCAGATCAACTGCCAATGCGGAAACTGGATTTTAAACATGTGCATCCACATCAACACATCTTATTCAAGACTGAACAAAAACCTCCTCTTAAAACTTTTCAGCAACAAAAAAGATTCTACATAACAAACTCTGTAGGAAGACATCCATGTTCTCTGCATTGCTATTGATCTTTTTCTATTCCAAACAGTAATCCAATATGGAACCAAATAAAGAAAGAAAAATAATGCAGACGCCTCTTCTCCAGAGCAAGTGTTTTGTCAGGTTCTGTAACTGTGATAATGCAATAGGACACAGTTGCTGCAAACAGATTTGTTTGTAAAAACAGGCAAATTTACCTTCTGCACAAGCCATACAATTTAAAACCAAAAAGTATATTACTTTGAGATCATGCTTACAGCATTTCATGCATAGATTTATTTCCAAGATGATGAAAGTTCATATATAATTGGAAGAAAACTCATTGAAGTAATTTTTCCTACTAAAGCTACAGAAACCGAGGTTATCTCATTGTATTGTTGCATAGATATTGCTTTGATTTTCCCTAAAGAGAGAAGATACCATGACTTACTCATACTCTGGTAGTGGAAAAAAGCCTGAAATGCTTTCACAAGCATTTTTTACAGTGCTTCCATGCTTGAACAATACAGCTTTTTATAGTGCAGTAACTTTTTATCATGCATTCAATAGATTTTATTCCTGTAGCCATTTACGGAAATGTGGGTAAGATTCTTTTTATCTCTCTTTTTCAACTGCTCTGAGGAAAAACATAAAAAAGCATATCCCAATTTAGGCTAACACAGACAGGCAGAGTTTGAGAGACCTTATGGATAAAATGACTTCCATTTCAGTCTACTGTGGATCTCTTACACTTTGTCTAACATGAAACTTTCCTCAAGGTAAGGATATTTGACTGATTTGTTTATAAATGAAAAAAAGCTGCTCAGGGTATTCTGTAGTCAATAATCAGGAGAAGACAAGAAGCATGATAAGAGGTTCACACTACATTGAACTAGCCAGCTTCTTCCAAGGACATAACCGTAATACTTTTTCTATCCCTTTAGCAGTTCGCAGAAGATAACTGCCATAATTTATTACCTTATTTATCTACTTTGCTGTTTAGAATATCAGTAGGTTTCAATATTTAGTACAGCTATGGGAAAACTAATGAGTCACCTATGAGCCATCAGTGCAAAGAGATCGATATTTTAGCTAGGATAAAACTGGAACGTTCAGTAATCAAAACTACAGATTACACAGAGCCAGTCCAACAGCAAGTATTTTTTCTTAATAAATTTTACAGCTGCATTTAATACAAGCTTATGCAAAACAGATTATTAACATTAGAATCTGTCTGCTCACTTACTTACACTGCTTTAATAAAATTTGTCTTTTGATGAGTTCCATTCTCACTGCTTAAAATAAAATACATGCAACGAAAAAGTTATACTTTTATTCTTTAAAAATCACCCAGTAGATCAAATTTTAAAAAAAAAGGAAGCAGTTCTCTTCCTCTAGGGGAAAAAAAATTAAAGCAGCAGCAGGTATTTTCCATTAAAATATCTTGACTTTGAATATTCAAATTGAAAATACAAGCAGACTTCTCACAGCACAAAAAAATTCCTTTTCCATGAACATTTCCTTAGTCAGGTTTTACTTGTTCATTGTTTGATAGATTGCTCACTTGCAAGGACTGTGGTTCAGACAGACTCTTTTTTTTTTATCTTTTTGAAATTTGGGGCTATTTAGTCCTTCACTTACAAAACTGTAATATTTGGTTTTTCAAAGGAGCCACCATGAGTTTGTTTTCTGGTATGTGATTTACAAAAGTTATCATAAGGATGTCAAAATTCTGGAAAGTTAGCATGCTTCTCAACCACTTGGATGGTTTGAGAAATAATTTTAAAGGGAATCAGACATGAGACTCCTTTTGAACCTTCTAAAAATCTGATCCGGAAAACTACTACATTTCTGCAAATATAGGAAACAGAGGGAAATAAAATGAATGTAAAAGTGATATTTTTCTTTCAAAGATGAACTTGAAAAAAAAAAAAAACCTTCTTAGAATTTTAAGATACCCAACACAAAGCAATTTTCATCCTTACTACGTTCCAGCTTCAGGGCACACTGCACCTCCAGCCACAAAAAATTCCTACTGACATCATCCCAGACAAAACCATAGTGGTGAGCAGGTTACTGACCCACAGGTACCCATACGACAGTTGCGAATTCGCGATTATTATAATGTCATATCAGTCCAAAACATTACCATGAAATTTCAGATCAGAACCCAACAAAAAACTGCAATCGTGTCACTTTCACATGCAAAGGGACAATGACTCACCAATCACTTTTGCCAAAGCTTTTCTGTAGCAGAGGTTTAACAACTATGCAGCAAACTGCTTCATTAGCGGATTGGCCCATTCACTCTAAATAACCCAGCGGACAGTCACTGTTCGATGTTTTCAGCTGCAAAGGACCCATTTTTACTTAGAAGATGCAGGCACAATTTGTAACACAGTACAAATATCAACTGTGCACTGAGTAAATAAATCATACAGATTTATTTTTACCTTCCAAACATTCTATGGAGCAAGAAGCAGGAATTCTGCAGAGAGCAGGACTGTATTTTAGATTTAGCACTTACCTGAAGTGCAGAATATGAGAAACTGTCAAACAAAGCAGGCACAAAACAAATAGGAAGAGCAGTGAAGGACACAAGGAAGCAAAGGAAAATTATTCTCTCCTTACTACCTCTGCAAATAAAGAGGGTGATTTTGAGCAGGGGGTAAAATATCAGGGGCTTTGAATCAAGTCCTGAAATCACAGAATCCTAGAATCATAGAATAGTTTGGGTTGGAAGGAACCTTAAAAGGCTACCTGCAGGGATGGGACACTTTCCAGTACATCAGGTTGCTCAGAGTCCCATCCAACATGACCTTGAAAGCTTCCAAGAATGGTTCATCTAACCACCTCTCTGGGCAACCCATCTGAGTGTTTTACCACATTCACTGTACCCCTCATCTTTGTATCTAATCCAAAGCATTACCTGCCTTCTCCACCACTGGCCTACTGGCCTACTGGATGACTGGCCTACTCAAGACAAATTTGAGATCATCCTTACGGTCTGTCTTACCCACTCTTCAAGATGTACTCTATCACTTGAACTCCCCCCAAAATGCAACAGGCTCCTTTCTCTTCCCTAGAAACCTTTATACTCTTTACAGACCCTCTGCTAGTGCATCATCAGCACAAAAAGGCGTTATGGCACTGTACCACAACACCAGTTATATTTCAAATGGCACAACTCATCAGTATCAGTCTTTCCACACAAGTATCTTAAATCCTTGATATTTTTCCACCTTTCAGACTCTCCCCACACTAAGCTTGCCCTCATAAGGAGATATACCTCATTAATATACTCCCATTCAATCCTCGTTGCGAAACTTTGTTTCAGCTTAAAATTTCCTACATAAAACATTCATATGATATTTTGACTTTAGAAATCTTAGAAGACAAGAGTTACACTAAGCTGCAAGAAACCAACACCAGTATTTATTATCTACCTTATCTAACTTTCTACACTTCAGGTGCAGATGACAGATACTCTAGCAGGGATTGGATGTATTCATACATGTAATATCATGAATTATTTACCCGATATGGTCTCTGCTCTGTAACCACCAGATTATCCAGGACAGCGCACTAGTCAGGAACCCCGACATGGTAAAACTTTTACATTAAACCCTGATAAAGCCTCTCAGATGTGAATCCTACTACTACAAGGTCCAAAAAAGCCAAGGAAATCACTAGGTAAGATAACAACTGTTTCAAAATAAGCTTCACCAGCCTTCCCAAATTACATGTTAACAGTTAACAGTAGTTTCTTCACCCACCTTTCTCTTTAAAATGAATTTTCAGCATTCCACTATATATCCAGTTGCATTAATCACCACAGTTCAGCTTGACCCTAAATATAATATCAAACTGGCCAGCGTGTTTCCAAATCTGAGGGGAAAAGGTTTTTTTACAAAACAGTGATATAACAGTCCCATATAACAGTTATTTAACTTTCCTGGACTCTCTGAGGCTGGGGAATCAAACATATTCCTTAGGTGAATTGAGTTGGTCTATCAGGGCTTAAAGGATGATTTGGGCAAAGAAAACCAAACACAGGACAGATTTAAAACAAATTCATGTGAATACACCAATTGAAGCAAAACTTGGGAACGCCACATGTAAGAGAGAAGTGCTCTTGTTTACATCCTTAGTACTTCTGCTCTGTATGAAATACTGTCAGCTTAGTAGTCAGAGTAAAAAAAACCTAAAAACCATCAGTCTAAACAGTAACGCTGCCAAGAATATACGTCACTGCAAGAATGAAACTAATATCACTGCATTATTATTATTATTAAAGATCAACATTCACTGATATCCCCTTACCAACTGTAATTTAAGTCAAGTCCCAGGCACTCACAAATATGGGTGCTGAACACAGATGAGAGCTGAGGAACAATTCTCTATCACCATAATAAACTTTACCAACCAACACCACTCAGGTATTTAATTATATACAGACATGCACTGCTACATCCTTAAGGCAGAATGAGAAAATAGTGCAATACAATAGAAAATTATATTACAGAATTTCTCTCTGTATTTGGGCAAATGGTAAACGGCAACTGCAGCTTATTACAACACCTATCATTGTCTCCATCACCTTGTGTTCCCCCATCTGTCTTTTGTGTCCACCCGTTTTCTCACCTTCAACTGGCAGATCTGCTACAACATATATTTGGGATGTTAAGTGCAATGAAGTTCCGGCCTTTACTTAGAGATTTTATAATCTACGCTAAACAAAACATAAATCACATTTAATCAGAACTGCGTGTAGACTTTTAAAATGTGCATTATTAACATCCACAAATCATGTTATGTTTTCTTAACTTAGTCATTAAAGGAAACAGATTTTTAGCGCTCCCTTGCCTTCAAATGCAAGACTTTTACTTCACATTGAAGAAGTGTTAATATAAAGAATTCAAGATGGACACTCTATCCTTTTCATTATCTTGCCTCTACACTTCCTCCAACACTACTCAGTCTTCAGTTTGCCTCATTCCATAAACCTCAAGGATTAGTGTTGGTCCACAGAAGAAAACTCACGAACCAGCAACTTAAATGTATTTTGGAGCTGAAATGCTTCACTAGATTCTACTGGACTCAGCCCAAAATATGTGCGGACAGAAGATTCCCATTGCTTCTATGACGCAAAAATCTCCATTGCTACAGTGAAATATGAGGTGTTTATTTTTATCCTGTTGCTTCCTCGTTGTCACTGTTGCAATTACAGTAAGTGCTCATCGCCTACGGTTTCTCTGGTGTTATTTGGCAGCAGCTGCAGTCTGCAAAGAAAATACTCATTTACTGTGCCACTGGGTGAGCACTGCTGTGAAGCAGCACATCTCCTTTGTGTCCCAACCTTCTTTACAGTTCACAAGTCCTCATTAGTTGTGTCCTGGGTGCTGTGCTATGTAAGAAAACAGAACATCAAATGCACAACCTTTATTTCTAGATCAGACGCCACCTTATTGCTGAGCCATTACCAAATCACTCTGCTAAAATATCACTCTACATTAGTGAAATACATGGCTAAGAAAGATGAAAGCAAGCCATAGATCTCATAGAAAACATTTTATCAGTTGTTTTAATAAGCAGCTAAAAAGGAAGTTGCATGTGTTAAGCCTTTACATCAGTCTGCTTTTTCAAATGCAAACTGCTAACCTCTAACAGAGGAAAGCTTTATGTTTAAAAATCCATTACTGTCTTTGCCTGTGAATCATTTAATGAAGGTTGTGATAGTGGAGCTATTTACTCTAATACCTTAGATTCCTTTCAAATTATATCTGTAAAGCAACTTCTATTCTGACTGTAAATTTAATATCCTATTATTCCACTTCTCTACAAATATTTGTTAAAGAAATAAATACTTCAGAAATGCTGAAGCTTAACAACTGTAGGGTATTGTTTCTTTCGGAGCCTCCAGCAACGTATTTCCTAAATAAATAGAAATTTTAATAAAGCTTTTCATTGACCCAAAATGTTTCCAAAAAATAATATATTCATGAAGGCAGAAATGCAAATTTCAGCAAATGAGGGTTACATAACACAGTAAATAAAAAGCTCAGCAGACAAATAGCAAGCTCTGAAAATACAAGGCATCTAAAAAAAAAATCCAAACAAAAAACATTAATCCAAACAGGCAACTTCTGAAATTCCTTTACATTCTCTAAATACCAATTTACCCCAAAACATTTCATGCATTTGCTTGTTTACTACTTCTGTATGTATTACTTATAGTGTTATTGTTTCTTAGAATCATGACTTTTTTAAAATTCTTTTAAACGAAGAGTTTACCCCAGTGAAACTGCCAAAAGTACAAACTGAAAGGAGAGATGAAAACCAAAAAGATTTAATAATAAAGTGCAATAAGAAAGGGAAAAAAAACTAAGATGTAGCATCACAGAGCAGTAGAGCTGTCTTTTGAATCACAGCATTAGCTCAGAAGAGACCAAATCAACTTCCATGGGCAGAAAATGTGGCAAGAAGAGGGGAAAAAGAAGAAAAAAGCCACCTTTTTTCAAAAGCAACACAGTAATACAGAGCTAAACTGTAAAGTAGGCTTTACTGAAAGCCCTTCCTGTTTTATACACAGGAAGGTTATAAAAAAAAAAAAAACTAGGCTGGAGATACACAAATGAGCAAACAAATGAGCAAACAAATGTGAGAGGTACACCGAAGGTTAAAGGCACATCAGTTGAGACAGGAATACTTGGAGTATAAGGAGACACACCAGGAAAGATAAACTGAAAGTTAAAAATTTCTACATTCATTTGCAACACAGAGATTCATGATCTGTTAAAAGCAGATTTGAATGTTTGTGTGTACAGCCAATGACAAAGATGCTTGGTTGTTTATAGCAACTACAACGATCACTTTCCTGTGGATTTATTTGGATGGTCTGGGAAAAGCTCCCAGTTTTGGACCATTATAATATAACTATCATTATCACTCAGATGTAATACAAAAATAATTAACAAAAAAATGTAAAAAAATAAAAGGGGATTATTTAGTACAATTTTAACAAAACACATTGTGCCATTATCAAACTACCAAAAAATACCAACCCAATATTCAGAAGAGCAAAGTAGAATTCAAGGACAGAAAACAGGGGTATGACATTGAATAAACCTTTCAGTAAGTAAGTAATAAACAAAAACAGTCCAAAATTCCTACAGTTTGTGATTATTATGCTATTTAGTGCCTATGTGAAATTAAGGTTCATTCATCTATTATGAAAACTAACAGATTGTAACTTTCCTACTGAATGTTCTTTTCTCGTGGTTTGGGGTTTTTTATTGCCATCCTTGGCCATTAATGGTCAATAATGTCTGATCTGACACACAGAGGAAGAAATCTCATTTTCTGTCCCCCAAGCACTACAGAAAGCTAATAGGAAAAGCAGAGCATACTCCTGTTGTTGTAAAGTGCTAAAGAAATAAGACCTAAGTAAAAACAGAAGTAAAAACTATCAGTTTGCATTTTAGGAAAATAGTTTTTTGGGAACTGCAAATACTACCCACTCAGAGTAGTAGCAGACAAGATTCAACTGCAGTTTGAGGTCCCTGAAGATGGCATTTCATTTTCTCCAGGAACGTGTCTCTGGACCTACGCTTCCCAGATGTGGAGTATTAGTGTCATAAGCTCTGGCATCTACTGCCTTAGATACTCTGAGCATGAAAAATTAACGCCCCGAAGGGGCAGGCTGAGAAAGTAAGCAACTGGAGACCAGCTGGAGGAGAGATCACCTTCATTAGGAAATATTGTTTATCAACAAATGTGAAATTCTAATACATATCTAAGCAAAACCAATCCTGTAGGATATAGAGTTACCTGAATAAATAACCAGTACAAGAAAACTTACTGGGAACTCCACAGGGAACTGAAACAGGAACCCAACCGAGAAGTAGTCATCATACAAGTTGGCTAACGGAACTAAAATCAAACTGATTCTTAGGACTGCATATAAACAACAGTAGTGTAGTTGTTATGCAGGAAGAATAAAGGATTACAGAATATCTGAATGTGCTTTCAGAACAATACAGCATAGTAACAAATGGAGCCCAAGGAAAATAGAGCAACTACCACCAGGTGACTCAGTGGGATGGAAATTATCTGGAACACCATTTGGTGTAAACAGTAACAAAGGACATAAAAATATAAAACGGGACAAGATTCAGCAGGGGTTGACCAAAGATGCCAGGCCAAACCTATTTTTGCAGTCACAAGAAGGGCTTTAAGAACAGACGTGCAGAAAAACCTGTTGTTCAATAAAGCTTTCGACACAGTGCCACATGGAAATTCACTACTAAAGTTGAAGAAGAGGCACTAGCGTAATTTAGCTACCAGTCATCTAGCTGTACTGAACATAGCATGGAGGTGTTACTGCAAGCTTAAGAGAAGGACTGCTGAGGAGGTCACACGTCCCTTAAGCACAGCCTAAAAAGGCCTGTAGGCGGCACAAGCAACCGACAGCACAAGTAGCCTATGAATGAACCTCCTGAAATAACACCAGCAGCTGCCACTGTGCGATATGAGACTCCCTAAGCACAACAGAAGGGAGAAAAGAAAAAGCCAAAAATCGTCCGTGGAAAGGTATGGTAATCCGAACTGTTGGAGGGAGGACGGAGCTGCTGACAAAACAAAGTCCTATCAGCTTGTTTGTAGTAGAAAAAAGCAAAAAAGTGAAAATTGTACACGGTGAGGAGAGGAACTGCAAACACGCCTAAAGAAGCTAAACCTGCCTGGCTGGTTACCACCCATCTCTAGGCCCTCAGCTGCTCTCAGGATTATCTCCCTCCAGCTATGATTATTTGCCTCCAGTCCTGCTCAGCGAACTCCTACCAAGAGGCTCAGCACAGCCCAGCTCTTCCTGGCATAGCCGCACATCCCTCCTGCAGCTGCTTCCCTAAGAGGAGTCAGCGTCTGCATCCCACTGGCTCGCTTCTCAGCTGCCCACTACCCACATTTATCACTCTGGCAACTGAAATATCAGTCTTGGCACTGCTGTTTTCAGAATTCAAATTACTTGCCTTTGCACAAAGACTAGGTTATAATTATATATGATGAGGAAGAATATCAGGAAAAGACCTGGAAAAAACAAAGAGGGATGAAAAACTGCATGATAAGAGGGCAGACTCCCTCATATGTTGATAAAATGTTGATTTATGTAAGAGTGAAGGACATTTTTCACAAAATGGGAAGGCTGCTAACAGAAACATCCAGGAATTTCAGCTATGATTTTTATCACTCCACACATTCCCAAGACATTTTGAAACAAGGGTGAATAAGGGAGGTTAGAAGAATCTCTCAACAACAAACTTACTGAGAAGAATCACAGTGATACTGAACAACTTGATAATAGAATGATGTACTATATTACAGAAAACACAAAACAATGCAGAAAGATTATTATATACAGCATTATCCACACACTCCTGGATTTTACACTACCTATATCACCCACTTACAGACCTCAAATTACTGTGCATAATTTTTCAAACATGAGTTAATCACTTAAGTGCAATAAAAAAAGGAAATAAATCAAGAACAAAACAGAACACTAAACAATATGTTTATTCATGATACACTGATTGTGATAGCTACATCTGCTCTGATCATCTTGCCTCAGGGACATGGACACTTTACAAGAGATAGAGAACAAAGCAAGACAGATAATCAGAAGTATGGAGCAACTTCAGTACAGAGCAACCATAAAAAAATCCCACATGTTAAATATACCACAGGGATGAGGGAGTGTAATATAGTAAGCTCCCTAAAAAAACTCTTGTTCACACGACATAGAATCAAACTATATGCCCCTAAAATATCAAGAGTAAATCAGATATTTACGTTATTTAGATTTTAAAATTAAGTCTGCAGAGGAACAGGTAGCTATAAATTAAATATCAAATAAAAATCAGTAAATTGTAAAGCACAAGACATTTTTAATCATTATAGAAGTAAAAGTATGGCTTCCCAAACAATAATTCAGGCAAGAAGCCTAAGCCTGTCCCAAGATGAAACTGGGAAAAATAGGGAGGATGGGGGAAAGGAGAGATTTAAAAAAAAAAAGGAAAAAAGAGATGATGTTGCTTCTACATGCAATCACAGAAACCTGAATCCTGGGATGCAAGTCCATTCCAAGACTGTATTCCTAGAAAAAGTTTCCAGGATAAAACTCTTGGATTTCAACAGTTCATAACAAATACGCTGTGAATCCATGAACTTCAACCAAATACAAGACAGAGTTAAAAGAAGAGAGATGAAGGAAAAAACTCTGAAGGACTCTATAGTGACAAATATCCTGGTTGCATAGAAGATTCAGCGTGACCTTGCAGAGTAGAAATAATAGTTACATTCAGGAAGAGAGATAAGGATACAAAGACTTGACAAACCCAATATTGTTTCAACACAGATCTGATACTAGAATCCTGTTGCCTTCTAGCTATATTCTAGAAATATACTTTTTTGTACAATAAATTTAATTTGTAGAACTATTCAATTCAAACTATGCTATTTTCTGAACTGCATCAGATAGCTAATAACATTTAAAATTCTGTATCACTGTCCAGAACTAGAGACTTAATTTCTCCCTTCCCTCCAGTGATGTACCTATATTTCAAGAACTAGATAAGTGACATCATCTGCTCTATCTTCCTTGTAAAACCTGTGGCAGATTTTAGTGCTAAAGGAGACCTTACAGAACTCTCTGAATTCTTATTACTGCAATTCCTGTGCCATCTGGAGGTACTGGCTGCAGAAACTTTCCCTGTTTTTAACCCTGTCACCAGCACCGACAAACAGTCCTGAGTAGAAGATCAAATGCTTGACGCACTTGATAGTTTTACTTAATCCTAACAAATCCTCAAGTAAAATACTGAAAACCAACTGCTTAGCTCCCAAAATCCAATTACTGGCCAACTTTGCAGATGACCCCCATATGGCTGATAACACCAGGCAGTGTCATCTTCAGTCTTGGAAAGTCATACACGCAGCTGGGGAAGTAGCATGGTTTCATATTGCTGTGGATGCCTAAAATCCACGAAATATGCTGGTGAGGACTGTTCAAGGTTAACTGTACACTGTAAGCTCCACTTCTGGATGCACTGATTGTCGCTGAGCATGCTGTGAAACCATTTTTCATTTTGATCCCAGTCTTTTGTTTTAAGAGCTTTGAAGAACAGAATTTCAACTGAATATCTAATAGGAGCTTTGGGTATTCAAATTTTACATTTGAAGATTCATAAGTAAATTAGAGCAAACAATTATAAATCCTTGTCTCCTTTAAAGTAGAAGTCACATTACAGTAACATCTTAATATCAAAAATGAGACCTGCATTACTAACTGCATAAACATGCAGTGAAAAGACACCGACCTTGTAAGAGAGAACAGTACATTTAGAAGACACTATATCCCACTGTTTGAAGTAATCTCATAAGGCAAGGACTAATGAGAGCAGTAAGTCATGAAGAGATTCCCCCCAAAAGCCTGTCTAAGCACAATGCACTCCTTCTCATCTGCAGGGAAAGGAAGACAACCTGGTACTGAAGAATGCAGCATCGAGCTGAAGAGGGCAACAATCACAGTTGGTTTCAGTGCAAGAAAGACATTACCAAGCATATGCTGTTAATCATAAATATTGGGACATCTCTCCATTCTGAATGCCTTCCTTAATCACTATCAGGGTTCTACTGGGTCAGAGGAAACCAACTGTAGGAAACTACTGACATACAATACAGACTGTTTGTTCACCATAAGTATGTGCACACACATTTGTGAGTATGCATATACACATACTCATCTAATCTATACTTTACTAAGAACAAAAGTAAATTGATATGGTAGATCACAGGTATTTTGTGCTGAATAAATATCAGTAATAAGCAGAAAGGAAAGTTACTCAACAAAAAATATGTGCTATAAAGGTATCATTTAAACTAAGCCACAAAACAGACCATTAGCGTTACAGAGTGTATCTGATCATTCCTATCCATAATGTTTTGGTGGGCACACCAGAGCAGTCTCAGAGCACATAAAATGGATTCCTATTGGATGAAACAAGACTTTCAGATGCCCTAGGAGTGCACCTTACACGCTCTGAGTGCCTATGGGCCATCGGTCCACCGTAATAGGCACTATCATCCCCAATGTCAAACCCCACACCTGTGTAGCGCAGACATGGTGTTTGCTCTACAGATCCACTCTTACTGCATTACACTGCTTCCCTCTGCAGCCGCAGACATAGATTATTCTGTTCTTCCACTCTATCAGGAAGAAAGGAGACAGCAGATTTCACAGATTTTAAGTGTCTTCCCAGTTCATACGTCCCCACTTGTCCCCTCACAGTACCAGCTTGGTATACGGTATTTTGCAGAACACAGCCTGCCTACGTGCTGTCACATATGGAAGAAAGTGTTAACATAGTGATCTATATTTTAGTGGAAACAATCATTTAAGGGCTGGAGACCACTGACAGCATCACACAGTATTTGCTAGCCAAATTCATGCACACACCAAAAAAAGCCTTGCAACCTGTTGACAAAGATTATTCTTCCAACTGCAACATTAGTTCCCACGAAACTAATCCATAATCACTTGGCTCATCACAAAATTCACCCTTATGTACATGTCTGCTGAAGTATCCAACAGTAGACACCAAATAAAACTGTTTCTTCAAAATCCTCAGATCCTAATTCCTAGAGATGGAATTTATTCATACGTGAATGAGACACATCTGTGTTATCAAGGTGCCCTGCCAGAAAGGTTGGTAGTGACATATCTGGAATTAAGCAAACTATGTTAGGACATGCCTTTATTAGATCTCAATTAAACAAGATCCTGACATAGTAGATGATTCCTAAGAAAACAAAGCAATCCTGGAATAGGTAGAGAGTGAGCATGAATGCTTAAGAGTGTTCTTAAGGACTGGATGCTTAAAGCTGTCATTTTTCCTAACGCAAAGAGAGAAGAGCATTTCAGATTACTAAAACTCTTGGTGTGTTTTCCATGGGCAGAGCGTGTTTTGTCAGACTTCTACTCTTCCATTTATATTTTGTCTATATAAAACATGTCATATAGTCAGAAAAAAACAATTCAAATTGTATATTTTGAAGCTTAATCTGATTACACATGAGCATCCTGTAATGGTAAACAGTAAAGCAAGAACCGGCCTTTAGAATCTACTTATACAATCAATATCTCTCTATCCTATACCATAAACATACTCCGAGTCATATACTCATGAAACTCATGACAGTACTTTATAACCTTGCTATGCCCCTATCAGTGAAAATGCTTGTCACTATTTCAAACAGAAGGCACTAGTTCAGACCTCTCAGCAGACTTCTTTCCCAACAAAAACAGGCAACAACTGACGCTCCTCTCACAAGGGACACCCAAGAGGCCAGAGCACTTGGTGAGAGGGCTGAGCTGGCTCCCCACCAGCTCCCACAGCGCAGTGGGGTCACATCACATTCTCTCTCCCGTTGCACACCATCTCAAAGGACTTGGCTTGCACACCTGATGGGGGACCTACAAAGCCCACAGTGGACCCCTGCAGAAGACATGTGAACTTTAACTGCAGAGAAATATGAGGTGGAAATCAGCCAGGTTAAGTCTCATTCCACATGCAAGACGTGGGCAACTCTGACACCTCAGTACTGAGGCCAATGCTTGCTCACCTTTTTAAACTGAGAGGACAATCATCAAATTATTCATGTAAGGATTCAGAATAAGAACGGCAGCGTTTCTGCTGTTACTTCTAAGAAAGCAAAAGACAAACTATGCAGCCAACCTGCAAACTGAATAAAACACTTGAGCTACACACCAACAAAAAGATCCCTTAGCTTTTATAATGTGTGTATATATATATTTATTTCAGTACAAACCATCTCCTCTTGACAAAATTAACAGCAAAAACAAGATAAAGAACCTATTTTACTTTTAAACTCCTTAAAAGCTCCAGGCTGAAGAGGGAAAACCAAGAATCTATACCAGAAGATCCACAGTTTTTCTTTCATCTTATAATCTTCTTAGATATCAATAACTTTTAATAAAAACCATTTTCTCATAATGGAATCAAGGTTTCATCTAACTAAGAAAACACCATTCCTAGTTTTCAGTTTTGTTTCAGTTAAACTTCCAACTATTTAATTTAGTATCAGCTACATTTTCAATATTTTTATGAGTGAAAAAGGTCCCAAATTAAACATGTATTATGCTATGCAGGCAGCAACTTGCTTGCAATGACACAGGTTTAGGGCAAACTAGTATTTGCTTTTGTTTACACAAAAGGGTATTCTGCTGCTCCTTAAATAGACAGAGCTAAAGGCAATTTAAATAAACTGCCTAATTCATGTCTCTAGGTTCATCACTGGGGATAGGAGAAAGTTTAAAAATGAGAATAGCATTTTAAGACTAGTTCTCAGCCTACAATGAACTTGAGGCTCTAGGAATTTCTCCAAGGACCGACCCTGGCTCTATCATTTAATTTCTATTTAAAAAAAAGCATTGTTCAAAGGAATAGAGACTTCACTAAATGCTCTAAATGCAATCAAACCTGTGTGGTTCTATGTAGTAGCTCTAAGTGCCCCTTTAAAACACTGAAGTACCACTTGAAAAACCCCTCAGAACAAGTACAGCAGCACTTATAAAGCAGAATTTGCCTTCAAAGGTAAGCACAGTGTAAGGCTCTTGACTTGGTTCTTAGTTTGTTGACTCAACACAGGGACAGGTAAGTCCTCTACTGAATCAGCACACCACGACTGAGGAAAATTTGTTCTAATTGTTCTATGGAATAAAGAAAATAGTGGCACAGTAAGTTACACTGTTAACTTCACAGATTTGATCATTAGTACTTCAGGTTTTCCCAACCACCCTTCTACAGAGTCATGTGTGTCACTAGCAAGTGTATGTGCTGGAACGAACATGCAAATCATTCCATCTAGGTGCTGAAATCCATACAATCTCAGGAAAACCAAAGAAAATCCCTTTTGCTTTAAACTCATTTGCACACAAATATTTCAAAGCATTATATTCAAAAATAATAAAACATGTACAGGCATGAAGACTCTCTTTTTAAAAGTGATAAATTACCTTAAAGATCCTTTTATTAACCAGCTTCACAACAGTTTAGAAATTTAACTATTCCTGTAATTCCTTAACCTCTTTGAAAGAAAAATAAGTTCTTTTGCTGTTTTCATAATAAAAAACACTAAAAAAATACAACATTTTCTACTTTAGAGGCAGTCCAGTAATACTGAAGGTTTTTGCAAGACTTTTTTTTTTTTTTTTAAATATACTCACTATCACCCCCAATCTCCTGAAGACAGCACAGTATCAAGCCACATAGGAAAAATGGCAACCTGAAGAAGTGTAACTCTGGTCCCTTTTACTTAACTTTTAAGTCTACAATCTCAATTCAATCATTTGCACCTTTATCTAAACCAGTATGCACAGTTGTCTGCACCAGTTTCAATTTCTACTTGAAGCTGGACACAAAGTCAAGAAAGAAAGGAGGAACTCAGTAATCCTAAAATCCATCCCAGAACTCTTCTGAAGTCAGCAGTAATATTTGCTTTTTGGCTGCATGACTGCAGTAGAGGAGATGACGGATTAAACAATTCTAGAGCAAGTCCATGTGTCAGACTTACTCACTTTTTCTTATCAGATCCCTAGTGACTGGGGACAGCGGTGTCTCAGCTTAGGACAATTTGAGGTTGGCTGTGTTGCCTGTCATGTTCATGCCACATTAAGGTATAAAGCTGTTCAATCGTCAGCTCTAGAATTTTTGCCGAGTACAACCATAAGGTTTTTGTTTTGTCAAAGTGTACTGCTTCTCCCTGAACTGCCATACCAGAAATCAGGAGCTGACTGCTGAACATGTGAGGCATCCAGCAGCGGTGGCTGCGCCGCAAGGTGAAGTCACTGTGCTGAACAGCTGATGCCTGGGAGCCCTGACTATACTTTGGGATGCTCCTTAGTGTACATACCTGTCCATCAGGTGTACTACCAACCTGCCACATAACCATAACAAAACAGAATCAGGAAGGACCGCAAAACACCATCTGATCCAACTTCTCACAGGAAGGGTAGCCACCATGAGATTATCTAGCATGCTGTCCAGACACCTCTTGAAAACATTCAGCAGTGGGGAACATCGCTCCAGTGATCGACTGTTTGCCAAATTGATTGTCCTCAAAATACTCACTTTTAAAAATATTTTACCTTGATACTGTGCAGGTCTGAGAATTTCAGTAGAGATCAAGCAAGTGCTTAAATGAATGACAGCCTTTATCCTAACAATCCTGCCATTTAAGACACAGAACAGCGGGCAAACATTAGCTAGGCTGGCACACTGGCAGAGCCTAGAGCTCCTCCTGCTGCAAGAATTTCCATGCTGAAATCAAGACAGTCTCAAATGACAAACTACAATCCTGTTGACTGCACTGCAACACTCAATCAAAGCTGCCAGTTTCACTGGCACAGAACTGAAAACTGCTGCAACAATAACCTGACAACAATTCTCAATAATTCTAGGCATAAAAGCACCACATTTTCAAATCAGAAAGGATTCAACAAACATACACTGTACTTGCTAAAATATTTCTGTGACCTCTATGCAAATATTTCACAATGTGTGAAAATACCAGAAATAATTATAGTTTGAATAATTACCATAAAGTCAATACCTACTACTAGCTCTTCCATAGCATCTTTTGATAAAGCTTTCATTAATTTAAGTTTAAAAAAATGGCCAATAGTCTAAGAAGTTATGCACACTTGCAGGCTGAATATATCATGGATTATATCAATAAAACTATTCCCAAATGCCAAGTACTAATTTTCCATTTGTCATTTTAATTACATAGCATTAATAAAATAATAATTTCAAACCCTAGGAACACAATCCAATGTTGACTTTGAATAAATTTTTACTATTCTGCAAATTAAAATCTGCTTTTTAAGCTATGACAAATATTTTTTTTAGAATAATGAAGGGATTTAATACAGTACAAATCTTCTCTCTTTGTGTCTCTAGAACCTCATTTTTCTACACCACTCAACATTTTTGAAAACTACCACAAACGCTTTTACATATTTGAGTTAAAAGACAACAAAGATCAAACATTTGCTTCTGAGACATCCTAGACAAATGTTAAAGATGTACTTGGAGCACATATTGGCATCACCATGATCCAGGCCACAGAAATTTTCCATCTCAGAGTAAAAAAGGAGGATTTTGATATAGGTATTTCATAACTGTGCTTATTAACAAATTATTTTTATTTTTGGGAGACACAATCACACACAGATTTTGGCCTACCTTACCACTCTGTCGCCCTCTTGAATGGTAAGGTAATACAATATGAGGCCTTGTATAGGGTACGCCTAAATGAGAAACCGAAAATAACGCTACAAAGATTTAAAGGAAAGTTTACTTTTGCCTTTTCATAGACCTTTACTGTGTTAAGTTACTCTTCAACTCCCTTTTTAAATAGACAGAATACAGAAGCTTTCTATTTTACAAGGATGATGTACTGAACTTTTTCAATCTGCCACTCAAAGGAACACCATAAAGCACAAAAGCATTTCTTCTCCATCCAAATTTGAGTTGTTCATGTTTCTTGTGAAACAGATTTTAAACAAGCCAGTGCAAATAACATCTGTTCAATTTCACTGTGATCAATTTTGGCTTGTTTTATGCAGAAAAACAAGCATCTATATACACTTAAGTTAAAATAGATATTCAAATGTAATTTATACTGTACTCAATCTCTTTCCACTCGTATTGAATATTTGAAATAACCTTATACTCTTTGAACAACAGTACTGATATCGCTTGTTTTCCCATTCACTCCACCAATATATGAGACTGGGCACTCACTGCTCACAGGAGGTCTCACACCTTCTGCATTTTCCTGACACTTGTGTGTCATAGCCACAAGCCACCCTACCTTATGCTTTCACTGGAACACTTTTCTATATCTAATTTGTAAATGGATCAACTGAAAACAGAACTGAAAACAGCATTGGAAATTATTGATATTGCCCTTGAGAATACCACTTAATAGGCTTATGCAAATTCTGCACCTTTTATTTGCTGTCCTAACCAAATCTAAAGGGAACAGGTTGTCAGTAACAGCTCTGTTCCCCAGTCACACGCTCAGCTCACTCATTAGGGTGGTTGAGCGCAGCACTTAGATTGTCATTCAAGAAATAATAAAGAATCTCTTGGGACATATTGCCAAGGCAAGTACACTCACGGAGTCTTCATAAAGTACAAAATTACAAACTCAATTATTTGCTAAAAACCTGGACAAGCAAAGTGCTTTAAAACTTTAGGGTTATTTGAAGTACATCCTGACACTTAAGCAAATGCAAGGAAATGCACCAATAGGTACTGCAAGCTGGCTGATGTCATGGTCATTGAGAAGCATTTCTGAGATGAGAATTATCACACGTTTGGTTATACAAATGTATTTTACGTATTACCTTTAAACTGTCCTGTTTCAGATGTAACTATCAACTCTATTTCAAAAGTGTGGGGCACAGGTCAGATGAGCTGAATGAGATTAAGATGGAAGTCCATGCAAAAAGAATAAACACTTTCTGAGTCGTGTTTTTGAGGGAGCTGTTTAGAGAGAGGAGCTGTCAGATTTCCAAACTACCCACACATGAGCATACCTTGCTTGAGTACTAGGGATGCTAGCCAAAGTCAATTCACGTACAGCAGTCTGTCAGCCTCACCACTTAAGCATACATGTAAGATCAGAGTTGTTTTCCAATCCATGAATATTCTAGTTGCCAAGGTCAAGGTATTATTTTCAGTTGCCAAGTAAGTTGCAATATACAGCCTGTGTCACTGAGCTCATTTATAGAACCACAGAACCATAAAATGATTTATCTTGGAAAAGAAAGATCTTTGAGATCATTAAGTCCAACCATTAACCCAGTACTGCTAGGTCCACTGAACCACATCCCTGAGTGCCACATCTACATGTCTTTTAAATACCTCCAGGGATGGGGGGACTCCATCACTTCCCTGGACAGCCTGGTTCAGTGTTTGACAACCCATTTTTGGAAGAAACTTTTCCCAATATCCAATCTACACCTCCACTGATGCAACTTTAAGTTGTTTCCTCCTATCCCATGACTTGTTACCTGGGAGAAGAGACCAACCTCCACCTGGCTACAACCTCCTTTCAGGCAGTTGTAGAGAATGATAAGGTGCCCCCTGAGACTCCTTTCCTCCAGGCTAAACAACCCCAGCTCCCTCAGCAGCTCCTCATCAGACTCACACTCCAGACCTTCACCAGCTTCACTGCCCTTCTTTGGACACACTCCAGCACCTCAATAGCTTTCTTGCACTGAGGGGCCCAAAACTGAACACAGGATTTGAGGTGCAGCCTCACCAGTGCCTAGTACAGGGGGATGGTCACTGCCTTGGTCCTGCTGGTCACACTATTGCTGATACAAGCCAGGATGCCACTGGCCTTCTGTACTACTACACATTTTACATATTTAATTCCAGACTTCTAGTACTTAATTTCTAACTGTAATACTCTTCTGCAAGTCAAGCATGAGGTTTTCATTGAATCACAGAATGACTTGGGTTGGAAGGAACCTTAAAGATCATCTAGCTCCAATCCCCCTGTCATGGGCAGGGACACATTTCAGTAGGCCCATATAACTGGGCCTTAAACACTTCCAAGGATGAGGCATCCACACCTTCTCTGGGCAACCTGTTCCAGCGCCTCACCAACCTTACAGTAAAATGTTTTTTCCTAATATCTAATCTACACCTGCTTTCTTTTAGTTTTAATCCATTCCCCCTTGCCCTATCAGTACATGCTCTTGTAAATGGCTCCTCTCCATCCTTCCCATAGGCTCCTTCAGGTACTAGAAGTCCAGAATTAGGCAACTAATAAGCCTTCTCTTTTCCAGGCTGAACAACTCCAGCTCTTCCTTGTAAGAGAGGTGCTCCATCTCTCTAATCATCTGTGAATGCACTTAGAGAAATAACCATTTAAGTATCACCATGTATGTTAAATGCTTCGGAAAAGAGTCAGAAGGATTTGCTAACCTGCTCCAGGCCATGCAGAAAGGTCTCTGACACTTGCTTAAGCAAACTTTCCTTCTGAAGCAGTTACCTTTTTTCACCTGTGAGTCTACCCAAAAAGTTTCATCCACCTTAACCCACATATCTGAATGCCTTGAATAGACTGAAAAGAAAAATAACCTTATTTTATATATTCAAGAACTGAATTGTTCATCTCCCCAAAAAATCACACTTATTCATTGCAGCACTTTGATGCACTCAGTTCAGCAAAGACTGCATAGAGAATTCAGGATACTGCTGCTATCTCAGTGTTTCGTCATTCTGTGCTGAGCAACCATTACAAAAAATAATATTTTATGCACCTTCCCTTCCCTCCCGCCCCAGACAGCATCAAAAATTGTCTCTGCGGTTGTCTACCACTCATCACTCTGCTTATACTAGTCAGCTGTCAAATCCAGGTCTGGGACAGCTGGCACATTACTCTGACTACACAGCTGGGATTAGCAATACTTCTCAACAGAGCTCAAGAGGGAGTTCTTGGGTAGGGTTTTTTGTTGTTGTTTGTTTGAAGATTCTTTCAACTAAAGTTTTAAGTGCTTTCATCAACAACCCATATACCAGAATAACCTAATTAGTCTAGACCCAATATTTAGAAGTGCTCTCTGTTGTGTATACAGCTAGCCACCAAAGCTTTCCAACACAAGCACAGCCCATTTAGATCTTAGAATTCATTTATTCATTAACAGTTTGGTGGGTTGCCAACTCAATATTAAAAGTGACAGATGTTCACAAAATAATATCTAACAACTGCAGCAGCTTTCTGATAAAACAAAGTAGGCTTCACTGTCTTGACTGCCATTAGCATATCCAACACAAAGTGAGAATACAATAAAAGGGTGAAGTATTAATAATCAACACATTTTAAATTAGCTCATTTCCTGGAAGAACTAAAGAATTCTAATTGCCACAGAAACTCCCATTTCTGTTTGCATACCAATGTGGTTTTACCATCCCTCCTTATGTCTACTATTTCTATATACTTGTTTATATAATGACTGTATATACCTTTTGGTTGCACAATATCTTCTCTGATCTTTGCCTAGAACAAATCAAAACCAAAAAGCTCCAATTTCTTCCCTCCTTGTGAGTAATCAGAGCTAATGCTAAACAACAGTTAGGTGACTTCTGCTGTGTCTCGACCACCGTGGGCATCTGCATAAGTTCAAGATACTAACCATAACCACATACACAGGGGGAAATTATGTCCGTTGAATAACCCAAAAGGGATGACTCGGTTTTACTCAAATCTAAAATCTAGCTACTTATTACCATATACAGCCATAACATAAATCCTCTACCATCTCAATCTACACCTGAAGGTATGCAGCACTGCTTACATTACAATAATCCCTGAAACAGAGTTCAGAAGCACCTACCACTGTTCCCTGGAATTAACAGGAAATCTTCGCATCCAGCCTTAACTATACATAAAAATGAGTTCAAGATGGTATCAACTCATTCTCTTTCCTGAAAATCTGATGACCAACATTTCAGATTAAATACAAGACTGGCACCAAATTTATCTTTCTGTACAAAGAAAACAGACTAGTTAGAAATTCTCTCTAATATTCAATAACTCCAAAAACTCCTGTATTTGTGACAGTCAGCACTAACAACAAGAAAAACAACACAGGAAGTAAGAGAGAAGGGAACACAACGTGAGGCACACCTCCTGTAAAAAATAAGTTTATCCTATAACACCACATGAATTATCTTCAATAGCAAAACTGCCTGAGACAGGGGTATACCCTGCTTCCCTACGGCCTTTGCCAACTGCCTTCCACAAAAAGGGTATCTGCCAGGCAATCACAAAACACTGAAAAATTCCTGTTAAAGAGTTCGTACTCCTAGCTGAGACTGTAAGAAATACCACAAAAATTAAAATCTTAATCATCAGACTCTTGCCACTTCCATTAGCAAAACTAACCCCATATAAAATGTGCTAATTCCAGGCATTCAAAAGCAAGATTTCTTAGGAAAGATGCTAATGGTAGAAATATTTGGGTAGCATCTTTTTCATATATATATACACACACACATGAATTACATATATATATAACAAAACTTAAACTTTTATTTTATAGAATATAATGTATCTTTATACATTATATGCATATACATTTTGTATATATGAAACATATAAGGGTTAAATATTTTATGTACATAAGATATGTATCTATTTTTAAAGAAAAGTTTAAGACAACTCCAGCCTGTCACACAACTTAGTCATATACTGAATCCTGAGTGGTTGGTAGCTTAGTAAATCAGTAAATTTACTCAAGTGAAAAGAAAACAAGGTCAATTCCAGTTCATCTCTGATCTACTTGCTGACCTTATCCCTATGACAACTATAAAATTCAACTCTATTATCCTTGAGATTCTATTAAAATAGGAGAAGAATGCAATTTCATCAGTGTTTGACATTCAGATGCCCCAGGTACCACTGCACAAACACTGAATTTCTATTTTGTACCAAGCCCTTTTAGGCAGTAGCTATACATTCCAACAAGATCCTATGAAGGACAGATGGAAAAGGCAGATGATAGATAGTCCTAAACTGCTCTTGTTGATAGATTTCAGTCCCTTTTCTGAACATAAGAGAACAGCAGAAGTCTGTCTCAAGACAGTGAAACTCAGTTATAATTCACTGATGCAGGCAGGATAGAACGCCCTTTTTCAGAGAACTCCAAAGATAACAGATAGAGCCTTTCCTTTTTAAGATAGAAAAAAATGAAAAAGGAAAAGGTAAGTTTTAAAAGCCTGAATTCGCTGCTTAAATTCACACTGTAGTTCATCATTAGACCTAAAGTTTCACCTTCAACAGTTCTCTATCATTTTGCAAATGGAAGACCTAGCTCACAAACATCAGACATTGAAGTACACAGAACTGCTCAGTGAATTTTAAGTAACTTATGTGTAAACAAAAAAAAAGATTATTTTTACATAGCATTAAAATTGAGCTCACAGCATTTCTTCAGACTAAACAAACCAAATTTAGGAAAACAAACAAGTAACAGGCACATAGTTAGAAATAACCTGGTTTTCTCCCAGTAACTTAAATTTCCTTAACTGCTGTATAATCTCTTGCCTGAAGAACCTGAGTCACCATATATTAATGTCATCATGCTCAAATAGTTACACTTGTGAAAAACTTCATGTCACCTATATATAAACAACTGGCTTGTTACTATGTTGAGCCACCTCATCAAACATTCCTCAGGTAAACCCTGATCACTGACATCTGTAAAGACAGTGTTGAGCTTTGAGAGCTTAGCACCTCTTCGCAAATATATTTATGGCTTTCACCAGCATATGGCTCTTTTCCTGAGAATCACAAATGCCCACATTTCAAGCAGGATGAAACTCTAACAGGAATTGATGAAAAGTGCCAAAGAGAATTAAGAATATGAAGTTTGAGTTCACTCCTGAAACAAATTTAGTAGCTGGGGTATTTCAAAATTAAATACTCACTATTTCAGTGATTTTGTGACAACAATATTAGCCTAGTGTTCTGGTTTTGACTGGGGTAGCATTAATTTTATCCATAGTAGCTAGCACGGGGTTATTTTTCGGATTTGTGCTGGAAACAGTGTTGATTACACAGGGATGTTTTTGCTACTGCTAAGCACGGCTTACACAGAGGTCAAGGCCTTTTCTGCCTCTCACCCCACCCCGCCAGCAACTGGGCTGGGGGGTACAAGGTGTTGGGGAAGGAACACAGCCAAGACAGCTGACCCCAAGTGACATTCCAGACCATAAGGCATCATGCTCAGTATATAAAGCTGAGTGGAATAGAAGAAAGGGGGGGATGTCTGGAGTGATAGTGTTTGTCTTCCCGAGTCACTGTTACGCGTTATAGAAAACTTGGCTTTCCCGGGGATGGCTGAATACCTGCCTGTCCATGGGAAGTGGTTAATGAATTCCTTGGTTTGCTTTGCTTGCATGTGCAGCTCCTGCTTTACTTATTAAACTATCTTCAACTCAAAACAGGAGTTTTTTCGCTTTTACTCTTCTGATTCTCTCCCCCATCCCACTGGGGTAGAGTGTGCAAGCAGCTACATGGTGCTTAGTTACCACTTGGGGTTAAACCATGAAAATCAACAACCCAGAATTAAAATCAGCAACTCAGAATTAAAAGTTTGAATATTTAATATAAACATTAACCTCCTGAATATGTAGAGAACTGCCATACTGATTTATATTTAATCTTCCTTTGATAAAGATAATGTAGATTTGAGCCTTCCTGCAGCAAAAATGAGAACAAATTTAGTTGAAAATATGTCTTTTAGTAGCACTGCCTTGTTCAGATGAATAATGAGAAGAGCAGCTAATAATCCTTTAGCTGTAAAATCTTTAGACACAGATATGTGCATAAAAATTGCTTTCACTAATTATTTCACCTGCCTTCCCCGTTACCTTCAGACTTGAGAGACAGAATGCAGCAGTAGAAATACCTCCAGTTCAAATGCTAAACTCCTTGCCATTAATGCCCCTTTATCTAACTGGGTGAGCACCTTCAGAGTTGCCATATAACCCATCAGGAATCACGCAGCAAAGTCACTCCTTTGGGAGAGGATGAATGCTGCAGCATTCTGGTCCTAAAAAAAGCTAAAGACCACAGCACTTACACTACGTTCAGGTGGGTATGTAGCAACAGCACCATCTGAAATTCCTTTTAACTATTATTCCAGTAACTAAAGAAAAAATTGAAAACAACATGCCAACAGCTGTGTTTCAATAAGATACTCACACTTGATAAAAGACTCCACCTAAAATTAGATTTCAATTTTCCAATGTTTTTCCACTGGAAGAATTTAATGTTTCTCATAACACTATTTACTGGTTAGGCTCTTTTCGACTTACCCAGTAAATAGTCTATTATAACTGTCCTTGTTTTAATCACTAGCAGCTGTTCTACATCACATCATGAAATGTTTTAGAAGACCCTTATTGCTCACAAGTGCTTAAAAAGTGTCCACAGGAAAAATAAAATATGAATGTTATTTTTCCAAGCATAATAGATCAGCAGTAACTGAGAAATTTCAAGATTGATTATCTTCAATGACTCACTGAAAAATTAATCTGTACTAAAAAGAATAAAATACTTCTTGAAAATGTAGAGAAGTTAAAGTAATTTATGTTTTAAATTTCCCATGTTAAAAAGGACTGTGAAAGTAGAGCCACAAGAACTAAATTGGCTAATGAAAACATAACATCTCATTGGCTTACAGTAAATGCTGATCTTGCAAACAAAGAGAAAAATTATCTGCAGATGTAGTATAAAGAACTTTTTCTTTTAAGGCTTGCCTTATTAAGATAATTATAACACTTGAACCAGCACGGCATAGAAATTTGACTCAAGTTCACCCAGTCAAAATATACCTTCAACTCCCACACCATCCTCTGCATACCTAAGGAACTATGGGATGCCTTCCAAATTACTTGCAACTCTTGCTAACATTCAGTAACAAACTGCCCATAAGCTAGAAGCTGCCTTAATTTGCATTTGCACATTGCATTTTCAATTTATATCATGTCATTCACTTCCTCCATAACAGTATCACATTTTCTTCTCACATTTTTCTGTGTGCTAAAATAAGTCTCTCTGGCAGGCCAAAGGAATATTTGCTGAAGTATCTTATTCTCCACTGCTGTCCCCTTATTATGTCTCCCCTTGTCTTTATTCTTCAATCTCATACACATTTCTTCAGTACAACATGAACAAATGACTTAAATCACTGGAAAAAGTAATTGGCAGTGGTGGACTTTGAACCTCTTTATCTCTCCAGATCCAGAAAGGATGCCTTTTGAAAGATGCAATTATGCAAAATTCAGTTTTTGCAGTCAATACAGGAGTGACAGAGTAAAATAATTGGGTTGTAATATCCAAGAAAGTCAGACCAGATGACCACTTCCCTTTACATGTATAAAATGCAACTACTGTAACACTAAAGAGCTGTAGGAAAGGAAATCACATATTAGTTGAGTAGTCAATAATCAAAAATGTGGTAGTGAGCAACACACTATTACGTATTCAAAAATAAATGCAAAAGAGGTGGTATAAGTTTTCATGAAACATGATATTAAGAGAGAGAGGAACTTGCAGACAGTATCCTGTGGGCTCCCCAAGGATCAGGTTCGAAAGATGCCTCATGGATTTGTCACATCTATACAAAACTACCACCTATCAGCTCTGGTATCTCACCTTACTCTCCTTTCTCCTTTCAGTCCTCTCTTGACATCAGATCAAATAGCTTCTGTCACAGCTACTTACAAAGCTTTACTTTACAATGTGCCCCCTTTGAACACTGCTTCTAAACTGGTCTAAGAGCTATATGTACTAGAAACTCCCATTCAAAATGTGTGGCCCAAAGCTGGAGATAAAATGAATATTTCTTTTCAATCAATGATCAAAATATACTTTCTATCAACAATCACTGACCTATCAGATTCTCTCATTGATAGCACCTCTTGATATTTGCTACTGATCATTATTTTCCTGCTACCACATCATTCTGGCATATAGCATACATATAAATATATCCCAGATGGTATACTTATTTTTAAAAAGCTTCATCTTTTTGTGACCATCATAAAAATGAATCGACAAACAAGAACTTATTTATACTTCTCAGACAACACTGTTGGATAAACTACTGGCACAACAGCTAGAAAAAGTAACAAACTACTATAAACTACAGCTGTTAAATAAAAAATGAAAACACCTAGTATTTTATCCAAGACTGTAACACTGCTCCACAGATGCCAATTAAAACACCATGAAAACAAAGACTCACAATTTTAAATTTATTCTGCAAATATACTTCCCATCTACAATTCAAGTCAGTCTCAAATTCCAACCTGAAGGGAAAACCTCAAGAAACAGGACATAAGAAAACACAATGAAAACCTGTCTTGCAAATACAGTACCCATCCATGAGCCAGGACATAAATTTTCACAGAACTTTTTAGAAATTGCCCTCTTTCCATGCTCAATCTCACACCAATTAGACATCACAGGAAATGATTGCAACAGTTCAGAGACTTATTCTTTAGCAGAGATTATGTAATTCTAGGTCAGTATGCTATTCTCAAAGTACACAAGCAAGCCGAAGATTTACTCAACTCTGCAAACCCACGTTAGTGAGTTCCTGTGGTTGTAATACAATAGAATCCAGCAGAACATGTGCCTACTGCATTACAAGCCTGTAAACAGCAACAGCTGAAGTGCATTTGGGTATTTGGTGTATCTTAATGTAAACAAGCCTCAGATGGAAAAGCTCAATGCAGCTGTTAATTTGCATTTCCGTATTATCAGCCTGCTCTTCTATTGCCTTCCATTACAAAAAAAAAAAAAAAAACAAAACAAAACAAACAAACAAGCAAAAAACACACACACAAAAAAAATACAACTTGGGACTAATACTGGGATTTGAGACCTCACTAGAGGGACTCCATGCTCTGCATTAATGAGATCTCATGTTGTCAAATGCAAGAACAGTATCCATAAGTACGGACCAACAAAACTCAGACTAGAACTGTATGTATATACAGGAGAAGAGTGGTGATTGCAAAAATAGTATTTCCCCAAAACTAGGAGGTATATGCATTACAAGAGACTTATGGAGACAGGAATACACACTGTCATTTTATGCTCTGCAAGACCTGGTCTCTCTGTTGTGAGCCTGGTGGAAAGCTGCCACTGCACAGCTGGTGTTTCATGACTCTACCACTGACTCAGAGATAACGCAAACAATACACAAACTAATATTAATTTTGCTCAATGTGGAGGTTATGGAAACAAGCGAGGTACTTACAGCAACTCCAGTTTAAAACGAACAGTATCAGTACTAGCTATTCATGGCTAGGCTTCGCGAACGAAGATCTGGGTACTAGCTATTATTTCAGATAGATATTGGTTTGTGTTCCCTTCCCAGAATACTCATAGCAAGATCTGCATTGCACAAGTACCTCAGATACACTCCTCTTCCACTCTGCTCACAGATAAAACTAATTTTTAAACCACATTGGCTTTTCTTCTCCAGCTGCCTACCTGCACAGTCTCTCTCCAAGAAGCACAGTCACTACTACCTCAGAAAAAATAACATGAAAGACAGCTTTAAAGAATGCTTTGTGGTCTTGATCACATAGGGGACAAATCTGAGAAAAAATATACTGCCATTTAGCTCCTCAAAAAGTTGCCTGTGTCATTTCATTTCCCACTCAAGGACACCCATCTGTACGTTTTCCTGAGAGATCTACTAATGCACCCCACTGTCTTCAGGCATGTTTGCCAGACATCTCACTTCCCAAGCACAACCATGTTACTTCACAGACCCATACAGAACACATGAGCCATAAGGAGCAGGCAGAGCAGTGTATCTTGATCTGATGAGCATCAGCTAGACGAAGATTTCTTGCAAGAGGAATAAACACACACAAAGGAGAGAAACCACCCCACACTGACATAAGTGAAAAGCTACCACAGGAACAGGGTGGTAAAGGATGACAACACCTCCAAGACTTCCCTGCCAGGCTTGACCAAAGACATTTATTCTTCATTTCTTTTTACTGAAATAAAGCTAGCAGCTGTAGTCTTAATTGTTTTGATTTCCTTTCACTCATTCAAAGCAAAGCTTCTTTAAGCTATTTCTATCCCTAGCGGCAACAGCTGCTGCTTTCTCCAAGATGGAGAGCAGAGAGACCAGCCTGCAGAAGGTAAGAGACTCCATCCCAGCTCGCCCTGCAAACGCTACAATTCCTCACAGGTGGGGGCAAACCACAGTCTCATGGAAACAAGGAACTTCAGCTCCATGCAACCAAGCAGACTTCCTGTGATCACTGGCCTAGCTCCTGATCAGTCAGCGGGCTGATATTCAGAAACACCATTACTAAACACGTTTTTCCTTTTTAAAATAGTCACTAAATTACAATCTGTAGCATGTTAGTGATACTGTAATGAATTACCCAGGGACTCACTTTGACTAATAGCAAATGAATGATTACCAAAACCACAAATTTTATTTCCATAATTATCAAACTATTCCAGCCGAAAATTACACAAATTCAGAAATCTGCCCCAAAATAATGTTTAAAATGTGCACGGGCAGTTTGTTAAACAATGCTTACAGTAGCAGATGTCTGTATCAGAGAAGACATTCACTATACAGCAAAGAACAATTCTCATAATTTTAACTATACACTGCGCTGACAGGTAATCGGAAGACTCCAGGTATGCATTTGCTAGTTGGTCTGCATTATTATTATTTCAGGAAGCAGCATTTCCTTTAAAAAAATTAGTATTGTATAATTTCTTGTAGCATTTCACAATTTTAGCACTCAACTTCTAGAATATCACTTATCATCACTTCACATAACTATACCATAGTTAGCTATGTTAAAACATAGTTAGTTATGTTATAACTATGTCACAGTTATACATACTTCCAATGCCATCACTCAGCAAGCACTCAGGCGCTAACGATTTTAAAGGAAACCGTGGCATAGAATTTACAAATCCTACGGATTCAGAGAATATTGATTACACCTAGGCAGTTTTGACATAGTTTGATTTCAACTATGCAGAGTATTTGGTTCATTCACCCTCATCTATGAAATTGCTGCAATATATTAAACAAGACTATAAATCAGCGATTAAGAACGATTAAAACTGACGGTATTAGTTCACGCTTGAGTAACCTACTGGAAGTATTTAATGAATAGGATTTTAGTGAATCATTTTAAATCACGCAGCACTCCAATATTTCTTGAGATGCAAGACCACACATCTCTCTCAGACATTTCAGGTCTATTCAATTGCGATACAAAGCACACACCTCACTCCAACCTGAATTTGCACCAGACACTGAAACCTGAGCATATAAGTCAGAGTCCAGCCTGCTCACAGCACTCTGCACAGCACGAACATTCAATCCCCCAGAAATATCTCCACTAATGAACAGGTTCAAAACTTAGACTGTTAAAAACAAGTTTCAAAGTACTTCAGTGAAGTTAGCCACAGACACACTGCAAAATAGCTTCCTCTCATTAGGACAGTAAATAATGTGGTACATGAGCAAATTCAGCACAGCGAACACAACTTGTGAGGTGCTTCAGGTGGCACACGAATTAAGGAATTTTTTAACCTACAGCTTTAGTAACTAAAAAAGAAAGGTGGCACTGCTTAGTTCAGGAGTGTGCTACAGTGGCTACTAACTTGCCAACATCCCTTGTCCTAGAAGGCAAGCAGCACATTGCAGACAGCTGGAAAACCACATGACTTGTGAACAACTCTCATGTGACCTGGGGAAGCCCTTCCTTGATCAAAGAAAGTGGCATTTTCCAAAGAGTTATAACAAAAATGTTTAAAGCAACTTCCCTACACATCTGCCACCTTTCTACACCCAATTCCTATTTAAGAAAGCAACAAATGCCAACAGGATGGACCGTGGGCATCAAAAATATCACCACTTACAATGGTTCAAAAGCACCTTTGATATGTAAGATTTTCCACAGGAGCACATCAGAATCATGTACTCCATAGCTCATGATACAGAAGGCTAACATCTATTATAAGGACAGATATCCAAATAAAATTCACAAATGATATTTTTTAATCCAGATTTTCAACTGGATTAAAAGTATTTAGGATTACTATTTTAAACACATATACATTAAGAGATATATTGAAGCCATTCATTTTAAATACACAGTTTACCAGTAACTCAGAGACTTTTCTTCCTATAGATTTTTTAATTAACCTAAACATCACAGGCATTAGCACAAATATCTAGAAGACTGCCTTATAATAGAAACCTAACTATTTCGAGTGAAATTTTCATAAACTACACAAATTCTTAGTAAGCTGCTAAAAATGCAATTGAAACAGAAATCTTTAGAGAGAAACTTGAAGATGGATGTGGAGTCGACAGAAGAGTGCTAAAGCATCTAACCTGAGAAAGCAATGAAGAATGACTATGAAGAAAATGAAGAAAGATGTAACTAACCTACAGATCTGGAATTTAATGTGGATTATGGGTTTTTACAAAGGACTGTCTGAAAAGCCTCTTTTATACCTTCTAATCTAGCAAGCAAGTCATGAATGTTCCATTAGAAAGTAATAAAGCCCAGGGAATAAAACTTCTCTGCAAATCCAAAGAGCAAAAGTTGTCCAAGAACACAAAGAAATTATTTTGATCTGTCCTTAGCGTATCTTACAAAAGCACTCCACTTTTTAAAATTACATAGAACATAAAACTGGACATCATAAGTAAGTAAGTAATGGCCAGTCTTCGCGAACGAAGATCCAGGGAAGGTCTTTACACCTTCCAGCCTGCGCATTGGAT
>JAWMRA010000001.1:42623915-42637381 GCA_035584735.1 Pseudotriccus pelzelni | reverse complement strand
GTCCCTGGCTGGGAATCGAACCCTTGGCCTCAGCGGTGAAGGTGCCGCAATCTAACCACTAGGCCACCAGGGGCTCCTGGACATCATAAACATCCTTAAAAAAAACCAAGTTTTGGATCTATTAAGTTACTGAAGTTTCAATGAAAGAAGATGTGGTTTCTTTAAAATCTTCCATCCACTTTGTAGAATGCATTCTGTGTTGGCTGCTCTGCATAAAGAGGCTTGAGGTAGTGTCAGCAGGTTTCCATTCATGGCTGATAAAAGATAATTTTTCATAACATTTGAATCTTCAAGTACTTCAGCTAATATCCAAATGTAGGCCTAGATCACTTGTATGCCAATATTTTGTTCTTCATATAAATCATTACTTGCTGTAATTCAACTAAAAATACATAAGCACTCTGTTACTAGGCTGAGAGCCTAAAGCACTTGCATTCTTTAGGAAGGAGATTTTAAGGCAACACAGTCTTGACTTTTATTTAATTTAAAAATAAATAACTTCTCTATTTTCTCTGCCAGAATGCCAGCTTTGCAAGATGTCTCCAAGGAAAAGTGCTCTCTTTAGAGCTAGCAGGCTGCCCAGAGCAGCTTTCCTCTCTTGGACACAACACACTGCTACAGCAGGAGCAAAGAAGGCTACCCCTAAGGGAAACGCTGCTACCAGAGCCAGCCTGCTTGCTGCCTTGCTGCTTCTTCCCTCCTTCGGGTATTTTCTATCTTGCTATCCCCTCTGAAAACGTTCAAGGAGACAAAGTCACCTACTTAAAATGTATTAATATGAATGCGTAAGAATAATAGCTAGAGGTAGTGAGAAGAATGAGAAGATGCTTTGAACCAAAAAAGCAGTATATAAACACTAGATTGGCAAAAAGCTCTCTTGTAACATGTAACAGGAGGCAGGAAATGCTATTCAGAAGGAAAAGCTACTGTAGGAGAAGCAATCTAGACAAATCACATCTCTGAAAATGAACTTTGATTTCTGTGGAGTGTAACAGGCTTTCTTCTCAACATCACATAAGAAAATTCTAGGGGACTATGTCCTCACTTTGGTGCATATTAAATTATGTTTCCTTGATCCATTTACTGTGCGAAGTCCACATTACACCCTCTGCTTCCTGGTATAGACTCATCCATCATCTCTAGTTAGGAAGATTTACCTTTGTTTCTTCTTTCCTCCTTTTATAACCATGTACATATCCAGGTCATAATATGTCAGTTTACAGTGTTCATGTGTTTGAGAAGTGTAAGAAAATTTCATTGTATGTAATATTATTGGCTTGCAGGGCAAGCCAGGTAGCTGAGACAGAATCATGGCACACAAAATAATTTCCCACCATAACCACAGTGTTCAAACAGCAGGCTCTTCAAGAGCCCACATTAACTCCAAGGAATCTGCCAGTACTACTTAAGGCAGTCCTTTGTATGCTTTTGCTTGTTACAGTGTTCCGAGCAGCCAGCTTGGAACACCTGAAAAGTTTTAGGTAAGGAATGAGAGGAAGTCAGAGCAATCCTAAGAACTCAGTAATTTTTTTGCAGTCTGAAACAGAGAACTCAAGAGCAGAAGAGAAGTCTGACAGTATGTGATATGTTTGACAAGTGACTCAAAGTATAAACAAAACCAAGAAAAAATATTATAGGCTTAATCTTAGTTCTCAAAATAAACAATGCTTAAAATTTAACAAGTATAGCCTTTACACTACCAAATGCAACAACCAATTTCATAAAATTAGCATTAGAAACAAAGTTTGTAACCAGGGAGTACTTACAGCCTTTGCAACATCAATACGGCTAATACTGTTAAATGCATTTAAAAAGAATAATTTCCATAATGTTAACACAGCAGCTAAATACTGCCTATCTGCTAATGGCTCTATGCATATAGCTGACCTTCTTTTTATGCATAAGAACACTGTACCTCTAAATAAGTCCCATGAGTTATATCACCAGCTAAAAATCCTGACATATCTAAGTAAAATTCATAAATTGAGCAGCCAGTGAATACCTCTTAAAAATGAGCTCAAAAGCTCATAAAAAAATTGCAACATCTGCCAAAGTCTTTCACCTTACCCAAGGCTTCTCCTTTTATACAGCAATGCAGAGAATGGGAAAAAATTATAAAAAGTGTTGCACACTACCAATTTGATTTCAATATCCACAAAATAAGGTGTTGAGATAAACATCAAACAAAGAATGCAAAATGCCTGAGTTTTTCTATGTAATTTCTACTATGTGCATATGTATAACAAAACATTAAAAGTTAATATGGCTAGTGATAGAAACCTATATTCTCGTATTCCTATTAAAAATAGAATATTTACATTTAAAGCATTCCACAGTTTATCAACAATTTTCACAGTAACTATGGTAATAAACCCCACACTTCTGTATGCATTGATCAAGACTATTTCCCACAGTTAAGCAGAGCATGCTCTGCATTTCTACTTTCTAAAAATTACATGTTTCACTACCATAAGCATTTCTGCAGGAGATGATTTAAATATAATTTAAGTTCTTAATGATACAGATCTTGAAACTTCTCAATTTTTTTTTGGTCAGAGCTGTTTAGAAGAGTAACTAAATATTTCATTATTATGCTCCCAAGTACAGGAGGCTTCAGGTGATACAAGGTCTTCCACACTTGCATACCAAGTACAAACCATTAAAACTCACTGCAGTTTATCAACACTGAATCACAGAAAATAATGTCTGACTTGCCTGAAATAAATTAACCTATAAGTGTTTAATGCTGCAAAACTGTCAAAAGGTTATCCAGTGAGGCTACAAATTACTTTCTAAATCACTCGAATTTTTCATAAAATTTCTTTCATTCATTCTTTTACCATTTCTTGAACAAAACTTTGGAACATACAAAACCAGCATGAAAATGTCTGTTTATTTCAGCATGCAAAATTGTAGAAGCAATAAGAACATCATTCTTTAAATAAGGCAGAAATCTTTTACTTCACTTTGTTTTTAAAATAGCAATTTCTTTTCTACATGAAACTAAAATTTATTAATAAATATAAGCTACTACCAAGCAGTGATTGTGCCTGGGCAGAACCACTCAGGCTTAGAATAACAGGACCAGAAAGTTAATTCCATAGTTCTCAGACAAGATGGCAACCTGGAGCAGTCTCCTCACAGCAGAGAAGAGAGTGCAGGCAGTGGTCAGATCACTGTGCAACTGCTCATCTTTCACAAAGATATCTGATAAAACTAGTTCATACACTTTACTACATACTAAAGGAAAGATGCTGCTTATAAATGCAGCTAGTGGGCTGATTAGCATAAAGTGCCCTGTGCTGTTAAGTAACAGCACAAAAAAACAAAAAAAAAGAGATTTAAAATATCAGTTGGAAAAATAAATACTTTGCTTAACAGGAGGCTCCCTTTCCATGGATATAAAGTTCAGGAAAACATCTTGCTGAACCAGATGACTATTTCACTTTTATCTTTTTACTGCAGAAATACAGCTGTGAGATAGCAAAGGGTATACCAAAAGAAAAAAAAAATCACAATATGCATATACCAAACCTGCTCTATAGAAATAATAATAATAATTTAAAAAAAAACACATAAAACCACCCTTACTCTAACACTGTATTTTAAGATTTAATGAAAGCAACATTTCTCAGAACAGAAATAGGAGAGAGAACAAGGACAGAGATATCCGAACTATAAAGCTACTCTCCAAGGAAATGAAAGATTTACATGAATACTTTCAATAAGCCTTTATAACCATGCTTTGCACTCTCTCTGATACTGGCTCAATTCTTAATAGCAAAAGTCCTTTTGAAAGTAAAAATGTTTGAAAGTTACATTTTTTTAAAGATCATTTTGTTATGATTTCTACTGGGAAGTGGCTTATTATGTATTGCAATTCTGTTCCCAGTGCTATAAACTGCAGTTCAGCATCAAAATTATGACTGAAAGTGGCAGCTATTTAGAGAGGTACAAGCAAATTAGTAAGTGATAAGAATTAAAACTGTCAACTCCTCCTTCCTTGGAGCATGCCCAATATAAAATCATTATGATCTATGAGCCTTATTGTAAAGTGCACTTACCGGTGCTGGATTATCTTTACTTTCCACACCAAAAACATCGCGTTGTTTCACTGTCAGCAAATCAAGACCTTTGGTATCATCATCGTCATCATCATCATCATCATCATCTTCAAAGAACTGCAAGGAGTCTGACTTTGGTACCCTACTTGGTACAGGACCTTCTTTTTCCGCCTCTTCCTCCTCAGATAGTTCTTTCAAATCATCATCCTCAGACTCACCACTCTCCTCAGCATCTTCACTGGAAGCAGAACATTCCTCTGTTTCTTTCTTTCTCTCGTTTTCCTTTTTTTTGTTAACAGATGTTTTTCCACTGAAATTAGTTCCACGTTTCTCCACTCCTTTCTCGTTTATTGAGGGGAGGGTATTTTCATTTTGCTCTGTCTCATCTGAGTGGTCTGTCCCATTGGCTGCCTGATTTGCACATAGCTGTTTCCGAACTCTTTGAAGAAACCTCACACGAGGTGCCATTGCAAGACCAAGTGACCTAAAGCATTGAATTAAACAAATAAATTAATTTAAAAGGTAGACACACAAAATTTGACTAAATTAGAATCCGTCACTGATGGCTCAAGTAATTATATTTCAATTATGATAATTGATTTTGATCTGCACACTTACAAAAATCCAGCTTAAAAAACACAAGTGAACATTGGGAGAAGAAGGAATATGAAGTAACTGAGAACTATCAAGAACGGTTACAAACCTCCCAGGAAGGAAAGCAAACTAAGAAGCTGCAAAGTTGTAGATATGAGCCATTTATCTATGATTCACATTAAAATATGGTGGAAGAAACACCAACGTAATTTGGTATCGAAGATACACGGATACTATACCAAGGACTGAGGTAGCGCTGATCTGTCACAGTGTGCTTAACTGCTAGAAATGCACCCAGAATACTATCCCCCCCACCTCACAGTAACTGAGAGATTAGAAGAACAAACCCAGTATGGATAAAAGACTAACTGCAGAAAAAACTGAGGGAAAGACTTTTCTCCCTTAAAGCAATTTCACTTGCTTGCACCACTCTATCGCAAGGCCTTACCTTCATGGCGTGTGTAACTAGCAGGGCCAACAAAACTATTATTTTATCCAGTTATTCACGACAATTCAAAGTTACACAAATACTCATTAGAGGAAGGGACAAAAATTGGGCAAAAAGCAGAAATCCTGAGATTGCTGCATTCAATCTCTTCAGCAAGGGGATCAAAGTTTCAAGAGGCAAATCCTTTGCAAGGGAAACGCTTTTTTGCTCTTCCAGATTTCACAACATCACTCTACATAAACTATGCAATCAGTGTTCGCTTCTCTTTCTCCTGCAGACAGGCACAATGTACACAGAGCTGAAAGCTCCAATTCTATCAGAGCGTTTCTTCTACACCTCCAGAGCTGCATCAAAGGTCAAGGTCTGACAAGGTGAAGAAAGTATTCTCTCTACAGCAAAAGTTACAAAACAGACAGAAAGAGCAGCCCATGAAGTGGACGAGACCTCACCACAGTTTTTTTTTCATTCAAATACGAAATTCCATTTGCCACACTCCTGTACTGCTCTGATGTCTTGCTTTATTAACTATATAAAATCACTTATCAGTTAGTGCTGGCAAATTTTTCCATGGTGCTTAGCAACCCTACCAAAAAAGACCAGTGCAATCAGAATTCAAATTACTTCTGAACCAAAAGAATACAGACCTCAGACATAAGGGAGACAGAAGGCGTTAAGGTCAATTTTATTTGGTAAGAAAGTAATAGTAGATCAGCTAGGACAAATTGAGTGCAAATAATCCCCAAATACTTTTAATTACATAACTTCTCAAAGAAATCTCAGCATTTTGGCTCATTACCGATTCTTTTTCCCAGTATTTTCCAAATGGACAACAACCTGGAACAAACACATTCTACTACTGCTTCCTCATATTGTAAGATTTGATGGTTTCTTTAGAAATTTTTTCTTAATCATTTGCCAAATCTATAGTTCATTCATACTAAAAAAACTCAATACATGAACCAAGCTTTTCTTTTCATAAACTAGAAAGGGCAATATTAGTTTTCAGTAATTCATTAGATGCCACTCACACCACAGTACTACTCTAACTGAAGTAACAGCTGTTTTTTGATTTTAGTGCTAGCGTTTCACCCATCTGGAATAAGAAGGGTGCAAGGTTTTCTGATAAACACAGACAAAACCCAGGTAACTTGTTTAATGAGATTTCCTAAATTCTGACAGACAACACTAAAAACACACTAACACAACAATGTAGTCCTCAGACTATGGCAGCCTTTAAATGGCAACACAAATTCAGCTGACAAACCAAGTAACAATCTTGTTTCGTATTGTGGTGTGAAATGCAATGACTTCTTGAGAGCAAGCTCTTCTAGAAAGACATTTTAAATCAGTTTCTAAAAGCCATACCGAAACCAGTGGATTATTTTGCTACTATAAATCACAGTACAGCTGACATTTCTACTCATTAACTGAAACTGAGGTGGCCAGACATCAGCATTCTCTAACATTAATTAGGAATGCTCAGACGTAACTAAACAAATGGCATATAACGCTCAAGAACCTCCGTTAAGTACTCAAGTATGTAAGTTCACAAGGATTTTCGGGAAATATGTTAAAAGAGTAAAACTGCAAAGAAATAACCCTGTATGGCTTTAAGGAGAATACCACTTCTGTTTCTATCGAATAAGGAAGATAAAACATAAATAAATATTTTTTTAAATTAATCTAAATAAATAGTGTAACAGATTTAAAGTACTGCCCTTTCTATGGTTTGTTAATTGTGCTTATACAAAGACCTTGAGTGCGTTTACATTAACACAGTAAGTTCACTATGTCTCTATTAGGATGAAAGAAAAGCTGGACATCTCTCTTAATTCCTTAAAGACTGAATCTTAGACACTCAAAAAAAAATCTGTCCTTGCACAAAACAAATTAAACCAGAAACGTAAGGCAAGGCCAATCTTTAAATTTTTAAGTGTCACAAATGCTCCTAATCTGCACCAAGAAGATTACTAGTCCTTTTTTAAATATGAGCCAGCTGTAAAGAATCTGAGGTCACTTCTGCTGAACTGCTGCACAACAATTTTACACATGTGATTCATTCTAATATTAAGTTACTACATTTACTGAATATAAGATATATTCCATCAGTGAACTTCTTCAGAATTATACGAACACAAAAACACAGCCCAGTGATTACTTCTACTGTAGAACAGGTTCAGACAAAGATTTAAAATAGCTTGAAAAAGGTTAAATACTCCCAGAAGCTATTTCAACAGAAGAAATACGTATTACTTGCCTTGCAAGATATGCTATATCTACATTTAACATTTAAAATGTTTTCAGAAGACAGGATGAGCAACCATTTGAAAACCAGGAGAAATCGCATCAACTGAAGTGACACAAATCTGAACTAACAGGCTTTCCAGATGGTCTGATTAATAACCAAAATGAACAGAGAAATTGCCTTTGCTGTACTATTTACTTTACCAGCCAGCTTTATTCCTCTACGTTAAGGAGCTCTAATGCCTATTCAAGAGCTTATGGGTCAGGCCCAAAGAGAAGGCCAGCAAAGAGGATGTTATGGTTTCAATCTAATCACTTAGAAGACCAAGATGTAGTCTTCCTTACAGAAGCAAAAGGAACCTCCACACCGCTGTTGCAAGCCCTGGTGTTTTTGGTACCTGAGCCACCCTGCCACCTGCTCCAAGGGCAAAACAGCACAGGACAAGCAACAGGGCTTTCTGGAGTGCATTAAAAATCCTTTCTCCAAGTTAGCTGGCTTAGCCAACTCTGAGAACCACTTTACTGGAACTGCTATCATGCATATGCAAATACATTTACTTCCAAGGTGACTGAAGGTTAATAGCAAGCTTGGCTGCAGAATGAGAAAAGGTAGCTCAAGAGCCTAGAAGAAATGAGGATGATGACTAAGAAAATAATGACTCTCGACTTTGAAGGAGGAGACTGCAGCTTGTTCAGAGAGCTGTATGGCAGAAGCTTACAGAAGTAGTTACAGCAGCTCAGCAAAGGACAGCTAGATCTCCAGGTGGTTGTGGGGGAGTTGAGCGAGAAATGCCCAAACTCTACAAATGACTGCAGGGAATGCTGAGATCCGTATGAGTAACACCATATGAGGCTGAGATTAACTAGGTAACAGCATGAGAAGTAAAGATCGGTCCTGTGTTCTGATATCACCCATTTCAGTACAGCTTTGTAGCACTGTTCTGCAAGCAACACTCGCAGAACTATCGGGGTACCAAGTTGCGTATATCAGGCATTTTCCCAGGAAACTGGCTTCAACCTGCTTTATTTATTCTCTGTGTACCAATACAGGGATAAACAGAGAAAAATATGCTGCATTGCTCCTGGAAGACATGATGAAATTCACAGAGGAAATTACCTTCCTTGGCAATCCCTTAGAGCTGTGACTAACCCATCTATCCAGCACACTCTTAAGATCAGCCCATGGAGAATGGTGTATATGTATGTTAGCACTTAACAAAATAAAGTGCCTGAGAAGTAAAATATTTCACAACACTGCCTCCTCTCTACCTTGTCTCCTATCCAGGAGGCCAGACTAAGTAATTATTCCTTTTCACCCTGTTGTTTGTTTACATTTTCTTATGTTTTCAAAGCTGTCCTTTGAAGTAAAAAAGACAAATTTCTCTTTCATGCAAGCATAGAGTTTCTCTCCTTCACCAAACTTAAAGGCTGCCTATGTTAACACAAGGCCTGTGCAAGTCTTCCTGCAGCAAATTATTCTTGATAGCAATTTGTAATGAGAGGATACTGGAGAGAATAAAAATACAGCCTAGCTTAAAGGTGCTCGATCACTAACTAGTACATAGGTGTGTATATGTCTATTAACACATATAGACATGCACACACATTTAATTTTTTACATATATTGTTTTCTACATATTTATATATATATATATAGATAGATGTAAAACATATAAACATGAAAAAGACTATTGCTTTTCTGCAGACTCAATCAACAGAGCTTAAGAGAATCTTAGTGCAAACATGCCAGGTAAGAGAGCAATGGCGAAAGCGGAAAACAACCTGAAATGCAAACCTGACAGGGGCATTAAACAGCCTATTTTCTCTGCAGGATTTTTAGTGGAGTAACACCTATCAAGCTAGCAGTAAATCTAGACAGAAATGCTGAAATACTTTTTGGAAAATCCACAAGGAAGGTAAAGGGAAGAAAGGATTATCATTCCAGGTTTTGCTGTAAGTTTGTTTGGCAGAACATAAAGCAAGATTGCTTCTAAATGCAGAATTCAAACATACCGGACTTTGAGGGACTTTCATATAAATTAAGCTGACTGATCCATGTATCAGGGGATGCGCACTGAATTGAAAGCCAGGGAACTGCAGGGTGTATTTAGGTTGACTAACAGTCTGGAGAAAAGGGAAGAAAAGTGCCAAGAAATTGAAACAAAATCTCAGAATTATCTCTGAGATTTATCTTCTGCTCTTTTGATTACACTTCCATATATTTCATAGCCTTGACTAAACCTCTCCTACTCTCTCCAAACAGCTAACTGGTTTCTTGCATTTTAATAGAGGAATGACTTATCAGTAGTTTTGCAAAGCTGAAACTAGAAATCATTTTGATGAAGGACGAAATCCTGGCACAGAGACCTGAGAAGAACACAACTGTAGACTACTCTGTCTACATCAATATCAGATACTAGATGCCATGCCATGCTGAAATCCAAAAGGAGGCACTGGGATTTTGAAAATTCAGCATTACCACCATCTGCCAGATGGTTAAATTTGTGCAGTCATCCCCCTCAGCCCTAATCTTCTGCCACTATCCCTTACGTTCAGCACAGTAAGACCTACTGTAAGAATTTAAAGATGCTGACAAATGACACAGGTGAAGAAAGGGCATGCAATGCATAGTGGAATCTTTCAAGTTTATGCTAGTTCTCCTTTTTCAAAATTTCTCAGCCCATGAAGTTAAAAAGCATCTTTTATAATAGGCTTATATATTTTAAAAAACATAATCCTGTTAATGGCAGCACAGCACAGAACGACCAGGTATTCCTCAGTCTAGCAATTTGTCACATTTTAGTTCATTATGTCATGTGTTGACAAGTTTGAAAACTTTAGCCTCCTCTGTATGAAATTCCACAGACATCAAATTAATTTACCATGTACCTTTGAACACCTTACTGCTCCCTTATGACTACCCTATGTCCCATGAGATTTCGAAAACTTCACATCTTAAAACAATTTCAGGTGGCTGTCATCCGGAAAGTCAACCTGTCAAGATTAATTTCCCTCCCATACAAAATGTGGAATGATTCACATACATGTACAAAAATAGACATAGCAAAATAGATGCTATTCAGTCTAGTGCAGGCGTTTAATCTTTACTAAACACACTGAATCTTATGAAAAGTAATTTATGGCCAAGGAGCAATGCCTCAATCACAATCAAAATGAGACTGCAATATATCATCTTTGGATACTCCAATTTCTTTTTAAATAATACACTTTACAGGTTGGCATTTAGCTATGAGGCTGAAGGGCAAATCTCAGGGGGAAAAAAACAAAACATGGTTCTCTATCCTTGTACTTCTGAAGTACTCCCCCCCTCCTTGGAGGAGGAGAATTGGAAGCATAAAAGGTAAGGATTATGAGTTGAGGTAAAACCAATTTACTGGAAACAGCAATAAGACAAGAAAACAGTAACAGCAGCAACATTAATAACAAAAGCGTACAAAAGACAGTGACTGACATGCAAAAATGCTCACAGCAGAGCCAGCAGTAAGTGACAAAACTGGATGGCCTCCCCACTCCCTCCCCTTCCCCCTCAACTGGAATAAATGCCTTCTCAATGCAACAGAGTCCCTTCACCCCACCCCCAGCAATGACCTGAGGTGGTACAGAAAAACCTCCCTGTCCTGGCCATGTCCTCTCCAGGCTACTGCAAAAAATTAACCCTGCCCTGACCAGAAACAGGATAGTTATTTCTCTCTATAGCAATATGCTGTCTTTACACATAAATTCTATTTAGAATGTCCTTTGAAAGGATGGCATAAATGTGAAACTAAATATATCACAAGACTGTCCAATTCTGTCTGCTAACACAGTCAAAACAGGTATTTCAACCCGCAAAATTTTTCACTATACACTTTTCATATTCCAAGTTGGCCATACTTACAAGGCATATTCTGCTAGAGGCAATTTGAAGACATCAAATACTTCCTTGTTCTTCATTAAATAAACTGAACGCAAGTAGGATACAAAACACTGAAAGAAAAATAAGATTATTCAACAAAAAAAGAAACCATGCAATTACCAACACAAGAAACAAACATTATACTGTTGCTCTAAACACAAAATGGAATTTCACTATTAGGTGGTCTAACACAGATTTCAGATAAAAATTCTTTTACACAATACCCATCAGCCAAAATTTATCACTACTCCAGAAGTGATGCAACTTCAAATACTCAAATTTCATTACATGCACATTAATTGGCTGAATTTCCCAACAGTATGTCATGTTATCTATCCTTAGAAAGAAAATACAACAAATTACTTAAAGAAATGTCACTGATTCCATTTTATTTTTTCTCCCAGCTCTTCTGGGAGAAAGAACAGGCTCTGTTGCTATGAATCTGAGGTGTCCTGACTTAACCTTAGAAAGAAAGAAACTGATTTAACTCAATATAGCTGCCTCTCACTGTGGCCTAAGATGATTCTTATTACCTTCCATTTACCATCAGCTCATCATGTGCACACAGTCAACGAATGCAACTCAGCTGACAAACATAAATTCACTATCTAAGCAAATTTCACATCTACTAAAACCAGTCCAAGGCTGAAGTTTCAACTAATCCCAGACTTTCACCAAGAAAACTGGAAGCACTGCATAACAGAATAACTTAATCTTGTATTGTATTTCCCCCTCCTTCCTTCCCAAAATGAAAGATTTCTTCTTCTCATGTTTCTTTTACATCTACCCGTCAGCAGCAGCATAAATACTGGAATATTTTAAGTATCAGAAAAGGTTCTTGGATTTCTCTTGTTCATAACCTAATTTCTAACATATGCCAAAAACTCCTACCATGATGCTTAAACCATTGAACGTTCATAATAACAACAACTTAAGCTCAGAGGGTTATATTAAAGCATAATATAATCACACCCTTGTTCTGCTATGTACAGGCACCTATTAAGAGAAAATTAATGCATTAATAATTTATGTAGAATAAAAATAAATTTTAAAAAATCTTTTTCTTGGGAAAGACTCAACAGTCAGGAGCACTGATTTCTTATTGGGACTCTCTAAATGCTTCTAAGATAAAAAAACACTTCTAAAGGTGAAAAGACGAGTCAGTAAATTAAGCAATGTAACAAAGTCATTATTTGCTCAGTAAACTGAAATAAAAACTATTAATTGTAAGATATGCAAAGCTAAGATGTACTTTTCAAGCTACCCAATACTTCAGTAGAGAACTAAATTTTCATTTCCTTGTTTTTCCAGCTGCTAAGTTTTCTGGGTAAAGTGTCCTCCCTGATTACGCTTTTCAATTAATTTTAGCTATGGAAAGTGTGAGCTCAATCCACTCAGCTGATACCAAGATTGAAGTGTGGAATAAAACACTTCTTTGCTCACATTAAATTATTAATAATTTTTACAAAGATAACTAGAATGTTTAGAAAAAGGTTTCCAATTTGGCAGATCTCACTTATCTTTTGTTGTCTAGCAAGTGATAAAAATCAATGAAAGCCTCTTTTTTCTCTGCAGTGACAGATGGAAAAGAGAAGATTAAACAAGCAGTATCCTTCCTGTGAATCTGAGATTTGCAGATATGAAGTTCTACACGAGTCACTACTTGCCACTACTTTCATAAGGGTTGAAATCTCATTGTCTGTTGGATAACTCATAAAGCCATCCACTTACTTTAATAGTATATATTTGGTATACATGATCTAGAAATCAACAAATGATAAAGGGCAGAAAGAACACAACTTTTTGTCGTGGTTTGGTTTGTCCTTGGAATTTCACCTTCCCCCTGCCCACTGTGTGTGGGGGGGAGGGGGAATTAGGTAGCTAGGTAACTAATGTCCTAGTACAGGAGTACCAGCAGAGCTGCATTATTATGCTAATGCATCATTTTGTCTCCAGGGAAACGGGAAGGTTTTGTAACACTGGGAGGAGGTCTAGAGGTATTCAGGAGCTGGTGGGGGTGGCCAGAGCTGCCGGCGCACCGGAGCTACAGGGAGCGGTTTGGACGCTCTCTCTTCGTAGCTGTGCTGTTGGCATAGCTGGAGTCTCTTGCTTGAATTCCCATTGGAAGGAGACGGAACACTATATCACTCTGCATTGCAGCCAGCGGGAAAGAGTGAGTTTTCCAGCGTTTTGGGAGCCG
>JAWMRA010000001.1:42595407-42623815 GCA_035584735.1 Pseudotriccus pelzelni | reverse complement strand
TTAATAGTTTATGTCAATACATTTATACCTTTTAATAAAGGGCTGTTATTCCTTCCTGGCCATAATTTAATTTTACCCATGTCTCATTTAAACTGAGACACTTTTGCACATGTATCAAGCTCTATAACCAAATAAATGCACAGAAGAGTTGTTCTGCTTTACAAGAAGAGAAATGAAGTGATTCTCTTTCATTTTTTATTTGATTTCCGTATGTTCACTTCAATCTCTGTCTAAAATACCGTCATCTCACTCAGATTTTATTCAGTTCTCCAAAGACTTGGTCAGTCTGTGCACACACACTGCAGCTGAGGGACAACAAGTTCAGTCAGTCTGAACTAGTTTCCTGCTCTTTTATCAACTGCTGTTGTCACCTGCTGTATTTGCTCTTTTGATATCACTTTCAAAGCTTTTTTAAAATAACTGAACATTGCAAAAATATTATGTGCATTAACTTATACTATTACGGAAAATGCTACAGTTGGGCATCAGAAACGTATTACAGCTTTATTAGAATAGGAGCTACAGGTCCCCAAAACCACCAGAGATTATTGTACAAGTATTAGAAATAGGTAAGGAAAAAGTACAATGCTCTATGAATTTACCACATTTAAACTTTGATGTATTGATCTATTTCTTGGATAAGTATTAAAATGTACACAATTCAACTAATGTGCTGTTTTGACAAAATTCAAAAGTAACAAGGTGTGACTGGAATCTCGGAATGTAACATCCTGTGTGTCCCTTTGGGTGTGATGAAGAATTCAACTGGCAGACATCCCTTCAGTGCCACAATAACACTCAAACTGGCAAGAAAAACAGATTTTGGTTTTAAACTGTTTTTCAAAACTGATGGAACTGTCATATTAAATATTAAAATTACAAGAAATGCCAAAAGGCAGCATCAGTCCATAAGAAGAACTGCAAAGGTTTCAAAGAAGCCCCAATATGACTCATGCTGTCTTCCCAAGCAAGAGTGGCAGAACCACGTCCTACCACATGAAACAAGAAGTTTGTTGAAGCAATTAGTAATCAAGAATTCTGGTTTTTCCTTTTTTTTAAAAAAAGTGAAAGCACCTTGAAGTAAATCAGTAAGCTTAGAGGACACAACGACTTAAGACCTGATGCCCTCCACCCAGTAGACTACATCCTATCTGAACTTCCATGCACAGCTGTGCTGTTTCACTGCTATCAGATCCATTCCAGTAGGAAATTTATTTCTTACATTACAAATGTCAAGAATTTGGCAGCTTGCAACAGACAGGTTAGACAGCACAAGACCCATGCCTTTGAGAAATCCACCATTCCAGATAAGGATCCAAGGTCAGGATTTCATTTGCATTAATTTTATTGGGTTTTTCACATTCATATGACAGACTACTGGGGCACATTTGCAGAGTATGTCTGAACATTCATATTTAAACTTTATTAAGGAGGGACACTTCTGTGATAAACCAATTGTCCACACTTAAAATTTAAAAAAAAACCAATGTATATAGTAAGAATGACACTACTCTGCTATCTATAAATTAAAAACTGCAACCAAAATTGTTTGAAAGGGTAATTACATGGCAATTAAAATTTTTTAATTTAATTTCAGGTTTTATCTGTAATACTAAGTCAGTTTTTAATTTTATTCTTGCGCTATTTTGAAACATTATCATTATTTTCTTTTGTTCAATTCAGAATGATCTTTCTCTGTCTTTTAAGGGATCTTAAAAAGTAAAAGCCAGAAACAGAGGTTTGTTAGTGTTTTCATTCCAAGTAGCTTCCTCCTACTCTCATCTTCCCCCATGCAGCTGCTCCATCACTTGCAATACAAACAGGTGTAACTGCAACTTCCCATGGCAGTGGAACATAATCATGATAAGTCACCAGTACCTCTGGTTTATGCAGTGCTCAGATGAGGCTTACACTGACATTCCACATTGCTACACGTAATTCTTTGTGCACTGCAAAAACCTGGGATACCTAAACACCAAAAACAGTTTTTAAAAGCAGTCCCTTGAACACTGAGCATTTTATTCACAGAGCTCCCAACTGACTTCTTCAGGCACTTTGATTTAGAACTCCTTGTCTGGGAAAGTAAGAATGACATTCCTCTGTCCCACTAAGTGTCCCTACTGCAAGTGTCCAAACTAGGTCACATCACACAGGCTACCTCTGCAGTGCAAAGAAACCACCATTCATCCATCCCAAAGGGTTTTTAAGGTATCTATGTCAGGAAGCATCGTAGAAGTGCTTATTCCTCTCTACAAGCTATAAATGAAAGCTCAAGCAGACTAACCCAGAGGACATCTAAAGCTAGGCAAAATGAATCCCAAGGGTTTTAAATATTTCAACGTGACTCATTTTACATCCCAGTTCAACAGAAAAGGTAAAACACTTTACTTTCTCTTTAAGCATTCAAGATCCACTTTTCATTTTACTCTACCACTCAGCTTTAACAGAAAACCTTCAGGTGTCATCAATCCCCACACTAGCTCATACAAATAAAAAAGTTATCAACACTATTCCAGAATCTCTGCAATCTTGTATTTCTCAGGCTTTGGCATTTCTGGATTTCTCACCACTTGGCCTTTGGTAGTGCTCTTTCAATTTGACCTACATATCTAACAAAAAATGGCATGAACTGTTTTCCTATTAGTCTTCCAATCATGTTTCCCTGAATCTCTGATTTTTTATTGTTTGGAAGAGACTTGGTACAACTACGGAATTTATAGGGTCAACATATACACATTTCAAAAAAAGCAACCAACAAACCAACCAAGCTCAGAAAACCAACATGTTGCAGTACTTCAATAAAACAAGCAGTAAGCTCTTTCCCAAAAAGTTCATGGCTTAAAAATGTTATAAAACCAGGGAAAGATCTGCAAACATGTCTAGTTATGGCAAGAGGCAGCATAATGCCCAGTAATGTTTCACAGGCCCTCTTCTGGGGAAAAATGTCTTTTACAATCAGCTCATTCTAGTCCAGGAGCCTACTTAGTTATTTGAAGTTTTCGTACCTTTCCAAAACCTGATAAAAATCTTGGTGACATTCACATATTGTCCATGTAGTCTCCCAACATTAATTAGCAGAGCAATGAAATCTCATTCACAGTCCCATTCACACACTTCTCCATCTTACCTGGAAGAGTTATTCTAAGCTATTTTGCTTCTCATTTAAATCCTAAACAAAGTTAAAATGCTTTATTCCATGCATTGGAATTTACCACTGAGAAAGAACAAATTGTCATACATATTCAGGAGACATGACAGTAAAAACTGACCAAGAAGGTGGGCATGTGAGGCCTATATGGATTCGTGTCAAGTAATGAGATCTGCTACTTTTCAGTAACCCTTTTTTTATTTTTATTATTATTATTATTATTATTATTATTATTTTGAAATGTTCCATACCAGCTCCCCAAGAGAAGTCCTCTCGGAGTAGTTGTAAGTTGAGATGAACCTTTGGAGACTATCTAGTCCAAACACTGCTCAAACCAAGGTTAGCTAGAGAAGGCTACTCAAGAAGGAACCCAGCTTTTGATATGCAACATTTGGTGACTGCACAGTCTTCCTGTGCAACCTGTTCTAGTGTTCAACCACTCTCACAACGAATGGTTTTCCCTTGGGTTTAAATAGAGCTTTTTGTATACGAATTTGTGTCCATTGCTTTCTCTCCTCACTGGGCATCACTCAAAGGACTCTGGTTCCACCCAATTTATGCTAATCTCCTAACACAGGAGGTACTCCAAGCGCTCAATCACCTCTGGTGGTTCTCCATCGGTCTTGTCTCTGGTATGTCCATGTCTTTCTTGTACTGGAACAAAACAGCTGAGAAGCAGTGACTACTAAATCAGAAATCACTTTCATACCCAAGACTCTCAAATATATATGTCCTCAAAAATGCCTTAACTTTGGCACAACAGCAGTAGATCATGTGTCTCTTCAGGTGTTACCATCACCAGCCCACACTGAGCCCATCTCAACTCACAGAGTCTATACAGGCATACTTTCCACCAACTGCTAACACATGATTATTGTTTCACTGACATTCTGTTATAAAGCTTAAAAATCAGAACAATGCAGCAGTTCCAAACATTGCGTCTAGAGCATATATGAGCTGGTCAGTTATTCAAATAGTTCTATTCAATTAGCTTGCTCCAAAAATAGAGCACAGCAGATGACTTACCCTTTGAGCTTTGTCTTTTAACTCCTGATCTTGAGCTAAGAAAGCTTGCATCCTCTTTTGGATGTCTGTAAGTTTTTCAGGATTAATTCTGGTTTAAAAAAAAAAAAAAAAGAAAGAAAAGTTCGTTTTAATTATTAGAACATGGCAAAATAAGCACCTATTAAGTTCTCGGGAGTATCTTCATATTTTTTGCATTGCTTTAAAATGCATGAAGTTATTACCACTCTGAAACAGCAGAGAACGGACTCATATTAATGAAGCATACACTCAAACAGATAATACAGAAAAGACAAATGGCAGCTCAGACTTTTTATTCAGACACAGTTTTCACTGAAGGTGGTGAATCTTCTTCCAAAGCAAAGCAGAAATGAGCAGAAAAGAACTTGTTGATTTTACAAAACCAGTGAAAAAATACAGAAGCAGCATAATGAATTACAGTACTACTTTAAACAGGGAATAAAGTCTTCATAAGGAAATTGTCAGCATTTTTAAAAGGTTAAGAAAGATCTACTGTGCTGGGAATACATAAATTTAAGTATTCTTAGAAAGAACAGCCAGGTGAGCAATAATAAAGAACATTGAGATTAAACAGGTTGAAGAGCTTCTCAAGATTTTGATCAAGTAAATAAAGAACAGTGGCTGTACTACAGAAAATGCCATTAAACCTAATAAAAAGATATGCAGGTCTTCTCCCAGATTCTGGATTTTTACACTTATTCCAGTGATACCTACATTATTGCAGTTTTATTTGCCCAGATCTTTCCTCATCTACTTCTGGTTTTGATCTGCTAGTGCCATGCAAGTGTATCATATGACCTACCAAACATGGTAGGAGGTCACCCCTCAAGCAGAGGTCAAAGATGCACAACTACCGTATTTCTTAATCTGACTCTGGCTGCTGTGTGCCATGTCATGCCATGCTGTACACCAAAACATAGTCTCTGCTGAAGGAAGTCACGGTGAAAGGAAAAAAAAAAAACAAAACAAAATCATACCTCTTCGCATAGCAGTAGGTTGGTCTAAAAAATATGAGTGATGAAAATAATATGCAAGAAATATTTTACAGTCTTTTTTTAACATGATTATGATCATCTATTATTCTTACTAAATATGAAAAGCATAGATATCAAACTTGATTTTCTCATTATTTTAATTTCTTAACTCTGTTCAGATACATCCAAGGGAAAACTGCAGTGTATACAAGCTCTCTTTAGCTACAGTTTTAATGAAAAGATCAAAAAACTGAGTTCCATTTTCCAGCCAGCCTATAATTGGCTCTAAAAATGTAACGACATAAGAAAAGAAGAGGCATGAAAAACTGAGTGGAGGACAAACTGACCAACGGGAAAGAAACGGAAGATGTCATATTTGGTGTCAGCAAAGCATCTGGCAGTTGTACGTTCTCATAAACTAGGGAAACAGTTTACATGAAATCTTGTAGCAATGCAAAGTGGCCGTGTAGCTGTACTCAGAGAGTAGCTGAGTGCACCAATACTCACTGTTATCACTGTCACACTCAAAATGCACACCAAGTTACCTGGACCCACTATTATTCATTATTTTCTACAATTTCATCATTGTAGGAATTAATTACGCAGTTGATTCAGAAAGGTCATGACAAATTGGAGAAATAGTCTAGAACTAAACAGAAGACAGATAAGAGAAACAAAAATGATAGCAGGTATAAAAAAATATAGAGGGACACATTAAAGACATAATTGTTTAATCTGCAAAAGAAAATAAGAGAAAGAGCACGATAATGTTCAATTACATAAAAAGTAGCTGCAAAGAGTAAGAGAATCCATCGTTTTCCATATATTCTTGGCACAGGACAAAAGAAATACTTCACTTAATATACTTAAAGCTTATCAGACAACAGAAGAAAAAATGTTAGTGATAGGAACTGCTGAGTATAGACAAGACCTCTTTGAGAAATTGTGAATATATTAATTGGCATCTGATAAGAATGATTTGTGCAGCTCATCCTGCCTTTGGGAATGGCAATGGAATAGGAAAACTCTCAAAGACTTTTTCCTTGTACAACACTACCAAAACTAACTAATTTCCCTGGTTTGTCCAGCTCCAGGCAATTCAAGCACTTTATCAAGATTGTCATTGACTCATCACACATTATTCTTGTAGAAAGAAGGCTGAATAACAGGCGGGCCATTGGTCACTTACTTGATTTCACTGATAGGTACTTTCCTCTGTGCCAGCTGCTCCACCATGCCTTTTTCTTCTGAGGGCAGCAATACTAACAAAGCTTCACCACCTTCTTTGTATCTGATCAGACGGGGAGGAAAAAAAAAAGAAACCTCAAGCAAACACTCAAAAATTACTTTTTTTGTTGATGTTTTCAATAACCAGTGAGAATTTACATTAGCTTCCTTATAAGCAGTCCAAAGAACAGACAAAAATCCTCACTTAACCAAAGGAAAAGAAGCAAATCAGTTAAGTGACTTGCCACTACCTCCACCTGAGCTGACTTCAAAACTACACCTAGAGTCCTAAACATCTGGGCCCATGATATCAATTAAGATCAGTGGATCTGGGCCCATGATATCAATTCAGATCAGTGGATCTTTTCTTCCCTCGATTTGAAGTATCAGTGGCAACCAAATGGCACTCGATCAAAGCTTACAGTACTAGAAGATCCAGCTACTTGCATCCACCCTTTACTAATAGGCGAGGCTTAACATTGGTAAAAACTGATTCTCCTTTTCACATACTGCAAGTCAAAGAAGGGAAAAGAACAACTCCTCCTTGCATGTTCAATAAAAGCTACTCTTCTAACAGGTCACAGAGGCATCACTGAAAGAAAGGCATACAAACAGGAACGCTTTCATTTACAGAAGCAGTTTCCAGGTGCAAAAGAAAATATACAATCAGATTGAACCAGCGAGAATGTACCTAGAATTCATTCTTCAGTGCACTTAACAGCTGTATCAAATGTAAATGAGCTGGTAATTACTCAAGATACATGGTTGGCAAAGATATAAAAATTCTGCTACTTTATTCTCAAAGCATCTTCTTGTTCGCTTTCTTCTTGCATAAGAAAATTTCAGTTCCTACTTCCGGCAAATTCAGTGACTTAAGGACTCTTATGTAGAAAAAAATACCCAAGGGCATTACTACACAAACAACACAACAGTTGCAAGTTCTACTGAACAAGCAGTAATGATGAGCTTGCACGCATTATCAAAGTCTGTATCTACTGTAACACACTGTTTCTACATTTATATTTACATATTTATGTTTCTTCCTTTATTGTAAGAGTACAGATTGATAGGACAACATTGCACAAAGTCCTTCATTACGAAAAAAAATCCAACTAAATTTCAGAAATATGCCAAAACTGGGCAGAATCTGACGGATGAGAACAATGTGTAGGACAAAGCAAAACAAGGGTGGTAAGTTACCATGTAGAGCAGCTTTAAACTCTCTTTTCTAAAGAGGCCTGAGAGCGCAGAAGGATGTTCTCAGGCACACCAAACAAGAATCATACCTAAATCATATCTAAAAAAGTCATTTCAGGTGGAATATAGGGAGCCCACATTTCTCCAAGCATAAACAGTTGGCAAAAACAGTACCACAAAATTGTTTGAAAACTATAAACACTATCTGTCACAGCACAGTAAGCAATGCAAGCAGCAACAAAATCTGCAGTTAAAACAGTCTGACAGCTTTTATTACAGCTTTCTGCTTTCATTTGATGAATTTGAAAAATCACAACAAAATGCTCTTGGATGCCTGAGATTTTTTCCCCCAGTGCTCTCTCTGTACATGATGGGTTTGGAAACTGACTTTTAAAGGTAATTTACAAATGTTTAGTAGATGTTTTCATCATGAAATTTTTAACCCTTACGTTCTAGATTTTGAACTTTTACAAGGAAATAAAATTGATACCAGAGGAGAGTCTCTGTCACATACTAACATCATGTAAATTTGCTGGTTATGCATGGATTGATAAGAGTGCTTCGGTACCATACAAAAACTGTGCTGACTTGATCCATTTCATCAGGAGACCCAAAATGTTCTTAATGCAGAAATATCAACTTGTAAAATCTTCCTTAAAAAGGGTTCTAAAGCAACACATATGCTTGGTTTAAGGCAATTTATTATCTTTTCCAACAGCACAAGAGGATGTAAGTCACAGCTGACCAAATAACCCATGAATGTTTGTGCCCTTTATACAATAATATGTTGTTTGGTTGGGAATGACTTGCTTACATAGACCAAGTACACCTTTTAAGAAAGCTCTGTATATTTCAGCCCAACCAAATTCCACATGACATATCCACAATGCCTGTCAGACACAGTCACTACCTGAACAAGCAATGAAATCCTGGAAAGCCACTGAACTTTAGACGACTTCGCATTTTATTGTAAAAACTGATAATCGTAATATTAAGAGAGCTAATTATTCATCAAAAGAACCTTAGCTCTCAGAACACCGTTAGAAAGAAGGATGAAAATATTCTCTTTTATCTACCAGAGAGGAACACAGAGATAATACTGCTGCCAATACCAGTCTCACCTCTTTAGAGTACAGAATAACACGCAGTTCTGCTCTTTTCCTCAAAGCAGACGATACTAAAGGAAAGGATTCCAACAAAAGCTTTGTGAACGATCTGATATCTGGAAAGGATGTCTGTTTAGTCTCTCAACAATCTTCACCATTTGTCAAGAAGAAAAGTCTTGACTGTACTATATAAACCCTTAAGAGGGATGATTTGTTCAGATTTCTTCAAGTTAGCCAAAGGCACGAAGTGATTTGTGTAGTTTTGTTGTTTGTGGCGTTTCTTATTGCAGAGTGTCTGACTTAGCATTCTTAAATTGCTTCATTATCATATCTCTTTTATTCAGTGTGGAAAACACTGTGAAGGGCCAGTGTCATACAAATCACAGAAAAAATACTCATCAAGGGTCAGAGAGCGCAGATATCCTCTCTACAAGCCACAAACCCAAACTCTGGAATGCTACAGTACAGGAAATTTCATTCCACATTTGTTTTGCTTTTATAGCTTTTCTGCAGTATCCACAAGAGCACTCTGAAAACAGGATGCAGGATCACATAAACCTTCATTCTGACCCTTAAAAAGTGGTCTTGTAAGTGCTAAACTCATTATATGCTGAGTCAGTTGTCTTTTCAGAAAGTACAATCCTAAAGGCATATCTCATAGATAATGCACAAAAAGAAAACAAGCATTATATCTGGTATCTATGGACAACAACTATTTCACTGTTTACATTAAAACTTAAAAGACTTTATGTGCACAAAATAGCATGGTAGCTAAGTAAAGAAACAATCACATGAAAACAGACAGAAAAGTGACAGAGGTTTTCAAACACCTACCAAGAAGGAAAAAAAAAAAAAGAAAACAAACAAATCAACATATAAATATTTCTCAGAGCTACGCCTTCAGAAATTCCAAGGGACTGAAAGACATCTGGTAGCTATTGATGCAGTGAAATGCTTTTCCTTATATATTTTGGAAACATTCTCTTTTAAATGCCAATAATTTAAATGTATTTGAAGCTAAGGAGGAACAGATTTGCCAATTTTTATCCTAAGCATGTGATTTAAAGCAGACAGTTTAATAATAACACTGTTCTTCAGAGCTAAATTAATACATTACAGAATTAACAAAGCTAAAAACAAAACAATCTTAAGTACCATCTGGGAAGGTTTGTATCTATTCACTGTCCCCAGTGGACATTTAGGTAAAGAAAGCAAAATGCAGCCTATAAAAAAGCAGTTGTAGTTCGGTAGAGTATTATCTTATTCCCTAAAAAAGAAAAGAACAACCTCGTAATGTGCTAGTCAGAAAATTATGGTGTTAAAGATAAAAAGGGAGGCTGCAGTGGAAAATTTAAGTTTTCCAAAGTGCTCTCTCAGTGTCTTTCACACTCAAAGCTTCTATATTGGCAAGCAAGCAACTGAAAACTGGCATAAACAGTAATGAAAAGAAAACACAGATCTGCTCAAAATTTCATCACAATGCCTAAAACATAGGAGAAAAGAACATTCCTCAATATGCTACAGGAATGAAATTCTCCACAAAAACAAACAGAAGAACATTTCCGTAATTATTTTCAGCAGACAGATAAAACCTTTATAGATAATAAAGGAATGAAGAATCAATCTCAGCTACCATAACTCTTCAGCAGGACTACTCCTTCTGCAGATGAGAAGATATTAGGAGAAGTTCCCTCCACTCCTGCCAACTGCATCCTTCAAGCTAAAATTATCACCATCACATCAAAACCAAACATCTGTCCTAAAATGCTAATTCACTCTGGTGATTTATTATTCACTAAGTATGCACTTCGACTCTGCTAAGAAAAGCAAATTAAAAATCTCAAAGTAATCAAACTTTCTTGGACTGTGTAGTAATTGATAATATTACTTATCTTGTCATCTCCTCAAGGTGACCAAGAAACTAGAGCAGGAACTCATCTTTGCATTGTGATTTTAACAGTCGCTAGGATACGTGACACAATTCATTCCAGTTCTATGGAAAATTGCATCTTACTTGAAGGAAGTTTTTTGGGGAAAAGAAATTCATATACTTTTAGTTCATATCTGCCTTATTTTCTAGCATCTTCTAGCTTCAAATACCTATGAAGAAGGCAAGTAACTTCTCTGCAACTCAATCTTAACTTACAAGTGAGGAACCTTAGCACTATAAAGAGTAGGAATCTTACATTTAAACTGACCGCAGGTGAGAAAAAGGAAGATGCTTACAATCAAGGGAAAGCACCAAAGGCAGGACAAGAAGGAAGTGGGATAAACTATTTAGGACAATGTAGTACTGGCTAATTAGAAGTAAAGAAAAACTGTTGAAAAATGTTAAGAACACCATTTTCATAGCAAAGAAACACAAAGTGTTGCCAAATAGTTTCATTTCATACTAAAAAAGTCAAATAAAGCACTAAAATCAAGAGGATAGTTCACTCATCATGACAGAATCTATCTTAAACTTCTGCTAAAAAACAGTGAGCCAACAGCTGGTATCAAGCATGAAGAAGTACCATGGCAACAATCCAGTGAAGACAGACAGAAAAAAACGCTTTTCATACAGGCCAAATTGACACTCAACTGTTGCCTAATCTCACCTATCTTAAGGTACACCCTTAATCAGATCCAGCCAACAGCTGCATCCACCCCTGCAAAATTATTAAAGCAAACAATATTACCATTATCACAAAGGCAATAGATAAAATAGATAAATAATAGATAAAAACGTACTGCAGTTATTAATCAATTTCTCCTTGCCGTGCAGCTGCAGTTGAGCTTCTTCCAGCTACATCTGGAGTAATTCCACATCCTTGCCATGACCATTGTAACATACAGATCAGTCAAACGCATCACATTTTAACTGTCAGTGACAGAAGAGTTACAGTGATACCAGAATAAAATAGGAATAGGAACCAACTGATTGATGGTCATCAGGCACCAGCGTTTTGCTCCAAGGCAGACATTCAGTAAGAAAAAAGGCACAGAGGGGAAACTGTAAGGATAACCTGCATGGGTATGCAGATCTTACAGGAAACGTTATACAGGTTGTCTTGAACAGATGTATCACAACATGTTTCCCTAACATCTGTATTTCAGAAGATGTAAGTTGATGCCAAATTTCAAGAGAGTTAAAGGCAGTATATCTCCTTCGTTTGGCAAGAAAAAATGATCTATTTTAAAAACTGGCAAAGAAGAAAACTGAGATGATGAGATAATCATAGAAGTTGGGGGAGGAGGGTTGCAGAGATAAAGATACTTACATAACAGTTTCCTGAATTGGAATACTTCTCATTACAGAAAACGCAATACAAATGAAGTGATAATGTTTCTGAACATAATTACGGTTTCCTGCACGTTTGTGTGTGGTAAGTATAAATTCTGTTATACTTTGGAGTCACACATCTACCACCATACTCAAAAAAAAAAAAAAAAAAAAGGTATATTGTGGGTTTTTTTAATCTGTAACTTAAATGGGACTTGATTAAAGATCTAATTTTAGCCTAACTGGGTTGGTATGGATAGCATCAACATGCACTGTCATCTCAACTGTCAAAAGACACAGAAGGAAGTAAAGGTATCCCTGCAAAACTTGCGAGCTGAAATCAAAGCTCATTCCTAAAAAGTCTTGCCTTCCAAACCAATGAGCCACCTTCAGATACTTTAGCATTGCAGAAACTTTCCACAGTAGATCCCTTCAGCGAAAGGAAGTCGGGCACCAAGGAAGCCAGATCAACTTCTCAACTGTCTCCTTCTCACCCAGATCAAATCTGGAGATTTACCAGAAACAAGCAAGAGACTGCTCTCCTTAAAACATTACAGTCAGTAAGTTAAGCATTTGGGATAGCATCAAAACCAATGTGCATTTTAATACACCCTAATTATGTATTTTCTCTCTTCTTCCGATGTTGTTCCGATGGACCTTTTCTTCATTGTACATGGTTGCCACACAATTAATACAAAACTATTTAATAGTCACATTGACTGTGAAATAAAGTTATTCACCATAAAACACGATCATTTGTTCACTACGCACCATTCACACTCTTCTCTAAACAGAAGTATTCTGGACCACTTGATTTTGCAACAATCATGTTCTTTCAGACTTTGCATATAATTTTAGTTTCCATAAAGAATCCAGAACAAGACAATTCCATCATGTGGAAAATTTGACGAGCAAAATACAAAAAGCACAGACTCCAGCTTCCAGAGCAAAGATTTACCTCTGCAAAGACTGAAAAAACATGGCAGTGAATTGTTAGCTAATAACCTAGCAACCATGTGTAATATATGATGGATTAGAAAAAAAAGTTTGAGTCAGTCAAGTCCTATTATTTCCAGCATCTAATTTCTATTTAATTTTTAAATTATTTTCAACTTTTTTATAAAATAACTACAGTAGTGAAGGAAACATTTCATTGATGCAGGCATTTGTGTTGTACTCTTTTAATATGAAGGAACAATATAAGACATCTATAAAAATATATTCAAAACATATCAAAATGGACAGTTTTATTCTGAATAGATCTGTTTCAATCTGATATACATACAAATAAATCTGTTCACCCACACACTTTCCTTCAACAAAGAGAAACTAATATCCATATCTACCCCTAAGGCCTTCCACAGAAACACAATAATTCATATTTTGTTTTAAAATTCAATTATTAAATCTGACTAGGTAATCTACCATTTCTAAACATTTTTCCTTAAAAAAGCAACAGTTTTAGGTCTCCAATAGCGGGTTCAATTCAGGCAAAATTTTGTTTCCAATTATATTACCTTCTGGGCCTTCTGGCATGAGGAGGACTGGTAAAATTTAAGCTTCAAATCAAGAAAATGTTATTTTTCCAAGCCCAAGAGCAAGAAAAGTTTTATCCACTGTTTATCATATCTTCTACACTGCCATGTTTCTGTCATAATACAGTAATTTGTTATTCTATTTTTTTTAATGAAAAATGATCACAAAAAATAAGTGCACATTGGAATTTCTATCCCATCTACAGGATCACTTGACTCTTTCTGTAATAAATATTTTTCTGTAAAACAACTAAACTTTAGCAAGATATCTGTGTGGACTGTGAACTGAAACAGTGCTGTACCATTAACAGCAAGTCCTACCAAAGCAGCCCAAAAAAAATTACAAGATATCAGAAAGTGTGTTTGCTATTCACAGCTGAGCAAACACAGCTGACAGCCCGCATTCACTGCTGGGTCCTTGATTCAGCCAGGGAGAAGAGCTCTTTCCCATGAGTTGTGAACAGTCAGACATCCCAGAGAGGACTTAAAACAAGCAACAAAACGTGAATTGGCTTTGGTTTTTGGTTTTGCTTTAGGTCACTTCTAATGGTTTGTTCACTTCTGTTTCTCCATTGCACAGACCTTAGTTCAGTATCCCCAAAAAATTATCAGTAAATATTGCTATTAAGTCAGAGATTGCTTCACAGTTTGTTTTTTCTTTTCCTCTGACCATTTAATATCCTCTTCCTTCTGCTGTCCAGACAGTAGCCCACTTCTACCTATTGCCAAGTTCCAAGAACCAACTGGGTTTTATTTGTACCACAAAACCGCAATCCCCTTCATTCGGTCATACTGGGTCAGTGTCCCCGTTTGCCAGATCTTGTCACAAGAAATAATGGACAAGAACAGGTAGTTGCTCACCAACCCTGTCATGCTAGTCTTACAATAAATTGAATTCAAAAAGGCCTTGAGAGGTTGTGGGATCCTCCAGCCTAGACTGGAAGCAATCCGTTTTCCACTGCAGTTGTGTCCACTCTACTGAGTTAAAATACATGTGCTTACTCATTTTTTATTGCAGCTTACGGTATAGCTTCACGTCAGCAGGTAATAACCTTTGCCACTTAATCGTTCAGTGTACAGGAACATTCATACCATTCCACTATTAAAAGAACTCTAACAGATAACACAGTGCCAGTCGGTATAACTGCAGCATCACAGGCCACTGTCAAGAATGTAGCTAGGATACAGTGTTTAATTTTAGAGAATTTAATAATGCGAATTGCAAGTTAAATGTGGTGTCAACAATTTCTTGTGACCTCCACTAGCAGCTATTTTTACTCAGCTTGAGCGAGGATGATGACTTGACTGCAATATAATATGAAATGGTCTTAATACTGCATTTATTTTTAAAGAAAAAACAGTAAAAGTGCTTCAGTGGGTCTTAAAATTAAAAAAAAAAAAAAAAAAAAGAAGAAATACAGCCAAACAAAGAGCTGTCATCTTGGCTGTGCTGTTTATTCAGGACCCAAGACACGTATCCCTGAGATATTTTTCCCAATTACAAAAAAAAAAAACCAAAAAAAACAAGCCTCCACCATTGAAAAAGGTACCATTAAGTCACTCGCACTTTTAAGTGCTTTATTGACACGTTACTCTTTATTAGTCTCACTTTCACACATATAATGTGCAATTACTTAAGGAGATCCCCAATGATCATTAATGAGCTTCAAAGCATTATACTTCATGACAGTATAAGATGATATATGACCTGCTCCTTTAACCTTTCCATAATTTGACATGTGCATGTGTTCACTAGTACTCCCAAGGCATCAAAAAACCCATAGAACTTAATACCTCTTTGACTCTAATCATCATACCAGCCAGTACAAAGATGGCAGGCAACAGAGGATACTGCTTTGGGAAGATGGACTTTTATTATTCCAGTTCTTTTCAGAGCATAATTTACTAAAAGGAAAAAAACCACAGCAGAGCTAGACAGAATTTGCATGCCTGTATGCACACTATGTTTAACAACAACAACAAAATTACAATTACTTTCCTAAATCAGTTTAAGCACCTAAGAAACCTAGCCAACTACCCTGGATTACATCCTTTCAGAAGTCTAAGCCAGTCAGACCTAAATCTTATATACAGCTCTGGACATACCACAGATAAAAATTACAGAGCAAAGAGACTTATTTCATTTAACATTCCACTCTTGGTGTATTTAAAAAAGATTCCTGACAGAAAAATCACTCAACTCAAGTAACAGCTTTTAATAGTCTCCTCTGAAGGAAAAAAAAATTAAAAATTAAGTGGAGGGAGGAACTTAGGAAAGAAATTAATTACTGATACGTACCAGGATTTAGGTACATCCAAAGTAAAGATATTTACACATGAATAAAAAGACAAAATAAACTTTTTGGTGTCTTGTCTCATCAGTGCAATCATGCCTGAAAGAAATATATCCCTATATGTTTTCCTCATGCCATAGAACTTAGAATTATGATTGAAAAAACAGTTAAGGAAAAAAATGAGCATCAATGTGCCCCAAAAATTATTATCTTCTGCTGTCCTCTAGTGGTACTGTAACTTGTTTCACAAAACTGACCAAAGAATACTTTCAACTATTGGCTTCATAGGTTATAGAATAGAAAGCATTAATAAAAAATTTAAAAATGGAAGAAATTAATTTTGCAGGCTATTGCTATACGAAGCTTTTGTTTAGAGTTTTTGAAACCAAAACCAACAGGAAAACACTTTGATCTAGTATTTTAAATCACAGACTTTTTAAAGAGAATGTGTGGTAAAAATATATTTATTTATGGCACTGCCAATGATATTGTCAGTATTTCAGAATTTTACTGAACCAGTAAAGACTTCAAATAAATACTTTAAAAGCATTTGGCTGAAACAGCTTCCAATGACTCCAATTCTAGCATACCTTTCAACTTTACAGGAAAAAAACAAAGCAAACAACCCAACTCCACTCAATATATGTCAACTTTACTACAAAATAAAAGCATTACTGGACAACACCCAGATTTTATTGATCTTACTTTACCATAAATCAAAAATGCAGGAGTTCTATTTTATCCTATTGAATAACAAAGTGAAATGCTACTTAGGGAACACAGTGGTCCAATCCACTTAAAATTCAACCATTATTTTTCATCTTAGACCAAGCTTTGCAAAACTGTAAAACAGATCTGGAAACATATCCATGATTGTTAGTCAAAGGTTTTTCAGCCCCATCCCCAACACAGTTTCTCTCCTAACTTTCATATTTACCTTTGTATCATTAAATAATTTTATTTTAAAAGTAAACAGTATGTGGCATCTCAATTTTAATTACAGTTTAACACAGCCTCTAAATTAGCAGAGATATTTAATTTAGCTGTCACTCCATGCAATTATACACTCTCTTAACCCATGAAAATTTGTAATTATCTCTAACCTCATTAATAAAGACTACCAAACTGCAGTTCAGTTCATTTTTATCAAGTTTCTAGAAGAAACACAAGCTTCTCATACTAACTGCAGCTATTGAAAACAACTGAAACTTCCTACTCAACACTCAGATTTCACTGAGAAGTACACTCTCAATTATCCACATCTAAAACTGCATTAGCATATTTACTTCGTGCACAGTATTCACTTAAAATCATTAGGCATCTGCCTTGCTTTATTTTCAAAGATTTATTTCATGCCATTAAGTTTCCTGAACGAATTTCTTTCTTCTTTCCAGGACTGCTTTAACTTAAAGATGGAGAAAGCCTGTATGTTTCTTCAAAATAAATACTTAGTATAGCCGGAACCTGTCTTGACTTTTGTATCAGATTAAGAAACAGAAAATACCCATGAAGCTCTTCCTACAAAAGGAATTTGTTTCACTATCAGTCACCGTCCTGCCAGCTCAAACAACTTGCTTTGATGTACTCCCAATTTCTGCAAGGTCTGGCTACTGAAAAATTCACGTAAAAGGAAATGTAAACTACAGCCCGGTGAGGCATCCAGCACAGCCCTCAGCCCATGAGACAGAATCAGCCCCAATTTTCTGTCTAAGTCTGTTCCTTAAGGAATCAGAGGATTGTATTTAAGAGGCCACTGAAGACAGGTCCTTAAGGTTGCCAGGCTAACATGCTCCTCAGAGTCACACCTGAATAAAAGGATTATGAAAAGGGGGAGATAGTTGTCTTTGTGGCTCTTTGGAGATGTTTCCCTGCACTGAACTACTTACAGTAGCTCTTCTCAGCCCCTAATGAGAATTGGGAAAAGGCCTGAGGATTACAACTCAAGAGGTGCTTTAAAACTCAGTGACACTCAGGGGAAGATCTTAACAAGTCTCCTAAAAGCTGACAATTTAACAGTGCCAAATACATTGTTTTCTTTCATATGATGACAATATGCCACAAAGACAAAATCACAGGCCTTCTGTGGAAGCCATGCATGATTAAAAAAAAAAAAGAAGAAAAAAAAACACCACAGAATTTTAACTAAGGCTCTATGCTTTTCTCTCAATTTGTGTGCAGAAGATTACCTCTAAATTGTAGTTTAGCAAAATAGCTAAGTGTTTTGTCTAATTATATGTAACATTCACTGATTTTGTTCATTGATAGCTTTTTTTCCAAAAGCATATGAAAACTTATCATTCCCTTCTACCACGGCGGGTAGATCAGAAACTGGACAGCACACGACAGAATGGGGCAGAAATGTTACCTACCAAGTACAATGAAACACAGAACTTCCACATTTTGTAAGAGAGCTGGTGTGGTCACCAAAATTTATAGCATTCTGATCCATGAACACAAATCTCAAATTCCTATAATGTTTAAGTCCTACTCTATGCAACTGCTCTGTCATTAGGTTTGACAACACCAATAACTGCAAACCCTACTACAAACAAATTAAATTATAAACAAGATATAATACCAGGTCTTGCATTTCATCCTTCGGATAATTGCTTAAAGTTTTTGATCTGCTGAATTATATGCAGTGACAGCTCCTGTTTCTCTTAAAAATCTACTTCAGAGATCAAGGACCTGGTTTTCAACAGCGTAGCTGGGTAACTCCCTTCCACCATAAAGACTTAGTCACAAATACTTTAACTAAAGCTATGACTAAGAATGTAATTCAACAAAAGACAAAAAATTAAAAATTCAATCTGTAATTAACATTATTTCATTTCTTCCTCCCCAAATTAAAATAAGGAAGAAATATTTCCATTCTTTTGAAGTCTTCAGTGACACTAAGGAATTAGATCCACAGTCTAAAACCTTATTTAACTATAAATGTCAGTGGCAAAACAAGCTTTTCCACTCACAAATATGTTCAACTCAGCCTTTGAGGTAATCCTGCCAAATACTTCCCTGATCAGATGAAACAACCAGGGACGTTTTTTGTCTGCTGTAGCAAGTCTGTGAAGCTAAGAACTTATTAAGTTAAATCATTGTTCTTAACTAATCAAAAGGGGCTTTTAGTGATACCAGCCTTTTTCTTTGTTTCCAATTTATATCTTGATTTTTTTCAAGTCAATCTTTAGCCAATTATCTCTCCCTACAGTGATGTAGTTTTAAACATTAAAATACTAATGGAAAGTGAAAACAAACCTGGCTGTTCTTCCCACTCTGTGGATGTATGTGTTTGCGTCTTCTGGGCAGTCAAACTGAATGACCCAGTTCACTGCTGGAAAATCTGTGTAAAGAAAAAAATATGTCATTATTTAAGCTCAGTGTACTGAAAAACCTCCTATTCAAGAGCAACATATTATTTTGAAGCATTAATTCCTGCAAGAACCATCATTTCGACCCATTTACAGTGATTGGGTGCAACCTCTGAAATAAAAAGAAAATTAATTGCATGTATCAGCATACATAAACAATTTTCTTCAACAAAAAAAGTTAAAATTAATTGCGTCTTCATTTCCTAAATTATGACAGTGCAATGAACGGAACATAATTTCACACTTGACAAGAACAGACATGTTTTGTGCCACGCAGATGATAAAACACCACTATGTTTAACAACTAAATAACAATATCTGACCCCCTTTTCACTCATACTATTAATATCCTACAAAACTGGGATTTGAAGTCAGCTGTGGCGAGACAGCACTTCAGCTGTCACATACAGAAATACCACAGTCCCTCTCAAAGATGCGGGGGGGGAATGACCAAGACTAAGAAAGAAGTCAGCACTGACTGGGAATGATGTTATTAATAAGCATTTTCTAACTGCTGTACTTCACCCAGCAGCAGCATACTTTGCATGGGACTAAGTTGGTGTTACTTCCTGACCAAGTCTGTAGCTACGCTGTATTCCACATTTATACCCACACTCTAAAACCAGCCAACCACACACAAATTAGACCCTCACTGGTGACATTTCAGCAGTACAGAAGTTTTGATAAACAGTTTTCAATTCTTCTTTCAGTTTTTAGAGCACCTTCCTTCCTTTTGTAGCATGACAAAACCTCACATTTTTGGACAATGGAGTTTGCTATCTGAAAGAATGTGTGAACTCCTGAAAAGTCTTGTGTCACACCTAAATGCCTCCAAGTACCAAGGAAAAAAAAAAAAGAAAAAAGAAGTCCAAAGAAGTAAATCATAATTCAGCAGGTAATGCCCAGAGGTAAGAAACTCTTGGTTCAAAATAGATCCTGTAAATATACTTGCTTTTACCCCATCTAAGTTTTTATCTCTTTAACAATACAATCCTATATAAAGGCATTCATACTTCAGACATTAAAAATTCTTCTGGTTTTCATTTCCACATACTGGTAGGTTAGTAATTTTTCTTATCCTTTCGAATAACCCACAGGATACAGGCATATCAGTACTATTTAATATTGCTAAAATCTCGCGTTACGGCATGTAGTAAGCAAATACATCACCATTTTCATACAACAAAAGTTTTTCCAGGACAAAAAGAAAAAATAAGCACAGACTAAGTGGGCCTCTTTAGTAAAGAAACAGCAGAACTCTAAGAACGAGTTACCCCAGTGAGTTCCTAAGCAAACTACAGCTTCATTTTTCACAAATCAAGTTCGTCTTCAGAGTACAAAGTCTGATAAAGCCTCAACAGGGTTAGGTCATCAATTCGTGAATAACTATTGCTTCTGTGGATACATACCCAGACCACGAGCTGCAATATCTGTAGCAAAAAGTACCGCTGCCTTTTTCCGAACAAAGCAAGTGTAGACTTCCATTCTCTTCATCTGCTGCTGCTTGCCATGGAGTGCCAGTACAGGAAGACCAGGCTGAAGCTTACAGAAAACTCTGAACAGATATTGGACCTACCCAACAAATTGGGAGAGGGGGGAAATTACCACACAATGTTAAACTTGTTAAGATCATCCACAGCATACAGCAACTGACTTAGTACATCAAAATAAATAAACTCTTCTCCACATCATAGACAAGAGAGGCTATTTTGAGACTTTGTCAACACACTCAGGCACTAAAAAAGATAAAAGAAGAAAGCAGCTGTGGAAGAAGTTTGGTATGCCTTTTGATGACATTTGCTAAAAGAAACCAGAGTAGCTAACAGCAAGAACAACTTGGGATGCAACTAGTTAGGCTGTATGCAAGGGACCAAAGTAGCAGAAGTCCACCAGAACCACTGCTCTGAGACAATACTGGAGGGGTGTTGTGTTCTATACTTGCAACTCAAAGCTGTCTACAGTCTCAGTTTACTATTTCAAGCTTCAACAGCTTCCCTTACAAAATCAGCCTGTTTACTATTACACACAGTACCTATCATGCAACATCATTTTAGAGCAGCCGGCTATGTAATATTTTTTTAAGAAAATAGTTACAGAAACTGTGTATATTGCAGGAACAGCTGCAGCTCAGAGAATTTCCATACAGCTATGCCTACCACTTCACTCTACTCACCAGTCAACTGCAGAACAACAAAAATATTGTAACTTCTTACACAAGTGGAAAAACTGCAATGAATATTTACTATACCATTGTATGTTGTAAAATACTCGATACATGCAGCAGTTATAAATACCTGTGCCACACAAACACATACAAGTAGCTCCAACAGAACAGTCCCAAGACATTTAAACAAGGATTTGAAGGATCACTTCCTACGTTAGAAAAACCTATCGCTGTACTATTTCACAGTCAAAATTTTTCAAATAGACAGACTTAAAAGCTTGTAAAGAAACCAGGTACAACTCCTGAAATACTGTGTAAGCTAACTACAAAATGTGTCATGCGACAAAACCAACTAACAGTAATTTTAGTATTCATTTTTAACAGCAGAGCACAAAAGTGGCTGAATCTCCAGAACCTTTTTCCATTGAGCCTGAGTTGACAAACACCAAGAAGCCAGGCCCTGCATGTCTACAGGAGTAGGTGTTGTTTTGTTCCTCCAATTTTCTGTTGCAAACTAGTCCGGAATCTCACCTCTCTCGTGCCTTGAAATCTACATTAATATCTTCATTTTATTAGTTTTAAAATGCTATGAGGGAAAGGGGGAGGAAAAAGCCATACCTCTTTACAGCTTGCAAAAAACACAATGCTCTTCTTTTTCAAATGAGTTCTCAGGAAAGAGTATAACATGTTTACTTTTTGATGAAGCTCACAGACAACATAATTCTGATCCAAAGTTGCTGGGGTACTAAAAAAAAAAAAAAAAAGCAGCAAAACCACACAAAAAAAGTATATTTAGATACATCTACAGAGATACTTGACCTTTCTTTTAAGTCAGGAGTGTCTTATAGATACTCAGAAAAGAAAAGGAGTCAGGCTGGAAAGTTCCCTCACTTTGAGGAACAAGTCTTAGCAGCTCTACTTGAAAGCTACTCTTCAAAGATGAATCAATTTCCTTACTAAAAGCCAGTGAGGAGGCACAGATGACTTTTGACATTACTTCTAAATTCATTTACTACTGGCAAGGCAAACTCTTTCCATGTCTAAGCAGTGACATTCAAATTGCCTTGACTTAAATGCAATTTTGTCTATTAGTCCTATTAAAGCATCATTTGTGCTTAAAGCAATGTCAAAGCAGAGTCTAATCATGCACAAAAAAAGAGCATTGATGTACTTCTACTGATTACACTGACATGCAAGGTAACTTTCTAAAGCTCTGAATTGTCATCTTAACTCACATTTCTGCTCTCAATAAAACAATAAAAAAATTCTTCAGCAAATTTGCCCTTGAAACACATCTAAATGCTTACTTCTTACAGTCCATCTGCTTCACTCTAAACAGAGGTATTCAAAATTACTTTTCTAAAGATGGTCACTTGACAGGATGAAATTACAAGAGACTCCTCCAGTTTTAATTCTGCTATTCAAGGTCAATTATGCCATAGCACTTTCCACTTTTTAAGTCTTTCACATGAAATTGTTTTCATAAGGCAGTAACCTATTACTACTAAGGCAGTAAATTCTAAAACAAATTAATACTTTCCTTCTTTCTGTTTCAGTTTGTTATCTAATTGCATTCTCCCAAATATTTAAAAAAATTAAATGTACTTTAAAACAGACTTCACAAAACATGTGAGATCTGTGAAACAGATGTATAGTCAGCCCTCAAAATGAAGACTACAAAATTAGGTTTATATATCCTCTTCTGCTAAGATATTAACCACAGATTTTTCTCTGGCAATCATGATTATTTCAGATGCCATTGACAGTACTACTGATTAAAAGAAAGTATTTGCAGTACAATACAGATATAATCGCATCAAATAGTTAAAACTCCCTCAAGATTCAGTGTGGTTCTGGTGTGCATTTTCCTGAAGACTTCTTGTTTGCTCTTGGGAAAGCCATTTTTATCAACATGCTTCACCCTTCTCTTCCATCTTATATATGGAAATATATGTATATTTCATAGAAGAGCGGAAAAATAATCCACCATGTTCATAAGCAATTTGACACTCAGATGATCGTGCCCACAAAAATGCAAAATAAATAACATGCTTCATTTCAATTTCCAAAGAAAATAACGTGCCAGAAAGCAACGTGTACATTTTTTTCATCTAGTGATACATTCAATTTTCTGAGCGTGGCAGACCACATACTGCATTCCTAGCAAGGGCCTCCCCATCCTGCTCCAAACTGTAAGGCATGACAAATTTATTTTGTGCGCACAGGGCAGAGTCTTAAACATACAGAGAACACGCCGCACGTCAGGAAGCCACAAGACTTGCTGCACATGCACTACCACCACATGCTTTCTTCTGGGCACCTCATACTGAACACACAAACAGGACTGCCATTCTGCATTTTCCCGGTAGCACAGCATTTCCTTGGAAAGCCGTATTTACAAATGGCACACAGACAAACTGTGTTTGTGCAACAGACGTGGTGGTTCTGCATAGCAAGTACGCACATGCAGGAGGCAAGGAAGCCAAACAACAAAAAAGGAGCAATTCAGAACTGAGTGCTGCTAGGACACTACTCCATTCAGCATATAATCCACTCTGGGGCTTCCTCACAAGCTAAAAAATGTCCCGTTTGAGAAGCTGCCTGAGGAGACACAAGACAAGCACATGTTCAGCCCCCCTGCAGTGATTCAGTCAAGAACTAGTCCGCTTTTATCCGGAAACTTCTTGCTTTCAGGGAAACATACAGCAGACACTGCAGAAAGGAGGATGCACAACATAACTTATGATTCAGGAAACTGTCAGTCAGAAAAGCAGCTAACTAGAGCCACTATCTCTTTAACCTTCCAGACAAAAAAAATAGCCCAACATACCTGAATTTCGCCTTCTCATGAACCCAAACATATTCTGGATCTTTCAGACTCAAACGTGCAAGATCCTTCACTGATTTTGTTTGTGTTGCAGAAAAAAGCAGGGTCTGGCGCTTCTTAGGTAGATTTTCTATGATTGCATTCATTGTATCAGCAAACCCCATGTCTAGAATTCTATCAGCTTCATCAAGAACTTGATTGAGGGATAAAGTTGAAAAAATCTGATTTTAGATTTAATTATTTAAAAACACTTCTACATTAAATCAATACAGTACAAAATTCCATCTGTACTTAAACTGCAGAGATTAACTTAATTACCGTATATGACAGGATTCTCTTTAGATATTCATGTATTTCATAAAATGTTTTTAAAACAACCTGCAATAGAAATCATAGCATTTCCCACAATCTATGCACTACAGCCCTCAGTTTCGCACACTGAAGCAAAAAGTTCAGCATTTCAAGTAAACAGTTCAGCAATTTGTGAACAGACTCCCTGTCCTATTACCGAAATAAAAACACAGAACATAAAACAGTGCTGTACTATTCATGACAGAGCAAAACAAACTCTCCTTTACTTAAGTTAAATTTACCATTGAAATATAGGATATAAACCAGGTAGCACAGAGACAAAGTCTTAAGAAAAGAGCCTACATTTAATGCAAATTTTGTCTAACTGTCATGAATTGTACTAAGCGCAGCAAGCATAACTTCACATTTTAATCAGGCTCATTAGCTTCTTAATTGCTTCTACATTCCTGAAGCTATGCTAATGATTATGCAGTTCTTAGTGGCAGGCAAACTTTTTCATTACACTAAAAATTTTTGTTCAGGTTGGAAGGATGAAAATAAACAGTGTTAACAATGCTAACAAAATAATAAAAGGAGCAGAAATCTGTCTTAAAATGCAAAGAAAAATGTTTTCTAGAACGGGTCCAAAATACACACGCTGCAATGAATATTCATTATAGATTGTTAACGATCATGTCAGGAAAAACACAAGAGCTATAGCCAGAAAGGAAAGTCTGGCTATATAAAGGATATAAAGACATAAAGGATTATATGAGACACTACATTTGTGTTTGGGTTCCTTACTAACTCACCTACTTGTTCTTATCACCCTAAGGAAAGCACGCTCAGCAACAGCTTCAGAGAAAGCACAAACAAGTGGCTTTGCTGTTTTCTAATTTAATTTGGACATGTGTGAGCTTAAATGCCATTCCATCTACATACCATGACAAGAATAAACTTTTTACCCAAGAAAGTGCTCCATGCAATCATGAACTGTTACAAAATATTCCCAAATACTTCCAAGTACTTAAAAAACTTACTCAACATTTGCAGATCAGATGCATAGAAATATGAAGTTTCATCCATGTGTTGTAGGAGCCGTCCTGGCGTGCAAATTAGCATATTTATGTGGTGTATTCTTTCAGACTCTTCTTTCAGATCCTGAAAAGAAGTTAAACCAGCTTGGCTCTAGTTGTTCATACTAGAAGCCCAGTACCAGGTGTGGTCAAGTCAGCTTAACCTATTGATAATTTTTAGAAAGAACAGTTAAGGAGCAGCCTCTCCTCTTTCCATGGATACATCACCATTTCTTCAGCATGCTCACACCTGTGGCCTGAGCAAAACGTTATTTCAGAATAATTTAAGTTAACAGGATAGTCCTGGAAGCCTTGGCAGGAAGGTCCATTCAGTTGTGGAACCTGGGAAGCTTCAAAAGACACAGAGTACACACACAAAAATGAGTAGGTCGCTGATATGTTCCCATTAACTGCTCTTTTCCCTGAGTTTTCGATCCCAGAGTTTCCTTCCTAAACTAGCACTCAATTATGCTTCCATACAGCAAACTCCAAGAGAAGACACACCTTTCCTCCAATGATAAGACCAGCTGAGAACTCATGATTCTTTCCCACTTTACGCAGAACCTTGAAGGTTTGATATGCCAGTTCCCGGGTCGGCGATATTATCAGAACTCCCAGTCCATCAGCGGAAGTCCACTGTTGGCGATACAGGAGTTCCAAAGCCTGAAAACAATTAACATAATTAACACTATTAAAAATCGCAGGAGGAAAATGTGTAACAACAAGTTTGTAACAAAAAGCGTCATTAAAAAAAAAACAAAGCCACATTAACTAAAGTAATGATATGAAGAAACATCAGTGTCCACTTCATGTAGGTTGATCATATATAAATTTTAACTAATGGTAATGATACCTGAGGTAGCAAAGTTCTCCAGTACCAACCTATGACAGACGGTAACGGGTGGTAAATCATAAATACTTTACTGCGCAATTAATCCTACCCTGCTAATTTGTGGAAATTAGGCCTTAATCATTTACATGACAATTGAAATTAGTGTGGAAAAACCTGAGAAATTTCCCTGCTCATAAGGTTTTGTGGGAACCAGAAACAGAATGAGCAACTGCAAGAACATTAGTTATTGAAGCTTTAATTCTGGCTATAGGTTTGAAGCAGTACTATCCACATTACACACAGAGCATTCCAATTAAAGTTGCAGCTGAGACCAAGATTATTCCTCCTCTTAGGAATTCACACTGCAGAAATACTGTCTTAGTCAACTAATCCTAACACAAAGACTTTACAAGTATGAATATCTGAAGCCTTCTGAAATACTGAAAGTCGTTACACATCCTTGTACAGTTAATTTTTTTTTCCATTTTTCATCTCTTCAGCTCCTCTCTTAGCACTCTTCTTCTCTAAAGCTGTTTTAAAATAAGGTTTGTAAAACAAAGTACTTCTACTCTTAGGTTAAGTAACTGAGCAATCTCACTTTTGTTTCCCAAATTCACAAGACTATCTTTTGAACCCTCTTACATTTTTTATTCTTCACTAGTAAAAAATACTTTTTTAAAAACCAGTATAAAGCATAAATCTTCTCAACTACAGCTGGTATTCAAATGACTTTCTACTGCTCCCACAGTTAGTGATAAAATAGGCTCCAAACAAATTTATGCTTAGAAAAATACAAATAATGTTTAGAACAAAGTAACTCCATAATCAAAACATTTTTTTCCTTTATCTAAAAATAACATGATGCGATTTGTATCCGCTTATATGTGCACTCTTAGCATACGTCTCAATTATATTTCCAGCATGAAAAAATTAATTCAGTTCATGATGTTTTCAATAAAACTATCAAACGTATATCCATGACAAGGGTTTTCATCCAGTTTTTCCACTTGCACCCAGAACTGATTTCAAAGGAGTTCACAAAAGACAAGGAAATGGAAGTCCACAATCATTAAAGTTAAGTTTGCTATATAAGGTCCAAATTCTTACATTTTAAAGGAGTGAAAACCACTCATCTAAAAAAAAAAGTCTAAGGAACTGAAGAAAATTCACCATTCTACTTCATACACCTAGTTTTCAAATATTAAAAGAACAACTCGAGTTGCACCAGGAAACATTTGAGAAAAAAACAAAACATTCCTAAATCACACAAGATCTACTCATATAAGGATTAAAATGAAACTTCTAAGAGTCAGCATATTCTTAGTACCAAAAATACACTTCTTTCAGAATCACAAAGAGCTTTATTAAATTCGTATCTTGGCTGTCTTAGAACACTCAGATCAGCTGAACTGTAACTTTTCTCTCAGGATCTATTAATCTAAGCTGTCTGATGTCAATACTTCATGGATAACTTGGTTTGAGTTACAAATGGAAGGATATGAATTACTTACTGGAACAATAAAAGCCAAGGTTTTGCCTGATCCAGTCTTTGCAGCTCCAAGTACATCTTTACCTTGTAAAGCCAAACCTATGGTTTGCCTCTGTATCTCTGTTACCACACGATACTGAGCTTCCTGCAGTCCTAGTATTTGCAGTATGGGAAGAGAGGAGAGAGCGTGGGAGGGGAAGAGGAACAAAAAAAAGAAAGAAAGAAAAAATATTTATTTTTGTCTGGCCCAAGACTGTATTCCTCTGTTTAGAAAATGTTGTACATGGCAACACTTACCTAAAATTTAATTTAAAGGAAAAAAAAAGTTCAGATGCAGATAAATAAAATGTTCTTTTTTACTTACATTATTGTCATGGGTTTGCCTAGGGGACAATTTTTTTACCACACCCTCCACAAATTGCTCTAAGGTGAGAGAAGCTTTATGCAGACAAAGAGATCTGATTGCAGAGAAAATAATATTAGGATTTATTACTAGCACATATAAAAACTAAGCAACTACATCTACAGCAATTCTAATTAAGCAAAAGCACTATGTATTTACACAAGCATCCCT
>JAWMRA010000001.1:42540298-42595307 GCA_035584735.1 Pseudotriccus pelzelni | reverse complement strand
TTGGCCCTTGTCCGGAAATTCATCCGGACAAACTATTTTCAATCCCCAAGGAGGGGGACTTTTGCAAACCCATGACAATTATTTTCCAAAGAAAGCTTCCATACTCACCTTTTAGGGTTTTTTTTGACAATGGAAAATCTGAAAATCTTTGGATTTCACTTGCATTTATCTGAAACAAAATAATTTTGATTAGTGCTTACAATTTAACCATAACAGAGAAATTAAATAGCATTCTTTAAGTTGGTGTTTACATAAATAGGCAGTAGTTCAGTATGACCTGATCCAAGTTAGCTAGTCAGGCAATCTATACTAGTTTGACCTAAGCCAAACCACTGTTCTACCACAAGCTGTTCAGTAAGTAATAAGATATGCTTGAATAACACAGGTTAATAGCACAATTTAAAGCTCAGATCATCATGAAATCACAGAACAATTTAGACTGAAGAGAACCTCAGGAGGTCTCTCATCTCAACCTTATTAGAGCTCAGCTGTCCTTTTCACACCTATATTTTCAGATCTCTAGAAGCAATGAGAATGAAGTGCATTCCAGCTGCTGAATGCGACTGGACATCACTAAAGCAGGTTAAGTGTTCTGCAGGGTAAAGGCCTGATAAACAAATGCTTCAGGAAATAGCTCCAGATAAGAAAGACACCAGTCCAGTTCTCCATTTTGACTCTACAGTGCTAGTGTCGGGATTTTTTTGCCTATATCTAGTAGTAGGTTATGTGATTAAAGATTAAAGGCTGTGAACTTGAAGACCTTGTAAGAACCAGTGCAACACTGATGGGAAGGTGCCTCACTGACATCATCACTGCACAGAGTTACAGCACCCTGATTCAGGTGTTCCCTGGGACTGCTGGAGGAGAGGGATCAGATCAGGGTTCCTAGATGAACTCCACGCTGGACAATCTCTTAGGGGGTGTTTTAAGAGGACTACAGGAATGTGTAAGACTTGTTATGGGATGTGTAGGGTAAGATCAAAGACAGGGAAAAGAAGCAATCAAGGTGGACTGGGGAGGAACCCACATGAGAGCACAGAGGGAAAACGGGATAAAAAGGGGCTGGTCTGGGTGACAGCTGGCTGAGTAGTGCACACTTCCCTGACTGAGCCCTGTACCTCATCACCACAGCCTGCCCTACAGTCTTACTAAACATTTTAACATAATATAATATATTTTATTAACAGTAATAACAATAAAAATAATTACTCTTACATTATCTCCATTGACTTTCTTTGTGGGCACAGTCTGTTCTAAGCCTGTGTGAGACCACCAGCAGCCTTCTAGTGGGATGCATGGGCAGCAGCACTTGAGCCGAGTGCCAGTAACTGGAAGGGGGCTGCAAACCTCAGAGGCTGGAGGCTGCCAGTGGCAGCACCTGGGGAAACTGGAGCCTGGGATCAGCTCTGGGGCTGAGTAGCTAATGCCAGTTTGAGTATGTATTTCACTAGTGGATGTAAATCCTCATCAGACAGAGAGGAACAGCACGTGCCACTCATGTTGTTTATTGTGTGCAAGCACTGTGTGTGTGCCGATAAAGGGACTGCTCTGTGTTCAGCTGTGGCTGGGCAGGCTGTGTGCACACAAGTGAACCTACTTGGAACACACACTCACCCTCGCTGCTGGGCAGATCTGGGCACCCAGAACTGCAGCAGTATTGCATCTACCTGCCTGAGACAGGAGAAGCACAAGCTTCAGTGTCCTGAAGCTCACCAGATTCACCAACTTCTAGCACTTTATGTATTTAATTTTTTAGAGCTGTCCCACAAAGTAAAAAGAAAAAAAAAGATACTAAAAAAGTAGTTCATTGTGCTAATTTACTCCTCTGTATGCATCCATACTTAAGAGCTGTTAATTACACACACAATCCCCAATAGCATGTGTTTCAGTCCACGAGTTGGCTTCATGATTTAGAAAGATGTTGAGATGTCAAGTAGAAATCTTGAGAAAAATATATTTGCAACTGCTCTAGCAGTTAGGTGGTAATTAAAAGATGTGAACAGCTTTGACTGGCAAAGTCCTCAACTAATAGTAGCAGGGCTGAAAAAAACCACAGACCTCAAGGGGAAAAAAAATAGACTACTGAGGCTATAAAGCCTGAGTTGAAGAAGAGGAAGGTAGACTACATAGCTTTGAATGCACACTGGCTAGAATCCATAAACTGAGATTTTCAAATGTCAAACTCAAAGCTTACACAATTCCTGCATCTCTAACAAGTATCCTTTCATTCTAACAGACTGCTGAACAGAAATCTCCCAACACGGGAACCAAGCAAAACGGTCCTCAGATCTTCACGTTTTGTGATAACAATTTCAAAGAAGGCCACAGATGAAGAGCTGCCAAGCTGTCAAATCAGCTTTGTACCTACTTGAAGTACCAAGCCTTCTACAGGATTCTGCCTACTATAGAAAACTGAGGGCTTACAGTTGCTTAAAAGCACCTAAATCATGACACCACTCTTTTCAGACTAGTTCTCTCTAGTAAAATCAAGACAAGTAATTTAATGTGAATTTAATCCCTATAATAGAAGGTAAAAATAGATAAAAGATAATAACACCCTTACTAAAACCTGGTTTCGACATATTTTGAGACATAGTTCTTGCAAGACAGATTGCAAGCTTTCACTGTATCCTAGCAGAGCAATTAAACTTTTGCCAAACGTTATCTGGGAGAAGGGGAAAACTCCCTCAGAAATCACCATTTTAAGAGTCTTTTTTTGACTTGCACAAATTGGAAACTTTAAAAAGTATTTCCAAATTCAGTTGGTAATTTTGAAGATACTATATATCACATGCAATATTTGGCTAATTCCCAGTCTTACTATTTTGCATGCTAAATAATCACAACTCAGTGATGTATACAGCTTTGGTTTAATTTCTGCCGAGAAACTGTGGATAGGAAAACAGTATGCCTAGAGGAGAGAAAAGGATCTTACCAACATCAAAAAAAGAATTCACACAATCGATTATGTGCAACTGAAGGGATAGATTTTAGTAGGTTTGTAAAATATCAAACGGGCTGTTACACCAATGTGAAATTGTTCTAAATAATTAAGGACGGTTAAAGTATTTCACTACTCAACTTCTTTTTAACTCTAGACAACCCAGTAAGAACAGATATATTAATCAAAAAAGACAAATATTGTTCTGCTCCTCCATTTTAAACTTCACTAAATCAATTTAAAAATCATTACATGCATAAGCCTAGCTCTTTTAAAGATGTCCAAGGAGAAGAAATGAGAACAGTATTAAAAGAGCAAGGAATGTTAGGAGAGGCTATGTCACAAAGCTTCCTATATTATTTCTCTGCCCTACAAATTGTCAGGAGCAGAAGAAGGATATGCAGTAGTACCCTTAAAAATAAACCAGTATTTTTGGAGTTTAAGTTAAGTCCAAATGGCAGGATCAGAAGACCTGGTATTAGAGGCAGATTTTCTGATAGATCTATTTTATATCTACATGCACCAGTGGAAAACACCACCAACTTCTACTTAGCTTGTTTCCCTGTTAGAAGTTATTACCTATGCTAATCTCCTGGATATCTATACTTGTGAGAGCAGCCAGTTCATTTCAAATACTTCAAATGCCATTCTGATCTAACTCAACTAATTGACATAAAGCACACTAGAAGGAATTTTTCACAAACAGCTTTCCAGCACATCAGTTAGGCTCTTAATACTTTTCATGAGCACAGCTGGATGCAGAGGACTATGTCCAATGGCCTGACAGTTAAGCAATGAAGTCGCTGGATCAACAGACAACAGACCACCTATGATCACATAACATGGAAAATGGTCCCATGATTTGGACCCATGGAAACTAAATTTCACATTTTGCATCTATGCTGCCACACATTTGCCATCACGTCAACAAATCAAAAAAAAATCCAGTAACAAAGTATAGTGGTTACCTCTTCATTATTAATTTTGTCTTATTTACCCACTGCAGTCATTCTCACGCAGGAAATTACAGACAGGAGGGCAAGGCAGATCTTCATGGATCCATCAGCCATGCTACCCCAATTCCATGCCACATTCATGACAAAAGCACATAGACTTAATACACCCACAGCCTGCATGACAGACACCCCAGCCAGTGCATTTCACGGAGAGGAGCTTACCAAAGAGCTTTCCAGATCCCTTGTCCCTAAGGAGGGATCTACCTCATGCAGAACTCACTGAAGACCCCTTTAGATCCAAGCACAAGGTGATTCCTCACAATCCCCACTCCCACTTTAACCAAATCCAGCATCTCTACACATTCACACAGCCATATTTACAGTAAATAAATGCAGGTATCCCGGGAAGCAACTGACAGAGGTGAGCATAAAGCCGAATCTAAGCAGAATGAGTGGAAATTGAATGGAAGTGTCAAAGGTATAAGATGTACTTCAGGGAAACGTGACTGCATTTAAGTATGACAAAAAATAGTTAATGCTAGGAGTACAGGAACAGACTACTGCAGAAAATCTGAGTGGGGACTAACCAAACTAGAAAGTCTGAGAATTGCACATCTACCCACCTTAATCCAGATGTAGCACCCTAAAATTTATGAAGATAAGAAAGAAATACTGACCTCACTATGGAAAAGAGGAGCTTTATCACCCCCTTATCATCCCCTCATTGCTTGTGTGTTCCTTCTAAACTCCTCTCCTGTTAACACACATCTGTGAGCAACACAGTCATACCCCACTATCAGCCAGGGGTCTTTTCCAGCCTAAACAATTCTATGATTCTATTAATAGGGGTCATGTTTAGTCATTCAGCCTCATAGATTAAAAAAAAAAAAAAAAAGCGAAAAAGCCAGCATTTCCTGCAGTTGATGATTCTGGTGATCCTGCTCCTACGTTTCAACATGCCCACACCATATACATACAATTTCAGTGCACAGGAGCAACATACCACCTCAGCTTCTGCTCACATGTACCTACTACATTAGAAGAAAAGTCATCCCCTAAATTCACTTTATCTATGAGAATACTACTCAGAGTATAAAGTCTAGTGATGGGATTCCAAAACAAGAGACTGCCATAGTACCCTAAGGGAACACAGCAGCCTACTGTGCATACGGCATTATCTAGTAAATGCACACTATTATTAAATGGGGAAACTATTAGGGGCTGACAACATGCAAAATTAATTTCATTACACAACTCCCTGTCTGTATTCAAATACACAGAAATACAAAGCAATCTATTGCATACATACAGCAATTTGGTATATAAACAATAAGCCTACCACCGTGGAGCTGTGTAGAGAGTTTACAGACTCTGTACATAGCCTTTGTCAAGTTGCTTTAACTCAGTTTCTCCCTCTTGCTCATATATGGATCCTCCAGAGACCATGCAGAGGCAATCACCTCAAGTCTAGGTTTTAGAAACAGTCCAACAGTATCGTAGTAATGTAGGAAGTTTTTCATTCCATAAAGACACACACCTACCCATGGTCATCCCACTCGGACAAAATACAAGCTTCTAACAATTCCAGCTGTAACCGTGAAAGCTGACTATTTCTACAGTGAGTAGAAAGATATTGCCAAAACAAGTTAATTCAAAATCTACGCGCAACAGAATGTACTAGTCATTTATGTAGTTAAAATCTTTATTTTTTATCAAAAATAAAAAGCCAATGAATTATAAGACCTTTTTTTTTCCCTGAAAAATAATCTGTAATTCAAAACAGTAATATGACCATCTTTGGCAGCATACCATTTGCTTTCAAACAGTGAAGCAAGTGAAGCTTAAGAATACTAACTTGCTGAATCTTAACCAAAGGAGCTAATGTGACCTCTTCACGGTAACGTACGTGGTTTTTCGATGCCTCTCATCATTACTTTCTGCTCAATTAAATTACAACCACCAAAAAGTGACTACCAGCAGCTATGCCAAGAACTGCCCTGCTCCTCTCCAGCAGCAACTACCAACTCAGCAAAAGTTTGGCAGGAGGTAGAGCAGCACCATAGGCAGAGCACGTCTAACCCGTTATCCACAATTACAGTACTTTCCACATATCGGTACCGTTCAAAAGCCGATTATCTCTCACAGGAATTCAGGGAAATCTGGGCGACAAAATCAACACCACTGACTTCAGCTCATATTCGAAAACCTATTTCCTGACTTCCGGTTAAACAACACACTCCTCTAGCGTGATGTTTTTCTGTTGGGCATCTTCTCTGGAGACAGACGTGTCCCATCTCCAACACGGACACAAGCACGTTGCCTGGTTAGAAGGGCCAAATGCCACTGCACACAAACCATTCCCACCACCTCCTTCAGCCTCCTCGTCCTTCTCGCTGCACTCCCAACCACTCACTCTCCCACGAGGGTCCCACTCCGTCTGGCTCCACAGCCAGTCACCTCCACCAGATCCACTGCTCCCTCTTCCTCTGCCTGGGCAAAAAAGGGAAACGAATGGAGCATCATCCCTGCCTCGTGGAGGTAAAAAGCCTTCCTGCCTGCCACGCAGCAGCATCACCCTACACCTGTGACTTACAGGCCCCGCCGACAACGAGAGGACCAGCCAGCCCACCCACTGGGGCTTCCCCACGCCTGCCCCGGACCCGCACACAGACACCATTCCTCCTTCTCCCAGTCCTACCCCGAGACACGCCACACGTGGAGGGCAGACGCTTTTCCGCCGCTTTTCCCCAGGACCGCCGTGCCCGCCCGCCCGCCCCCACCCCGCGCACGGAGCCCCTCGCTGCCCGGCCCGGCCCGGCCGTACCTCGGGGTAGCGCCGCACCAGGCGGGCGATGTTCTCCCGCTCCACCTGCCACTCGGGCCGCCTCCTCTCCTTGCGCTGCAGCCGCAGCCTCTTCGTCCGCCGGCTGTACTTCTTCTTCCAGCGCTCGAAGCTGCGCACCGCGTCCATCGCCGCCCCGCCGCTCCCGCCGGCCCGCACCATGCTGCCGCCGCCTCCACGCGTGGCCGCGGGGCGGGGACGGCGCGGGCAAAGCGCGTCACCCGCGCCACGCCCGCGGGGGCGGGTCCGGCCCGGCAGCGTGGGGTGTTCGCCGCCCCGTGCGGAAGGAATGCGGGTGTTCCTGCGATGTAGCCCCGAAAACGAGCTGTTGGTTGCCCTCGCTCTGTTTTTTTATAAGAAGTCGTGGAATCGTAGAATGGTCTGGCTTGGGAGGGACCTTAAAGATCGTCTAGTCCAACCCCCCTGCCAGAGGCAGGGGGGTTGGACTAGACGATCTTTAAGGTCCCTCCCAAGCCCCATCCAGCCTGGCCTTGAACACTTCCAGGGATGGGGCATCCACAGCTTCTCTGGGCAACCTGTTTCAGTGCCTCGCCACCCTCACAGTAAAGGTTCTTCCTGATACCTGATCTACATCTGCCCTCTTCCAGTTTAAAACCGTTCCCCTTTGTCCTGACACCACACGCTCTTGTAAATATAGTCTCTCTCCGTCTTTCGTGTAGGTTCCCTTTAGGTACTGGAAGGCTGTAATTAGGTCACCCCGCAGCCTTCTCTTTTCCAGGCTGATCAATCTCAGTTCTATCAGCCTTTTCTCATATGAGAGGTGCTCCATCCCTCTAATCATCTTGGTGACCCTGCCCTGGACTCGCTCCAACAGGCTGATGTCCTTTCTGTGCTGAGGACCTCAGAGCTGGATGCAGCACTGTAGGTGGGATTTCACCAGAGCAGAGTAGAGGGTCAGAATCTCCTCCCTTGACCTGCCCGCCACGCTGCTTCTGAGGCATTCCAGGATACAATTGGCTTTCTGGGCTGCAAGGACACATTGTTGGCTCATGTCCAGTCTCTGATCCACCAGCAACCCCAAGTCCTTCTCAGCAGGGCTGCTCTCCATCTGTTCATCCTCCAGCCTATAGTGATGCTGTGGCTTGCCCTGACCCAGGTACAGCGCCTTGCACTTGGTCTCATTAAACCTTACGAGATTCCCATGGACCCACTTCTCAAGCTTGTCCAGGTCCCACTGAACAGCAGCCCATCCTTCAGGAGTGTCAACCGCACCACTCAGCTTGGTGTCAAAAGCCCCCTTTAAGGTACAGGAAGGCTGTTAAAAGGCTCTCTTCTCCAGGCTGAATAAACCCAGCTCTCCCAGCCTGTCTTCATCGGTGGGGTGCTCTATCTGATCATCTTCATGGCCTCCTCTGAACTCATTGCAAAGGTCCATGTCTTTCATGTACTGAGGACCCCAGAGCTGGATGGAGTATCCTGGAGCTGGAATCAGGAGGAAGGGTTCTGTGGAAAGTCTGTTTATGCATTATTTGGTAATTCATTACAGGGGAAAACTGACACATTTCCAAAAATCAAAACAATTCAAAGACATACAGTGGACCTTGTGTTTAAGATGCTGGATTCAAGTTCTGGTGTGTGCCTTGACCCTTCACAATACAGCTATAGTTCAAGCATAATGGCCTTGGCTCAGAGCCTTGAACTATGAAAAGGGTTGGCAAAGTATTGAAAGGAAAACTGCAATTGGGCAGATTTGTTTTACCCTGCGTGGTGTAAGGCTGGTCTTTATAAGAGGCACATATCTCTCAAAGGAACTAGATTTAATCAACCTGCAAATTTAGATTACGTTTCTTTATGTGCACCATCTTAACCCCTCCCTACGGGAAGGTCTGCATCACTCTGCAATTGTTCAGCGGTCAGAAACAATTCGCCGAGTCAGTTTTAGCACTTCATCAGCACACAGAATTAAAAACAAAAACAGGCTGCGGAATTATTGTGCCACATCAGGAAGAGAAAATTACAAACATATTTATGCAATGGTATAGGAAGGAAGTAAACACATTAATGAGGGGAACAGTGAAAGACTCCCAAATAATTACTGTCTCTGATGAGGGTTTGGAATTCCGGAAAGCCAAGGGAAAAGGGAGTGTCTCTTAATTAGCTCCACTTTTGCTATACATATGTTGAGTGTATCATTGAAAGATGTTTTCCCTCCTCCCTGAGATTAGGGAAACCTATGATTATAGAAATGGCTGTTTTCCCTTTAAAAGACATTAGGTTCCTAATTTCAGGAAAGGCTGGAAAAATCTCCCTTAAATATGCCCCAGTGAGATCTCTCCTCCCAGGTACAGCTTTGAATGCAATGATTTTCTCTAAGAGTTTATTGCTATTCAGATGATTAAGGAAGGATACTGATGGGTTTTTTCTTGAAACAAAAATGGTTTTGTCCAGGACTACCTGATAAAGAGCTGTTTGCAGGAGATGCTGTTCCACCCCGAAGGATGTTCTTGACTGGGGTGGCACATCTTTCCCACAGTTACAGCACATTAACTTGACATACAGAACAAAGTCAGACGGTGCAGGGCTCCGCTGCTACCTTAAGCGTTTTATCTGTCTGCCTGTAATAGAAAAACAAACAAGCAAAAACCCTCCTGCGTAGAATTCCTGCTTTTGCAGCACTGGGATAAGTTTAATCTTTTTGTAAGGAAACATACAGGTAAAAGTGTTGTGTTTGAACATGCTGTCTTTGTTCACCTGGTCTATGTTTTGCCTACAGGGCTCATCTCTCTCACAGCAGAACAGCAGCAGTGGTCTGTGAGTCACTACAGACATAAATCCTCAATGAAAAAAAAATATGGAAAATAATATCTTGCTGCCCTGTTTCTAAAACATTTTTTTATGCTGCTGTCATAAAACCCACTGTTAATTATGCTTGTATGTTCCTGATGCTTTTTTATAATTAGTTTGCTTGTTAGCCAGGGGGTCCATATACCAGGAAAGGAAAACCAGAAAGTCAAAAGTGCCCTGTCCCGTGTCCCACAGTAGAAGGTAAAATGCTGGAGGAAGAGCCTCTTGGCCCTATGCTGGAGGTCTGGGAGCCTTTAAGGGTCCAGAAACGACCTTCCTATTTTTTCTGCTGTCCTCTCACCCTGAGGGGCTTGCCTGAGAAAAAAACAGGGATTTGTAGAAGTTTCCCTTTTATACAGGAACAAATTCTGTGATTTTAGATTTATTTATAATGTGCAAGTATATTTCAGTTGTCTTGTAATAGTACTATCCCTAATACTCTGGCAAAATCAGAGATCCTTCTGAGAAAGAGACAGAGAGAAAGAAAGAGCGAGATGACAAATAAATCATTCAGGCACAGTTGTTTTCTTGCAGTTTGGAGAAATGAAGGGAATATGGTTATAACAGCAAAAGCAACAAGGCTACCTGAGACCACAGAGAAGAAAGCAACAATTTTTTACTTTAAACAAGATCTGTTTTATTCTCATTCTCCATAGATTTCACTCTTGTGCATACTCAATCTTTCCTACTCTTAAGCACAAACATCTATGTGTCTGGGAAGGATTATTTATGAGGAGGAGGAGAAGGGGCACCAACTGTCAAGGTCAGGGCCCTGAGGGCACTCACAGACCTTAATGGCCATGACCTGCCTCACCTTAGACATCCTTCTACATCCTGGCACAGCTCCACTCTGCATCCTTCAGGCCATGCCTGAGTTATGTCATATGCCATGTTGGTCCCCAGCTCAGCCACAGCCATGCCTGTCCTTGGCCACAGACCCCACTGGTAGGGACTCTGAGCTGCAGGCTGGCTTCCTGGCTTGACCTCAGACCTGCTTTGTGGCAGAGGACATGCCCAGTCATCAGTGACTGTATCTGCCCCTGATTATGGCCACCAGACCTCATCCTGACCAGGGAATTGATTTTTCCAGCTTGACCTTTAATCTGCCTCATCGCCACAGATGTTTTCTGATGAACTGGGTTCTTGGTCGACCGTAGCTGCCACCCATGAGCACACCCTGCTCCCTCACTCAAGGGCCGTGTTACCAGGCTTAGCTCCTGGCTCTCACAGAGTAGTCAGCCCTTGCTCTGCCCTGGTCAAGCTCTCATCACTTTTTCTGGGTTCACCCTGCACATTGCCAACCGTGCGCAATCTTTGGTATCCTTCCTACTCTCTCTTAAGAAAACTTCAGGGCCAAGTTGAGTTGTATCACACTGCTGTTGTTCTGTATCTACGTTGTGCAGCTTTTCTCATGCCAAGGATTTAGTACAGTTGGTCTTGCACCCAAATCTTGCCAATTTCCCACTCCTACCTATATTCTTTCTTGTATTTTGTGGTTGGTCGTAATCTCTTGACTTGCTGCATGTGCATCACTCCCTGCACTCCTGCTGTGCCATTTCTTCTGGTGCCTCATGCGGGTGCATAGACCCTCATTCACATACCATGTACCACAGTTAAACATTTCCAATGCAAATCTCTTCAGGAATTTAAGATAACTAAGGGTTGGTTTTATTTGATAATTATCATTTTTTAAAAAATCACTGTGTGTGTTCAAGTTAAACTTTGGCATTACTATTAAATCTTTGATTGTTTTGTACTAACCTGTTATCTTTTCATTTTCCCACATCATCTTGATCACCTACCTATAAAAGCAATCAGGAAACCAAAGGAAGTGACCCCACAAGTACCAGTTGTCAATGAAACACCACTTAATCCTTTCTCAGTGAAACAGCCATGTACTAGAACAATTTCCTCAACCAAGAGGCTCTTGACACCCTTCTCCTTATTTTCCAAGGTTAATTGCTATGCTTCAGAAGATTTGAGAGAAAGCATGTGAGAATTTGCATCTGGATATTGTGCTTGAGTGTCTCTGAATGAGACATCCACAATGAAAGGATGGATCTTCAATGTAATATTTGCAGTACTACAATGGAACTTCAGAATATTTTGAAAAAAATATGAAAATGGCAGTCAGATTTGTGAGTTATTTTTAATAGAAGTAATGATCATATAAAAATTATTATGACATTTTATGTGTTTAAAGGATGTACAGTATGACATTGAAAAATGGTAATCCTACTTGGAAAAAAAAATCACTTTAAATTAGCATTATTAGGCAGGATGACCAGAATTGTTCAGAGAAGAGATGAGTGTTAGAGTAGATGTCAGGACAACTTTTGGACCTTACTGTCCCCGCCCTAACCTCCCTGGGGTTCTCTCCCAACCCCTGCCTATGGGCTCAGGGTTCCACTTCAGTTCAGCCTAGAAGCATTAGTCTGAACACTGCAGGCTGAAAAAAATCAGTGCTCTCAGTTTAAAAGAGATATTTCAGCACTCCTAAGCAGGCCCAGGGTAAGCAACTCTAAAAAGGATGCACAGTAGGTGTTTGCAATGGAGGACAATAATAAAAGAAAAAATAAATGGTTTGGAAAAAGATTTAAGAAAGCTATTGAATTGGGATTTTCTATATCGTGTAGCCCTATAACAAAAGGACTGCCACCCAAGAAATTATATTTTAAAAGCTGAAAGTTAAACTGGACTTTTAAAAACACAGTAGAAACACTCTGTTTCAATGACTCCTGCTCTGAGCATATTGGTAAGTTGTGATGAATAAATATTGTCAGTTGTGACCAAGAATATTTTGTGGTGTAATTGTACTTTTCACTTAGCAATGAAATGCTGTTTCCCAACAATGAAAAAGATACAAATTTGCATATGACATTATGGGCTCTTCCTGGGGAGCTCATAAAAAAAAAATGCTTTTACCAATTATATAAATCACAGGAATTTGGTTTTAGGTAGACACTCCAAAATGTATTCTGCTCTGGAGAAAAAGTATTCACACTATTACTCTAAACATGAATGTATGGTCTGGCTTAAAAACTCTTGGAACAAACTACCGGTTGCAACTTCAGCAATACAGACATACTTAATCAACATAGAGTTAATTCTGAAAGCTTACCTGCCAGTATCTAGACTTAAATGTTCCTACCACAGAAAATGTTAGAATTGAGTCTTTTCCTTTCACACTGGTAAATTATTTTATATTTTAAAAAATCCTACTAATACATATAAGTAATAGTAGAAAGCATCTGCTTATTTTTCCAGCCTGAGCCTACCAGAGGTCAAATGATGTCTTCATGGAGAGACATACAGCCCTCTTCAATCCAGTCCTTCACTCACTCACTCTGACTATGGATAATTTAGTAGCCACCATTCTGGAAACAGCTTTCCCATTGCTGTGAAAGAAATTTTAAACTCTTAAATTTTAAATTCTTAAAATTGCCCTTCAAGAATTTCCAGATTGAGATTCTCTTAGGAGATGCAGATTGTAAGCCTATTATCCTCCTAAAACCTGGGGTGAAACAGATTGGGAAAAGTGGAGGAGGAGAGAGTAATCAAGAAACATGCCTTGCTGTTTCTTGATTACTAGGATTTTGACTAAATGCCAATTATTGATCAAAATGACAGCAAACAACTCACTAAATGTTTGAATGAAAACTACCCTGAAAAGGACAGGTTTAAGTTTATATAGTAAAATTAAACTTTGTGCCATGACATTTCAAAAACATTCAGTGTATATGAAAAACAACAATGGGGGAAAATTAACGAAGTTTCTTCAAAATCAGAAGCAAAACCAACTTGTCAAATCTCTAGAAACACCAAAGATTATTGATGCTGTTGGTCAGGAAGCACTGGATGGTACTTCACGATGTATCAGAATGCTTTAGGAACAAACACTAAAGATGGCATAACTAAGATTGCATAAACACATTTCTTCTGCAATGCCAGAGGACTGCTGGTGGTGATTCTAATATTCATGATTTAGTCTGCAGGACTCTTAGAATGAACCTTTTTCCAGTGAAAGCCCACCTGAAAATTGGGAAACTTGTGATGTAAGCTCTGGCCAACAAGAACAGTTCCATAAACAAGAAAAAAAGCTTTCACTGAGATTGTCAGACAAGATAACAGTCTATAAGACAGAAAGCAATTTTAAAAATTAATTACGTACATGTCATACTTTCAGTCTTTAAATCATCTGCCTCTTCAAAGTGTTATGATATGTAGATTTCTTTTAATAAAGACATGAGATGGAGGTTAATTAAAAAAACACAAAATCAAATCCTTTTTCCTCTAAGTCAACAAAAAATGTTTTTATTGAAAATTATAAACATGACCAATCTTGCAAGAAATATGTGATGGGATTTGCTGGAACTTGTTTTTCCTCACAGAGCTGTAAACACACCCAGCCTTCACAGGCCCCATCACTTCACCCCTTCCCACAGTTTGCCCTGCAGCACTTCACCCTTCTCAGGGCTGTTGGTGCCAGACCCATGGTGCCCTCTCGGTGTATCTGAGCCACTAGGGGCCGTGACAGACCTGGAGAAACAAAAATGAGTAATAAACTGTGATCATAACAGATACACCTTAAAAAGAATCATTAAATAATCAAAACTACTTTTTGGTAATGGGCAGGATCTGTGTACAGTCCCAGGGCACAGGCTGTTATTCCAGTTCAGGGAACTCCATAAATATGCATTTAATTTTGAACATGCTTGACAGTTCTTTCGCAACTGAGCTGATTTCCTGACTCAGAGACCGCGCTGACAAATCAAATTACAAAAGATGAGCTAACCTTTCAGATGATCACACATTTTGGAAGAATGCCATTTCCCAAACAGAGTGGTTTACACCATGGCGCTACTGAAGTTTAATATAAAAATGACACATTTAAATGCTGTCCTTTAATTATAAAGGACTTTATAGAAAAAAAAATTTTCTGTATTTCAGAGTCATTTCAGGAGACAGTTAATGTATTGTTTTTCCCAGCCTATTAGCACAGTAAAATATATTTGGTTTGTCAGATACGTAAAAAATGGCATGGCACCTTTATGCAGCAGGCACTTATGCCTTATTATCCTTGGGTTTATATGCTTGATTAGCCTTGCATTTGGAGAAAGAGTCATAGTTTACTATTTTGATTCTGTAGTTTATTCACTAGGTATATTGCTTAACTCTGAAGCGTACATTTCGGTCCTAGTTCTAATGATTTAATAACACCTTTTTTGTGGCTGGGAGCCACCCAGCCTGCCCTATCTATCTGCATGTTTCTGGCTGTAGAAATTAAATTTGGTTCAAATGTTTAGACTTGTTAGAACGATATTTCATAGTAATGGGTCATGAGGCCAATTTGAGAGAAGAGATGTGGGTTCACTAATGCAAGGAAAAGGTAGAAGAGTTTCTTTCTGGGAAACAGTATGGTGGTGAAGCTGTGCAGATTGGTCTACAGTTCCCTCACAAAGGTCAGTTCATGATGGATGAAGTACAGCCAAGTACCCGAATAGCTGGATTCCTAAATCTAACAATAAAATTTCGGTACTACTGCTGGTTGTAAGAACGGGGGGAAAAGCAACACCAGAAACATTGTAAAGGAAAATAACATTTTTCATGGGAAATTCTGGCTACTTTTATTAGTAGTGATTTAGTGATCAGTGAATTAGTGAATAGTGATTTAAAATTTCTTATCAATCAAATCACAGGTGCGGGACTCAGCTCTAGGACACAAACACAGGATACAAACACAGAGGCTTCCAAATGGCGGGGCTTGGTTCAGTTACGCTGTAGCCATCTGAGATGCTGTGAGGCATCCTGCCTGGCTTGAGCCACTTCTCCTGAAGGGCACAGATCTCCCATATGCCCCACGTTATGTCTGCCAGTATTGCGCAAATGCTGCTATACCCTAGAGCACTGAATGCTCATGTTTAATCCCACTGGAAACTGTAAAGCTATTAGGCTCATTTTGAAAGAGACGTCTCATTTCGTCATCTCAATCCCCCTCTAGAGTCCATTAGCTGTATTGACTAGATTTCCACTCACTATAATTGGAGCATGACATGTTGACAGGACATTTAGGAGCCTACAAGCTGGAATTGACTGTCCCCTATCCCTCCCTAAAGAGTTTAATGTTCACCAGTGTGAACACTCAATAAGAGGCATGTGAAGACATGGACCTAAAAAGCTTCACTGAGCCTCCCATCAGATTAGTGTTCCAGCAGATTAGTGTTTCACTTCATTTAGCAATCCTTGAAATCACTTTACCATCATTAATAACACTCAGGAAACAGGTTGTTTCAGCAAATGTGGTTGATTCATAGGTAACGTTAAAGCCTAAACAAATCTAACAAGTCTTTCAGTGGCTACTTTTTGGCTTCAGTTCACTAAATATTCAGTATTCTGTAATGAAATTAGCATCTCTGTTTCAGATTTAAATTACACAGGTTTAACAACTCATAAAAACAAACAAACAAAAAACCCATAAAAGCACTACACAACTCTACAGAAGGTTGGTTCCTGTCAAATTCAAGACCTTGACAGCCACAGCCGCTCAGTCTGAGCTAACAGGCTCCACCACCCAGTAGAGTTTGGCAGCATAGATTTCCTACTGCAGAGATCAGGTTCACAGCTTCCAGGGGGCACGTAGATAACTGTGCAACTCTCAGCACTCATCTATGCAGATGTTACTTGGCAGTCTTCTATTTTACTCACAAAGGAACAAATCAAATATGCCTCAACAATATTTAAACTATATTTAAAAGTATTTTGCATAAATAAATATTTTTAAGAGTAAAGGGAAAGCACCACTGGCAATCTGTAGGGTCTTTCCTGGCCTACGATTGTCAGCATATTCAGAAGTTATCTGAAAATGAAGTTAGGAGGGAGGAGGCAGAGCCTTACTACTGGTCTTTATCTGAGCTACATTGTGAGTATGCCCGTGCCTGGCCATGAATCTCACTGATCTGGACACAAACTCTGATGCACTGAGTTGACTCCCTGGCTTGGCCTTGGACCTTAGATCACCAGAGACTTGTGTCTGGCAATCGCTGGCATGTGGCTGTGCTAGGTAACCACCAAAGGACCTGCTCTGCCTGCCCTGCCCATGCACTGTGTGACTGGCCTGCCTCACTGTCTCCCTGCACTTCCACCTCACCATTCCACAGTATGTTATCTATCGTGTCACAGGATTTCCTGTGAAGACTGTAATAAATAACTAGGTAATAAAACAGCAATTAAAATTCAATGTGAATAAAAGTGAAATTATACATGAGGGAAACCATTCCAACTTTATATGTACCAATGATGGGTGCTGAGTTGATTTTTTACTACCCATAAAATTTGGGGGTTATGAAGAAACTGTTTCTATTGTAAGATTCTTATTTTGGCATTCACTGTCTGTCTAGCTAGAAATTATCCCATGAGGCACAAAGAGAAGAAACTGAAAGTAAAAGCCCCAGTGCTATTGCTGTATACCCTTCTGTCGTATGTGTGCACTTGTCCAGCTGGATGACGACGTGAAGAGCTTTAATGGTAACAGTACTCAGCTTTCTACCCTAGACTGTGAACAGTCTGTGAAGAATTGATATTGCTGTGTAATTCAGTAAAGTTCAAAGGAAATATGCCATCCTCTGCCTTTCCTCACCTGGCACAGAAGCAAACTGCATGCATTCATTCATATCAATCTATGTCAGTTAGTTTGGGGCTTCCAAAGCATCCAGTCCCTCAACAGCCTTGTGACATCAGGAAAACAGTAGCACATTCACTGCACGGAAAGGGTGCATAAAGAGAACATCTGAGTAGTTTAGCCCTTCTGAGAAGCCCCAGAACATTTGCTTCCTTTTAAACACAGCAACTCAAATACTACTAAAACTTGAAATACAGTCGTCTTTGGAGATTTGCTGTAGATGTCCACGAGGCTTAGGTTTTACTCTGATTGCAGTACTCCAGACATGGGAAGAAGGTAGCTCCTTTTAGGAATGAATAAAACTGTAAGAAGAACATCTAATCACATTGAGTGTTCATAGAAGCACATCATGGCAAGAACATCTCCTTTCATCTGACATTATCTCAGTGCTTGAGATAGTATCAACAGGTTAAGAGAAAAATAATACAGATTCAAATCTGGATTGACAAAAAGCTTCTGGTTTTCCTACAATTTATTATTGTTATTCTGTTTAATTGTAAATATGTTCTTATTTTTTGTTGTGCCACAAAAAATGGCACAATATATATCAGCATAACATGGCATACTATACTGCTGAATGAGATACAAAGATAAGAAGAGACAGGTCTTGCTCAAAAAAGACATGTTTGAAAAGAAAAAAAAGAACAGAGGAAAAAGCCCAGGATACACAATGAGAGATTTCAGTTTAAATTTAGTTAAAATGAAAAAGGCATTTGAATTCTTATTTATGTTCTCACAAACAAGAATAAAAATATTTATTTTCCATAATGTAGAATTGTTTTAAACAGTGCAGTGTGAGTGGACTAAGAATCTGGACTACTAGCTTTAGCTTACTAACTACAATTTTTGTGTGTGTGTGTCTTGCTTTGTTTTCCCGTCAGACACCTTTCAAAAGCAATAACAACCAAAACCACCCATTCATCACTTTCTCTTTGATCCTAGCTCTTGAAAACAGCTATTTTGCATCTTCATTCGAATCACTCCACCCCATTCCTTGCAGTAATATTAAAGAGAAACTTCCTGTTCACGGATGCCTTCCTTCAATGAATCCAATTACTACGGCTCCAGGGAGGAGTTCAATGGGCAACAAATGCAGCAGGAAAGACATATTAGTATCACAGATAGATTTTTAAAAGCTGTTCACAATCCTCAAGATTGTGAGGCAGGCAAGGCAACTGCTACAGTTTGAAGCAGGTAGCTGCATTTTTTTAGGCCCCCCAAAATCCCTGTACAGGATGAACATATTCTGTTTCAGTTCTTGGCCAGTACGGATTGGAAAAACGTGAAGGACATGAGCATCAATTCAAATTTCAAAAAAATGTAGCGAGAAACAAACCAACTGCTGAAAAACATGCTCTTTCTAGACATGACAGAAAAGTCTCTGTAAATCCTGTGATAGACATAGTAAATTGTGTTTTTAAAAGGAATTACAGGCTAACCATATTATGAACTATGAAATCACATCTCTACTGTGCAAAGCATTTCTCTGAAGAGTTCAGGCAAATGATTCCTTGCAGCAAATGGCCTCAAACCCTGCTTGCCCACATAGTGATGGGATGCTTACATTCAGTGCATTTCCCTGGCTCTTCAAAAGCTGGGCACCACGTTCAGGGGAGTGTGGAGGAGCAGGGATTCACAGAGACTCTTCTGTAGTTCCTACAAATGCCAGGAAGTGGCTGTACTCAGAGCATTAAAACTCTTGAGAACAGAAAAGTTTACTATGAGCTGCAGATTTTTAAGGGTCTCCACTGTAAATTTATCACCACTTCTGTTGTGTTTAGCAGTTTAAATGTGCAAGCAGCATTCACAGTGTACTACATTTGAAGTATCTCAATACTGTCATTTGACATTCCTGTGTTGGGTTGACTTTTTTCTGTTAAGGAGAGAGAAGCTGCCCTGGAAACCTTGAAGCTTGATTTTCTTGCCCATTCTATGCTCTAGGATCAACATTAACCGCATGTAAATTTTGCACCAATAATGGTTCAGATTTCATTAAAAATACATGTCTTGGATTTACATAAAGATTTACTTCAGGAGACCATAATCTGAACATAAACTCACAGTTTATTACCCTGATCACTCAGCTGCATCATTTTGCCTCTGCAGCATGTAAATACAGATATAATTAGGAAAAGAAAAAACAAACAAACAAAACCCTGAAAACAAACAAATAACAACAAAAAAAAATAAAGGAGGGAGAACACATTATGACATTAGAGGAACAAAACCCAGAAGCATTTAAGACTTTCCTTTTACTATTATAATGAGGCCTTTAAAACTAAGTTGGGAAAGTACAGGCTGGATAGTCTCCAAAAGACAGCTGGCTTCTATCAACAGTCATTAAGATATCAGTATTAAAGTAGTTTCTGACATATTATTCAGCATTAACAGTTTTTCAGCACACAGTACAGACACAAAAGTTGTTTATGTTGTATACATCTGCATGCATTTACGGACCCATCTTCTGACTCACAGTCTGATTTTGGGATGTATAAGGAGATAAGGACTGGTGACATATGCAACCTCTTCTCCTGAGTTTCAAAATAAACAAAACCAAATTTTGTTCTAATAGAAAATGGATCCTTCAAATGAGGTAGCATATGCTGGTTTGTTTTAAAATAATTTTACAATTATTGAGTAATTTGTCATTTTAGTCTTCCAAAAGTTGTTTTTTTAAGATACCACGGTAGTTAGTTATCTTATTGCCACTTATAATATCCATGGTATTGCTACATACTAGGATATGTAGGTTGTTATATAGAAGTTCTACAGCTGTTGAAGTGTCATCATTCACAAATGTTTAAATGGATACCTGCATTGATATCCCATTTTTCAAGATAAATTGTTTTCATCAGTATTCTGCAAAGGCTTCTTCATTTCTCTCTTCAGCTGTGAGAGAGAAACAAACTCTTCATACAGATACACATAAACATCATGGAAAAAAAACCTCACCAGCAATTTGACTCAAAAAAACACTGAACAAATGGATTCAAATAATCTAGAAATCTTGCAGTAAAATCATATGCAGTTGCACTGGAAGTGCAGGGTTTATCTTTTTATCAAGAAGACAACTTAGGAGGAGTGGGTGGAAAACAACAGTAATATTCAGGGGATAGACAAAAGATAAGAAAAATCCTCAATGGCTCCAAGGATAGTTTAGGTTATCACCACAGGAACATAATACACTAGTATTGTTATTAACAATGCTTCCAATTTATAGTCACTTCGCACTGGAACAAGATCTTTTTTCATGAAGTTACTAACAAATTATTGACATTAAGTGTATGGTTAAGTGGGTCTCCATTTAACAAGTTACTCAGCCAGGTTTGCAAATACTTCAGTACATATAGACCGCTTTTACCCTTAACTCAAGCCATTAGAGAGTATTTATGATTATTTTGTTGGATCATTTTCACTGGAAGAAACACACCAGTTTTACCTCTGCATATCCTGGTTGTGCAAATCACCTACCCCAAATCCTTTCCTAACTATGATAACAATACACAACTGCAGGAGGGTAGCTTACCCATTCAGAAGCCTAAGCTCTTTTTCCAGATAGGTCTGAGTTCAGAATTTTTCATCCATACAGAATTACAAGTACCAGATTTTACTGTTTTATCCTTGTAGTGGAATACAAGCATGAAAACAATTCGGATGCATAGTAATTTTTGTTAAATGAGAGGCATATAATTCCAAGACAGCAATAACAGAGAATTATATATCATTAAGTAATGTGAATTAAAAATACGATAGAAGATTTGAAGACGGCTGCAAGCCAGTGACTAAGGCTTGCTCCTTCTTTTGGGTTCCTCTTCAGAGCACAGTACTAGAGCTCTCCGGTGCTCTTTCTAATCTTCCAGTTGCTCTCATGCAGTCATCCTCTCTGATTCTCATGCAATCAAATCCGTTCCCCCTCCCTATTCTAAGAGTCACTCCGGTCTGTTCATCCACTAGAGTGGAGCTGAAGCCTCCCACAACTAGGTCAATAATACTTTACCTTCATGACACAAATCACTGACCCAATCAAAAGTATTTTCCCAGTTCAAAGTTATTGCAAATATGTTGCTGGGTCAACTACACACTGGTAGGCTTTGTCACATTAGGCACCACCTTTCTGTGCGTGTGATATCTGCAGCTGCCTCATTATCCTATTCACCAGTTTCTCCTATGCTCCCTCCTGGTCACTGATGCCAGTGATTGTTGGGTCTGCAGATGCTGCAGGTTCCGATTTAAAATTTTACTTTAACATCAGACTCTACGCTTAGTTGGCATTTTCCTAACCTTTTACTTGATCTCTCCACACATTTGCCTTCCTCCTAGCTTGTTTTGTTCCACCCTCAGCCTTTGCTGTTGCTTCCACCCTCTTGTGCACCAGCAAGGTATCACCACAGCCCACGCTGGAGCCGTAATTAGGTTCCCCGGGTAAGAAGGTCATTTGGTTGGTCCTTTCTTGGTTCCCTCTTTTATTATTTTCTGGGCACCAAGCCAGGACCTGGGCATTTTGCCAGTTCACATGCTGCTCTGCCACTCCACCCTGGACCTCTTGTCTTCGTGCCTACCTCACCTCTGGAGCTATGCCTGGGGCCACACCCCTCACTACACCACTGCCGTGGAGCCACTCCTGGTCCCGGCCCACAGCAGCTCTGTGTCAGCCCTGCCCGGGAGGCCATTGCCCGAGTTGGGCACACACCCTTGTCCTTGTGCTTCCCTGCCGGCTTTCCCAGCAGTGCAACCTACCTTGGGTCCATAGTCTGTAGTGCTTGGTGGGTTGAGTTTGGAGTGCAGACAGAACATATAAACAGATACAATTATAATGTATTCTGCTTGGGGAAAAGAGAAAGTATGGGCTACAACAGTATGTTTCTTCCCCAGATAAGTATCAATCAGACATCTAACAAGTTATGCACTTTTAACTGATTTGTAAGGCCGACACAGTGACATACCATCACCAGACACATCAGGCTCCTTTATAGGTATATCTCCCAGAACAGCTGCTCATCTCCTATCGCAGTGGCTTTTGTAGCAGCAGAACGTGATCAGCCCTTGCATTGGGTCTGGCTGGGATGGAGTTAACTTTCTTCATAGCCTACTCGGTTTTGCATTTGTGACTGAGACTGCATTAGTAACACACCAGTGTTTTGAATGTTGCTGAGCGGTGTTTCCACAGCCTCAGGGTTGCTTGTTTTTTTCTTTATCCCACTCTGCCCCACCAGCAAATAGTCTGGGGGTACGCAGGAAGTTGGGAGGGGATACAACCAGAACAGACAACCCAGACTGACTGAAGGGATTTTCCATGCCATATGACATTGTGCTCAACTACAAAACCTATGGGATTATGTGGTTAAAGCATTTGTCATCCCAAGTAACTGTTGTGTGTGCTGAGTTCCTGCTTTACAATAAGTGGATGGACACGTGCTGCCAATGGGAAGTAGTGCATTAATTCCTTATTTTGCTTCGCTTGCACATGCAGCTTTTCTTCACCTAACTAACTGTCTTTATCTCAATCCATGAGTTTTTAGCTTTTGCTGTTCCAAGTCTCTCCCTTATCCCTCTTGGGAGGAGTGAGCAAGGGACTGGGTAGGATTTTGGGGTCACCCACGACAGCAAGCAAACTACTTTTGCCTTGGCTGACAAAGTCGTTTTCATTGTCCTGAAGGGATACAGATCTGGTTTTTGTCACCAGGGATGATGGGAAACAGGTACAACTGTCACCATCAGGGCATGGAGGAAGAACTCATTTGCTTCTCATCTTGAATGAGAAGCTGTTCGAGTGAAAAAGTAGTTTTGCTACTCTGACCTAATCATCCATGATAAGGCCTAATTGAAAGGACACAGAATTATTTCTGCCTCCTTTTTGGGCATCTTCTGCCAAACATCACAGTGCCAAGGAAATTAAGGAGAGCGGAAAAATTTTTTCTCTTCTGGGTAGCAGGACTCAGTGCCTCCTTAGAAACTGCCTGCTTTCTCATCCCCATTCTTCGCATCCCCATTCCCCAGACAGCATGTCCACCTCCTAACAAGATCATGATTTTTAAGATCATACAAGAAATAGCCATCATCACCAGAGGCTGCCACACAGCAGAAAGAAGCTGAGGGTGACAGACAGCTCCTAACTCCCTCCAGATTAATTATTTGTCCCGCTGGGAGCCATACAACTACTTCCATTGCTGCTGGCAGCTGCTGTTGTTGAGTAACAGTGTGTCACCAGGTAATGCAACATGTTGCTTTTCAATGTGCTGTTACATTTCAGTAGTCAGTTCTGCCAGGTTAAGGTAGTCAATCCTACCAATGCCATTTTCTATTTCCTGGGGCAGCAACTGATCCCCAAAACAGGCTGTCAGGTGCCCCAGTGTTGCAAAACGTGCAATATATAAAATTTTCTTAAGAAAGGATATTCTTTGTTGTTTGATCTTTGTGTACTTTCAAGCCTAATCAAAAAGAAAGGAGATTTAATCCATGAAACAGATAGCAGCTAACAAGCTGTAAGTGTTGTCTGGATGTTAGAAAAACAAATTACTTATTGGCAGAACTGCATTGTTAAGGTTGAGGGCTTAATATGCTTCAGTGGCCTCAGACCCAGGGGAAGTTACCAAAGCTTGGGAAGAAGGAGGTACCACTAATACTGGGCACAGGGAATGCAGAGTTTATGGGCCAAAAGGATACTTGTCAGAAATCCCAAGATAAGGAAGAAACTAATAAAGCCAAATCAGCAACTGTGCAGGAATCAGCTCCAACTGGAAAAAAGATAATTCCGGCAGGGGGAGATTGCGACCATGACTCAGCGCCCACCAACTCAAGAGATGATAAAAGACTGAGCATACAGACTATGTAAAATGAGTAGCAAGAGATTAATTAACCAACAGAAGACTGCTAATTAATAAGAGAACTATGTAACTTATAGCCAATGAACATTAATGCCTTTGTTTGCTAAAATGTATAAATAGTAATAAGTTTTTATAGTTGGTGCTCTTGATTTTTGAAATATCTCCAAGCACTGAGGCTTGCGCAACTCTGAAATAAATAATCAGTGTCTCTCTCGAGTGTGTAACTATTGGCTTGTTGCACAACAGGTAACAAATCCAATTTTGTGCACAACACCAGCACCACTATATAAGGATCTCTGTACTGCAATAGATCTGGTATCAAAGGACCTGGAGGATAGGCAAGTCCTTGCAAATTAGCCCATGAGAGTAGATAGAATTTCCATTCTATATATGGCACAAAATAATTATTGTGCAATTTCACTGATTTGGTAATGGCTGTTGCCATGCTGATCTTGTGGCAACATTTCCACCATCAAATCCAGACAAGTAGATAAATGTGATTGTTTACTGAACATACACATCTCACAAATCCCTTTGCTTTTAAAGCCCAGCCATTAATAAGACTTTGCCATCTTGGTTCTGTATTTTTCTTTTGCTCCTAAGGAGAAGGCTTTTATGTAGTTTATGTGAGCTGGTGAATAAAACAAGTTAAAACCATTTAAGTTACTTTGACAGCTCTGTGCCAGCAAAAATACTTTTACTAGCACTCTTGTACTAGTAATTAAAGAAGTGAAACTCATCCTGTCTTTACAGTGTTATAAAACTTGTGTGTGATTCCTTCATCTGATGAAATAGACCTGTATAAGGGAAAATGGATGGATGGTATTACAGGAAAAAGGGAATGTATACAAATTCTTCGGCATGTTACTGTGCCAAAAGTTACCAGAAAATGCTGCAGTTATATCAATATTACTTGATTATATCCTTTTATATATATATAAAATTATAATTGATATATATTTTTATATATATATATGTATAGCCTCTAAAGCCTTACCTGTGGATTATTGATACAATTTCTCAGTTTTCCCTTATTCATTGTAAAAAAAAAAAAAAAAGGATTACATAGCACAGTCAGTTTTTAATGCGCAGAAACTTCATGTTCTTTTCAGTATGAAATACAAAGTCTGCATGATTCATTAACAAAGTGATAATTTGCAAGAAAACTACTAATGTAGTTAATTCAATTGTAACAGGAAAAACTTCTTAATTCTGCATCCCTTCAGGGCCCAGAGTTTTAGTTGGTTTGCACCAAATGTTTTTAAATACAGGTTTACACAATTAGAACAATTCATGCACAGATTAACCCAGAAGGAGAGCACCAAAGGGGCTGAAGTTACCCTACTAACATTACATGCTATCATCTTCAGTGCTCCCCACTAAAGAGCTCTGCAGAGCACTAAGTTCTCCCTTACATGCTTACACAGACCAACTATTCATAAGTGCCTGGATTTGGTGCCACAATAAAGGTAGCCAGGATGCTGTGTGGATGAAAGCTAGGAATGGCACAGCAGAGCTAGTTTACAGAAGAGTTACTTGTTTGCAGAAATTCTCATGCCACAAGAATGGGGCAGGGTGAATAAAAGTATCCATTTTTGCATCACTGTTTGTTTCTAACGTTTTGAAGTTGCTTCTATTTCCCCTCCTAATTAAATCCTCTTCCTTTACTACTCTCTACTGGAGAGAGTCCTTTGCTTTCAGCCACTCTGTACTGATACAGTTCTTTTCATTTAATCCTGTTATTAATACACAGAGTTGCTGCTTCAGTTTTTAGTATGTTTAAAAGAATCCTTCCAAGCTGACCTCTTCTGCCTTTGCACCAGGGTTGTTAAACGGGGGTTGTCTGGGAAACCTGTAACACACAGTTCGCAGCACAGAGCCAAGGGAAAACAGCCTTCTCTCTCACATTGCTCATGCAGCTCCTGGTAATATTCAGGCTTCAGAATCTCAAACCTGTGTTACTCTGAAGCAGTTTTACAGGTAGAAATAGAAACTGAATTAGATAACAGAAGTGTAGAGTTTAATTCTAGAGTTTGTAAATCTCACTTAGGTGCTAACTCATTCGTTTCACAGAGTTCCCCCTCTCCACCTTCAAGACCTCTGTACCACTTGCACATGCAAATTCATGAACTGTGATGCCACTTAGATATTTAGAATTAATTCAGCAAAGAGGAAAGAGAGAACAAATCTTCTGGCTTCCTCTCTCCCATTAGTGCCAGCAAAGGCTCCTATGTTACATGTCATGGTCATAGTCATGTAAGTGCATGCCCACTCTTTCCTCAGTTCCCCCCATTAAGATCAGGCCTAGACTACATCCAGGCTACCTAGTAAATTTTCAGTGGTTTTATTTGGATAGCCGTTCATTTCCATCACCTTAGTAGGGCCTGAAAGTTTTTATCAGACTTTCCAACTACAACTCTATCGCGCTCTGGTATAAAAAGTTCAGTAAGCCTGTTGTTATCCTGGGGTCCAGCACTGAGAAGCTCTGCAAAACTGACAGTGCAAAGCACGTTTGAGAGTCACACTTAAACAGAGCAATAGCATCCTGCTGGACTTTATTTAATATATTACAAATAAATTAAAGAGTTAATAATCCTGTGGAAGGAAACAACATCTGGTGTTACTTGAATTAGAACTATTAAAGACATTTATCACTAAGGAATTATCTATAGTGGTCGCATATTTTTTATAAAAGATGGATGATAAAAACAGTAATTTACAAAAAACCTCTGTTCAAATTAGCCTGTATTTATAGAATATCCTTTCTCATTAAGCATTTGGCATTCATTTCTCATTGAATTTAATTAAGTATCCTGGATGAGAGAGCAAACAAAAATGATTGACAAGCTTCATTAAATTCCCCTTAAAACATGCAGCTATTGACTTCAATGAGAGTTAAATCAAACCCTAAATTAAGAGCTGAATTGCTCAAGATCAAAACAACTCGTTTCAAAGCCTGGGGACAGTTTGTTCAATTTTATACTGTATTGGTAGTCTTCTTTTATTAAGTGTACAAACAGGTGGGATGGGATTCCTCTCACCTAACTTTAGACATATGCAGTGCACAATTCAGAGCTAGTCATGCCAGACTCCCTTTATAGTCAATGGAGAGAAAGAGCTTCTTTTAAGGGATGATTCATCTGACCTATTTTAGATGTCTACTTTAGAATGAGATAAATTGTGCACTATAAGCATTTGGTCTTCATTGAAAATAAAGGTAATTAGGCAAACTCATTTAAAGGGAGCTGTCTGCACTACAGGTGCTTACATTTAGTAAAATGAATACTTTCTTTGGCAGATAAAGATATTTAGAGTCATCATCCATGCATGTAGAAGGGAATAAGCCAGTTGAACTGAAGCACAAATGTGTCTTTTACTTGATCTTCCAGGTGGAATTTGCTTGCTATAAACAAAGCAAAGGTAAAATATTTTTAGTCAAAAATATATTCTTCTGACATACTATATTCATAGCTGACATCAATAGCTGCTGATATTTAAAAGAAGGATGTGAATTGGCTACTGCTCTACTTTGTTAGGGGTATCAATGCAAACCAAATAAAGTAAGGATTCTGCCTTATACTGGTGATCCTCTTGCAATAAAAGCACTCTTGGAGTTAAGTGCTAAAAATGATCACAGAATTGTCTGTCATAAAATTAATTTCTAGACTTACCTGGAATGCAATGCATTTTTGCTCCACAGTGTATATTAATTTCCTTGGGCATATTCACAGAGGCACTCTGATTTAGCTAGCTGGATGTACCTTGTTCTCCAAAACAGAGCATGTAAATAAACCCAGAGTTTTCTTTGGGGCATTAATAATTGTACTTGCTTTAAACAGAGCATGATATGGTTTTAGCTGAAACAATTTAACTAAAGATATCATTAAGTTTTTGTGTTATGCAATTTTATTAATAGAGTGTGAGATTTTTTAATTGTGTTTCATTTATTTAAATTTTCTTAATCAAAAATTGAAGTAATAATTTTTATAAGACTTACTGCCTTTCTTCTCCACTCTGCACTGGAAGTTGTGAGAATCTAAGGACACCAATCACTGTTGCTGTTAGTTACTATTTCTGATAATCTGTTTATTAGTCTCTAGTAAAATGTGACCTGATATACACCATGAAACAAACCTCCTCACAATGGGTTACACTTACATCTTGCAGTCAGTACACAGAAGCATTATGTGTCTCTGCAAATTTTTGTTTTGATTTAAGTGTGACATATATGCTATAAACCACTTGGAATCACAGAAGCATGAAGTAATTTAGATGGACTCTGGGAGCTTGTCAGGATGAATCCCCTCTCAAAGCAGGGCTAACTCCCATGTTAGATGCTCAGTGCCTTCCCCAGTCAAGTTTTGCATATCTGCAACCTTCCCAGACAACCTGTAACAGTGTTGGATCAACCATGATCCCATCATTGGAAGTGTTCAAAGTCGGTCAGGGCAAGGCTTTGATCAACTTGATTTGGTGAAAGATGTCCCTGTCTATGGCAGGGAGTGTTGGACCAGATGATCTTTAAAGGTCCCTTTCAATTGAAATAATTTTTTTTAATAATGGTGGTTAAGAACTTTTCATGCAATTTATGTCCATTGTTACTTGTCCTTTTGTGTTGGACCTCTAAGGAGATCTATCTCTCTGTAACCCCCCCCAGAAAGCTGTACACAACAATTAAATCCCCTCCTCTGGACTTGTCCCTGTATGCTAATCTTTCTTGTATTTGGGAGTCCAAAACTGGACACAATATTCCAGATGCAGCCTCTTGAGTTCACAGGGAAGTTGCTTTCCCCAGCCTGCTGGCTACACTCTTACTAATGCAGCCCCATATGTAGTTAGGCTTTGTTGCTGTAAGGGCATATTGCTGGCTCATGTTTGCACTGTTCATCATAAACCCCAGGTCCTTTCCCAAAAACTACGTTCTAGCCTGTCAGATTGTACAGTGGCATAGTATCTTTCATGCCCAGATAGAGCTTTAGATGAGCTTTACTTGTGTGTTGTTTTTTTTAATTGCCTTTTTGAATTTCTAGGCGTTTCTGTCAGGCTGTTTCTCTAGCCTCTTGAGATCCCTCTGAATAGCTGCCTTTCCCTCCAGAATGCCATCTTTCCTCCACAATTTAATGTCATCTGCTAATATTATGAGGATGAATTCCATCTCATCATTCCAGTCATTAGTGAAGAAGTTAAACACTAGCAGGGTCACTATCTATGTCCAGGTCATTATCTGATGGTTCAGTCATTTTTTTTCATCAACCTTGTAGTCCACCCATCCTGTCCATATCTCTCAAATGTGGTTACAAGGATCCAACCAAACATGCTCTTGATAGTCTTGCTAAAGTCAAACTAATTACTCACCTCTTATCCCCAAAGCACTCATCACTAAGGCAGCTACGTATCTGTGGTAAAGCCGTGCTGGCTGGTCTTAAATTGTATTAGGGTTGTTTTTTCATAAGGAAAAAACAGATATATCACCCTACACAACTGCAGCAATTCCAGGGACTATAGTTGACTTTATGATGCTGTGGTGGTTTAACCCCGTCCACCAGCTGAGCACCACACAGTCACTCACTCCCAGAGGGATGGGGAAGAGAATCAGAAGAGTAAAAGTGAGAAAACTCATGGTTGAGATAAAGACAGTTAATGGGACAGAAAATGAAGACAATAAAAATAATGATAATGATAATGGTAATTATAATAAGAAGAATAGGAATTAGAATATACAAAACAAATGATGCACAATGCAACTGCTCACCACTCACCGACCAAGGCCCAGCCAATTCCCAAGCAGCAGTCCCTGACCAGCTTTTCCCCTAACTTACATACTGAGCATGATGTCATATGGTATGGAATATCCATTTGGTCAGCTGGTGTTCAGCTGTCCCGGCTCTATCCCCTCCCAACTTCTTATGCCAGCCTTCTTGCTGGAAGGGCACGAGAAGATGAAAATTGCTGGACTTACTATAAACATTACTTAGCAACAACTAAAAACATCCATATCTTACCAAACTATACCAGCTACTAGGAAGAAAATTAACTATCTACTCCAATCCAAACCAGGACAGATGCAGCAGTCAGATTTGGCCTAGCTTTTATATAACAACACATGCAGAGGGAAGTACAGGGACACCTGAGCTGCCTATACTTATGTCCATACTTATGTCTATACTCATGTTAGCTTGGACCTGACCTTGCATACTTTGCCTATGTTCCTCATGTGCTGGTTCACATAAACCTGAGTCTGCCATAAACATAAAAGCTGGCCTGATAAGGAATTAAGGTACCACTAAAGGAGTTTTCAGTTTGAACCTAATTCCTGAAAGCAAAAATTCACAGGTCATTTGAGTAGGTCTACTCCCAACCCTATAAAGTTGTCCCATCATATAGAGCAGCCTCATATTTTGACACCACTCTGCTTCAACTCTGATACCCCTCTTTTAGCTGTTGTTCACGAACCCCAAAATTTTTAAGACTCTGATGGTGAAGAACGTCTGGTGACAACAGAAGATCTATTGGCTCCCAAGGATATAACTTTTAGTAGTACTTGTAATATCCAGAAATTATTTGAGGACAGCCACTCCAACAAGATCTCATGCAGCTGGACGTGATCACATCAGAGCTGACCAGAAGGCATAAAAGAAGATATATCCTCAGGAATGTCTTATCTAAGACAAGGAGTAGTTTGCAGCCATATAAAACACATATTCGTGACTACATTTATGGATCTAGTTGTGTGATAATTGAGATCCCAGAGGCAGATCCCTTACACTGAGGCATTATTTTTATCAAAGAATGCCCAGCTACTCCAATTCACAGCCCATGCAGAGATGACAGTACCCTGTCATGAGCCCATTTCCCCCGGTTTCACATACATGTTCCCAGGTATGTTCATTAGAACATGCAAATGCTCATACTGGTTCAGATCACATGTCCATCCAGCTCAGCTCAGTATCCTGTTGCCATGAGTGGCTGTAAGCAAATGCCTAAGGAAGAACAAGAACAAGACAAGTGCAAGAACAAGACAAGTGCACATGAAGTTCTCTCACAGTATGTCTATTCTCAGCTAAGGGTTTTTCAAAAATGGTTTCTTTAATAAATAATCTTGAATTAATCTCTCAACTCCTTCTATGGTCTTCCCTGGAAGCCTTTTGCTTCAAATCCTTTGGTAAGGAGTTGCACAAGTTCATCTCCTTTTGTTTGCACTGAAATCAGCTTCTACCAACTCCATTTGATGGCCTCTCAATTCTTATACTTGAAGAAATGCCAAAGTCAATTCCTTTCCACCATCTCTATGCCATATAAAAATATAGAATATATAGAATTCCATATTCTAATTCTGTCATCTGTATGGAGAGTATATATTAAAATATATTCAGATTAGGTAGTCAGAAATCTATGTTCATATTGTATATGAATACGTAATATAATCTATATTCCATACAGAATTCCATATTCATATACAAACTGTAAGAAATCTATGAATTTTTTTCTTTCCTAATAACTTCTAATATTTGGTTTCCTTTTCTCACTTTTTCCACAAGTTATGCATATCACAAAGACTTTGCTTCCAAATGGTAATTGCTTACATGTGAAGATAGCTTATATGCTAAGCTAGGACTCATTCCACACATATTTCCTAGTCATTCTGTCTTACAAAAGCCTCTTGTGGTCCCTCACAATCTGCCTTTGTCCTTATTATCCTGAGTACCTTCACATCACAAACCTTCCCAAAGCAAATTTTCTCACCTCACTGGTCTCTTCTTTTCCAGGTCACCTAGGAGGTGTAATGAACAACACAGATCCCAGCACAGAGCTCTGGGAAACTCTGCGGTTACCAGGTAGTTGTGACCAGTTGTTACAAGTGACCTTCTTCCACTGTAATAAGTAACCTGTCCTCTTACCCCGTTTCCCAAGTTCTAACCTGTTATTTATCCATAAAATGACCTTTTATTTAATCTCATGATTAGTAAGTTTCCTTAGAAGTTGTTGATGATGGTCCTGTCAAAAGTCTTCAAAAGTTCAAGCAGATTAGATTAACTTGGCTGTTTTTGTCAAAATACTTGCTGACACCCTTCAAAAAAAAGACTGTAAATAGGACTTCCATTTTTAGAAGCCACACTGACTCTCCATAGTGTTTCTTTTATACATCAATCATTGATCAGCCCTACAGATTCTCGGATGAGATATGTTGAAGAAGGGTTTAGTCCTGGTTTAGAAATCTTCAGCAAGTTCCTCCTCCCAGGTCTCTCTCTTTTTTTTTTTTGTCTGCTTAACTTTATTTTTATATGTTATCAGCCAGGATTTATGAATTTTTCTTTTTGCTTCATTTGAATATGACTTCAGTGTTTTGAAGGTTGCCTTCTTGTTTCTAATGGCATCTCTTCCTTATTGTTTAGTCATGCATGGTTCTTTGTACCTTTACTCAACTCTGTCTTAATAGGTTGCAGACACTGGCATATAACTTTAATATATTAAATGCATAATTCTGCCATATCCCAGGTATTGGCCTCTGGTGATTATGTTTATGCACATATTAGTTAAGGAGGAAGAGAAGGTTACCTAGTTTCTGCCAAGAGAGCAGTTGTTATACACAGTACTAGCCAACCGGTGGCTCTGACAGTCAGGACATTACACCTATAATAAAGCAGAAATCTGGCATAATTTCAACCAAGCATGTTACCCTTTCCATTCCAAGCAGTGTTCTTGTACTCCATAGATGTACTGGTAACTATCTTTTTCATATGCCTCTTCAGGCCACAGCCATCTGCAGCAACACCCTAAAATCCCAACCAGTCTTGACCTGTGAGGGATCCTACTCACAACATTCTCTTCTCTCCAGTCTAGAGAAAGCGTGGTGCCAAGGAATATAAAAATGAAATTAGTGATTAACTTAATCCTAAAAGTAAGAGGGTAAGAAGGACAGAGAGCCAGTCATAAGGAAAAAGCAAACCAAAATGGTATCATGGAATGATTGTCCAAAGCAACATCAAATACACAGACAGGAGTGTCATGACGTGTGATGGTCAGACTGCAGCCACCATTTCAAGAGATGTCTCTCGTGACCACTTTTCCTTGCTGCTATGCAATGCCAGTATGTTTCTGGGATACCATTCTTACCTTTCTTCTGGTAGACAATGAACAGATTGTATTTTGCTATGATGCGCTTATTGAACTAAGGAATCAACAAGTCTATTTTGACAAAACCAACCCTGTACTGGAAAAAATTAAGGAGTCATATTGACAATGTATGGGGTAGGAGGGTGCTAGGGTGAGAGGCAGCAGCAGCAGCAATCAGTACTCACAAGGTGAGAAAATGTGCCATGTCAGTAGGACAGTCTAAAAGTGGGGGAACAGCCCAAACAGCTCAAGGGATGGGGAGGAAAAGAGAAGGAGATGAATAAGAGACTCAGCAAGAGGAAGTGCTTGAGGAAACTGTGAAAAGGAGCAATCTGCAGCCATGCAGCCTGCAAGATGTGACTTGTGAACGCAGTGCACCTTGAAGACTGGCTGTCCCTGTGGGAGCAGATCTGCTGCCTGTGGCATTTACAGGGTGGACAGCAACGGCCTACGCTCCACAACCTGCTCAGCCTGGTCCTGGCTCCCTCCTTGCCTCGTAAGAGGCTGCATAGCACGCAAACAGCTATAAAAACACAAGCAGCATTGGGATGTTGATGTCCAGGCAATGTTCAAAGTGCACCACTTCACAGCTAAAATGCCTAAATGAAAGTCCAAAGTCTTTTTGAAGTGGGGGTTGAGGACCCAGTGACAGATCCTGGAGCGTACTCACTGCTCAGTGGAAATATTGACCTATGGCAGTGGGAACCATACACTGCAAGCCTCCATATCCCCTGAAACTCAGATGGATCTCCAGGTGTTAACTTAATACACATAAATAAATCATGACTATTAGAATAAACTGAGATACAAACAATGGGCCTCTTAAACAGAGAAGAGACATCGCTTTTGTCTTTACAAGTAGTGTGATACAACTATTTTTGACCTAGGATAGTGTTAGAAATATTTATTTCAAACACAATAAGCAGATTTAATACATTTTAAATGAAAGACGCTTCATATTTATTCTTTGCCTTGTCATGAAGCCATTCTTACTTAACGCAGGGAGTTAATTAAACTAGCCTTCACTAATCTGTGTGACAATTTACACAGTAATTAGCTGAACAGGAACAGACAAGACCTCACAGTTCTTCCAAGCCTCAAGGCTGATACGAGCCTCAAGGCCAATTGCTACAAGATTTAAGCAACCCTCCTGCGCATTCCCCTCAATTCACTAGTTACAGATCAACTTTTAGAAACAGTCCCTCTGGCTTTCTGGAGCCCTACACTTTGAATTCCTCCATGGAGAGTAAGTGGAATTAACACCACTCTTTAGTACAGCAGTATTTGCAAAATGCAATTTTTGAAGAATTTGCCCTATAATTAAGGTATGTGTGTCAGCATCCTCTTTAGTGGCATTGGCAATTAACATTACTAATGATGTCTCATATCTGCAGCCTCTTCTATGCTATTTTGGTCCTCTGTTTCAGGTTCCTAAACACGAGAAATGCTAGTTATTTACAAGAAAACATGTCCATATCTTCCTGGAACAGCTCTTAGCTAAAAAACATGGAAAAAAAATTTAGAGCATGTATCTTATTTAAGGTTTGTGCAACAGAAGTTAAAGCACATAACGCACTAGAGACACAATACTGGAATACAGGCAGTGTTTTCTTGCCATCATGATCCATGTATAACACACAAGTTTAAAGTGAGATGGAGTAATGAAGGGACATTTGGAACAACAGTTATTTTTCGCAAAATAAATTTCTGGTAGAAGACTCCACAGATAGCAGCTCTTTCTAGTCATATTCCAACACACATTTTATAATGCTGATATGACATACCAAAGATGCTGTGTAAAATAAAGGTTTTCTTACCATACAAGATGGAAAATGAAGGTGTTCTTACCATACAAGATGGCCGTACCCAAATCTCTAAATATTCTGGATAAAAGTAATTGAAATAATAACCACCATGATGTCTGGCAGCATCTCTCTAGAGCCACTAATGTACATACTTGTCACTCTTCTAAACAATTCTGTTGCTTCGTATAGAATGAAAAACTGATTTCTTTCTTAATATCTGAAAGACTATACATTGATTATACATGAAATACATCTTGTCCCTGGTTTTCTCTGCACTAAAAATAACAGGCATTTTGGTGGTGGGGAAGAAAAGCACCAATTAATCAGATTGCTAGAAATTAAGGAAAAGAACGACAGAAACTTAGAAATACAATTCCATTCTTGACCTACATGCAGGATAAATACAATTATAAATCGTCACTGAATTTATGGGTGAATTACACCCTTTATTTTTAAGAACTGTAATAAATAACTTCCTTTGCAAACTCGTAAGAAAAAGCACATCCTTCCTATATATTCTGTCTGTACATATATATTTTTTATCATGGCATCATAGATTTTTTTTTGTTTGGAAGGGACTTTTAAAGGTCATCTAGTCCAGTCCGCTGCATCAAGCAGGGACATCCTAGATGTTTGCACAAGAAATTAAAAAAAAAAGCACAACTTCATCAATAAGATGAAATGCTGTTTTTCAGGGAAGTGTGGGCACTGATGAGTTTTACTGCAAGGGATGTAGAGAAAAAAATGTTATCACATTGCCCCTCAGCTCTGGGAGCAGATCCAGCATGATGCAACTGCTTCCCATATCCTGCATGTGCCAGTCAGAAAGGGAGAGTGATGTCTAAATCACTGCCTGGGAGAATCCCCAGGAGAACTCCATACACTCAGCTTCTGCTGGTGAAACAGTCACTCTGTTACGCTCACCACAACAAAACAGGGAGGACAGGACGTTTACCTTTAGAGAGAAGTTCTCTCAGTGGACCAGGGACAGCTGTGGCTCTTGCACCTTTAGAAACAACATGCTTGGACTTTGCCCAGAAGCATCTTCTATACACTATTAAAAATTCACTGGTTTTTTTCTGTGGGAGACACCTCCACTCCACATCGTAATTCTTCATAGTTTTCATTACATTTGCATCAATTGTTCTCATAGCCTTGTTTTTGTTGTTTGGTCACCAGGAATCACATAAGTTCCTCTTTGGACCAGACTAGTGATGCCAGAAGCTACACCAAAACAAGGAGCCTCCTGCAACCTGTTATTCCCACTGTGCTCTAAGGTCCTTATTTCCACTTGCACCACTCAACTTCCTACTGGGGAAGCATTCTCCCACAGCCCCACAACAACCCGATGCGGAGTGGGAAGGTGGCTGCACGCACCTCATCCTCACCCTCACTGCACGTTGCCCTGCTGGTTTCCACTGACTTGCTTTGCCATAACAAAAATTGTGTTTTCTTTCACTCCAATTTTCTTTCTCCGTTTGCAGTTCAGTCCTGAGTAAAGCCCTTCTTCGATGGAAAAGTGTCAAAGGACATTTTACTATTCAACTAGTGCAGCGTACTAGATAGATATATTCTTTGGGGAGACACTGCAGTGTGGTACTCCCACCAGCACAAAGCTGAGCTGCATTACAGCCTTTAGAACGGAATCAGAATGAAATTACTTCCCAGATGTGACTATAACGCCCAGCTTAAGAACTTATGTTCTCTACTATTTTTCGGGAAAACCTTAAAGTAGAGTAAATGGGAAATACCGCCCCGTTCTTCCCTCGTGGAAAAGCTGCCTCTTTGTATCCACTCCGCAAGACTATGGACACGTCCCTTCTGCAGCGGCGGGACGCGGCGGACCCAGCGGAGGGGCGTCCGGGGAGCAGGGAACAGGCGCGGCGGGGCTGCCCGGGGGGAACCACATTGTGACCGCCACGACGGGAAGGGCACCGGCCTGCAGCGGGCACGCCGGGCGGGCGTGAGCTTCTCTGGCAGCGGCAAGGCAAACACCGTGCCGACCGCACAGCGCCAACACCCGACTCAACTTGGGCCGCCCGCTGTACGACACGGACACGGGGCGACCAGCGACTCCCAACTCCCGTTCCACGTTCAGCTCCCGCCCCGACAGCGCTGCTACCACCTCACCTCCCTGCCCTGCCCTGCCCCTCCCCTCCCCGCCCCGCCCCACCGGGCTGCGCTGCGGTGGCTCCGGAGGGAGCTGCCCGCCCGCGCCGGGGCGGTACGGAGCGGCCGCCGCTCCCGCCGTCCGAGGGGAAGGGCGCCCCGCGGGTGCCGGCGTGCGCGGTCCTGCCGGGGCTCGGCCATGCTGGTGTGGCCCCGCGCTCCGCGGGGGTCACCGCTGCCCGCCCGCCTCCGACCGCCCGCCCGCCGATAAGCAAAGCCATGACCGCAGCGCCCCAGGGGCCAGATCTCAGTTTTCTGAACGAGGAGGAAGCCAGGGCGATTTTCCAGGTGCTGCAGAGGGACGCGGAGCTCCGGCGGGCAGAGAAGGACAGAGTCAGGTAACCGGGTTCGGCCCCCGCCCCGTCCGTGCTCGTCGTGCCGGCGCGGAGCGGGGTCTGCGGGGGGCACGGCCCCAGCCGCAGCCCCGACGGGAAGAGTGGGAGCAGGGGCGGCGGAAGGGAGGGTGCTCCCCGCGAAGGGGCTGCGCCGGCCAGGGCGCTGTAGGGGCGGCGGTGCTGCGCGGCAGGGAGGGCTGCGCTCCCGGCGGGAAGCGGAGGTCCTGCCGGGACACCGGGGAGCGCCACTGCCTCCTGCCAGCGCCGGCGGCTGCGGGGCCGCCCGAGCCGGGCTTCTGAAGCATCTGGACGTTTGGGAAACGCGTGTTGTGACAGAGACGGCTCTGAGTCACGGCTGCGGCTTCCCGTGGCACCTCTCCTTCCCCGGGGAGGAGGAGGAGACCGCTTCTGTTCTTCGCCGTGCCGCTGGCGGGGGGTGTGGGCTAAACGCCGGTACCCGGGAGACCACGGAGACGGGGAAGTTGTGCTGGACCTTGCAGGGAAACGTGGCGGCTCTGGGGCGCTCGAGCAGACCGGGGCAGCTTTTGGAAGCCAAGCCAGGCACTCACATGACTGAATGGCTGTTCACAAAACTTATGCAAGTGACTTAATTGAATGCCCTGTGCCGTATGAAGATATAGGGCAATCTCGACCTTGCTTCTAGCCCGTATCTCCGATATGTGCAATCATCAAAGCTATTTGTGTGAATAGTGAGAGCAGAGGTTGAGGAATTAATAGAATTTGTGCTGGAAAATGAGCCGTTTATCATTAAAGGTTATAATTTCTTCCCCCAGGTGAGACTTGGTATCTTGTGAAGTGAAAGGCAGTGTCCTCTCAGATTCGCAAGTGGCACTTTCCCCAAGAAATTCTTTCGTGTAAGGTGTAAAAGGAATGTTAATGAGTAACATTTCTGTCAAGTGGATTTTTGTACTGTGTATTTTTTATTTCAGTTAAGTGCATTTTATGATGGGCATGGTTAAACATTATGTGTCAACAGTGACTTACATCTTAAACTTGTCTTAGTTTTCTGTGGCACATGAACTGAGTTAAGTTTGGAGATTTCTTTCTTCCATAATTTGGTATGACTTTTCTTTCTTTGATTAATTTCTGTTCCATGTGTCCCATTATGACCCCCCCAAAAAAGGAGGAATATTTTGCTGAGTAGGGGGAGTTGCATAGCTGGACAGTTTAAAACTTTGGGTGAGACTAAAGCTGGAGCAAACCCACTGAGGCTTTTTCATGCAGTACAGAGTCTTGTGAAGCAGTAGGCTGCGCTTGAACTCAAGGCTTTCACCTGCTCCCAAATTTTGTTTCTCCATCAGTATGCTTAGGACTTTGTCAACAGAAAGTGTTCTCTATGCAAAAGCTGTCAAAATAAACATGGTATAACAGGATGTTTCTGGTGATGCTTTAGTGAGATGTAGTCTATTTAAATCTCAGCTGAAGAGGCATTCACAAGTGGAGCAGAAGATAGGTGAAGTGTTTATGACCAAGGCGCCATACTGAAAATCTAGGTTAAACCCTGGCTCTGTCAAAGGCTTTGTATGTGTCCTTGGGCTAGTTTCTTAATCTCTCTTGGGCCTAATAAAAGTACTTTCTTTCTCACTCCACTTGTCTACCTGGTCTTATTTAGAATGTAAGCTCTTCAGGCCAGAGGACTCCCATCAGGAGCAGACAGGTTCCAGTCTGTGTGGTGTTGCCCTGTGCTACTATAATCAAAGTAATAACAGTGATCACCCTGGAGGGCCAAATCCTGCAGTTCCTATATGACCACAGTGAGCTTCAGAGGCTCTAAACAAAATTGCATTTGTTCCTCTTTGTCCCATATGCCTTCCTCCACGTCATTCTTATTACTATTATTTTGATAATTACCTTTGTAGACTTTTTTCAGTTTAAAAATTTTAAAATAATGCCTGAGCACTGTGGCAGCCCACTCCTGGGATATTTTAAAAGTGTGATTTTGATTTATGCCATCAGTCAAATGAAGCATATAGGAAATGCTGTGGAATGGAAGGAGCAGTGCCATCAATACTGCTTTTGTTTGCGCAGAGTTACTGAAGTGAGTTGTCCTTTGAACTGGTCTTGAGCATGGTTTTGGAAAGAGCTAGTTGGAGTTGGGCAGAGCCAGGAAGCAAGTCAATAACAAACATCAGGCTCACTGGTCAAGTTTGTTCAGTGATCATCTGTATTTACAATATAGGTCCCCGTATAGAATGATCTAGGCTGGACTGACAGAGGGAATGAAGCATTTGCTGGCAGACCACAAGTCAGGTTCTGATGACTGCACTGATCTTGTCCATGCTGTTTGATGTCATATGAGCAAGCACCCAGCTGTCTGCCAGTTTCTTAAAGGATCAATGAAAAATTGAAATCCATTCCTGCATATAACTCTGGAATCAAAAAAGCAGGGACAAACTTTTCTCTTTTTACAAGCTGCATTTCTTATATAGAAAAATGTTAACACCAGTTAATTTCAAAGGATGAAATAAGATCAGAAGATGAATCCAGGCATTCTGTGTGGTTTATTGTATTCAACACATGACAACCATAGTTCAGGGGAGTTGATTTTCACATAACACAAGTGTATTGCAGTGCAACATGAAATATTGACCTCCTCAAATTCTTCCTCAAATGTATTGAGCTTGTAATTGTTTCCAGATAAATATATATAATTTTTCTTATTGCTTAACTACACTGGAAACTGGGTAGAACCACTGTATCTCTCTTAACGAAGACAGCCTTTGTGAAATCAAATGCATATTGGGGATATTTTCTGGGGAAAGGCTAATTGCTTTATACAACCCCTGTCATCTCCCTTTCTCTCTGTAGCCTTTGTGTGGAGTGGAAATGTGTGAGTTAGGTGGTCAATTGTGTGCCTTTGTATAATTCTCAGCCCCACTTAGTGCTGTCCCTCACTTTCCTCCCTATTCCCCACCGCATTCTCTGGGTACTGTCAACCTTTTCTTGGCTCCCTTGACAGGCTTCAGACCTCTAAGCCTGGCCTGGAAGACCTCTCAGTATTGCTTTCACTTTTATACAGAAATGAATTGTGTGTCCTGTTGGACCTTTATTTGTTCTTGCCCCTGTCAGGGAGCCGAGCTCCTGATGTGCCCTAGGCTGCAGGTTCCCGGGACTGACAGGACTTTTTCTGGCTTGTTTTCTTTCCACTGCCCTCTCGTGGTTCTTCTCAGCAGTACCTTTGAACAGCCACAGCAAACCAGCCATACCTGACACCTTCTTCCTTGAAAGAGGTTCAGAGAGGCAGCAACAGTCAGCTTTAGTATAACCCACATGGCTGTTCACTGCTATATCCACTGACAGTAATTCAGAAACTTATTAATCACGTATTTAATTTAAAAGAAAATGTTAGTTTTGGACTTGGGTTTAACACGGCTTCAGTATTCTTCGTTCATCCAATCCACCTCATTCATAATACCAATTTGGAGAAAACCTTATTTATCATAAGCGTCAGTGTGGGAGAGAGATGGAGTTTTGGGTCTCTATATCAATATACATGCATTGTTCCATAATAGTAATTGCAACGCCAAGGCAGAAGTTCAACTCAAGTCATGAAATGCTAGTTTAGTAAGCCTGGTTAATGAAACTGGTGATTTTGCAGATGCTTGTGAAAGGAGGTTCCTTCTCACAAATATTTCAATCAGTTAGATGCCCCGGAGAAGATATGGAGGAATACAGCATGATCAAAATGCAGTAATGACTGCATGTTCAGATGACTCCTTAACAATTCAGTTTCCATAAGAACACAGTGAATGCTTGCTGTAGGCACAGTTATTAATACCACAGGTCAGCTTTCCATATGTAATGAAATAGGCCTGAAAATCACAACATAAAAACATTCCAGATGTTATTTGACTTATGTTTTCAAGACTTCAGAATGCACCCAGCTCATCCTCTTAAGCGCTGTTCTGCAGCTGCTGGGGACAGAAATAAAAAAAGGATTGACAGATAATATTTGCATGGAGAGCCCCAGGTCCCAAAGCACCTGTAGGTGCTTCTCTTTTCTGTCCTTTATCCAAGAAGCTAATAGGTAGGGTGAAAGGAGGCTGGCTGCTTCCCATCTGTTCAGGACAGCACATCACAGCCTCACAGGTAGCAGAGGAACTGGCACTCCGTGTAGCAGCCTAAGGACAGCTTAGCAGCATTAGGGCATGAAGCTATGGGATAGAGAGGTGGAGCTACTGCCTTTCATCTCCAAGGCAGCTCCTCCCTTTGCAGTGTGGAGAGGCGGGCAGTGCCTCAGCAGGTGCCTTTTCAGCCAGCTTTGGGGCTCTGATGCCTCACAGTGCCTGAGCACTGGGTGTTGAGATGCACCTCCACTGCTGGAATAGCACCAGGGCCCACAGAAAGCAGCTGAGAGGAGCCAGGAAACATGGAGCCAGCAACTTAAAAGAGGCAGCAGGTAGGGGGATGTGGTGTTGGAACAGTGGGAACAGCTGGTACAGTTGCAGGTTGTCCAAGAAATGGACAGCTGGGAGATACAGCAGAAGAGCTAAGGATAAATAGAAAATGTATTTAAAAGCACACAAGAACTCTATATTCTTTAATAACTTTTATTTAGGATATTTATCTGTTTCATATAATGTTCCTATTATGACTACAGCTTTGTGCTGGTTTTGTTTATTAATCCTTGAGAAAAAGGGAAATACTCTTATCTTCACTTTCAAACAGGACATTGAAAATAGCTGAGAGACTGGGCCACTGAATGGGGAAATGAACCTTACTCCCTGAATAGCAGTTTTACCTTCTGGATTATGTTTCGAAAACTAACTATGCCTGTATTGTGTAAGGATTTCTTTCTTTTTTTAAATAGGAAGAATGGCAAAAAAAAATTACCCGCTCTAGAGCATGTCTTGGGCACCAGCCACTCTCTATGAATAGGAAGAGAAAAAAAAAACAACAAAGGGGAATGGAACTTTTGCAAGAGAAGAGCACTTTTTCCATTTGCATTAATTTGTTTTGCTCTTTTCCACTTGTTTTTTGCTGGTTTTTTTTTTATTTAGTGGATTTATTTTACAGATTGCAACAAGAATAGGTGGCAGCAAAGCAGAAGTGTGTTTTAATTTATCCTCAAATTAGAAGTTGAAAAGCATATGAAATTAATTGGGAGGTACAGTCAGCACCACTCAGTGCTTCACTCTTGCTGACCCATTAACAACATATGATTCTTGTGGGAAAGATGAATCCTCTGCTTTAGACTGTTTTAAACAGTCTTTACAATAAATCATTTGGATGTACTTATTTGTTACAGGAACACAACTGTTCTTACTACCTCACTGGAAATCATCTACTAAGTTATTTTGTTGCATGTAATTCCTTACTGTATTCTCTTGGTCAACATTTGCTCTCACGGGCCTGGCAATAAAAAGTGGGAATAAAACACTGCTTGGGAAATGTATCTTTTCATCTTTTTCCATCCTCATAACCTTAGGAAGGCATTTGTTGCAGAACTGCAGATGTACTCAGCTTTGTATGTATTTGAGCATACTCATGCTAGGTTCTTCAATTATATTGTCTTGCTTACAATTTGAGGGGTATGCCATTGCATCCTTTGTTTTGTCATATTCACAGAAGTAGTCCTCTTTACCCTCTTGGAGACTAAGAGTAATTTATTTGGTGTAAGCGATCTAGATTTGGGGCCCAACTCCTCATAATTACAAAGAATATTTAGAATAAACTCCAAAATACATGAGGAGAGCAGGCAGGATACCAGGACAGCACTGCTTGGGAATATTGTTATTTCAGTGGAGCTTCCTCCCTGAACAAAGCATTAATAAAGAAATTCTTTCATAAGAGATACTCCACCCGGGAATGTCTCTGGGCGCAAGTGTTCTATTGTGTCTTGTTTGTGGAGGAGATACTGTTATTACTTACCACTGATACTGTGCCACCAGCATGTTTAGTGGTTTGTCAACACTTAGGAAAACAGGTCCTTGCAGCCCTGAAGCACTAATATGCTAAAGAAGTGCAAAGCAAAAATGTCAGGGAAGACTGATCTAAAAACCTTTACACAATTTGGTAAACAATTACTATCATAAATAATCTCATTTTGGGACTTCCCTTGTTTGAGTGGAGGTACTGTAACCAAATGCAATTAATTAAGTTGCATATCAAGTTTTTTCCTCGTTCTGGTTTTTCAATAGTCCTATCTTGTGAGTCCTGGAGGAACTGGGTCTTCCTTCACATGGGGTGAGGAAGAGCTGGTAGAAATGGCCAGGAGTCACAGCATGTACCTTCTTCTCTGTTGGTTTTTAGCCCTGTCCATCTGGGCTAACTAGAGCAAAGTCTGTGGTGTAATTCCAGTTTTACATCTACAGAGCAGAGTCTAGACCAGCACTGCTTCCAGCTCACTGGTCTTGTCCTTTCATAGTGAACTAATTCCAGTGTCAATCCATTCCTCCAAAGCTTTGCACTGCTTTGTGTTTGAGAGCAAGGGACTTCCTATGGTGTGTGTGTGACGGCAGATGGAGGCCCGGAATCACCTTTTGAGTTGTGTTACGTTTCCAAGAGCTTGTCTGTAGTGCACTGAATGTCCTTCTTCTTTCTTCCGGTGACTGGGGCCATGGTGGTTCCCCACGGTGCCTCCCCACAGGGCTGGCAGGGCAGGGACTCGCCCCCAGGGCCTGTCCCACCCTCCCACCGCCCCAGCGAGACGGACAGGCAGCCGCAGCCGGACACTGTGGTGGCGTGGCAGGGCAAGGCCGGGCTGGGGGACTGAGTCAGAGCCAGGGTCGGGGTCAGGCCTGGTGAGGGCACCCAGGTCCACCACAGCCCAGTGGTGATGGGGCAGGGACAAGGTCAAGTCACGAAGTCATGTCAGGGTCAGGTCTGGTGACAGTGGGCAGGGTCAGCCATGGTCCCATGATGGCTGGGCAGGCCAGGGCTGGGGTGGCTGGGATGAGGCCAGGTTGGGATTGTCAGCTCAGGAGTCAAGGCAGTGGCCATGCACAGACAGAGCTGGGGATCCATCTGGGGGTGTAACTGGAGCAAGACCCAGTAGGACAGCTTCCCTTTAAAAGCAGCTCCCAGGGAAAGGAGGGCTTGCCATTGCTGAGGCCTGTGGCTGTCTCCACAACACTGTTCTCCAAGGCCACCAGCTCTGCTCCTCCCAAGCTGCTCCAGGGTCGTAGTGGCCAAACCCACAACAGCAGGAAGAACATAGGACGCTCTGACCCATGCTCATTCAAACAGAGGCCTTGTGCCAGGGTTTTCAGGCTTATTGAGGCTAATGGTTGCATTTTCAAGTGACAAAATAATGTAAAAATGAAAATCACAAATATTATTATTATTGTTATGGTTATCTAGCTCAATTCTGAAGTCACTAGGGCTGCCAAAAATAAGACAGTGTTGAAACTGATGAGATTTAAGCCAACGCTTACTGTTAAGCCCATCAGTAGACATTTTCTAACTCCAAGCTTAATGGTAAAAGTAAAATTAAATAGACTTTGTCTATATGGATAAATTGCCCAGGCTTCAAAAAATAAATAGGTCAGACACAAGCAAGCATTAACTACTGAGTAGACAGTCAATATGGGGAGTTATTCTGGAATAACTAATGCAGAATAATCCAATTTTGTTAGGTTTTCCATGGAGGTGTAACCCAGTTAAGGAATCATGCAACTTGTAGCAATTCGGTACACTTCCCATGTTTGACCTTTCCAGTAGTAATGCCTCTACGTTCTCAACACCACCTGTCTCCTCCACAATTCAAGTGCAGAAGTTAAATTAATAATTGACATTAGTGGGTATTGGAAATGGGCATTAGGTGGAAGAAGAAGCAAGTCATGGAGATGCCTGGAGAAGAGAACTGTCTGAAACGCTGAAAACATCAGCAAAGTATGGTCACTCTCACTTTAGCTCAGCTTTCTTATATATGTCTATTAAAAGTTGTTTGTAATGCCAGTGGCGTGTGTGACAGGGTCACGGGGCCCCTGGAAGGTAATGCCACTGAAGTGTAACATGCACTGCTTGTCACTGCTGTAAGGAAAGGAGTGAATATCAGTTTCTCATGCTGACAGATTCTGCTCGCTGTCTGTGTCCCAACACCTTCAAGTCCTTGCACATATTTCAGAAATAATAAATTGGTTATGCCAGTAAGTCAAAAACGTGTGGTACAGAAACATGTCTGATTCATGTTCAAAGTGGCTGGATATCTCCCCACCTGTACTGGCACATCTGGCTCCAGTGGTGCGCTCAGGTTATATGTGTCGTGTAGTCCTGTCAAAGACTGCAGCCCATGCCTGCTGTGGTGAAGCCCAAGGTGCTGGAGTTTTGCTGAATTTGATCCCCGAGGTACAATCCAACTGTCGTATCCATCTGTCATGCAGCACTTGCACCTCCTGTAGATGTGGGTCTTGGCTGAGAGCAAAGCTAGTTGGGCCGTATGTCAAGACTTCAGCTGATATTCATTGGTTTCCACTGGATACTGTTTTGATGGCATCTGAAAAATGTTGTGTGTCTGCTTCCTTTTCTTTAAAATTTAGGTTTTGTCAGTGGTTTATGTATACTGACTTTAATCATCCTTTAAAATCTTTCTGCTCTCTGAATCCAGTTTTCAAGTCAAGTGAAGTTTGGCTCAATGGAGTTTTGAGCTTTGGGCACACAGAACCTTTCCTTCTCTGTTCCACAAATTTAACACAGGACTATATAAACTAAGGACTGACCTCCTTTTGTTTTTTTCTGTACTTGTTTTATAATGAAAAATTACTTAATTCCTCAGAGCTTACAGTCTGAAAAATTTCACTTACATATTTCATGCAAGAAATTCATTAAAGCAGGCGGGGAAAAATGGAACTTTTTTGTGAGGATTTGTGCATCTAAATGTTCAGATAAAATGTATTTCTAATCCTTACTTGCAGCTAAATTATTATATTAATGCTGCATTTTAAACTTCTACCAGAAACTATATTCTTTTCCTTAGTCTTACCTCCGAAATAAATAGGTCAATGCACTGGTACCATATTAACTGTGACCAAACACAGCAAAACCACAAAATAAAACCTAGGAGTAATTGATGAAAAGTGCAGTCTTTTTACCCTTTATTGCATATAAATGACATACAGTTTACTTTGTGGTTGGTATAATGAAGCAACCACAGTACTTCCACTTGCCATGGCTTTGGATTTTTAGATGTGGGGATCTGCGTGCAGAAAGCTGCAGTCAGGGAAAGCTGCAGCCGTGTGACTGGGGTGCTCCGCAGTCTGTTTCTTCCTGCATTATAGGCGTGTATGTTGTTAAATATATATTTATATGTATATAAAAAATTATATACATGTAAATATTATATTTTAAAGTATTATTATACTATAATATTTCTATTTCCAGAGGAAGAGTTGTGATAAATTGTGACATTCTAAGCTACTATAGCAGAGGATCTGTTTAAGTATGTATTATATACATGTATATAAGCATTACATTTCTTGATGAGAAATGTCCCCTGTGTCAACATTTAAAGCTTACATTAATTCTTGTGACCTCTTTTCTTAATTTAAAGCAATGTAAATGAGGCTTTTGTAGTGTTACAGTAACATATAAACTGCGTGCAGGTGCACTCAGACCTGTCTCACTTCTGTTGTCCAGAATTGTAAACTCAGCTCGTTGTGAGACTCTGCACACTTACCTGAGATTGCAAAGGTATATTTTGAGAGCCCTAGGCTTCAAGCTTAGCTCTGTACAAACCAGTGTCTAAGTCTGTTTGGAGCCTCTCAGTTCTAGGCCTCTGTCCAAACCCAAGGGCTGTCATACGCAAACCTGCTTGTAGAGGTGAGACCTTGGTCTTAATTTGAAATAAATTCCCCTCATTCAGAGTTCTCACCTGGCCTGTGTCTTGTTCCTTGTTTTTCCTCTTATATTGTTTCCTGGGAAAGCTTTTGCATAAAGAAAGTCTTAAAATAACACGAGCAATAGCGTCTGCATTGTATGTCTTTGTAGGGCGGTTAAATTTATAATACATGTCTGAGCTGTAAATACTTGCATAGATGGCTGTCTCTTTGCATGCTAACAGTATTTATAAAAGGTCTCACAATCAACTAGCAGCTCTGCCCTGGAAGAGTAAATATGTCTGCTGTTAATCATTAGCTTCAGGTTTACCGAGAGACCTGATCCTCAGTCATTCAACCCATCACATGGCAACACATGGTATACATATGCATTTCCATGTAAGATTTCCGGGACAGACATTTAGGAGCTCAAAACTTACTCTTGTCATTCACTGGTTTTGGATTGAGACTACATCTATCCCTGCAAAGAAAGAATCTTTACATGGAGAATTATATCCATTGCCCCTATTAGCATGTATTAATGGTAATGGAAATACCTATTAATGAAGTAATCTCATTAGAGATATTAATTACTACCATTCAGAAGCTGTGTGACACACTTTAAAATGATAGGTAGCCTTTCTTTCCATTGCATCATGGATTTGTTTTGTTATTACCCTGTAATATTGGCAGCTAGCTTATATTGAGAGTGTAATAAAGTAACACCCTTTTTTCACTATCATTCGCAGCCTGCACAGAGAGATTTTAACTCATCTGTAAAACATTCTCAGAGTGGAGCTTTCCCCTGTTTTGCACACACTGTAGAGGGAATGGCAGAGTCATGGCTGAGCCGGAAGGTCACCTACAGTTGTGACATTACTGATGGTATTCACAGAATCACAGAATATGCTGAGTATTCCACCTCATTCACTTTTACTGATCAGCTGCCCAAAGGACTGAAAGCTTTCATATTCTAGAAAGTATGTACCCATTTTAAAGGATATGTGCTTAGCGCCTTTACTGCTTGTTCCAGCAGGGCTGAAATAAGGTTTTCATTGTAAACCCAGGGTAGCTGCTAAAGAAATAGTAATAAAGTAACATTTCTGAGGCATTGTTACAGCCTGAGAAGGGTGATTAACCACCCCTCAGCTCCAGTGATCTGTTGTCAATGCTCTGTGCTTTGAAACCTTACCTTTCTGAAGACAGTCAATGAGCTTCTGATTTCGGGGCTTTAACTGAGAACTTCTGGTTCCTGAGCTGCCAGAGCCGAGAGGAATTATATGGTCAGCACGAGAATTAACCTTGTCTTTGCCCTTACAACATTTCCTAATTTTATTTTTAAAAGGAAAGTGTCATTCTGTGCTCTTACTCAGGGAAGCAGAGAAAAGCTTCAAGGGGAAAGGAATGTTAGACTTGGTAAAGGAAAACAGCAGCTAGTGTGAGTCATCTGCAGTACATTTATTTCATATAGTTTAATATGAGAAGTTAATGCTTTGGGATAAAAAACAGAGGTACATTTTGGCCACTGTACAGAGAGCACTTAAGTTAAAGAATTATAGACACAAAAGACATTGTGACTTACAGAGTAGGAAGAAGTATTCAATATACAGTGGGAGTCCAATGAGAATGTTTCATGTATGCTGATAGTCTCTCTGTCTGTGTTGGTTGTGTGTAATCAGTGTACACATTGCCACTGTATTGAGCTATCTCAAAGCAGGTGATCAGCTTTAATTTAAAAGAATAAATTTGCTCAGTAGAACTAGTGTAATAATGTCAGATTTGTGATTTTTTTCCTACTTTTTAATGAAAAAGAAGAGAGATGGAAGTGGAAGGGTTTTCCCTATGAGCAGATAAGGTGGATCTTCAGAAAGGCCTTTACTCATATATTCCCTGACTGAGTTCCTGACAAACACAGCAGGACTTAATGTGTGATTCCAATATCTATTGTCAGAAAAGTGTTCTGAGGAAAAAATTATATTTACTGTTTACAGCTATCTGTTTATGTAGGCATACTTGCTACTTGAAAGGATAGTGTGAAGAAGTGGTATATTTGTGTTTTAATTTCTTCTGCCTGTTAAATATACAGTCTGGGAGGGAAAACTAGAGAAGATTAATTCCCTTTTCACTTTCTTCTGACTTCCATCTCTGGTTTTGCACATTTCCAGAATCTAAATATTTTGGGATAACTGTGAGCTGGCAACTTGATGCAGCCATCAAAGTGGGATTGAAAACATATCACATACAGTTCAGTGCTGGGCTGTGAAGTGTTTACGCTGTCCGTCAGGTGAATCTTTCTTGGCACTTTCAGTTACTCCTTTCCATCTAGGGGTATCACCAGTAGGTGACTCTCCCTCCCACACCCTGACCTGATGGCTCTTCAGGATAGTGAAAGTCCTTCCATAACATTAACTGGTCTTTGGGTCATGGTCAGTAACAAACACCGAACCAATACATTCTTTGTTCTTCATTGTTGTGGCCCATCCTCTTTGCCCAGGCACATCTTTAGTTAGTCAGATAAATACATCTGAAGGCAACTTAGTGGGTTAATGGGCATTATAAAATGAATTACCAAATTAAGTAGCAAATGAATCCATAATAACAAAAACAACAGAAGGATGAAAAGAGTGAAGACTTAGATTAAAAAACTAGGATTTCAGGGAAAGGAAAAATTAAATTGGAATTGCTGATTGAGCATTATTCCAACACATTTTGTTCATCAAAATAAAGGAGACCTTGATTTTTCAGAGAACTACTGCAGAAATGCTTAATTTTAGAAATATCAAAGAAAAAAATAAGTGCATTTTCAGTTAGATCTTTTTACATTGCTTTGTAATGTGTGCAACGAAAACACGGGAGTAATTTTTCCTCTGTGATTCACCTACTTGTGCATAATGTTTTATATATAATAATGACTTGGTTCATTAACCAAACAGACAGCAATATGAAAGAAAAATAAACAAAAGATGCTTTAATGTGAGTAAAAATATACCAGCTACTAAGAATAAAGACTGCCTTAGAAAAGAGACCTATTGTGTGTCTGAGTTGCTCGGAAAGAGTATGTTGACTCTGTGTATTGTTATTCTTCTTCCTGGTAGGATTAGCTCTGGCACCTTGGCAACCAGAATGTTGTTGTTATTGCTATTATATGTCTCTAGGAAATGGCAGATACAATTTTTTTTTCAAATTACTTCGTCTGTGGTGGTCTTTGCCATTGCCCTTCTTTTGTCCTTTTTTCCCAAATATGACAACTTGAAAGTATGTCTGTAAATTATTTTCATAACATTAAAAGGAACTCTAAGTAAAAATAATTCCTACATTGCATTTTAGAGCTACCCATGGCTGTGACAACAGCCAGAGTTTTCTAGAAAAATAACTAGTCACAGAAGTGGTGGAGTTGCACAGTTCACCAGTGTGGCATAATGTATAAAGCAGTGGGAAGGGCATAAGTTCAGGTAAAAAAATTAGGAAAGAATAGCTTCTTCAGGCACTGTTTTTTAACATCTCTAGCATTCCTTGCTAATACAGTAAGGAATATAAACAAAATAAAGATTTATTTTGGTTTAGGTAACTTTTTTCAAGTTATCTGCCCTGCTGTATTTTTATAGAAGTTTTCAACACTGTTTTTATCTGCAATCCTTTCAGCCTTGTCTTCTCAGGCACTGTGAGCTTTGATCCAATGAGCAAATTGCATCTGCTTATCCTCTACCTGGTGCAATTCTTTGTGCTGTGTATCTGTTCTGTTGTGAGGTTAGAGTCCTTTAGGGCCAAATCCTGCTTTACTGAAATCAATAGGAATCATAATTTCTGCTTTGGCAAAAGTGGGATTGAGTCCTCTGTCCCCTGCAAACAGCAGAGGTGTCCCCAGATGTCCTATTTGGCAACCCGCTTTCTACTACCTTGCACATCTGTCTTCTGCTTTATGTTCAGGATGAAGATGGTAAAGAAAATACCTTTCCTCTTACAGTAGCAATTAACGCTCCTTATGATCCTACTAGGAAGTGGTAGGGGAGGCTACCCATCTGTAGACAATATTTATGATAACCCACATGAAAGTCTAGGACACAGAAGCATTTAAGTTAACTTTTCCCTGGAGACGTCTATAAGAAATACTGGGACACCCTCGTACCAATAAGGAAGCGATGTTTTTAAAAACAGTGCAAAGAAATTGCTCCTGAGTGATTCATTAGTTTATCATGCTCTGTAGGATAATAGATGGGAAAAGGTAACGAAGTGTAGCCTGTGAGGTCATTTAGGATTGCTGCCTGCTCTGGTTTGTGGAGCAGTCTCCTGTAAGTTATCCTGGGAATGGACTTGCCTTTAATCCCTCAGCAGCTTAGTGGTACTTTTTCCATCACAGTGGTGTTGCCTCACCTCAAGAGGAAGTGACTTCAAGTGTCCAAACGTGGCTGCAGCCAAACAAGAAGGAAGGATGGATGGAGCAAACAGGGAAGCAGGATTAGTACATTTGGCTTAGAGGGCGCTAGGTGTTTTGACACCCTTACGGAGCAGTGTCTCAATATATAATTGGTAATCCAAGTAACAATAGCGCTGCCTCAGAGGCAAGTTCATTGCAATACTCACTGCAGATACCATCTCCTGCTATAATTGTTTCTTGAGACGGGCTTTCCTTCTGGCTCACAACTGTCGTTCATTAGTATCATGAGGGGGCACATAAACTTGACAGAGCAGGTATATAGGGAAATGATGTGGTTTGGCTGGGGACTCATCACGAAGGAGAAATGCTTAATAGTCATGCAATATTGCAATTAGAGATAGTGTATCATATTAATATTATTTGTTGTTCAAATAACTATGTGTATAGAGTTCCATATATGGGCCTGTGTGTGCACATAAATATAAATACGCACAAGCAGTTTAAAGGATTTATTTGATGATTTGGGGATGACAGCACAATTCAAAAGCAGTACATTCACAGATAATGACTACAGATAATGCCAAGCATGTACTCGTAAAGACTTCACCGTGTTTAAACATTTAAGTCAGTGTTTGCGCAAGACTCCCAGTTCGTTTCTCAGTGCAAGGCGTTAGAGCAAGTGTAGGGGTTTTGTGTTTTCCTTTGCCTCTGGAATGCGTAAACGTGAAGCGAACAGGGGGTTATGTATCCATTCCCGGCCGCGGGTGCGGGGTCGCAGCCCTGTCCCGGGACACGCACAGGGACAAGCTGTGATGCTGGATGCCGCCGCTGGGTGGCGCCAGGGCTCCGCCCCTCCGGCTCCCACTGGGAACGGCGATCCCAACGTGCCTCCTTCCCAAGGGAATGGATTGTAGCAGATGGTCTCCACTTTGGGGACCTCAGCAGAACTGCCGTGGCCTTGTTTACTGGGCGGGCGTTGTGGCTGCAGCCACGCCCCGAGTACCTCACGCCTGGCTCTGTGTGCTTTTACTGCTCCTTACTGGTAAGGCCACAGGAGTGAGGTCATGAAGTTGGCTCTTGAGAGCATATTGTTCATCCCCTCTTGTTCCACATCACTCCTAGGCTGTGTTCCAAGCTGCAGAATGCATTTAGAGTGTTTAGTCACTCCCATGCTGTGGTAATATCTGTGATGATTAACATTTTTGCCTTTCTAATAAGTTTATTTGGAATGGCTAGTACGTGTGCATGTGGCTCTGTAATCTTCACAGGAAGTACTCATTTTCCAAAAATGTCTCCCTCCAGCCTTCCTGTTCATCAGTTGCCACCAGATGAACAGTAGGTGCTAGTATGGACAAGGTACTCTGTATAAATTCCAGATCAAAATATATCCGTTTCCAGTCTAGATATTTTATCTGAAGTGTGTTTTGGGGGGTAGTGTTGTCTCAGATAATATGAGTTTTTATCGATAACTGAAGCAACTTATGTTCTCTGAGAACATCTGTATTCCTAGGTATGGGTTTTACCACTGATTAAGGAGGCAGATTTACATGAAAGCCTTGCTCAAATGTTGGTATTACATCTGCAGGCTGTGCACAAAGTCTTGTTTTGTTACCGTCAGAATCAGTTGAGGTGTGGATTTGCTGCATTTAACTTGTGTAACATTATTTGAAAACAAGTAACTTTGCATACCCATTGCACGATTCCCACTCCTTTGCAACTGTACCTTGTTCTTTTATGTCCAGCTAAACAATTAATTCCTCTGACTTCTTCATCTAAAACCTGAACTTTCTACTAAATAACTTTTTCAGTGGCAGCCACATGTGTGTAGCTTGTGCAGGCTTCACCTCAGTGTGGCAGAACATTCATATATTCATTATTAGGTGCCTCCATACATATTAAACACAGGCAGAATCACTATGCAGCGAGGCAAGAGGAAAATGTGATTAACTCGTTGAACATGTTGCATGAATATCTGTTAGTTGAATTCACAATTTATTATTCTTCTTTGCATAGAAAATGTGTAGTGGGCACCTCACTGTCAGGGCATTGGTGATCTTCCTCTTGAAAATAAAAATATTCTTGTTATTGCTTCCGCTTAAATGGGTGAATAAATATTTCCAAAATTGCTTTGTTAGGGTGTTATTTATTTTAATTCGATTATTGGCTGAACTTAATGTTACTTTCAATTAGTTTTAGAGTGCTTATGAATTATTACCTTATTTGACCAACAAAAAGGATGCACTTCTTCAAGGCAGAGAATAATTCCAACTATATGAGTCATCCACTTAACCTGGTCACATAGTGTCATTTTTTAAGCTGGAGAATTTTCCTGTCATTAAAGCTTTTATGTGCTTGCTGTGAATGTATCATGTCCCACTGTATGTTTTTAAAAGTCATTATATGTAGAGATATACTGTAAATATTTAAATCAGCAACGGGGAGAGTTCCTAATGACGTGCCTGTAATATCTAAAATAGCTTAAAGTATTTTTTTTTCCCTTTCTAGCAAACTTCTGAAGAGAAAAAAGTCTGAAAAAGGGCTGCAGGGAGTCACTGGAGAATGGTTTGAAGAAATAAAAAGAAAAAAATTTCAGAATTACCTTGATGTCAATAGAATGTTAAAACCACCATTAGAGCATCAGCTAAAGAAGAGCAGAAACACCAGTGAGTTGCGTTTTTCCATTTCCTTACGTATGTAATAACAGTCACCAAACCAATGTCTTACAGCATTTTAGAGTGTAATAGCTAACAAGTTTCTGAAACTGCAGACTTTCTTCTCATATCACAGTTTTAACAAAGATATATTTTCAAAATTACTGTGTTTCTTTAAGCAGATTCTGTTAATATCACAGCTGGGAGTCACAACAGAAGATGCCTGATACTGTTATGCCATCTCATACAGCCCAGGTTGGAAGGACATCAGAAGGTCATTAGGTCCAACCTTTTGTTGGAAAGGGAGCCCGGATGAGATTAGTTAGAACTCTCTACAGTCATATCTTGTAAACCACCACTGATGGGGACTCCACCACATCCATGGCAAGGCTGTTCCAATAATAATTGTCCTCACAATTAAAAATTTCTTTCTTAATCAAGGGGGCTATTCAGCTTCTTATCTCTGTCTACCACTTCTGGAGGCCACTTTTCCTGAGGACAACCTGTCTTCCTGTTGAAAACTGAGGCAAAGAAGGTGTTAAGTACCTTAGCCTTTTCCTCATTTTTGGTGACTATGTTCCCCACCATGTCCAACAAAGAATGGAGGTTTTCCTTGCCCTTCCTTTTGCTATTGATGTATTTGTAGAAGCATTTCTTGTTTTCCCTAACAAAAGTGCCTAGTTTGAGTTCAAAGTGTGCCTTGTCTCCCTTATTTTCTTTCTACATGACCTAACTATA
>JAWMRA010000001.1:42498920-42540198 GCA_035584735.1 Pseudotriccus pelzelni | reverse complement strand
TGGGACAGCCTCCTCCTGTCTGTTCAAGACTTGCTTCTTGAAGCATGACCATCCCTCCTGGACCCCTTTGTTTTCAAGGGCTGTTTCCCAAGGTACCCTCTGAACCAGTCTTCTGAGTCGGCCAAAATCTGCCCTGAGGAAGTCCAGGGTAGAATTTTTATTGATGGCCCTCTTTGCATCCCTGAGTATTGAAACCTCTATTATTTCATGGTCACATTCCCATACCATGCAACTCAAATCTTGACTTACAGCAATTTAAAGGTATTTTCATTACCATCCTCACCCCTGGTCCCTTTGAACCAGACCATCTGGCTTAGCATTGCACTGAACTCTTCCCGTTGCCCCCGCTCTGTCTCGGACTTACCCACATCCTGCAGGCGTGCACCTGCTCCATATGGAGCCACAGTCTCTCCCGGGGTATACTTCCTGTGTCATGGACGTATCCACAGCCATAGTCCATTTGAAGTGCGTGTTTTCCAGCGAGGCCTCATCCATAGGCCACAATGCCTTCAGAGATACACCTCCTTCAACGTGATCTTACCCATGGCTGCAGTCCCTGCAGGGGAGTACCTTCTCTGTCATGGTCTTACCCATGGCCACACACTCTGAGGTTCTCCAGCATGACCTCATGCACAGCCACGGATGCTTCGAGGTGTACCTTTTCCAGTATGGACTTATTCTTGGGCCACAATCCCTTCACAGGTACACCATAACCGTGGCACATTAACATTCCACTAACGAGCACTAGGCTCTAATGTGCAGTCAGGCAAGCGAGCCCCATGGCAAGCACAGGAGCCTGTCAATTAATAGCTAAACAGCAAGAACAGCTGTAACTTCAGTTTAGCACATTCCATTGAAATCTGTCATTATCTCAAATCCTTTGAGCCCCACATCAGGCATCATACAGGACTGTTGTGGTTTATTTCACCCCAGCCAGCAACTAAGCACCACCCAGCTGCTCGCTCACCCACCCCGTCAGGATGGGTGGGAGGCTAAAAGTGAGAGAACTTGTGAATTAAGATAAAGACAGTTGAATAGATAAAGCAAAAGCCACGCATGTAAGCAAAGCAAAACAAGGAATTAATTCACTACTCTCCAGGGTCAGGCAGTTGTTCAGCCACCTCCAGGAAAGCAAGGCTTTATCACATGTAACAGTGACTTGAAGAGACAAATGCCATCACTCTGAATGTCCTTCCTTCCTTCCTTCTCCCCTCAGTTTTATATTCTGAGTATGATGCCAGAATGATCTGGAATGTCCCTTGGGTCAGTTGAGGTCAGCTGTCCTGGCTATGTCCCCTCCCAACTCCTTGTGCACCCTTGTGCACTCATTGGTGGGGTGGTGCGAGAAGCAGAAAAGGCCTTGACTCTGTGTAAGATCTGCTCAGCAATAATGAAAACATCCCTGAATTATCAACGTTTTTCTCAGCACAAATCCAAAACATAACCCCATTCAAGCGACTATGGAAAAATTTAACTGTCCCAGCCAAAACCAGCAGAAAAAGACATTTGAGTTTTAACCTAGTTTTCTTAAAAATCTAAAAGCATCTAAATGATATTTGGAATAAGTAGATGGGTTTGGGTGAGAGAAGTTTAAATGTACCAGTGGAAAACTTCCTAGTAACACTAGGCATGCCAGTGCTGATTATCAGGGCAAGTATCAAAGCCTGGGAAATTGGTCTGACCAGGAAGCAACTTCTGGAGATCTCTTTCACAGGTTCTGATGACCGTCCAAAATGAACATGCACAAGAAACATGATGTCTCTATAGCAAGCACGGTATTCTGCTCTGTTTTTCGTCTTCCATCCAGATAGTTTTCATGCATAATATATGCTTTTATCTGTTCACATTTCTGCATGTTTTTCATTGAGTTCTTCCTATTTGTGCTTCATATTCAACTGGAAGCAGAGTCATATATTTCAAAAGAAAAGTGAAACCTACACAGAACAGATCTGTCTTTCCTGACCATTTTTTCCCCAACATCCCTACTAGTCCACCTCTATCTGCTAGTTTTCTCTTTCAGAGATTATCTCACTGATGCATTAGCTAACTAAACTCTGTGTAATTGTTCTCTGGCATTTAACTTTGAAAGCTCCTGTTTCTGTTTCAGATCTGAAGAAGGGGTTGTGTGCCTCAGAGGCTTGTCTGGTATTTCCAACTGTACAAGTTGGCTAAATAAAAAGTACTGCTTCTACCTGCAGGCCTTGCTGTGTCTACATCCCTAGACCATCCTGGCTGCAGCAGAGTGCTGTTAGGACTCTTCTGATGTCACCTGCATTGTCAAGTCAATGCCACCAAGAGGTTATGCTATGAAAGGGGTAAAGAATGTGGCATTTTGAAATACACAGTGATTGTCACTGAAGTGAAAGTGATATATTACACACAGGACTTAAATCACATGACATGAATTATTTGCTTCATTTTGGACTAGGTCCAAAATGCTGTCCCTTGCTGTTGTTATCAGTGGCACTTTGCTCTAATTTCTGGATTTGCTTTCTCCTACAATCATCAGATAAGCCATTTTCAAGCTGTTGTATTGTTTCAGGGATGTGTTGTTCTCAATGGAAAAAAATGTAGTGCCTTATTCCTGCGTGAAGTCTTGTTTCTTGTATAATACAGAAGACAGCTTAGTGTGAATTACTGTTATGTAGTTACATTATAGTCTATTAAGCCATTGTATATTCTGGGTGGTCACATTTATATTTCTTACAAATGTGAAAAGAAAGTGCTAATGACTTTCAAATGTCTAATTTACCTATATTTTGAAACAGCTACAGTTTTCAAATGGTTGAGTGCTGATTCATTTCTGAAAATCAGCCTCATTTATCTCACGTGCATCACCCAAAACCGTAATACTTTTTGAAACTTTAGATCTGTTTATCTTTCTCTGTCTTCTAGTTAGCCGTTACAAACCAGCAGGTCACATAGTCTCTCCAAAAATGTCAGTAAAACTAGATTTCCCTGGCATAAAAGGTAAGCAAAAGAAAGTTGGTTATGAAGATATAACATTTATATATATATAAATACTGTATTTACTATAAAACAAATCTGCTTTTTATCATGTTTTTAGATCATAAAGAATTAAAAATGTCATCCCGCACAAATCCTCAAGCACAAAAGAACACTTCAGCTTCTTTTCTGGGATTCAGATCACCTTTTGCTTGGCTTTCCTCCTTCAGAAAATCAAGGAAAACCCAGACTCAGAAGCAACCACGGTGAGCTATAATCAGAACATACGTTATTTCCAGCTTTAAAAAAGTCTATTAATTGTTCTGTGTTTTGCTTAGAAAACATGGTTAAATTATTTTTCCAGTCTCTTGCCTTTCACCTCACTGGGATGACTGGCATTTTACTTGGTCATGTAATGAAAGATTATCTGTCTTGTTTCAGAACAATGAGGACTAAGTGACAAGTAATAGGTAAAGTCTCTTGGCTAAATCTATTTTGCTCAGGTTTTGCATAACAACTTAAAGTATATGAAAGGCCCTAGACTTGGCAGTGGCTGCATCCTATTTAATTCCCTCTCAAGAGGACAAGGTGTAAGGCACATTGGGATCTGGTGCCCTATGGCTGTGATACAATAGGAAAGTATAGCTTTCCCAAGCCATGGCAGAGAGTACCGGCCCCAGGCAGCTCTGCTGCATCAGTTCCCACCATTTCTAGCCCAGAGGCAGTTAGAGGCAGGCCTGCAGCTTTAGCTCCAGCCAGGCTAACAGGGCAGCTCTCAGTGCTTTAGTCTTCTGTGCTTCATCAGTGCTTTGGCTTCAGCTGGACCAAAGATGGTCTCATATGCAGCTCTGGAGCTGCTGTTTGAAGAGCATCCTTCTCCTTTGCCATCCACAGGGTTAAAGCTGCTGTTCAGATGGAACACAGTCTGGGGTAAGCCACAATCAGGCTAGTTAGGCTGACTGTTCTCTCCTAACTTTTGTTCTGTGTAATCCTGTATGTCTGCAATATGTGAAAGAAGTCTTACTATTTTTGTGTGCCTCTTAAAGTAATGCTTGGAACTGGCAATTATAGGTAGAGGTGCCCTATGCAGTGCTGTGAAATCTTAAGCATGAAGGTGCAAGATTTTTGTTATAAAGAGCTGATTTTCACTCTGTTTGTGAGTCTCAGGCTGATATTCTGGTCCATGCCTGGGGCTTCCAGGTGGCATGAATGGCTGTAATAAACAATGACAGGGAATGCAAGCCTCTAAAGAAATTATGATTAGTCTGATATGTAGGTTTTGTAACACAGCAGCTTGCCATTGTGGAGTGTTTGTATCAAAGCAGGAGACTTAAGGAGAGGTTTGCATAGAGGCTGTGAGGTTAGCTTTGTAGATGTTCGCTGGTAACAATTCTTTTACATAACAACACAGCACAGCAAAAAAAAATTGCAGTTTTAACACTGCTGCGTACACATCATTTGTGCCTTCCTCCTCCCTGCGACACAGTAATGCCCTTCGTGCTGGGACACACAACACTGGGCCACAGCCCTGCCTGCAGAATAAAGGGGCATTTGTGTAACTGAGAATCAGATTTCAAGGGTGCTTTATCCTGGTGCACAGTAAGGTAGCCAATGCACACACGAAGGTCTAGGCTGTGCTATAGAATCTAAGCACTGAAAGATTTCCTAAGAAGGCAAGAAACCCCAAAGCGTGCCTACTCATTACATCAGCTTTTATCTGGCTTTTCCACAGAAAATCTGTCATATCTCAGGCTTAGATGCCTTTGATTTCTGACCGAGCACAACTTGAAAAATAAACAAGTCAATCCTGACGTGTAACTGAGCTGATTGCTTCATTTTCTAGTCACGCCTCTCTGTCGAAAACTTCCCCCACCCTCTTCTAGGTGTTGCCGTGGCATGTGGTTTGCTTTATGCATAGGCAAAGCACTGAAATAATCTGCCTCTCACCAGGTAGAGTTATTTTGGAGTGCTAGTGAAACACAGTAGGACGCAGCACTGTAAATCCTGTAAGTAAGCCTAACTGGCAGAAGCTTTTAAATGGCTAAGTATTAATGGCTGGTTAGAGGGTCCTTTCTGTACCTGAGAGACAGTTTCATCAGCTGCGGTGGTGTTTTACGGTGGGAATAAATTATGGATGCTGCAAGAAAGAGTGTGCTCGCATGGAGACACAGAAGATGCTAATAAAAGGTTTGTAACTGTAGTCTGAAGGCAGCAAAATGTTTGATCGCTTTTGGTTCAAAGGTGTTCGGTGTTCTTGAATTCATCCTTATTATTTTCTAATATGTAAGTGTGATTCATCCGGGAAAAGAAATGCTGTTTAATTGTGTTCTCAGCATATGTGAATTACGTGTTTGTTGTTTGGTTGTCTTCTTATATAGTACTGATAAGAGTAGTATAGAAGAAAATGGATTGCACTGAATTAGACAACTTGGAGGTAGCCTGGGGAAGACAGGTGCCTCAGTGAAAATACTAATTCGCAGCAGATTTGAATTAATGGATTTTTATTATTGTTGCCAGTAGTGATAGTTATCTTTTACATATAATCTTATATTTGTTTGTCATTAAAAAGATACATATGTATAGAAGTCAGAAAGTATAAATTACAATTTCTTGTTTTCCATAGTGAGTAGTATTTTTCTGATGGTAAATATTTGTGGACTTGAACATTAATTTAACTTCTTCTGTTTATGAATACTAGACAATATTTGCAAGTATGTGTGTATGTGTGCATGCATGTGTGTACCAAATAATGTAAACACTGCCCAATATCCCTAACCAAAAAAAAAACTGAATTACTTTTTCGTAAAATTAAGCAACATTTCTCTGGGAGTAAGAAAAGTTTATATTTTGAAATGCTGAAAAACTTAAAGCATTTCAGAAAAAACGAGGCGGTTTGGGAAGTGGAGGGATTGGCACAGAGAAAAGATTACAATAACCTTGTCTGTATAAGTTAGCAGGGAGAAAAATAAAGCAGGATGCAATGACCAGTTATTTCTGAAAGAACAGTGACAACAAAGACAGGCATGAATTTAGAATAGTGCCAGAGGTGCAAATGAAAATTTAATTTTTGCCTAGACTATCAGAAGACGTTTCTAACTGACATTTCTAACTAACATGTCTACTTCATGTAACTTCATTGCAAGGAGCAATTAAGGCAACACCAAGTTGTTGGGAGTGGGGAGAGCTGCAGAGCGGCTTTACACAGTAAAGCTGAAGAAGAAAGCTTCTAACAAAGCTTTTATATTTTTGTTATGCATATGAGTAAAATTAAGGTAACTCGCTAAGCCAAGGGATTTCATTGAACTGCATTTGCAGGAAATCGTTGTAAAAACTCTGAAACATGAGTTTCAATACTTAATTTGTTGTAGAAGCATTAAAACATATTCAACTTTATTTAAGATTAAAGGAAGAGCTACATACATTTCTGAGTTCTGGTTTTGTAAAGTTCATTCATAGGGAGTGTTTACCCGCTGAATTAATGGCTATTCTTATTCTGTGACACAAGGAAAAATTAGGAACTTCAGATTCAGACTGTCTGGCCAGATCCTAAGCCCACTGAAGTCAACAGGCTTGTTTGGTTTCAGTTGGACCCCATGTCAGAGAGGAATCCTGGTTTTACAGTTCACAATTACAGAAGCAAAAACAAATTGCACCTTTCAACTGTTCTTCCCTGCCTGCAAGCACATTGCAAACAAATGACAAAGCACTTCAGGAGGAAAGGCTGGGCCACAAAGAACTTGCCAACAAGCCGGTTTATACTTGCTGTAGAAGCACAATAAAGTAGTCTACCTGAGCACAAGAAGTTTTAAGAGCCTAAGAACAAGGTCATTCAAAAAAAGTTTGAGACAAACAGGACTGAGCAGAAACATCTTTCCCTATTTCACTTTCTCTCAAGAATTAACTTCCTGGGAAAAAAGAGTTCTGAGACAAGGAAGAACTGGCAATAAGCACAGGCTGAGCAACGTTTCCTTCAGGGCTTTTGAAGGGACTGGGTTTGCTTAGTTGTAAAATAAAGTTCTGCAGACTCAAATAGACTCAGTGAAGTCAAGTCCTGTTCTTGTTTCTTTAGTTTATTTTGTATTTGTATGTCTGCAAGTCACCCTGTAGAGCAGAGTACTTTTTATGTTCAGGACTTCTCATCTTGTTCTAACCACTGCATTACTCACAGACACTCCAGCCAACCCTTGCAGTTCTCTGCCAACCCTTGCAGTCTGATATACCTTAGGAAAGCAGATGAGCCTTCTACCATGTGTTAAAAATTGGTAAATAAAGGCTGTTTTCGGTGAGTAGCAACAAATTCCAAAGTTCACACTAAAAACAACCTGCTGTCTGTCTCTCCTCCTTTGCAGGGGCAGTGCACAGCTCTGCATCTGAGCAGGGTGAGATGGAAGAGAAAAACAATAGAATTGCAGATGCAAACCACTTACAGGTTTACAAGTATATAACTTCGGCTATGAGTAGTACCTGCTATTGTTGTTTGGAAAAAGAAATAATAGTATCTTATCATAAGGCTGAACTGAAGCAACTACTTTATGGCTGTTGCAGCCATTCAGATGTCAGTAGGTTGAGTTCATTTTTGGCTGCACAGATATGACTTTTGCAAGCTGGCAAAGCCAAAATGAACAGTACATTTTCCTAGCATTTTTTTAGCAGGATTTTTCTGGGGGGAAGGCAGGAGAGGGAAGGATGAATTCTTCATAGAGGAGGTTTTATTCAGATGCTTCTCAGTAGCTGTTAAAATGCAAAACTGCTGGATATTTACTACCCGATAAAATTACGTCACATTCCTTTTCAAAGCCAACACTTACATCCTCCTGCCTACAGATATGACAGTTCTGCTAGCCCATCCTCGAAAGTGGAAGAAATGGCAACGGTAAGTAGCTTATCAATTTATTCTTAGCAAAGTTGTAACTACATTTGGAAAAAAACTAGTCCCCTTGGTTTATGCTGCTGATATAACATGTTTAAATAGTATTTTTGCAATTCTTGTTTTAAATGCTGAGGAAACTGTCTGTATTGTGAAGCTGTTGAATATAGTAGAATGAGCTTGCCCATTAACTCTACAAGTCCAGAGCTTTCATAGGTAAGCTCTAAGATTAGCTCTGCCAGGTTTCAGTTCTCTCATAATGAAAGAATAATTACACGGATCATTTCCTAGGCCAAGACCCTCACATATCTTGGCAACTGTAAGCAAACTACAAATAGATCAAAACTCACACTGAATAAATAATCAGTGTGCTTACTTCACATCATTGTACAAGGTTGAAAAAGAGTAGCTGACTTGGGCAGGCATTAAGATAGAGCCTCTCCTGCAACATTTCCATGCATGGAGTTGCCATATAAATGTAAATTTTGACAGTAGGAAATTATTTTTTTGGAAGAGTGTTCCATTTTGTAAGCACAAGCTCATTTTAAGGATTAAACAACACATTTATATCTGATGTAATATAAGTGTACACTGTGTGCTTATAAATCTGAAATAACAGATTTTCTTCCAAAGATGATGTTTTCTATTTGAATTACCTTATTACCCTATGTTACTAACATGTCTTCCTCTTCACTTGAGTGGTATAACAACAGAGGGGACTAAGAAGGTATATAATCAAAGGCACAGAGGAGCTAAATTGGCCACCTCCCTTCTCTCATATTTCAAAAACAAGGGGATAATCTATAATAATATATGACTGAACAAAGATCTTATCAGATAATCCTGCCTATTATATAAACATATTATATAAAGCTATATTATAGCTAGACAAGTAAAATATTATGAATATTGAGAACAAAAACATAGCAAGGATTTTTTTTTTTAAAAAGGAGGAAGAGTCTTAGCTGAAATAAATCAGCAGTTCAGCAGTTGTCTGCACTTCTACCATCTGAGACCTGAGCTGAGAGAAATATGGGTGGATAGAACTTTTCCAGCTTAACATGTAAACCAAACACAGATGGGGAATAGGATGACATTTTCCCCACTTCTAATACTAAGTGCTGTCTTGCAATAAGAAAATTGGCTGTAGTGTTAAATTATTAAATCTCCATTGGGAGGTCAGTGTGTGAATTTCAAAATATGCTGGTCAAGGAAGAACAGATTGAGAAAACCTAAATTAAGAGATACAATGCATTAAAAAAGATACAGTGCAATAAAGATGCATATGGATTAAATAAGTAATCTATGCCCTTATTATAAGGCCATTATAACTCATGTATCCAAAATATGCTACAGTATGAGGATAAGATGAGTAATTCTCCTTATTACACGTGTAAAAGGCTCTAAAATGCATGCAACTTTACAATGCTCAGTTGTGTATTTTAATAATATAGTATTTAATAGATCCACAAAGAGCTTGCTAATCTGTGGGACTTGTGACGTGATTTGTAGTGTGACGTGAGACGTGATCTGAACCCACATATTGAACTAAAACCATGTTAACTTATAATTTTTAATAGGCTGAAATGTGTAATTCCCCAATATCAACTGAAATAAGTGGTCATTCTTTTGATACAAACCAAAATGAAATGACAGAGAACAGTACACAGGACTGGAATGACCAGCTGGAGAAGGAGTTTTTCAGTGGTAAGTGTGTGTCCTTATTTTGTTCTGATACTGTTGTTACCAGAAGCGACTGTGGTGACTGGTTTCAGAGAATTTTCTCCTAAAGCATAGGCTATAAAGGTATGGCTCATTACTTTCTAGCAGAGTGGCTACTTTTTGCTGTCTTTGACAGCAGAATGGCTACTCTGACATTGACTTCAAGGTGTGTCACTGATCATTCTTGGAATGCATTTCATCTTGTAGTGATACAATTCAGAAGAAACACACGTAAACGTGTACAGTTCTCTCTGCTGTTTCTCAGGAGCCCATATTGCATCCTTTAGAGGCAGACATGTGATTATGTGAGAAGAATTTCATCCCAGTTTCCTGCATGCATAATTTTGACAATAGTGAATTATTTGGACTGGTTTTATAAATTATAAAGCCTCAAACCACAGAAGCAAGAGGCACTGTGGCATTCAGTTAGCTTTCTGGGACCCTTATAGTCAAGAGTTCTTTTTTTTGTTTTGTTTTTTTTTGCCTCACACTGGGAAGGGAGGCAAGATCAGACCCAGCCTATGGGAGTACAGAGGTGTTTTTCCATAAACTTTCCAGATTTTCTTAGACCTATGCAAAGAAATATCCATGAATATTACTTTCTACCACCCAAAACTACAGGAGATCACAGATTGAAAGCGTGATTGGGCAGTAGTGAGTGAGTCGGCGGTGCTGGAAGAGGAGAGCACTGCATGGGGGACAGTAGTTCTTCTGAAACTCAGCCTGTCACCTCTTTGTGTGTCTGTCATAACTGTGTACACTTGCCTACTGACAGAGAAAAACTGTACAGAGCTTGGCTGATGTCCTCCAAATGGAAGACTCAGAAACAACACACCCTTTGTCTTGTTTTGTGTGCTGAAGGAAAATGTAGAAAAATGGAAAGTTTTAGTACCTTTGGATCACCTTTTATTCCAACTATACATACCTAGCAATGCTTTCTTAATGATTCTGTACTATTAGCACAGATCTGTAATGACTGATCAGTCACTCCTGCTTATTTAAGTGGATTAGGAAATTCTGTAACAAAACAGTCATATGTGTGTTATTTTCAAAATACAAAATTAATACAATTAGCAAAGGCATAATTGGTTTTGACAATAAAAATACTTTTAATACATTGCTGTCAGTCTTCTGACTGAGTATCTTGGTTAATTGAGCTGTATAGTGTGTAATTTCAGGTCATGAGGTTGTCTGTATGTATATATAAATACATATTTGTTGCTAGATTGAATCACAGGTTCCTAACTATTCAATTACCCTTTTTTATCCAGAAAATGCTATTTTCAGTGCTCATTTTAAAGTAACAAACCACAGTGCAGCAGAGAACTTTTATGAATCAAACAAACGGTAGACATGCCTGACTACTGAATATGCTTGTTTGATGCTTTGCAGTGTTCTTTGTTTTCTTACAGTTACATCATAACTGTGGTTTGTGAGCACAAAGAATGGTCCATGTTTGCCTAGTGAATTCTTTTCAGGGATTTTTTTGCTTACAAACTACATTTGGAAAGTTTACATACACACACATACACATATATATAGCACATGAGTAAGAATTCAGACTTCAAATTGTTTTGTTTTTCTTTTAAATAGCATAAAGACTAACAATTACATAAAGAGCAGTTTTAAGATCAGTCATAGAGGAGAGCATTTTTTTCCTTGTAGTCATAATGAGTGACTGCTGAAAGGTCCTATGGAAAAAGGATGTGTGGTTTGGGAAGGGTTTTGAATGCTGAGAAGCTAACTCCTTTTAAAACCAGTTCTGATTATTAATGTAGTACATGAAACATTTTAACATAAATAGAAGATTATTAAAGAAAACAGAACCAAGTATCTTTTTTTTCCCTGTTCAGTTCTAAATGATCTGGATGACCAGCTGGCCCAGGAACAAGTCCAGGACCCATTGGACAGGACAGTTTCTACTAGCAGCGCATCAAATGTCCAATCCAGTGCATTCCCTACTTCAAAGATACAGATTGCTAGTAGGGGGCAACAGAGAAATGACTGGAGTGACATGCCTAGCACATTTTTCCCAGATGGACTGAGAACACTAAGGGCCAAAGATGAACACAAGATTTTCATCAGACCAAGGAAATTACACAGTGCATATATAAATTGGCACCAGACAGCCTTTCAAGAAGATTGCAGATGTGGTGATCCAGTCGATGCAAATCCTCGTCTGCACTGCAGAAGGCTGTCTGCCGTTTCTCTCGGACGGTCTTCAGAAGGTAGCTTATATCCCCCTTCTGTAACACAGAACAGCGGATTTAGGCACAAGAGTTGTATGAACAGGGATACAGCTGGCAGAAGTTACTCTGTATGTTCCCTTCGGAGATGTCCATCGTCAGTGTCTTCTGGCCAGCTATCAGCATCTAGTTCTCAGCATCCATTGGCAAGGGAGAGCAAGAATGGTTTTGTACCAAGGTTTGGTCGGCAAAACCCAAAGAGAATTCCTCTGTCTTCTATTGTGTGGAACAACACACCAGATTCGCCTGGTCAAACATCAATTCCAGAAAAAATGTTTAGAACCCAGTCACTGATGGAGTTTCACGCTACAGACCATGGTAGATATCCCAGCTCTTTGCAAGAAACAAAGAAATACACATGTTACCACTCAAAACATCACTACAGAAGATCTATTTCAAGCAGTAATTGCTTTAATAGAGTTAGTTGTCCTGACGAACCTACTTCTCCATTGTCCTTTGATAACTGGGAAAATTATCCTTTATATAAATCAGAAAATAATCTCTCTAGATCCTACTATAGGGATATCTCTTCTCATGGCAAGTTGTATGCAAACAAAAAAAATTATTCTTATGGAAAAAAAGACAGCTATCCTTCTTGGGCTGATATTCCTCAGTGTTACAGTGATGAAACATTTCTTTCCCCTGAGGCCAACTTTGAAGTGTTTATGGCTAATTTAAATGACCAGCAGTGGGCACATACAAAGAACGCCAAGTTTGGTTCACAGCGCCTGGAGAACGATTTTCACATGTACTCTCCAGAAAATACAAGTGTCAATTGGAGAACAAGAAATGCAAACAGAACTTTCTCAGAATTCACCGAGGGCTGCCAGCCTTGGCTAAGTTGTAACTCTTCAGTTTCTTCATCTAGTAGCAGAACTGATGAGTCAGTTTTTCCTGATTCAAAGGACCAAACAAAACCTACAGGACTGAACAGGAATTCAGCTGTCGTTACCCAAAGGAGTACTAAGGCAGACTTTACACAACTAGAAAAGGCTGAAGGTGTGAAAGGGCTAGATGAAGACATGCCATTACAGTCAGTTCCTCAACAAGCAAATACAAGCTATATCAGCGCCCAGAGTTTTTCCTCTACCAGCCCTGCTTCTGCCATGTGGCAAAGAAATGTATCTCTCTCTAACACAATGACATCAAAGAGACAAACCCAAGTCACTACTAGAGGAGATACTGTGAAAATTTATACATCAAATGGTGATAAAAGAAATGCACAAATGAAGGAAAACGATTGCCCACCCAACAGTGTGTTCAGTCAGCCTCCATGTATTTTGCTAGCTGATGAGAGCAGGAAGGAACCTTTTCTTCCAAGTCAGAAAGAATGGGAACATAATCTGCATTATGCAGCACAAAGAGAGGGCATCAAACAGGATAACTGGAGTGCAGAAGCCATTAACCAAGCTACTCCAAAGAGACAGTCCTCACTGCTGAATGTTGCTTCTCCACCATCCACTGAAAAGTTAGCAGACTGTCAAGGCAGGTTGTCCTGTCCTTCTGGATGCTCATCTAGCTGCTCACAAAGCTCTCCACAAGCACCTTCTCATAAGGACAATTCTAAATGCTTAGGAACACCAAGTAGCTCTTCAGTAAATTGCACAGTTACTGACTCTCAAGCAGAAGGGGAAAATACAGCTCAAATGAGCAGAATAGGTGTTACCAAACAGATTTCACAGAAAACACTGCAAAATGCAAGCACTTTAGATACCAAGGACTGTAATGCACAATTCACTACTAGTTCTCCACTAAATAGAAATTCTGAAAATATTTATATGCATAGCTTTGATGGAGACCCCAATGCCTCCGAAAATAGTTTAAGTTATTTTTGCCTTGAAAAAGGAAGTGGAAAAATGAGTAATTCACCTTGTATTGAAAGGCTTCACAAGGAAGACAGCTTGCTGAGACATAGCAGTAGCTGCAGTATTACTGGCTCCCCTGGTAGAAACAGCTCCAAATCTCCTGACCCTCTTGTTATTTATTACACCCTGCCGAGAAAATCAGCTAGCATTGCTGGTAGTATTATGTCAGATATGCCCATCTCTTTACCTAGGGAAAGTAGAACAACATATGATTGTTTAAGGTCTGAAGTTCTGCACAGAGCTGATGCCTTTTATTCTAATCAAAGAGACGTGTCTTGTTTAGACTCAAAACGTTCTTTTTCAACATCAGCATCATTAAATGCTGGTCGAAGTAACAAAAATTACCACAGTCCTTTAACCAAAAGTATTGATTCAGTAAGTAGTAGTACCTCACTTGATGTGACAGACAGATGTAAACACCTAAGCAGAAGAGAATCCTCTGTGTTTTCAGATTATAAGGAGGGGGGAAATTTTTTGCAGAAATACAAAACCACAAGCACATTTACAGTTTGTGTTGATGAAGATCATGTAAAGTATCATGAACTAGTTTCAATTTATTACACATTACCACGGAGGCATTCAAGAACATTTTGTAGCCTCTTCAGAGATAATACAGAGGATGCAGATTTACCTTGTCCCAAAGAAAATGCTCAGTCACCAAGAATACAAAACAAGGAAAATGAAGATCATGTGAGTTTAGCAAATGTTTTTTTCCCCACTACTTCAGAAAAAGAAGAGCCTTCATATTCTTCAGACCAAGTATCTTCAGCTCTGGTCAGACCTCAGAACATAAGAACTGCTGCTGATAGTGAAGAAGAGAATTCCCACTTATCCCCTAGCTTTGAGAAGTCAGTCAGCAGGAAAGATAATTCAGCAGATCTTTTATTAGCAGAAAATGTGCTTTCTGACATGGTGACAAAAGAAATTTCTTTCGGTGGTCCACAATCCACTGCAATAGTGGCTAAGTCCAGTAAGGCCATTTCTGATGCTTCAGGCAGCCAAAATGCAGAAATGTGTCTAAAAGAAAAGAAGGAAATTTTACAAAGAACCACACCACTAATGTCCACTTTATCAACCCCTCCCAAGCCAGGCAGATGTCTAGAGAATCCTTTGTATTCTACTTCAACAAATAAAAATATTATACAAAAGGGAAACTCTGAAAGCTGCTGTCAGCCTCCTAAAGTGAACACTAAGAAAAATCTGAACAGTTTACTCCTCCGCTCAGGAGAGAAGAGTTCCCTTGGAAGGAGTGGTAAGACAGACCATGCTCCTGTGGAAGACATACACAGGAATAGTACCCAAGTCAAACAGAGAGTGAATTTCCTACACCAAAACACCCCTTTGTATAATAATAAATGCAGTGGACTGCAATTAAGGGCTGACAGTTCAAGAAAAAATGCAAATTATTTAAACTCTTGTAGCAAAGTGCTTTCAGAGTCTCAGAGCAAAGCATCTGAGGTGAGCACAGCTTCCAGTGCGGATCCGTTACTTCAGCTAGACAAAGTAGTTACCACAGATACAGATGAGGTAAAGAATTCAAAAATTAAAAAAGGGCAAAACTCACAGAGTATTCAGATAGATCAAGTTTATAGTGGTTTACAGGAATCAGAGAGGCACTGTGAAGGTCGCCTGAACATTAAAGATAAAGTCTTCAGGGTTACACAAGATCAGAAGATAACACAGAATACAGAAGATGAGAACAAGCTTATCTCTGATTTCACAAGAGACAAAGTCAAAGATATAGAAAAAAGGAAAAACAGACCTTCTATTAAAAATAAACTGGCAGCGGTTTACAAAACAAGTCGAAAATTTTCAAGTAAAAATTTACCTCCCAAACCGCACATAAGTAATATTTTTTCACAGAACAATGGAAATGACACTTCTTTGGAGGTCAATGTGTCCCTCAACTCTCTGATTTCAATGGATTCCCATCAGCCATTCCTGCAGCTGGACAATGAAAATCAGAATCACGGTCTGGAACCTGATAAGAATATGCCAAGACCAAGAACAGCTGAGAATAAGAAGACTGAAAATCGTAATGATCCTTCTTTGGTTGGTAACACCACCGGCCGGAGGTCTTTTACAAGTTCATACACCCAGAAGGAAGCCATCAGTCCTAAAAAAATTACTGGGAAAGTGGAAAATAGGCCAAGACTCACAAGCCTATTTCCAGATAAAACAGTCACCACAAGAAATAAGAACTCCCAAACACTTGATCTCAGGTTAGAAAGCAAAAGCCAGCCCATCTCTCCCAGTGCTACTACATCAGACCCACAGGATGCTGCGAAACGAAGAGCTAGCAGTCATACCTGCACTCCTCCCTTGCCACTTTTAACTGACACAAACTCAAACACCTCTGTAAATAGCTGCTTGCAGGCAGACACATGTCCAGAGCAAAACTTGACTTCCAAGACAGCGCTTGGTCAGTTTCAAAATACCTCTCAGCCTCCTAGCTTAGAAAATGCTAACCTCAATAGCTATCAGTTGCACCGAAGTCATGCGAAAAGTCAGCGTGAGCGTCACCTTTCTGAGAGTATTTGTGCTCAAGATTCCCTTGAGATCTCTGCCTCAGGAACCAGTATTCTACCAAAAGACGGCATACATGGGAAGAGATTTAAATCTTACTCAGAGCTGTTGTCATGTGACGAAAATGAAAACTGGGCATCAGATGATGAAAAATATTACAGCACTAGAAATTTGATGTATCCATCTGTTGAATTTGGTATATTTGGCAAAGAACAACAATTGGCTTTCCTGGAAAACATCAAGAAGTCACTCACAGAAGGGCGGTTATGGAGACCTTGTCTCCTTAATAACCCTGGTGCTTTCAGAGATAGAGAGACCTCTTCTACAAACAGGGCTGAGCTTTTGAGCTCAAGTTCTGCTGGGAGCAAAATGTCATCAGCTGCTTCATCTCCCCGAGAGCCGACTGATATCTATGGGGAAGACCCAGCCGCTTATTCGGACTCAGACAGTGATACCACCACCGATGATGAATACTACCTAGATGAGGTAGATAAAGAATCAGAGCTGTGAAGGGATCATGGTACTAAGGTAGCATGATAGCATGGTAGTTTCTGGGCAGGCAAAAACATGTCAAACACTTTGAGCCTATTCTTGTGCTGCTCTAAATTGGTACAACTTCGTTAGTTTGAAAGGAAGTTAGTATGTTGCATTTCCTGAGCATTTGACTTTTGTATTAAACGTGTGGCTTCACCGTTGTTGTTTCTCCTAGCAGGGAAAAAGAATGTTAAAAAATCCCTTCCCAAAATAATAGAAGGTAAACATCTGTGGAGCTTTGGGCAGTATAAGTCCAGGAATGGCTTTCCTCTGAGTCAGCACGCAGAGCAGTGGTTAGGCTCCTGCCAGCTACGCAGTGCTGGAATGGATAAATTCTAGTTTGAGCTACTTTTTTTTTACAAAACTTAACAGAAAACCAAGAAGTTACTTTGCTGATAAAGTGCTGTTTCTCTGATTTTCCTCATTTATCAGATCAAGCATGATAATGCTAATCTATCCCACTGAGCAAACTGTTACACAAAATGAAAACTGTTAAATTTTTACAGTGTATCCTGGGAAGCATAGCAGCAACATCCCCAGTGGCATTTGTTCTGCTGTGCAGTCGAGGTGGATTCCACACCGGGACTTCTCAGCATTACAAGAGCAGTGAGCAATTTCAGTTGCAGAAGTGCTGCTGTTGCAGGAGAAGCAGCTCAGCACAGGGCACAGCACTGAAAAACTCACTGAAATTCCTGAGGATGTTAAGAAACACAACTGAGCATGAAAATCTGCTTTCCAGACACGGGAGATTCGTAACCGGCACAGCTTTGGTTACAGTTGACGTGATTGGCCAGACATCTGCCTTTGACTCAGATTAATTTGGATTAATAGTCCAACACTTTAAACCATGCAAAATGTAAGAAGATTTACTATTTCCTGTATCAACCTCATGGGCTGAAACCTAAGTTGCCCTAGTAGTGGGAAGACAACCATAACCAAAACAACTTGTGAAGTCCCAAAGTTCTCCGGCTGCCTCTGCTTGGCTGGTCTGGGGATGAGGCACCTGCAGCCACTTTTAGGTCCTTTAGGGAAGCACTACCTGGCGTGGCCCCGGAGAGCACTTGGCTGGGGGGCAGCTGCGCCAGGCAGACTGGTAGGCTTTTACCTGCAAAGTAAATGAAACCAGTAAGAAATGCTCTTTGCCTTTTGCTAAATTACCGTCCCTTTTTGGTATTTTTCAACTGTTTCTGCTGTGACCATGGTACTCTTCATCCTCCAAACTGAATGGATGTAAACATTTTCCAGTGGCTCTTCTTCAGCCACACTAACAATGTAGTACTATTACTCAGTAGCCAGAACTTGTCCCTGGTCATTAAATTTCTAACTAAACTTTGATCTATTTTTATGAAAAATCAAAAGTGTCTTATCAAACCAGAAAATAATATTCTTAAATACTTATAAATTGACTTCTACTTTATTTCTAATTTTACATATGGTCTCAAAGGATGATCCATATTTTTATACACTTTTTAATTCAATAAAAAATCTGCAGGAGAGACATAATTATATTTTTGTAACTGGAAGGACAGTATACTGGTATTTTAAACTAATGTGTCTTACAAAACAAGCAATGCTTGCATCACTGACTACACCACAAGAAACTAAAAGATCAAAATATATAGTAGGTAACAGGTATCATTTTTTTATATTGTAAACTTCGTTAAAGAAGTGGGTCTGTAGTTCAAATTTGTACTGATAAATAAGTAGTATTACTTTATGCTGGGGTAATTTGTCTTTTTTTGTACATAAAAGAATAATAATATAAACTATGTATTTATAGTCAGAATTTATCTCTATGACATGCCTGTTTCAGAAGGATGCAAGAGTATGCTGACATAATGCTGGAAGGAAATGGGTACTGTATAATTGCAGTTTTGTAAAATGTGGTATTTTAAGGAGAAATTATGTTTTTCTGTAAATGGCTCTATTTTCTATGTACAGAATGCTCTAGAGTAAGACAATAAAATCAGCTGAGTATCTGTGCAGAATTTCTGCTGTTGTACATTTCTGCAAAATACATTAATCCAGAAAGACTACATAAAGTAAAGAATAATAAAAGAAATGTTTACAAGAGAAGTAAATGGTCATACAGTTTTTCTTGCTGTGGTGGATGGTTTAGAACATTTTTATTTGTAAATATTTTCTACCTGTTCAACAGTAGTTGGATTAAGTTCTCACCTTGCTGGGAAAAAAATGATTTTTTTTTCATTTGCTATGTTACGTATGTACAAGAAATCAAGTGGCTTGATTTAATGTAGGCAAGTAAAAACGGCTTTTGATTTTAAATCAGTTGTGGAAGCCTGTTGAGGATCTGCAAACTAGAATTTACAGTGAATAACAGTATTCTGTTTTAACAGTCAATTGCATGAAAACATAGGGAGAAATACCCTTTGAATAGCAATCAGTTCCATTCAGTTTAGCAGAGCTAGATTTTGACACCACCACTCTTCCAAGCTTTCTCTTTGGCAAAAATATATTCTATAAATATTCATAATTTATAGGATTTTCATATTTAAAACTATTTGTTTTAAATAAATTCTGGATTCAAATGAAAAAAACGTATTGTCACTGTATTTGTTTTTCACTTACTGTGAATGCCATAGACTATTTAAACTGTATCTTAGTATGGTTGCCAGGGTGCCGATGGCCAACAATGCCATGGTTTTTGAACAGAGCAGCCAGCCTGCATCCATCTTGCAGCTTAGCCCACGGTCACATCAGCTGCATGGCTCAGTCCTGCCTCCTGCAGAGGAAGGATGGGCTGCCTTCTCCTGTTCCGCCAGCTGATGAATCCCCAGCACACAAATAGTTTTCCATCAATGGGAGAATCTTTACAGTAGACATATTAAGCCCATAGACAGCCATATGCCTACAACTTACCTTCAGGAGCCAGTACTCCATGTAGGGGCCAAGGGTAGTATTTGATGAGTAGTTTTACAAGGTGATAAGCTCCACGTGAAAATCTCTTCAGCTGTAATTAGGTCTGGGTGAAACCTGGCTGCCACGTGCCGTGTGATGGCGTGTGAGACTCGTTACAGACTTTCAACCTTAATTACTACAGCCAGTATATGTGGTACATGAGCTCTGTGACACAGTTCCTCAGCCTGGTTTCAGAAGGAAACGTGGTTTATGAACTAAGGTGGTGTGTCTGTCTAGACTTCTGTCCACCTGTTACGTCATGCATGTCCCCAGATGATCTTTGAGCTTTCTACCATCTTAATGACATTTGAGAGAAGGAACAGAAATCTCATGGTTTCATCAAAGGGTAACTCAGGGTGGGAGTGATCTCAAGAGGTTTCTGGTCCAATGACTCTCCTTGACCTCTGTCTCTGCCCCTGTTCATGCAGCCCAGGCTGCTGTTGGCCATTGCTGCCAGGACTCACTGGTGGCTCGTGTCCCTCTCACTGGCTACAGGGACCCCCAGGGCCATTCCTTCACAGCTGCTCCCAGCAACTGGTCCCAACCCATACCAGCACAGGGTGGCTCCTTCCCAGGGACAGGGGCCCAAAAGCATAAACAGGCCCCAACTCCCCCACCCCTTAGGGCTCTGTGTGCCCTGCCCATGGCTCAGGACACCATTTCAACCCAGCCTGGAGCCATCAGTCAGTCCCTACCCCACTGATGCTGTAGGTCATTGGTCTCCATCTCTCTCCACTGCCCGCCTGGCCAGCCATGGGCCCCCCCAAGCCTGGCCCCACCCACAGGCTGACATCCCCAGGACCAGGCAGCGATGCCAGAGCTGTGTCTGACCCTAGTTCCCCTCACAGGGACTGATCCTGATCTGCAGATTGATGTCCCTGCCTGACCTCAGCCCTGCCCTGTCCCCACAGCGAGCTGGCTGATGTGGCCTCTCGGCTGCCCCAAATACTATTTGCCACAAGCAGGACAGGGTTATGTCCTGCTGGCAGCCATGCTGCTGTGCTCCTCAGTCCCACTCCCCAGGAAGCAGCCTGCCCTTGATGTTCATTGGCACCCAAGTGCAGGATTCCTGTTGAATTTCATGTACCATTCCTTCACTCTGCCCTAGGTCCCTCAGGATGGCAGCCCTGTACTTAAGCAAGCTGACTAGTCCCCCTGTTTGGCATTGTCTCCAAATCCAGTGATGGAGCATGATTGGCTCTTGGTCAATCCACACTGACTGCTCCCAGTTACCTTCTTCTCAAATGTGCTCCCAGCTGGTGCAGAAGGAGAGGAAAGCTGCCCTTGCTGATCGCTGCACTGACAGCCACAGCCGGTGCTGTACTGCCTGGCCAAGGAGCACATACATAACTTCAGTTTTACACTGCACAAGTTTTCTCTTGCCTAATGGGAATATCACACTTGGTACACAGGGGAAATCTGTGGCTATCCAAAGGGAATTGAGGAGACCCAAGACAAAAGCAAGGAGGAAACCAGACTTGATAATTCCCTTTTCCAAGAACCTGTTTTTCATGATCTGTATGCACAGGGACTTGAAGTTCACGTTATTCAAAAACAGGCAGCATTCATTTGTGCTCTCATTGCTTTGCATGTGAAAATCCAGGCTTGCCCAGAAGCGTAATTTAATTCTCCTACAGCCTTACGAGCCCTCCCATCTACTGACACGCTGAAATACTTTCTAGTAGCAGCAAATGCTTCTAGTATAAATGATAAAACAACCTAAGGAGACAAATCATTGGAGTTTTTCTCTCGGTACTCGTATCCCAACATATTCAATCCATGAAACTACTTTGTTGTTACATTTTCTAGAGAATAATGCAGTAATCTCTCCTTCCCCATCACCAAACATTACTGCACTAGGGAGGCCACCAGGAACATCTCCTCCGTCAGGCCTCAGAAGCACTTAAGCATGGGTACGTGCCTGAGATGTACTGGGACAAGGCATGAGCTCAGTCTCCTCTCCGGGACAGGATGCTGAGCCCAGCGGCAGGGAACAAAACGCCAGTCCCTCCCAACAGGGTCCCTGCTCTGTCCTACACTTTAAATACAGTCGCTGTGGGAAACCCTAGAAAGAGCAAGGAGGAATTTTAAATTATGACGGGGGTTTTTTTGTCCTTTGACAGAAATCTCTGTAAATACGCTGGCACAGACAGTAATAATAAGCTTTAGAGAAAGATGACTTTTTTTCCTTTTTAGATTCCAGACCACCTGTTCAGTTGCCGCCTGAATTGTACCCTAACCACAGGCAACGTGTTGTTTGAGGAGAGGATGACACACACGTACCAATCGTCAGCCCTTCAGCGTGTGCTGCGCCGCGCCCGCACTCAGGGAACGAAAGCCTCTCGGGACAGGCAAGCAAGCGCTGGGCGCAGCGCAGCCGCACGCAGAGCGGCGGGTCCGAGCCCCGCTCCTCGCTCTCACACCGCCTTTTCTGTGGTTTCCGCGGCTCTCGGAAAGCGCACGGCCCCAAACCCCGTCCCGGCGCTCCCGCCGCCCGCTCCCCGCCCCGCGGCACACGGGTTCTGCCGGGGCACCCTCTCGGCCCCCGAACTCCCTGCGCTACATCGCGGGACGGGCCCGCACACGGGTCCCGCGGCTCCTCCCGGGTCAGCGCGGGGCAGGCGGAGGAGGAGAAGGAAAGGCGGTGCCGCATTCAGGCGCCCGGGGACATCCCGGGCCCTACCCGCGCCTCCCTCCGGCCCTGCCCGGCCCCGGCCCCGTCGGGCCGCCCCGCGGGGCGGGGAGCGAGGCCGCGCAGGTCGGGAGGAGGGCCCGGCCCCCCGTTCGGAGCCGGCGTGTGCAGGGCGGCGCGGCGCGGCGGGTCTTGGCGGCCGGGGGCGATGTGGGCCCGCGGGTTGGCGCTGCTGGCGGTGCTGCTGGGCGCCCCGTGGCCGCCGCTGCTGCGGGCGGCGGAGCCGGCGGAGCCCGTGAGCGCCGAGCGGAGCGTGGCGTGGGGCCCCGGGCTGGGCGCGGGGCTCACCCTGCCCGTGCGGTACTTCTACATCCAGGCGGTCAGCGCGGCCGGACGCAACTTCTCCCGCTCCCCGCCAGGTACCGTACGTGTGCTCGGGGGCGGGCAGGGCAGCGGGGTGGAGCCCCTGCCCGGGGCTGCGGTTCCCCCGCAGCAGCTGTGCGGAGCTGCCTCCGCCTTCCCCCTCGCCTCTTCCTTCCTTCCCCGCTGCGAGCGCTGGCTGTGCGGTCGCTGGTCCCGGGCTGCCCCCCGCGCCCGGTCCCGCATCGCCCGGGACACGCACATGGTCAGACCTCTCCTTTCTTGTGGTGGAGCCCAGTGACTCCTCCGCGGAGCTCTGCCTGTCACCCTTAGCCTCCTGTACACGGTGGGAGATTTACGGCAACGAGCCAGCAAGCTACAAATAAAACCAGTGCTGCGGTAGCGAGTGGATGTAAGATCACAGTACCCTGCTGGGAAGTGATAACGCAATTATCTTTAATGGTGCACGCACACCAGTTGCTTAAAATTTCTGTCACGGTCAGCAGGGCCCTCTGGGCTCCGTTAGCCTACTGCTGCTCCATTAAGGAGTAATTTTCTTCTGTTGTTTACTCAGCACAAGCACACACCATCCCATGACACTTCTCCTGAGGGTGGGAATTGGGTTTGTTCTTGCAGGCCAGCCGTATTCTGTCAGTCAGCTGCTTCCTGCTGCAAGTTAACTCCACAGGCTCTGTATGAATAGTTTAAATTTAGAATAAAAATTGCTTCTGCGTTGCAGATTCCATAATGAAGATAACTGTGAGATAGCCCCAGTGGAAATCCCGTGTATTTGTATAGGGTATAAGCTACTTATTTTACTCTTTACTGTTTTATATAGATGATACTGAGAGGGTATCTACCAAGTATGCACTGCCTCTTGGTATCTTGCGTTTGAAGGCTGCCAGTTATGAAATTAGAGAATAGACATACACAGGTTGTGTCTCTTCAGTCTGACAGATACTTCACGTCTGGACTTTCTCCAGCTGCTGTTACAACTTGTTGCTGGATTTTAGCGCAGTTTTGTAATTGTGCACAAGAATGTGACTGCACACTCACTGCCAGTGAAGTGAAGGCTGATTTCAGCTGCGCAGGGAGAGCCTTGGGTTCAAGCAGGTTGCTAAAGGTGAAAAGGTGTGAAGTTCAGTTGGATTCTCATGCTAGTTAAAAGCCTTCAATGTAAACTGGTAGGACATGGGTACTGAGAACCTAGTTTTGACCTCAGTGTGTTCATGTGTGTTAATATTTATGTTAACAAATTCAGTGTCCCAGGAAAGTTTCCAGGTCCCAGTGCCATCTGGCGTGGTGTGATCTCCATTCATACAGCTGTAGCCTCCAAACCAAGACCAAGCATGCGTGCTGCTGGCAGGGAAGAGCAGTTGGCTCGGCCTGTGATGACTATTGAGCCATGCCAAGAATTATTTAGGAGAGTGCCAAGGATCCTTTAACAATTTAGAAGTACAATTGATCATACTCCAGTGCATGAACATGTTTAATGTATTCATATGGATATGGGCTACAAACTTCCATTCTCAAATTATTTTAAATATTCAAATTCTACCTGTAAAATGTCAGAAAGAATTGCAATTAATAAGATTTATTCAGGCAGTGCTTTCCAATATAAATTAAATACATCTTGAAATATCGCTGTCGGGATAGCAAAATAAATTGGCATTATCACCTCCATTGCACAAACAGGAGCGCTGCAGTCAGAGCAGAAGTGCTGCGGTGAAGACTTCCCATTTGTAAAATATGTGCAGATCTATTAAATTGCATTGTGTGAGGATTAGAATTTCAGTCAAATAGGTCAGTACTTACTGGAATTCATTATGAAACTTGTATAGTAGAATTAGTAGATTTTAAGTCCAGATTTGTCTTCTGAGTGTCAGGGCTATTCAGCAGAATTGACACACGCCACAGAGGCTGTAAGTCTTTGACCCATCTTTGTAGGATGATGCCAAATTATGCAGAATTCACTGTTTCCCTAGAAAATCTATTCCAAAGGTTAGAAAACTACTGCTGAAAATATAGAACTTTGTTTTAGTATGAACTGCATAGATTTTTTTTTTTCTTTGGATGCCTGGATTGCCTCATCCTTCTTTTCTGGTAAGTTTTCCCCTAGGTTTAACAGCTGCCCACCATGTGTTTATGTACCACTGACCCTGACAAAGTTAGCAGTTAACTGTTTTTCAGATGATCTACATAGTCTGCTAACAAATATTTTTAAGGCCCCCCAGGTATTCTTGCAGGTTTTACTGAATACTTTCAAAGAGCAGTGGCACACTTCTTCCAGCTCTTGTTGCTAAACAGAGGTCGTGCCTCTCAGTTACACTCGCCTTTGTCCCTGGGCACTGCAGGACCTCCCTCTGGTCTGATTGACCATGATGCCTGGGGTTTTGTGAGGGTCACGCACAGCTTCCTACCATGGCCTGTATTTCTTTGCCCCTGGATATATGTTCTCACATCTGACTCTGTTAAAGTGTATGCTACTCATTCATGTGCCTCTTAGTTGACTCCCTTCTCCTCCAAGAGAAAAAAATGCATTAAGCAAGTGTCTTCATCTGGATTTCTTAAAGTATCCCATTTTGATGGTGTCTGTATTTTAGTCTTTCTTCAGTATTGGGAAATTATTTTGTACTTAAAATGCTGTCCCAGGCATGTTTTCAGGGTAGCAGAGAACTACCAGTGGTAATGATTCAGCAAGGACGCATTTTTATTTTTATCATTCCTTTGGGCTCAGAGAACTGAAAAGCATGAGTGAAAGTACCATGGTAACCTTAGTCCAATTAAAAAATAGTCAGCAAAAGCCTGTTATAATTAAATACTTCAGCAGTACTTAGAGGCCTTGGCCCCACTACACAATGAGTGTTGTAAATCATAAACAGAAATCCTGTTGCCTTCAGTGAATGATTTGTACTTACATTATATATTCAGTTTCCCCTTTCTCCCCCCTCACTTTCAGCGGGGTTAGCTTTTTCCTGGGGAGTTTTTTTTACCTTATCAAATGCTTCCTGCATCTAAAGTGCCACCAAGTAAAACTAACATCTCCTTTGGGTAGATCTGGAGCTCCTCATATCTCTAGAGTGGTAAGGACATAACCAGTGGGGAAAAAGACCCATATAGTTATTTCCTGTAGGTGAAGTTCAGTAGTAGTTGACTAGTGATTTCTCAATATTCACTCATTTTTATGACAACTGAAAACTTTGTTTGCTCTGGTAGGAGATCTCTGTACCCAGTGAAAATGCCCATTGAAAGACTCCTGCACTTACTACCTCAGTGTGGATGCAAAGTGTAGAATTAACATCTCAGTCATTTAGTGCAGTTGTGACAGATTCAAATTTTATTAACACGTTGATTTTATCTGGATTCTTTCAGTTTCATTTGTTTCTGTATACTACTTGTATAGTTCAGTTTTTCATTGTATTTGTTTGGTTCACAGTGCTTAGACTATAACGTTTCGCAAATATTCAATCCCCCTCTTTTTTTTTTAAGAATAAAGTTGTTGTTCACCACTTGTGACAGAAATAAGAGAACATAACAGACTTATATTTATGTGTACTTGTCCATAAAGTGTCACATACCCAGTTTAAAAGTTATAGTGCATTCATGATGAAATGCTGGTGATCCTTAAGCACAGGTCAGACAGGTGTCCAGGGAACATCTCTGTTATCATTCTCTTATCCCTGCTTTTCAGTAGCTGGGACTTTAAATGTGCAAGACAGTCAGCAGCAGCCCAAAGCTGAACAATTTGTATCTGACTCCTGCATGCTGCAACTGCCTTTCCAGAAGCTGGCAAGTATTCTTTTCTCCTGTTATTTTAAGTTAGCTTCCTGTCTTTCTTACTCTAGGGGAAATTATTTTTCCTCAGGGCACTAACTTGAAAACTTAGTATTAAACCTAATCTTAGTTTCAAAATACTGTTAAGCTTTCCTTCTATCTTGTAATCAAATACTTAACTTTTTATCTCCACTTAGAGGTTTACCATTTATAGGTATGTGATGGTCAAGAAAATTTGGTAGGATGATCTTTCATCACAGGAAATTAATCCTACCACTTTGGTATAATTAAATTCTAGTGAAAAGTTAAATTAAATTTCGTGGTCTTAATCTGGAAGACTTTGCTCTCACCTTTGTTTAGTAGATATGATTCTAATAGCTTAAGGTGCTTTTATCTGGTTTTATTTTCCTCTTTTCAGGAAGAACACCGTTTAAAGTGGTAATTAAAGCACTGTCTCCGAAAGAAGTCACCAGAATTTACACCCCTCTGCCTTTGGATAGAAATGATGGTACATTTCTTATGCGGTATCGGATGTATGGAAGTGTCATGAAAGGCTTAAAAATTGAGATACTTTATGGTGATCAGCATGTAGCTCGTTCTCCTTATATTTTGAAAGGTAAGGGTATTTTTTTGATTTAATGTAGCATATCAGAGTTCTGAATTAGGCTGTAATGGAAATGGCAATACCTGAGCTGTGGTTGCTGTGGACAGTTAGAACTGTTGTGAATCCCCCATGTGCTTGGCAGGTTCACAATAATGGAGCTTCATTTTGCAAATTAATTTCACCCTGATAACACAAAATCTGGTGTTTCTGAAAAGAGAAGAATATTGCTGTTTTCTCAGTTACACTGCTAAATTCCAGAAATTACAGGGAGGATCATTTCCCAGGAAAACTTAAGAGAACATAGAATAAAAAATGACAAGCCACTGTAATGTCTACATATATACGCCTACATGTTTGGGGAATTATGATTGTTGGAGAATCACAAACACAGTTTCTCGGTGCTTTGTTTTCCCCAGGACCAGTTTATCATGAATATTGTGACTGTCCTGAAGAAGACCCTGAGGTCTGGCAGAATGTTATGTCTTGTCCATCCCAAGAACCTCAGATTGCAGACGACTTCATTTCTTTTCCCACCATTGACCTTCAGCGAATGCTTAAGGAAATCCCAGCAAAGTTCAGTCAAACAAGAGGTGCTATTGTTCATTACACTATTCTAGATAATCACATCTACCGTCGCTCCTTAGGGAAGTACACAGACTTCAAAATGTTCTCCGATGAAATGTTCCTGTCACTGGCAAGAAAGGTATCAGTTTTGATCATGTAAGACTATTAAGCCAATATCACAGAATCACAGAATGGTTGGGCTGGGAAGGGACCTCTGGAGATCATCTAGTCCAACTCCCTTGCCAAAGCAGGTTCAGCCAGAACAGGTTGCACAGGATCACTTCTAGGCAGGTTTTGAATATCTTCAGGCAAGGAGACTCCACAGCCTCTCTGGGCAGCCTGTTCCAGTGCTCTGTCACCCTCACAGGAAGAAGTTTTTCCTCATATTCAGATGGAACTCCCTGTGTTTCAGCATGTGCCTGTTTTCCCTTGTCCTGTCTCTGGGCACCACTGGAAAGAGTCGCTCTCTTGACACTTGCCCTTAAGATTATTTGTAAGCATTGGTAAGATCTCCTCTCAGTCATCTCTGCTGCAGGCTAAACATATTTAAATACGGCAGCACCACATCTGATGTTGTACCTTCAGATTTATAATTCGTGAAGTAACAGTTGACTTCTGTTTTTTCCATCAAGACAGCAGTGTATCTAAGGGGTCATGTGTGGGGGCTGGCCTTGGCAGCGATGAAAATGCTAGGGAAGCTGCAGGGGCAAAGTCCTGACTGCCAGCTGTTTCCTGGCTCCTTTCATACTCTGTGGCTCCTTAGTGCTCCTTTCATACTTGCTTATAGGGCAGAAACTTGAAAGTCTTACCGTTAAGCACAGCTAAGTCTGTGAACTATGTGTTAGGTTTATTGAATCTGCATGGCATAAGAGAACTGAAGAATATACGTAAAAGTGACAAGCAGCTTCTCTCTTTGTGTTACTATCCTTTCTTGGGTATACATTTAGGTTCGTCTTCCTGATGTGGAGTTTTATCTTAATGTTGGAGACTGGCCAGTTGAGTATCGGAAAGCTAATGATACACCTGGTCCGATACCTGTCATTTCATGGTGTGGCTCTGTGGATTCAAGAGATATAGTCCTTCCAACGTATGATGTAACCCACTCAACTCTTGAAACCCTACGTGGAGTCACAAACGATCTCCTTTCCATTCAAGGAAATACAGGTAAATTAGAGATCATGAATTTAAAGAAAGAGTCCGTGATTTCCATCAAAGAAGTAAGTTGCATTCGAATAATGTGTTAAAGGGATCGGTTCACAAGTGCCCTAGGAGATCTCTTAATACAAGCTGGTTAGTCTTTACAGGTTGTAGCAGTTTCAACACTGCCACTAAGGAGGTGTATAATAGGGATTTAGAACCTAAAAAAAGTACAGCTTGTAATAATGGTGAATTTTGACTTAAAGGTATCCAGAAGATACCTAGTGTGACCTGTCAAAAGAAAAGTAAATATAGTTAAAAGGCCTTTCTCCTCACTGAAGCGCTCAAATGTTTCTTCTACTCAAATAGTAATTCTTTTCCTGATGGCATTGTGGCCCAGTGTTCTGTTTACAAAAAAATGAATTTGAATCCTGAAAGAAGTAAGCCACTTTCAAATGAGAAAATATTGTCTGCATAAAAAAATACCTTAGAGTTGGACCTTTTGAATTGTTTTTCTATCTTTGAAAAAGGAGTCAGTTTTACTGACAGGTGTCTTCCTCTCCCCCAGAAATTAATGAACTCTTAGGGATCAGACACATGGCATATTTGCAATACCCAAGGAGTAAAACTTGAGTGAGACGTTAATTATTTTTATTTAATTAGTTCTCAGATTCTCTTTTCTTTATTAGTTTCTTAATATTTTAATTAAATTATCAATTCAAGGCATTCTGTGTTTACTGATTTAGTACAGCTGCATTTTCAATTAAGAGACAATAAGAAAGTGCTCCAATTAGTAGGCGTGTCAAGGAAATTTTCAGCAGAAGGGTAAGGAAGGACTTATTTAATGTTCTTAAAAACAGTCAATAAGCAGAGATTAAGTCTTTCAGGCTCTTGCTAAGTATCTAGAGGACACAACGTAGCGATTTATTTTCCTTTTCAAGGCATTGTTAAGTAATTCCTCGGGGACCTAATTAAATTGCTGGGTAACAGAGGTGGGTTAAAGAAATTTGGTTATTGTGGCCAGCTTTATGGATGAAGAATTACTTTAATTATTAGTATTTTACTTATATATTTTATTATAATCCTTTCTGTAGCTTTCAAGATAGTTGAAGTTATTTAAATACAAAATTGTCGAGTGGAAAAGCAGTTCTCTGATTTTCCTTGTATAAGTGGCTTGATTTCTCATCACGAAATTCAAACCAGAACGGGGAGTTTAACCCTGTGATTCGTAAGTGATTATGGATTCACTGGGAGAAACCATGCTTGTTTTACCATGTCTCTGAGTGTAATGCCACTGTCATACCAAGTTCCTTATTTACACTAAACATACAGTGAACATTTCATCACTGTTTGCTTTTACCGTATCTCTCAATTGTCACAGGCCCCTTCTGGGAAAACAAAACCGAGAGAGCTTTATTTAGAGGTCGAGACAGCCGGGAAGAACGTCTCCATCTTGTCAAGTTATCCAAGGAAAATCCAGAACTACTAGATGCTGGAATAACAGGATATTTCTTCTTCAGAGAAAAAGAAAAAGAGCTGGGAAAGGTTCAGCTGATGGGCTTCTTTGACTTTTTTAAGGTAGCAAGCAAATTAGAGTTTTGCTGTCAAGTTCTTACCAGCTGAAAAGACAAGGCTTACTTTTGTTGATTCCGTTCAGTAAATAAAACAATTACACTGCACTGGAAATATTGGTCCATGTGGGGTAGGTAAACCACCTGTAATCAATGTCTTATGTGACACCCTGGTAAAGAAGGCCAGGAAAGACCCTTAGAGAGAGATCTGGGATTATTTTTACTTTTTAACAGATTGAGAAATTTGATTTCTTGCCATCAGTGTTTCTTTTAATTGGGGTAAATATGAAAAGAATGGACACAACTCGTATACACTGCAAGTACATTAGGGATGTCAGAAAGAGTCCTTGGAGTAACAGGTTAAAGTTTGTTGCACTTCAGCACACAAATTCTACTGCCTCAGACATACAAAAAGTAAAGAGGACAGAGTCCTATATAAAGCCATTCTAATACAAACCAGTTGAAGTTCTGTTCCAGACAGTAATATATCAGAAATGCTGAGAACATGTGCCAGAGAAGTGCATTCATGGTTACTTTTAGTATAATATTTCAGATTATTTTATATAAAAATACCTGTTTCAGGTTATTCTACATAATAATGTAATTTTAAGTCAGAACAAATTTATTCTTTTCAAATTTAAGCATAGATTGGTTTTATTTCCTTCTCCACTGTACCGCTTGCTCTATCCTGGGACACTTCAGTAGAATACCCATCAGGCAGTACCTGTGACACAAAGGTTCTTGACTGTCAGTCTGTGGTTGAAGACATATCCTTCTTCCATTATGTTATCCAGAACACCATGAAACTACACCTACTTAACACTAAAATGGGTCTGAAGATGGGAATTAATAAACATGGGTACTTCTTGCCTGTTAAAATAATCATTCATACTCTGATTCAAAATGTTTCACTTTTTTTCCTCTTCACGTTGTAGTACAAATACCAAGTGAATGTAGATGGCACTGTAGCAGCTTACCGGTTTCCATACCTCTTGCTGGGTGACAGTCTAATATTGAAGCAAGATTCCCAATACTATGAACACTTTTATACTGGATTAAAACCTTGGAAACATTATGTTCCAGTTAAAAGAAACTTAGAGGACTTACTAGAGAAAATAAAGTGGGCTAAGGTAAGTTCCCTTACTAATTCATGTTCAAAGTGATAAACAAACAAGACAAGAATTTATCTTATCTTCTTTTGAATTTCCACATACATATTTTGCATGGACTCTATCAAGATCCTGGGATTAAGGAAGTACATTTTGTTCCTAGTATTAGATGGGAAGGCCTTAATTGAAGTATCCATCTCTATTTAGGGCAGTACACAGGAGTTCATTTTAGGTATGTGCAGAAGCGTTCATGAGTCAGGGCCTTAGTATACTGACTAAGATACTTGTCAAAGAAACAACCAGAATCCTAGATATTACTTAATTAATCCTATAGCTTTTTTTTAGGCCCTGACAAGAGCAAAAGTTACTGCATATTCTGTCTGAACGTACAAAAAGTTGCTGTTCTGTAACATGCTCAGAATGAGATGCTGGGATCCTGTAACACAGAATTGTGTGATTGAAAACACCATTTGTGCTTTAAGTTAAAGTGCTGATAGGTTAAAAAACAGAGAATAAGTTTCTGTTCTGAGAGTACTGTAATTCTTCATAAGGAATCAGAGGGGAATACTAAAAGCTGAAATACAGACCTAAAAAACTTGAGAATAAGTACATAAATTCAAGCAGAGTTATTTTTAAAAGGAAGACATTGGGTTCCACTGCATAAGAGAGTACATCTGCAGGTTTATCTTCTGTAAAACTGAGTATGTCTGGGAAATGTCAGAACCAATGAGAGAAAAATGTCAAATTGAAGAGTCTTGTGGCTTGGACAAAAGAGTGGAGCAGTAATCAATGTGAGTTTTCAGAATTGTATAGTTATTCATGAAAGTTGTTACTGATAGCCCTAAGGTACCAGTTGTGACCATAAAAGCAATCCAGTATTTTTAAACAAATCTGCAATTTAAAGCATGCCTTTGCAATCTACTAGTAATTTCAGTTTAATTGCACATTTGAATAGCCCCTTATAATAAAACTTCCATTGCCAGCCAGGCTTTGAGCAGCTCACTTATTTCTCTGTTACTCACTTGTTCCATCTGAACTTTCCAGGAAAATGATGAAGAAGCAAGAAAAATTGCTAAAGAAGGACAATTAATGGCAAGAGAATTACTTCAGCCTCACAGGTTTTACTGCTACTATTATAAAGTGCTCCAGGTTAGTACAGTAGATCACTTTATTACTTTCCCTCAGCTGCTAGTGCTACCGATGTTACAAATTTCACAATCAGTCCTTACTTACATCAGTAGCAGACATGGTTCATATTCACAGGAGATCAGTGTGAATGAAGAGCTTTGCTAAAACCTGCTTTATCATTAAAGAGGCAACCTGACGTAATAGTTGTTTTACGGAATCAGCAATTTTATTTTTTTGTCCCCATCCCCACAGTCCACCCTGTTTTCAGTGTCACTTGGTATGTGGTTTCTAATATACCTGTGTAAGAAATAATCTGTATACAGTTTTCTTCCTTTCTCACACATATCATGAGATACTCCGTTGCATTATAAAACAATGCATACGTGGAAAAGAAATTACAGAAGTATGGCCAGCAGAATGGTAGGGGGTGAAGCAGGCCCTATAGTTATTGCATCCCTAGGAGATGCAAATCTCTAGTGAAAGAAGTTTCTCTTCTCTGAAAGAACGAATTTTTTTTTCCCTGTTCTACTTTGCAGTTAGCTGTCAGCTTCAGCAGCCACGAGGTGACACAAAGTTTAGAACTGTTCAGTGTGAAAACATGACAGCATTATCTGCACAAAGTGGTTAGAGGCACAAATAATGATAATAGTCAAGTTGCCATTAATAATAGGCAAAAACATTAAAGGGTATTTTGAGAGGCAGTGTAGCCTATTAGTAGGTGTGTTATAAAGACACCTTGTACAGAAGTTGTAAACAATGACATAAGGAGCCTGAGTAAAGGTAAGCTTCTGAGTGGAAGGGAGGAGGAAAATTTTGTCGCATGAATTATATGTTGATGCTTATAGCATTCTTAAATGTTGTTTACATATTTCAGGAATATGCCAAACGCCAATCCAGCAAACCTGAAATACGGGATGGAATGGAACTTGTACCTCAGCCTGATGACAGGGACTCAACATGCAGTTGCCACAGGAAAAAGCCTTTAAGGGAAGATCTGTAACTGTACTGGATGGAGAAAATCACCCACTTCAAATGCAAAAATAAGAATTAAGCTGTGAAATCTAAGACACTTATGCACTAGCAAACATTCTTAGTTATGTATTCTTGTATTTTCATACCCTTTTTCACACTCACTCTGATCTACAGTGTTGGTTCCCACAATTTTGGCTCCATGACCACCACCAGAGATACTGAGCCTGTAATGGGGAGCGTTTAGGGAATTTGTTTGATGTACTGCATCATCAGGAAGAACACAGTCCTGCTTGTGTTCCAGCAGGGACCTATTTACCAAAGTTTTGTGAGGAACCAATCGCCACAGAAGATCTTGTCTTGAGTCAGTGCAAGTTATTCTGAAGGAGCATTTGTAACATACTGAAACAGTGTTATGATTTCTTCATAAAGTTTACCTCAGTTTTAGATGGATTCTTTTATACAAAGCAATTTTCTAACTAGACAAAAGGAACATTTGATATTTACAGGTATCAGATCTGATCTTGCTTTGAGATTATTTTGTGGTCTGTGACAGGTAACAGAATAGACAACATGATATAATACTCATCAATTTTAGAGGAAAATGGAGAAGAGGGAGAGAGATTAGAATAACATGTTTATAAGCATCATGGCTGTGAATCACCAGAATTAAATGCTGCTTTAAAGCAGACTGTGTAACTATCACAATCACGTTTCAAGTGCCAACTCTGAAGGCCTGTTCCCTGCCAGTGACTGTATCTGAATATAGGCACAGATCCACAAAAGTACTTGGGAATTTCAGGCCAGACAAAATAGTGGTGTCTTAGTTCAACAATACCATCTACGGTATTCTAAGCTACTTGAAATCTGAAATTTGTTAGCAGAGTTTTAGACCACCTAGGTTTAATTTTTGTGTAGAGCTAAGGAATGCTACCATCTTTTTCACTTGGGTTTAGGACTACTTTTTCCTGTGCCTAAGTCCCCAGGGGCATCTTACTAGATTTTCTGAATTTGGATCATGCCTAACCTTATACTGAAATCAGAGAGCAGATCAGACTTCATTGTTTGGTTGACACATATGACAGAAAATCCTATGCGCCGCTTTCTGTGTAATAGTGTAGGGGTTAGAGTCCATATTAAGCAATTGGGCAGCCAGTTGTTCTCCTTGGTTTGATTTAAAGCCATTTTTCAAGAGAATGCCTTAGCTCCAGACTGGGCAAGAAGTCTTCAGGTCTTAAGTTGTGCACTTAAGTTGTGCAGCCATGAAACTAGCAATGCAAAATCACAGGGCCAGAAGGAGCTGGTCATATCATTGCAATAAAGTGTGCCTTTGGGTGGGACAGAAGAAAAATCCTAGTCCTGGATGTGGCTCCAAATACCTCTGCTGATTTTTACCCAAATTTGTCTACTTCAAAATGCATGAACAGTCTTGGAAGGAGACACCGATGCCAAGACCAGTGCCCATTTCTGTCCTTTGTGTTTTCACCGTGGCTAATGTGGCTGCCTGAGGAGCTTCCAACTCAGCTACACTCAGATTATACCTTTCCTGGATACCACATCCTCCCTGCCATTGCTTTGGTGCACAAAGTTTAATGCTCTAAACCTCATGCTGGCATAATTCTTCATTCTTCACTGCAAGTTACTCGCATAAAATTTCTGCATTAGAAAGAAAGGCTAGATTTTTCAGTATGCTAAATATGGAAAGAACTTCAGGTTTCTAAAGCGGTTAATCCCTCAGTCATTTGTTACATTATGCCAGTTAAGAAGAAACTCTGTAGTGTGTTGCTCTACCCATCATCCTCTCTGTTTTGGTTCTAACACTAATAAATATAGTCGTATTTTTATTTAGCATGACAATCAGTCCTAGAACTTTACACTATAAGGATGTGTTCAATTGGTCTGACCTAAAATTTTCTACATCAAAGTTATGGAAGAGGGTTCCATTGCTGCAGGTGACACAACTGAGTATGGGCTCTTCTTTCCTTTTATGTGTGCAGTAGTTTTTACTGTATGGTATGATCCTATTTTTTATATTATCCATTATACCATGTGCATTTTCTATTCACCAGTATTTTTGGAAGTGGTGTGCTCATCAAAGACAATTAAGCATACGAGATACTTGAAGCAACAAAGTTTTCTGCACATTTCAAACCAAAAGTCAAAAAATTATCCATTTTTATTTTTTAAAATGGGAGAGAACAGAGAGAGTCATGATGCATACTTTATAGTTATTTGGAAGTATCTGTGTAGGAAAACTTCTCTGGCTTGAAACAGAAGTCTTTCAAACTGGAAGAAGAATCAGATTAAATGTAAATTATCAATATAAATAAATGTGAATGTTTCATCCCTCCTTTCTTCCCTCATAAAAAAGGAGAAAGAAACTATTCTAAGTTATTCTCTGCCAAAAAAATCCTTGCTTTTTAGTAAGCATCTCCTCAAAGCAAAGGCTGGTTCGTCACATAATGCCTTGCAGATGCTTTTATAGTTTACAGGCAAGAAATATCCTGAAAAATATGAATACATCCATCTTCCTGTCAAAAAAACAGTGGAGGCGTGGTGGAACTTCTACTAAAAGTCCATAGTACTTTGAGAAAATTTGGTTCAATTTATAAATACATATCTTCAAAGATTAAAGCCTTTCTTCTTTCCATTTGGTGGTACTATATGCAATTTAATTTGTAATGAAGAGCAATCTTAACAATCTCCACACCAGGCCAGAAAGTATGTCAGATCTATTTCAGTTTGATGACAGGATGATAACCACTGGCCTGGTGTGTTACAGGAATTGTTAAATACTGAGTAAAACCTGTTTGTGCAAGTAAAGTTTAATACATACATTAAATAGTATTTTTAGACTCGAGTCTGCTACAGTAGTTCTAGAACAGCAGCTGTTCAAAGGTATAAAAATCTCTTGTTGGTGGTAATTTTAAAAAACAGTTACCATGCCACATTACTGATTTTTCCTATAGTAATTTCAGCTTTTAAATACAGAGAGTAAATCTATCCTGTTTTCATCAAGGGTTTATGAGTAATGACAGAGACAGGTTTATTTGTTTGAAATAGTATTTCCTAAAGCCCAGGGCCAATGTTTTCAAACATTGGAATCTACAAAGAAGGGGTCTGACTGTTGGTCATGCAAGGCCTTTACTTAGTTCCTTATTTTTAGATTCTTTTGACCTAACCAGTAGTTTTCTACTGTGAACACTGCTTTTATGTTATGTCATATATGTCCTAATATATTTAGGCACCCGCATTTGGAAATACCCAGCCTCAGTTTCATTTTGAAATGAGAATTAATAAATCATAATCTGTTGAACATAAAGGAGATAAAAATTCATATATTTTTAGACTGCATTTCTTGAGATTTACCTCAAGATAACCAGTACACTAGTTTCATGACAGTATTGTGCCAGGCCCGCCTTGTAGATTCATAATTAAAAAAACCCTATAATCAAAGCTTGTCTGATGGAATGTTAGATTCAGGCATCCATCCTGGGAAGCATACGCCCGGCATTTATTACATTATAAAGTAAATTATTTAGTTAGGGAGGAGAGCTGACAGGGAAAACATACATCACCTGTTTGAGCACGTTTGAGAAGCCTGCAAAGAAACCATAATAAGGAAAAGAATCATTATATAAACCTATGATATTATCAACTCCTTTACCACTGCAGTTTTTCAAACATATTATCTGTAAGGGCAAGATTTTTTATTAATATACTATTGTTTTGGTTCACAGGATTTAATCACCAGAATGTTCTTGCCTGTGAATAGTTTTACAGCATTTTAAAGATGCTATAGGAGTACTAATGATCAAGTTTCGAGTACAGTGCTTCTGTTTCAGGTTGTGAGTAAGAAAAATCTCTACAGCAGAGAGCTATGGCCCTAATTTTGTGTTTTGTTCTAAGAATAAGGGGCAAAGGGCTACATGCATGTCTGTTTGAAATAACTTTAGGCATCTGTAGGACTTGCCTCAATTGAGTCCCATCATGTGAGCAGTGATAAACAACAGGTATATTAGCAGGGATGTGGCCAGCAGGTCAGGGCAGGTGTTCCTTCACTTCTGTTTGGTAGTTGTGAGACTGCAGCTGGAGTACTGTGTTCAGTTTTGGACTCCTCTGTACAAGAAATATGTTGACGTAGCCAAGCGGATCCACCATGGACCACCGAGGTGATAAAGGGATTGGGGTACACGGTGTTTGAGGAGAAGCTCAGTGAGCAGTGTTAGGTCAGCCTTAAAAAGAGAAGGTAAAGGAAAGATTACCCTCCTGAACTCTAGAGGGAGGGTGCAGAAAAGATGAAGCCAGACTTCTCGGAGGTACAGAGCAGAAAGCCTACAAACCACAGACACAAGCTGCAATGTGGCAATTCCAATTAGATAGAGAAAAAAAATCTTACGCTGACATCCCCAAGGAGATGAAGCTTGGCTACATGACCTCCAGATGTTCATTATTCTATGAACTACATTTTAGTCATACAACAAGCATTTATCTAGTCACATAGCAGAAGGATGAACACATGCAGCTCTTCAGTGTCTCCAAGATGCAGTGTAGACTTTGTGTGCTGACACTTTTGACTCTATTGATGTTTATGTCTCCCTTGATAATATTGATCAAGTTTTCCAGGTATTTGAATGTTGGATTATAAAGCTATGAAATTGTATGTTAATATTATACTTTATTACTCTATATCACCACTATATATCATAGTCATGCAGTACACAGAAGATATGACAGAAATAGGATGCATTGATTTGGCATTATATGCCTGGATTGAAAGTGCAAGATATACTCATTCAAGAAGCTGAATATACACTTTATAGGAATGAGACAATTACAATTACGAAATGTTTTGAGTACAGTTATGAACTATCTAAAGCAATCAATAGGAATATTCATTACTTTTTAAGTTATACGTAAGTATCAGCATGCTCTGTAGGCCACTGGTGAGCGATCATGACGTATTCCTATCCCACTCCCAACTCCTAAAAAAATCAGTCAGGATCTGTACCACAGGTTTGCAGTGTAGTGTAGAGGGACTCAAGACAGCTCAGCCAGAACGGTCTGCCTGATCCAGGACATGTGAAACATGATTACCTTCCTTCTGAAAACCCGCAAAATACATTATCCTGGCTGGAACCTGTCTGAAAGACAATCAATCTAAGCTATATTTTTAAGACCATAACTTCCCCTTTAGCTTACCCAACTCAGGTTGTTTACCATTAGCAGATGATTTTGCTTATCTTTGGGTAACAATAATCACACGTTCAGCTACTCTTCATCTCCCAAAATGCCTAGCCAAGTTGTTTCACCACTTCGACTGTTGAGTTATTTCATCTCATGAGTGATACCCACGACAAACTAAAATGGTTGTTACCATGTTAATATTTGACAATTCCAACACTTGATTTCATCTTGCATGTTACTCTCACCAAATTTTTCACTGTTGCAACAGAAAGAGTTCTGAGTATGTTATTAATTTTAACACACAAATCTGCTCTCACTGAAAATAGTTTGGAGTGAAAACTCAGTTTGCTTCCAAATGATGATTTTTTTTTGCTCCTGTGCTCAAGACTATGAGCTGTTACGTCGGGAAGAAGGTGATTTTGTCAGTACAGTTCATTTCATTTAATGAATTAAAAACCCAAACAAACTACATTATCCCAAACCAAACCAAAAAATACTCTGCAGGTAAAAGTTGTTACTCTTTTAAAGAAAGATGCCTGTTGGAGATAATTTGGTCTGTTCTTTGTAGTGAAGACAAAGCATGAATTGAACTTCATAAGCAAAATAAATTTAAAGAGATACTTCAGCAGTAGTCTAGCCTGTATTACTATACAGTATTAGTGATCTCCAGGATTAGATAATTCAAAACAGTGAAATTAAGAGCTGGGGTTATACAGTAAGGTTTTATTTGCTAAAATAAAAGATACAGAAGAATAAAAAAAATCATACCTCTGACATAACCACTCAAGCAAAACCCTATAGAGAGGAGATTCAACTCATTCTGGCAAGTGTCCTTAAGATATTTTACTTTTACTGTTTGGCAAGTTGAGTTATTTAAAAAATGTCAGGAATGTATGTTGCTGATAGAAACTGTAATTCTGCCAAGAAATTCTGCTTCCTACTGCTTTATGAACAAAGGTACTTTAATGTGTACTAACTGCTGCTGACAAACTCTAGCATGTCTTTTCACTCTACAACCATTCCGTCGTATTTAGACTTTGATATTTCCTCTATTTCCTGAAAAATTCACTCTAAATTTTAAATACCTTATTTGTACTAAATTAACTTTTGACTCTTTAAAATACCCAAACATTTAAAGGTGGTACAGATCACTTAGATTATAACTTCATAATAATCATAAATATTTGCCAAAACTTAAATGCAAATACTACATATTTAAGATGCAGAATAATTCTGAGTAGTTCTTGTGAAATGGTTTCCAAATTCTGATTACTTGCAGGGAAGCAAGTTTTCTGTGATAAAATGTTGTCTCAAAATATTCCTAAGGATCCAGGAAAGCTGTATACTTTTTCCTGACTATTAATGATACTATATGTATAGTGAATTAGTACTGTGGCTACTGCTATTTTCTCTTTTGCAAGATAATATATTTCCCTCATTACAGTTCCATTCCAGTCACAGAAACACACACTAGCAACGGGATCTTTTATTTCAAAATAAGAGAGACCCAGGAAAATTTGCTTTTCCCTTTAAAACTTGAGCCAATCAACTCAAATCCAAGCAACCTGTGCACTGTAGGATGCCAACTGGAATGAGGTATCCTCTAGGGACAGGTACCGTCATATGGTTGTTCATGAACCAAATGAAATCTTCAGGAAGTCCTTCATGAACACTCAGCTTTGAGTACCATTCACTAGCAAATTGAAGCATTTACTTGAATCTGATGATTGAATTATAACATGCAGGTGGATTGAACCTCCATATGCAGTAGGTGTTTCTTCCATTCCAGTCCCAAGTCAGTATTACTCCAAAGCCAAACAATTCTTCTGCTCATAAGTTATCACCTTCAACCTTCTCAAGCACCTATGGTCCACTATCAAATGTGTTTACTATATTAATTTAATATTAAGCTACACCCTGCTTTGATGGCATGCAGTAATGTGTAATAGTTGTCTAACTGGATCTGTTAAGTAGGTTACTAGGTGCAGTTGTCCTAAGTTCCTTGGTGGATTATCTTCTAAGGAGACCATTAAAAATCACTTTTGATGGGGAATACAAATTATATTTGCATAGAAAGGCCGAACTCTGGTCCCATTAGAGTAAATGGCATTGGATTTTTTGCAGAGTTATTCAAATTTGTAGCAAAAAATAAGGCCTCAAAGCTTACCTGCTCCAATGAAAAAAATAAGGGAAAAGCAGCTACTGTTCATAGGCAAATGAAAAATTGGCTTGAATATCACTGGGTTTAAGACACAGGACATTTAATGCTAGCTAAGCAGTTTCCTATTTCTAGGAACTTGATATCTTAACAATTTGTCCCCTAAATCAATTCCCTTGAATGCCTTCAACATTTGTCAAGAGTAGATAAAAATCTAAAGCAAGTAAGAAATTATGCAAAACTGGAAGAGTTATGGAGAAGAAACTGTTATTCCTTACCAGTTAGGTCTATTTCGTGTGGTTACACTATCAAGCACAATTCTAACATCTTCTCCCCAGATATGAAGAGCCTAATAAATGTGATGACGAAGTGTAATTTTCAGGTCTGTTGGAGACAAGGACATCTCCCTCTGGAGAGATGCTGGCAGCCCCTGCAGACTGGCTACCTGGGAAATTGCTGC
>JAWMRA010000001.1:42421421-42498820 GCA_035584735.1 Pseudotriccus pelzelni | reverse complement strand
GTTTCTCTGGGATCTTACACGTGAAGCTACAACTCAGGAAAAGGACCCTCCGTTGGTCTGGAACTGACCCCTGTCCCCATAACCGGGACACAGGTCAACAGAAACAACATCAACTCCCACTGAAATCATAAAATTGGCCCTTGAAAATTACATCATATCACACTGTAGTCCCCTAATTGCCTCTGGTTTGTTCCAAAGGAATTCTCAGTTCTATTGAAAAAGAGAAAACTGATAGTGATACTGGTAATGATACTGGTCACTTTTGTAAGTCAGTGCAATAAGTAAGAATAAATCCAGACATTTTCTGTGGCTTCTTGCTTAAAATGGTTTGGCTTTTACTGCAAAACTGTGTTAATTAACCGTCTTATTAATTTTGAACTTTCTGAAGTGGATCACTATGCTACATTGTCCTAAGTTAATAAACTGTTAAAGTCCGTTTTCCATGCTCAGCAATTCCACGCGAAATAATTTTTTTTCTGATTAATATACTCTAATAGTTCCCAAAGACAAAGTTGTTACCTGAAAAGAATACAGAATAGAACTAAGCTAAGGCTCTTTGTCACACAAGAAATAATGTGTATTGAATTGAATCAAAACCCATAAAATTTCTCCTCTTTTCCTTCTTGAAAAAAATCATCAGATCATGAAGAATCAGTTGTTCGTTGATTGCTGAGACAGATTTTCCCTTGGGAAAGAAAACAATCAAAGAAAACAAATCCCGAGTGACAAAATTAGTGTTTCAACTTCACAGGAACACTTGCTGTGGGCACGGAGCTGGCAGGTAGTCCCTTGGTTGGCGTCTGAAGTTCTGAGGGCCATGACACCTCTCCAGGCACTTCCCTGTTATCACGCAGAATTCACTTACAGGAGGGAAACTATCCCCTGTATTTTCAGTTAGACTAGAACTTATTACATGGTCCTCTCCGTTCTTCTATTGAACAATGTTGTGTATTTATATTTATAGCTACCTATTTGTATAATAGTGTCCATACATTTGTATTCTTCCCATATGGTCAGACTAATACTTGTCTGGATTTAGCTTTGCATTTTAATTTAATATTAAATTACATGTAATTGCTTTCTGTAATAAATCTTAATTTGGAGTACTGATGAAGATGAAGGCCTCTGGCAAGAGCTGGCTCTTAAAACTGGCCTGAGCACCTTTGAAAAGCTATCTCGTGTGTTAACACAGCTGGGCCAGCTTTCAAACAGAATTTATATTACTTGCACAGCTTTTTGATCCCTGTTTCAAAGTCTTTAAAATCAGGTTGCAATATCATCATCAAATCTAGGGTGTGGTTTTTCTTGTGCTTTTTGTCCTCTTCTTCATTCAAGGATTTTGAAACTCTTTGTTACATAAAAGGCAAAAGTTTTTATGAAACAGTATCTCCTGGCTTGATCAGTAGAGGAATTCTTCTGTTTTATCTATCTGATTTTATCTTGCTAGCTGATCTAACAACATTAACCATATAGAGAGGTTTATTTTAAAATAAAAAATAAAACTAAAAAATTGTTCAATTATAGTTTTGGGTTGTTTTTATGCATTTGATAAAGTAAGTATTACAGGATAATATTCTACATGATAATAAGGGTTAATAAACTGATATAAAGTTTCTTCTTTCTTTGATGTATTTAAAATTTCCCATTCTCTCAATCTGGATCTGTAGTGTGAATATGAAAGTCATCTATCAAGTCTTCACATTATTGACATAGAAAGTCAAAGTAATACACATGCTGCTACAATATCTAACTGGCTACAGTTAGGCTATCCAGAAATGAAGGGATTTATTAGGTTATCTAGTAATATCCGATTTAAGAAACAGATATTCTGCTTACTTACTAAAGTGATGTACATTACATAAAAATACAAAGGGACATACATACATATCCATTTTAAAATGGATCTAGAGGGAGATTATATTGCATTTCTTCAACTGTCTTTGAAATCAACTTTGTTGTCAGTGAGCATTATTTCCTTCTTCTTACAATTTTCTTTAAGAAATTAGATATTCTGACAGGGAGGATATCACCGATGCTCTCCTTCCTGAATGCTCATTAATTCAACTCTAATTTAAATAGTAATAGAAGTACCATACTAAACAAATATCAAATTTAAAAAAAATGGCCAAGAGTCACTCTGCAGCAGCCATCCAACAGCCCTGGCCTGGAGCAGGCTGGGCTTGCTGGGGAGAGCCAGCTCCCCATGAGTCACCCCCTCCTGATTTGCTCCTCAAGGAAAAAGGTGGGTTTCTGTGCTCATTCCCAGCTGGCGGGAAGCACATTTTTCATGTCATGACATGAATTTCAGCTTGTGGAGACACCTCCCTGCGAGGATGAGGGGGAAACAAGCACTGTGGAAAGATAAATGGACCCAGGAATGTAAAATGGGGGTTAGTTTCATCATTCAGGCATTGGGATTGCATCTTCATGAAAGCTGCTAGTTGGGAGGGACCCTCAAGGATTATCGAAGTCCAGCTCCTGCACAGGACAGCCCCAGGAATCACACCATGTGCCTGAGAGCACTGTCCAAACACTTCTTGAACTCTGTCAGGCTTGGTGCTGTGACCACTTCCCTGGGGAGCCTCTTCCAGTGCCCAACCACCCTCTAGGTGGAGAACCTTTTCCTAATATCCAATCTAAACCTCCCCTGAGACAACTTCAGGACATTCCCTCGGGTCCTGTCAGTGACCACCAGAGGGAAGAGATCAGTGCCGGCCCCTCCTCTTCCCCTTGTGAGGAAGCTGTAGACAACAACAAGGTCACCCCTTAGTCTTCTCTTCTCCAGGCTGAAGTACTATGTTTGATAAATAAGGGTGAGTGGAGGGACAACCCTGCGATTTTTCCATACATTTTAAGCTTTTAATATAGTACAAATATTTTTAAAGCACCATTTTTGTATGCTCAAAATTACAGACCAAAACAAGAGGTTTTTGGGAGCCATGGATCTTCAGACATCAGTTTTCCCCTTGGAGCTTTCTTAAAACAGCATCTTTTGGAGAGTAAGCCATTCTATAGATAAGCTGGTTTTATTTTTGTGTGTGGTAGAGTTTAATTGCATTTCAGTCCAGAAAGACGAAAAATCTGTGTGAAGATAAATCATTTTTTTTTTGGCTAGAAATATTCCCTGAGGCCAGGTACTCACTCAGATGGAAGGTGACAGGAGGTCTAAGTTTAATTAATTAGCAACAAGAAATACTAACTCAGTGTGTACACCATGATTCAGTATTTTGGATAATTTTCTACATTTAATTGTCTCATGTTTTGCTCCAGATATGTTTACACATAATAGAAAATCTTCTGTCTTTCCTCACATAAACCCCTGTTCTCCTTTTATCCCTCTAATAATGAGGCTTGTACAGGTGTCATCACTGATAGGGCTGCTCTTCACTGGCTGAAAATGTAGAATCTCATTGGCAGAAATAGAAATTGTGTTTATGTATCAAAAAGAGAAGGATCTTTAGTAACCACTGCCTGTGATTAATCCTGCTGAAGGAGAAACATTGATCAGTGTTCCTTTGGTCAGAGGCTGTATCTTTTTTATTTCTCTAGACATAACAGAAATTATGTTCTAATTTATGAGGATCAGAATCATAGTATTTAGGCATCTCTAAGTCCCTTTAGCTCATGCTTTTTTCTGCCACTGGCAATGCAGATTTGTTCATTGCTAGATACTTTTCCCAGTCTAGTGCTTACATCTTCCAGGAACTATTCTTGATTTTCAGTTTAAGCAGTCTTTGTTCTTGCTTCTCAGTTTTATTGTTAGTTTTAGGAATAATTTTTATTTCTCTTAAGTAGTTATTTTCCTCCTTGTACTTAGAAATGTGTATCCCATTTATCTTTTTAAGGAATCAAGCTTTTATTTTGCAATAATAAAAGCTCTCTAATGATACCCAAGTCTGTTTTCTGGACCAGCTGTTGTGAGAGGTCATTAACAAACCTGCTTCCTCTTTCTTTGCCTTTCAGTATTCCTGCTTTTTATCTTCCGTGCCCTTCTGGGTAAACCCTTTTTTTTATCTTCAGGGCCCTGTACCTACAGGTCATTCTTCCATAAGGACCTGTCCTACATGTTTGCTTATCCAAAAGATGACTGTAATTCATCAATTATACATTTATTATCTATTATTATTTTAAAGGAAGGAGGAATAGTATTCTTTAAGAGTTACAAGCACTTACTAATGGCCAGAAAAAAATTCAAGGAAGGATATGATGACCTGGTTTTACTTTAAAAAAAAAAAAAAGTTAAGTAGTATTAAAACATTATTTTTCAAAGTAGCTCTGTTAAGTCTAAGCTGGAGGAGCTGAGTTTTACTCAGTAATTATTTCCAGGACAAATAAATTGAGGGATATACATGCTGTATTGCAACATATTTTCTATGTAAAGAATGTAGGACTGTGCTTTATACCGATAATGCATTTATCTCTCTGAAAGCTCTTATATTAGCTTATTCTAATATAAATAAATAAAATAAAAAAATATATTAGCTTATTCTAATATAAAAATGAACTATTTCTTCTAACAATGTGTTCCATTTCTTCTATGTGAATATGATTTATTGGACCATTTCAAGGACTGTGGTTCTTAAATCCTCTAAGGTTGGGCATGGGAAAGTCACAGCTTTTTTCCACAACTGTAAATTATATTATGTGTGTGTGTGTGTGTTTGCACTTCTCTACAGCATGCACATGTATTTCACTACAACAAAGAACTTACAAGTTTTAGGGGAACAGATCTTCCTCTTCTGGTGAAGGGTATTTACCTTCAGGAGACAAGGGCTGTACGAGTTACACAGTTCAGCTCAAAGTAAGATACTTACATTTCACTTATGGCTTGTTGTGTTCTGCTACTGTCTTGTCTCATTGTTTTGTAGTCGTGGCATGGTGTTGTAAAATAAGGCTTATTACAGTAATATAAATCAAACAGTTACTTTTGATTGCCCCCAGTGTTTTCTGGTCCCACATTTATGGGTGCACTGTGAGGCTAAAAACAACTGAAACTATGATCCAAGGGAAAACAAAGCTGAACATCAAAGTAAAGACAAAACTAAAGGGAAGGAAGAACAGAAGAAACTAAGCACACAGAAGGCAGCTGTCTTTTAGAATTAATTATAATGGACTGGAACTCATTTCTCACAAGCCACTTGAAAGCTGTTTCATAAATATGGAAATATTTATGGGTCAAGTTGACTTCCTTTGCTTGTTCCTGGGAGACGGTAGATTATATGCTCTTTAAGCAGCTTTGTCTGTCTGCTAGAAACCTCATTATGTTTTGTGTGTTTTCTAGTTTCTCTCGTAAAGGACCTAAACCTGATCAAGAGCCTGTTTCTGCAAGTACTGCCAAGTAATTGAAACAGTAGTCACAGTAATGTACTTTCTGACTTAATTTCTCAGTAGGATGCAAGCATTACAGGTTATTACCTTTCTACTTGCAGACAGAGTTGCTAAGTGTTGTAGCAGATGCTTTAATCGAAATCAGGCTAGGTACTGCAAGTACCATTTCATGGTCTGTGATATTCTCTGTGGTACTCATTCTGCATGCACTGTATGAAAGCATTAAGAATATTTGCATACTTTAAATGTATTCACCAAAGCAAGACAATGTGGATAAAAATAGATTCCTAAACTCACAGTCTCTGCAGTGCTAACCACTAGTCAGTGTTACTGACTTACAGATTTGTGGGTGCTCTGCTCCTACCATGGCACAGCTTTTTTTTTCAAACTCAGTTTTTCTGTTTTCAGCTGAACCTGTTTCTCATGGGAGACTTTTAGTGACCAGATTCATTCCATCAACAAGGAGCGTAGCTGTTTAAGGTCTCTATGTAGTCAACAGGAAGAACCCTTGTAAGGCAATTGATATATTAGCTGTTGTAAAATTGCTCTGGGGAAGTACTTTTCTAGCTCTGGTGGCTACACAGTGAGCCTACGGTGCATAGACTTCTGAATTAGATACTATGGGGAGATTTGAAAAATGGTATGAAATGCTTACATGTTCTTTTACTTGAAATGTCTTGGTACATGCATCTGATTCAATTTAGGAATAAATTGCTTGCCTTTTGTTTTTTGATATTTAAATAACTTGCAATAGGATAGTCCTGTATAAATGTCTCATGCTTTTGAGGTATTTAAATAAGAATTATGGCTACCACACCTGAAATTGCTGGAAGGAAGCTAAAATCGCCAAAATTGTTGCCCAGCTGTCTGGCATTTTTACTAAATTTCTGCTTTTCTTTCATAATTACTTGGTGTCTGTTCCAAACCTCCTCCTTATTCAACTTTACCTTATGAAAAAATTCATACTAATGAAACATTAGTATGCCTCAATTCAATTATATATATGGATATTGAAACGTTAGGCACTGCTTAGACTTCTGTTCAAGTTGTAGTGTAGAGGCCAGGGTGGAAAAGTTATTTATTTTTCACAAGATGATCCTTTCCGTAAGAGTTAGCATGAAGTAAGGAAGGACTATGTAGGTAGGAATTACAGAACCCTTTCATAACTTTCTAGAGAAAAAAATACACATACAATCTGTGTAGTAAGTTAGAACTCCAGATGAAAGTACTATGAAAGGCAAATATTTTGTGCCAGACTCATCACTGCCAATCATGATTCAGTATTTATTGCTGAAGTTCTGTGGTTGTTGCTCCAGACATCGGGGGTGTTCATCTTTGAGAAAGCAAGTAGGTATTAGTCACTTTTATCATACAGGTTGACATTGTCTAAGAAAGCTTCACTCTTTTTCCACAGTGAAGTGTCACAGGCAATTATTGCCACGAACCCTCCTCTACAGCAGTAGCAGCAAGGCAATCCATCAGCTGAATCCCAAAGCCTCAACAGTCCCTTAAAATCCTGGTTTGAAATGTACAGCTGTTGCAGTCAAGATTTCTCCATACTTCCTCCACATTTTTTAATTACTCTATGGATTTGTTGGGTTTATTGTCCTTTATTTTGGAGTATGGGTTTGTTAATCAAAATTGTAACACAACTGCACGTGCACTTAATCTATTTTGCAGTAACTTTATTTTGGTTCTGACTGTACTTTTTGAAAAGGAACGGATAACCTCACAAATGCAAATGCAGTCCTTTGCAGTACTTTCTTTCTATTCAGCACTTCCAGTATTAGGAAATGTGTGTCTTCTTGTACACAACAAAGGCCACACATGAGTAGGTGGGAGTGATCTCATGAATCTTTCAGGAAAAACAGTTGGTTTGTATTCATCCACAAAGATAAATCCCTTTCATATCATAAAAAATTGAGCTCTCTACAGCAAGGAAGCCCTAATTTTCTTCTTAGTGAATGGCAAAGCATTTTCAATAAATTCTAATTAGTTCGCAGAGAGACTTGGAAGACCAATATCAAAATAATGAGTTATTCATTAATTCAATATGTTAAATGCATTGTAATAGCCAGCAATAAAAGTAAATTACTTATTTTATATACAGAATATGTTGTAACAGCCTCCTCCTTCACCTAAGAAACCCATTCAAGTCCTTGCTGCATAGTCAATTGGATCACTTTCTTACTGAAACATTCATATTTCTAATAAAGGGTAATTGAAAAATGCAATAGAATAGAAATGTTAAAAAAAATTAATACCATCTTATTAATTTCTTAGAATTATTTTATAGACATGCAATTTCTTAATGCATTATTTAACGTTAAAAGCTTCAAGCGCGCCTATAATTAAGTGATGAGTAGTTCTTTCACAGCAACAAACTATAAAAAGACCCCTGAGCTAGATCTGTATTGCAGATGCTGTAATGATGTCAGAAAACAGTGAATGAAGTGTGGGAGGGATAGGCTGAAGGACACATTCAGTAAGGCTTCTGGAATCAAAAAAAGGGGATACTATAGAATCTTAATAACCATTAGAACCAAGACTCAAAAAAATAGTATTAGGAGTGAGAAGGAAAGCGGTTGACAAGGTCAGTGGGAGCAGTGCAAACAGGGAGCCCACAAGCTGACTTCCATCTTTTACATGAAGTAAACCCAGTAATTTGGAATGAATGATGACAGAACGCTTTTGCTTGAAGTAATCATTGTAGATGCTGAGGAGAACCAGAGGCTCAAAGGTCTGTGTTTATCTTTCTGTATATAATGTCTACCTTAACACAATACCTCATTTATTGTCGCTGCTTTACAAGACCTTGTGTGTAAATGACAGAATTAAGGTGAACAGATAAGAGGTAATTATAACGTGATGTGTGTCACATGGAGGTTTGCACCCACAGTGGTTTTCACAGACTTATATAAATTGATTTAAAACTGGTTTTAATTATACCAGTAGGACAACTGTGTGCTGATAGGGCATCAGTTTCTCTGTTTTGACATAGCCAAGGGCTTTTAGTGCCTATGATCTACTTACATATTATGCAATGTATAGGTGTGTTAACATACATTATCAACTGATTAAGGTAGTGAGGCAAGTCTAAGAACTGAAACAAAATTATGTAAAGAACCAGATTCTCCTCTCATTTACACTGACATAATTTAAGTCATTTGATGTAATTTGAGAGTTACACTGCTGTCTGGAAAAAAACTGGCCAACAAACTGATTTTGTGAGAAATAATTTTTTTTTAAACAATAGAGCAAAATTAACCAGAAATTACTAAGTAAAAAAAAAACAAACACAACAAAAAACAAACCAACAACAAACCAAAAAACCCCCAAAAGTTGTTACAAAGCGATACTTTATTTTTAGTGCTTATCACCAGGAATTTTAATGTTTAACCTTTGCATCTCTAACATTTACTTAAATACCTTTCGCCTGTCCGAAGCATTAGCTCTAAGCCCTAAGAAACCATATAATTTGCCTTGGATTTTGTTTAACTAAAGTCTTTTCCTGTACTGCTAAATAAGAAAGGGGCTAGGAAAGTATGCTTGAGGGCCATGGATCAAACAAACTGGATCCTTGATTCTCCATGCTGCTTAATAATCATCTAATGTATTGGCTCTGCTTTGGGCAGCACCAGTTGGTTTTTTCTGAGCAATACTCAGGTTTAGTTTGTCAGACAGTTCATTCCAGGAACAAGGTCCAGAAGGACAGTGGATAGCACTTGCTTGGCTCAACAGGGTTTATATCCTGAACATTCCAAGATAACATCATATTACACCCTATTCATGCAATCCAGAATTCAGCATCACCCTAAAACAGCAACACCTGCAGGCTGGTCTGCAACAGAGGTATTTCAGAAACTGATCAAACATCTCCTCCTGCGGCAGTAAGTGTACATGGTACCCAAAAGAGTCCCAGACAGACACAGCTTCACCCTTGTATGTCTGATTTAAATTTGAATTTAATAAGGTGATACTTTTAAAGATTTAAATAATGTAAGCGTTATTTCAGGTATCTTGGCAAACTTCATGAAATGCAAATCTTAACTGAGGAGGACTGGTCTAATCTTGAAGTGTCAACCACTCGAACACGGGCCAGTGCACTCCAAGAGGCTCTCCTCCGTGAGACATCTGGTTTAGGAGCTACCCGTAGGAAGTACTCATTTGAGCACTGCCTCTCCCATCGATAAATGTTATCCACAACTTCCACATGAGGCAGGCAGGGGGAAAGCAGGGCTGGAGACCTGAGGACAAACTGGAGCTCTGTATTGAACAATGATTTTGAAGTTAAATTGCCTCAAAGAACAGGCCAGTGGGAGTGGAAGGTATGTTGTGGAACATGTATGTATACCACAAGCTTCAGCTACTGTACAACTATATAATTTCACATTTTCCTTTGGCTTGATGGGCCCTAATCCAAAAGTAATGTTTAGTCAGAGGTAAGCTTAGGGGTACAATGACTAGAAGATGTCTGGAGATTCCAGGTGAGTCATGAGAGACAAAGTACAGCTACCTTACTAGTTGTTTACTTTATATAGTATGAACTCTGTATGGAGCATTTCTGGATAGAATTTCGAAAGCCATCATTCTCTCTGCAGTGGCTTGTGAAACACCTACAACTAAATGTTCAGTCTTCTTGAAACGAAAATCTATCTCCATGGGAAATCTAAAGAACTCTCTACCACAGATGCAGGTAGTTTGGGGAAAGTACATGCAGAGGCGAAGCTGGTTTTTGTAGGCAAGTGTTAACCCCTTTGGTGAGAATCTAACAGATCTGTATCTAGGTTGAAAAAAAAATCACATAAAAGAAGGAATCTGCTCTCCCTTTACTGAGGATATACTGTACAAAAATACTATAATAATTAATAAGAAGTGTGAAGCATAATGCAATGTGTTCGTATGAGGCACTGGTGAAAACTGAAAAGACCTGGTGAAATTACATCTTTTTTTCAGATGGAAGTTTTGTAATTAGGTACTTTAGTAACATATATGCTTATATAATGGATGAGGAAACACTACTTAACCACCCGTTGTTAAATAATGCACAAAATCACAACTGTATGGACTTCACTCAGCTTAAGGAACTGACATTTTGTCACTTCAGATGCTGACGCCTCACACAGCATAAAGGAATTTTCCCAGAGACTAAGAAATTAATCCCACCCACCACAAAAATCTACTCCATAATGCCTGATCAAAGCATCACAAACCAAGGAACTTTTTATTTGATAGTTGTCCAGCTTCCTATAAAAACAGTGCTTGCTGTGATGGGGATGCAAAAACTACACCTTAGGAAATTGCTTCCCTCCTACCACACCACTTGTTTACTTTCCACAACACAAAATTGCTGATCCATCAGCAACTGACACTGCAGTGGGAACCCTCTGGGGCAGGCAAAGGTGTAGTCCCTTCGCACCATGTTTTTTGTGGACACATGTACAGAAGCAAGGAAAGAATGGGGGGAAGCAGGGAGAGCAGCTGTGTGCACCCCTAAGGATATTACTGACATCCTGCACCATGCATCCCTGAAAGCTCTAAGTGTAGGTGAGCTCACGTGCAGGACAGGTGATGTGTTACGTGAACACAACATTAGTCTTCTCACATAATCAGGATACAGGGAAGACTTTGAAATGTGGTGGGAAGAGAATCTAAACTTTCCTTTGCACAGTTCGCAGCTTTCCATGTGGTTCGCAGAAATTTATGTCAGCTTCATGAAAACATAGCACAAAAGGGCATTATGAAATAAGGATACAGCCTAAAAATTGTGGAAACACCGTACAAATAAAAATCCATGAAATGCTGATTAGAACGGGAATTCTTCATTAATACTGCTGTAAAAATGCATAAAACCTAAACTCATGTGAGGGTACACCAAATTCCATTCCTGTTTTTAAAGATGATTCAGGAAGATTTATTAAATATACCAGTAAGACTTATTTGAATGGATTTTCTGATTAACCATATTCACAGACTATCCAGTTTTTTTCTTTTTAAGAAAGAGCAATGCCCTCTGTAAAAGCCCGTGTAATCAGAATGAGATTTTTGTACTCAAAATGCAACTTTAGTGTTTGTGATAGGTGTTTATTCCAGATGCAGAATGACTGTTCACTTCAGAGGTGTTTCTGATGTGCTAAGTTTCATTGTATAGTCAACCTATTTTATCAAGGAAGCCTGAGACATAGAAGTGAAATCTTTTTAATTGTTTTATCCTATTAAGACTACTATAAAAATAAAATACCAACATAATTCAATTTACAATGGAAAAAAAGCAGCTATAGTATACTTTGCTTAAAGTCTACATCTATATACAGATGTGTGCATTTAACTAAGCTTAAAAAGCCCCAGCCCCAAGAACCCTTGGGTTGTTAAACACGAGGTCCTCTGGTTTTCTTTTCTTTCACTGTGGCATTATTTTAAAGTATAACTTCCCTTAAGAAGTGTACTTTAGCTAGTTATTTCATGACTCCTGGCTTTTAGATCACCCATTCTACAGAGTCATGTTACCACACAGAATTACTAGACACAAGACTCCAGCTATTTAACATATACACAAAATGATGAATCTCAGGCTTTAATAATACAACGCAACCAGTATGTCCAAGCAAAGTCCTTGAGGGTCACAAGGAACATCAAAACTTGGTGTTTTATACTGTATGGTGAACCTAAGTGGAGAAAAAATGTTTTCTCAGTAACACGTTATTGAAAAAAACCCCAACCATCCACTGAATGCTAATATGTATAAGGCTTCGTGGTTGCTCCTGATACAAAGTTTATTTATGAAATACCAACTTGAAATGTTAAGACACTTGCTGCATAGAAATAGTGTGGTTTTTTTCCAAAAGCATGCTGGATCCTGTGGAGTCACACCCAGGGTTTCCATCCGGGAAAGAGTTGGCTCAGATTTTTAGGGTCCATGGCCTGCTGTATGAGGAGGTTCACTTGCCCTCCTACACTGAGCACTGTTCCCTCCTCAACACCTTTCAGCTTCTCCTGAAGTCTCATCAGAACACGCTCAGCCACTTTGTTAAAGCTCTGCTCGTCACTGCTGGCAGAAAAAAAAAGAAAAACAGGTGCTCTAGATACGGATCCTGAACAACATGAGAAATTCAGTGAGAAACCCATAAAGCCAGGCAAGAGTGCAGCAGGAAGACAGTAAGAAAAAATCTTGCACCTGGCTTTTGTTTTACGTTCCTGTGGATCATTACTGAGTGTAGAGCTCATGTCAGCCTCATCCTCTGGTCTCTGCTGCAGGTACAAAGCTTTCAGGGGGTTCATGGTCCAGTCGAAAAGAGGATCATAGAGCAGTACCTACACAGAAAATATTCCCGGTTTTAATTTAAACTGTTAATTACAGCTAGTTCAGTGCCCGAGCACTGTTGCTAGTGCTCACAAATAACCACAATACTAGAAGGTTAGGTGTTTTGCTTTGGTGGGTTTTTTTAACCAATAGAATTGGGCTAAATTGCTTAGTAGACAATCCAACAGTAAAACTGCATCTGGTCACTTGCAGGTATTTGTGTTGTTCATACTTCAACTCAGTTTTGCCACTCGGTCCCATCTCTGCAGTGAATAGGAAATTTTTTAATACACGGCTAGGCACTAAAAAGAATCACTAGCTTTCAATGCAAAGTATAAGTTGCTCTTAAAAATGAGTTTCATTCTCTTCTTTGTGACTTATGCAAAGAGGATTTAATTCAAATGGCACCACTTCTGCTGGGAATGTTGCACTATGGCTAGGAACATTTAGATACTGAAGGGAGTAAACTGCCTGAAGGAAACAGCTCCCACAGAAAATGCTAACTGGTTATAATTTTACTGAAGAATACATGAATTAACAAATCTGGCCAACACTACTACATTCAAATTCAGTACAAAACCTTCACCTTAAATCAATATTTGGTGTAGTAATACATATGAAGACCAAGACAAGAAACTGAAGACATTCTGGCAGGTACTGTTCAAAAGAATGAAAAAATGCTTACCTCTACAATAGTCAGCAAAGCTTCTTGAGAATTTCTCATAACAGCCATTGTTTTCTCACAGCATCTAAAAATATTTTACTGTATTTTAGGTTCCTTTTGGTAAAACGTAATGGCATCTTCATGATTTAAATAAGGCATATTTGTACTCAAAATTTCTAACATAGGAGTTAACCTCTCCTATTTCCATTTGGAAAAAAAGACAAAAAGAAATTTAGACATGCAAGACCAGAAGGAGGCTGGGTAGTTTCCTGATTATATTCTTTAAGAGAAAGAGATGACCTGTTTCACTGTCTGAGATGTCTCCATACACAGAATTAATCGCTGGGTTAACACTGCCTGTTGAGGTGTGCCACGATGGCAGAATTGCTTGGATGAATGAAAACCTGTGTGCCAGAGGTGCTCTGCAACACTGGAGAACCTTGGTAGGGTTCCTTCATATAAAATAAACAGATCCAGTAACCAGACATTAAGCAATCTCTGAAATCTCTGCTATAAGTTAGATATAGAAGTTGTTTTTCAATCCTACATTCGCTCCCAAGCAAACTATGCTTGTGTGAATGCAGAGCTTTCCTATGGGACGGGTACTCCACTGAAAGGGATTAAGCTTCCTGCCTACTTCAGGATGAGAACACCTCTCCCCCTCAAAGTTAACTGACCATGTTCACACTCAGTCCTGAAATGACTTGTTCATGGCATTTACACCAGTACTGTTCATTATAAGTCAGTCTGGCTGAGGCAGAAACAGTGTCTGCACCAGTGCCTTTTATGCTGTATTTACTTCAGCTGGAGCCAAGCCATTCATGTTTTTCTGTATCACGGGGCAAAAGTTTTAGAAGTAACATAAAACTGTGAATTTAGAATAGAAATGGCAGTTACTGTTTCTTCACGGGACAAAGGTGTACCAGGAACTACTTATTAATGTTAATTGCTGCCTTAGAAAGACTACACTTACACTGTATACTCTTTTAAAGACATTAAATTTGGGGTTTGGAAGCATTGCTTTCATGAACATCATCAAAGTCTGGAATGAGAGAAATGTCCTGCTTCTTAGGGCTCTCGTGGGTCAGTCACAGGATGTAGGATGGAGATTGACAGAAACTCAACGCTTTGGAGATTTTTCTGTTTTGCAGTTCAAATCTATTGTAGGATTTATATTTTGTACTTGCAAAGCAATATCAAATATATGATCCAAAAGGGGAAAAGACTCCAATTTACTTACAAAAACTAAACAGAAACTGGAGTTAAACCAAAATTTGTTCAAAGGCATTTAACAGTTTTGAATATACAGTATAACTCTGAAAGAACAACACAGTTCTGAAGGAAAAAAAATTTCACCATCCTGAATCACGGCTTAGCTGTGGAGCCTTTGGAAATGCTAAGCCCTCTCCCGATGCCACAAGTGGGTGACAATTCCCATTAGCTCGTGAGGAGTACGAAACACTGAGCAGCAATAATGAACTTGCAATTGGTTATACAAATATGAGCCTGTAAGTTAAATGTCAGCATTTAGGTATTTCATTATTCATATTATCAGCAGAAATTTGAGTCTCCCCTTTAGCATCAGAGCTATTTAACACGTAACAACAATCATACTGCTGGGAGTACTCTGCTGCCTCCTTATCCCCGTGCAGCATGGGAGCACTTACCTTCTGAAGACTCCTTCCACGCCAGTAATACCCATTCCGTCCACAATGTCCCTGGTTAATCTAAATGGAACAGTCTCTGGTGTGGGAAGGATTTTACCTTGCTCAAAGGCAACCCCTAAATGAAAGGATAATAAACGTTTAAAAAACCCCTCAAAGTAAAGAAAAATTAATGTTTTCTTGCCTGTCCCACTTACCCAGATCTATATGCACTAGTTCTGCTGTTTGTTCATCTATCAAGATATTCTGAACATGTCTGTCTCCAAGTCCAAGAATGTAGCCAACTGAAACAGAAAGGTTAAGTGCTGAAACCATATTTACATGTAACAAAAACCAGAGGAAGCTTAAGAAAGATTATTAAAACCACTGTAACACAGGTGAAAACAAATTACTAGTGAGAATATTTCTTCTCCCATACACAGATATTATCCCAGGAAAGCGCAAATGCCATTCCACAAACCCAAAAAGAAAAGTTTAACTGAGTGCAATTGCAAAAATGTTCGTTTTATAGATGTGTATTGTTTTATCTACTCCACAGACTTCTTTGCCCACTTCTCTTTATAGGTAGGTTTATCAAATATTACAGCATTCAAAAAAAAAGATGAAAATGAAGTGCATAATAAAATTAGGTTTTGTTACTATTACTGTTTATTTAAAAAGACAAACCAAAACAACATCTGACTTTTGTCTAAGTCAGTTTTAAAAATCTCCAGTCAACCAAATTATAAGATCTTTCATGTAAATCCTATTTCAGTGCTTTACTCTCCTTAAATTAGAAAACCTCCAAATAACTTTTCCCTTGGTGCAATTTACACCCATTACTGTTTTCATCAGCTGATGATCAGCAGCAGTATTTCCTACTAAAATCTTTCATGTGAATTCTACTAAACTGTAGATTTACTTCATTTTTCAGCCATGGTTGACGATACCAGTACAAAGAAAGGAAAAGATTGAGGCTACACATGAAATGAATGAATGTTAAATGGAAAGAACAGAAATAAGCAGTCAGGTATAAACTTTAAAAAAACTCTACCAGAACCTAAAAATACAAACTACTATATAAAATAAACACAGAATTTCATTCTATCTTTCTACTGCAGCAGATATGGGGGTGGGGAGAAACAAATCAGAAATCTTAATTACAAAAATAATGCTGCTGTTCTTGCTGGAATTTTTTGCTCCCTACCATGCCTTTTGTGGCATGTGATAAAAGCAGAACAGCCACTGCTTCTGAAATGGTATAAACTTTTTGGTTACATAATCTGAAAAGCCAATATAACTAAGACAATGTAATACCTATGGAAGACGTAGCCACACTACGAGTGTATGCCAATCGTTTTTCAAACCACACAGCTGGATCCTGGAATTTTTCCATGCAGAAATACCGAAACACAGGTTGAAAATTCTCACAGACTTGCATGAAGAGCCTGTATTTCTCTTCAGGTTGTTTTTTTTGTGCATCCTTTAAACACATAAGAAATGTTTTACCCATGACTAACTGCTTTGGAAGGAAATTACATCTTCCTTTGAAAGAACAGGTTCCTACTTTCTACCCTCTCCCTCCAACAAATGCTATTCTCACTCCTTTCTCTTTCTGAGCTATGAATTAATTGTCTCTTTTAAAGCAATTACTAATACACCTATCTATCTGTTTTACTGAACAATTACATTTTCATACAAAACTCATGGGCTGAAAAGTGTGGAAAAACCCCACCCTCCTATTTCTTTGGTTCAGCAGGTGCATGTATTTTATAGGCATGTACAGGTAAATGCCATCTTGTTGGGAGGTACTTCCATTCCTGGCACTCTGTTCTGGCACCTTTCCTTATCTGGTGGCTGGCTTTATGTCACTGTGAGAAAGTCATTCTCACTCATTCCCATGCAAAAGGTGCACAAAGGCAAAATTACTTTTATCCTGTCAATGCTATAAATATTTAAAAGGAGGTAATTTCTTGCACCATCATGGGTATATAAAATAACGGGCAAACCTGTCTGCAATTTTCTAAGCTAATGGTGAGGTGGTCTGCGGAATTTAACTAAAAGTCTGAATATTTATTCATTCCATGCCACTGATCATATTCACTATTATATATACTAAAAGTATAGTATAGAATTCTCCGTAATTTTTCCCCCTAGCCCCCAACCCCCTACAAATATTATAAGCCAGCCTTTTTTTTGTGTGTTTTTATTAAGTTATTCTGACTCACCACCATTATTTTTTGACACTGATAACCAGAGTAATCTCCTGGCCTGTATCTCTTGTGAGCTCCTTCTTCGACATTCACAAGAAACTCCCCAATGGGAGTTGTTCCTGAGCACCACTCGAGAACACCACTTCTCTGGGAAAGGGGAACCACCTGTAAAAACAAAACCGTGGCTGCATGAGGGAGGGTTACACGTACAAAACTATGAACAGACACCCTGCAGAGCAGGGGTGCACATTTGTGTTTGTTTATAAAGACAAAAAAGGACAAACCGTACAACTAACCACAATTCATGTTTTAAATACACATGTATACATATATAAAAATCCACTCAAATTTTTTCTACCAAATGTTTGAAATTTTTTTCCTAGCCCAGAGAACCTTCCACTAGCATACTTCAGTACAACTTAAGCGTTCTCCTCAATGGGCATGTTTGTGTTGGCATTCTGGATGACCTGGGACAGCCAGCAGGTCACTCTGTTGGAACAGGATAACACAGGCACTGTGCAACCATATTAGGCTTGTCTCAGTCTGCTCCCCACCCCAGGGAACAATTGCTCACTGCATGACAGGCAGTAAAGGTTACCTCAGTTGCTGTAGCACTGGGCAGAAGGAACCATCTCCTGCCCTCCGTAAAACAGTTACTGCCTTTTTCCTTCCATTTCCTTTCCTTATGGAAGTGTCTTTATCTCATAATGAGACATCCGTTCTCTTTTTCCCTGATTATCATTCACTTTTGCACACATAAAGACCTGATTCTTAATTGAAGATTATTAAAAAAATGTGACTTCAACTCCGCCTGAAAATTCTTAAAACCACACTAGCAATTCAGATAAGCACCTTTAGAGATTCCAGAGTGCATATTTCTCATTTGTCAAAGACAAGAGCTTATCCTTCAAGAATACTTATATAGAGGTCACCTTCACAGCTATTATTATAATCCCAAGCACATAAAAAGGACGGAGGAAGGGAAAGTTCCTCTTCAAATACATTTTCTGCATTCACAATAAGAATGCATTGCTGTATTCCCAGTTCCAACAAAAAAGTTCTGCAATTCAAATTCTGCATGAATAAAGAGACCCAAATGGGACTTCTGTATTCAACTGTAAGGAATACTGCAAGACTAAAATTAATTGTTAAGGAATATCACAAGCCAAATTAATGAGAACCCATAAACAAACTTGAATGCTCAAGTATAATGACTAGAAACTTACAATTCAAGGCCAGTGCATGAGTTAATTTCTTTTCAACTACAGGTTCATATAAAGAAAGCTTTGAAGAGTATTTAAATATATATTGGGCATCAGAAATTTATTTTAAGGATTTAGACAAATGAAATGGTAATAATTAAAATGTATTATTTATTCCATACCTTAAGCAGCAGTGACTATCTCAATAACACATAAATAAATAAATATCCTTTTATACTGTCTTTGGATTAAAAAAGTGGAGAATGGAGAAATACACTTTATTTCTCTGCTGCCACAGCTGTTTAGGGTTACCTTGTATGTTCGGATATTTAATTTTCTCTTTCGTGTTTCAGTGTTTTGCTGGAGCAATGTATTGCACATCTGGAAAACTTGCTGCATGACAGCATCTTGTCTGAGGTCATCACGCCCCTTCAGCAGAAACAGAGCAAGCAGTTAGAAAACTTTTCAGCATCCAACTTCTTGCTCAGCAACTAAAAAACATTATTTAAAAAAAATTGCACAACCCCCAAGTTACTTTTCCACCATAACCACATGCAGTAAAATGTAATTAACAATTGGGTATTTTCCTCTGTGTCTGGTTTTCTAATAGTGCTCAGCTGCTTAAACAGAACCATCATTAACTTAAATCATTACCTTTTCCTTTTATTCTGGCAAATATTATTTGATTAAGGTTTCAATCAACCTGCATGCCTTACAGCACCCTTTTTAAACACAGATGTTTCATTCAACCTATTTAGCAACCCAGCACACAGCTGAAGCAGCATCAGTTGACAGTGCAGTTCTGATTATGGGATGCAGATTTATGCTTCTCTTTAAACTTTCAAAGCTATCCCATACTTAACAGCAAAACAGAATTCTCCCAGCAGCTGCTCCATGTTTACGTTCAAAGAGAGAGTGATATCAGCTGAGTCTAAAGAGAATTTTTTTTAGAGATTTGTATTTCTATGTGTATGTTTTTGATTGTCTCTTAATTGTAATTTTTTTTTTTTATATGGGGAAGAAAAAAGGAGGTATTTAACAGAAAATTTGATGGTTTTTATTTACTGTACACTCCAGGTCAGCAGCTAAGACATGACCAGGCAAGTCACAGGTCTGGTAGTTGTCAGGTAAGCTACTGGATATAACGTGCACTGCTGAAAAATAATTACAAAAAAATTAATATAATTACTTATTATTTATATTTATACTATTATTATATTACTTATAAATACTTTGCAATTTCCTTTATTAAAGTATTCCTCAACTGACACTGAAATGTGAGAAGTCTGCTCATGGTACGGAAGTGATACATTAGAAAACTGACAGACCTTAAAAAAAATTCCAGCATGCCAAGTCTCTGACATGTCATTACCACGGACAGAACATACCTTAACCAGCTGCCTCCTTGCTTTACCATCTGATCCTACACAGTCTATTATTTTAGGCAGATTCACGCCTCCTGCTAAAAGAAATTCTTGCTTAAAATATCTTATTGTGACCAAATTTTCATACTCTCCTGTGGGATCCACCTGAAATTATAAATAAGTTCAAATTAATATAAATATTACCTCCATTTCACTCAGAGAAAGTGGTAATGAGTTGTTTGCAAACCTCATTAGCAAACTATATGCTAAATATTAATATGAATATTCCATCATTTACAAGGATAATACCTACAAAGGCTACAAAAATATGCTGAGCAAAGCAGGTTTTTTCTGATTCCTCCTTGGTAGAGGGGACATGGTGCTGCAGACATCCACTAAACAGGCTGTGACAATGTTAGCCTGTCCCAGCTACTGTTGTCCCAAGAAAATGTTCACACACAGCTGGGGGCATTAGGCTTACACAAGGCTGCAAATGGGCCCAATCTACAATTCTAAACCTGCTGCAATTTACAAGATCTGTAGCTTCAGCCATTCTCCATATCCTTGTGTCATAAAACAACTCTACTCAGCTGTAATGAAACACTGCTCCAGCAATCCCAGACCTGCAACCATTTCAGTCAGTTTATACTGGAGGAGAAGAAAGGTAAAGAAAAGAACAATCGAATTGTACAAAAGAGCAACACCTGGGGCCAACAGAAGCCCTACAAACAAGTGTTATTTAGCATGGGTGGCAATTTCTGGCCTCTGAAGTCAAACTGCATAAAGTAGTCCCTTAACTTATTCAGCTTTATAGACATAACCTGAGGGACTTCAACACAAGGAAGTCTGGCTTAGTAACATTTAAATTTAGGTGCTGGCCCAAAAAGCAACTCTATGCTCCTGAAATTGATAAGTTCCCTAGGTAGTGCACGTGGCATTGAAGAGTGAGTGCCGACGTACCCATCCAATCAACCACTTAGGCTGGCCATTTAGGAGCAGGAGGAGGCATATCTATTAATTCTCACACCTTCAGGACATAAATTGCCTTTGAGCTAGCACTTACAAAAGAGGAGATTCAGACTCCTGAACTCTCTCGGTGATTTAGGTAGTTAATCACTCCTTTCAATAATAAAAGACCAGTAAGTGGTAACGGGGCAAAGCCATCTTGGTACAATAAACCACTATCCAGCAAATATAAGACTTGTTCTTCTAAAGCCTAAGGAAACCATCTCACCCTGCAACTCCCACCTGACAAGGAAGTACTCTGATAGGCTGACCTGTAAAGAACACGGGAGTTGGATGAAAAGATATATGCCCTGACTGCTACTACAAAAGCTTGAAGCTGATTCTATGATTTGATATTATAGTTTGTATTTTTTGAATCTTCAGTCACCTTAATTTCCATGGTAGGAACAACAACATCCAAGTCCTTCAGTTTAATAATTGGCTGGTCCTCTGGAATGCTTATTTGTTCTGTAATTAAAAGGAGTTAATAGTTTAAAATTCAGAGCTAGAAACATACATCAAAATTGACAAAGAACAGCTTACATTGTTTTTGGGACCCAAAACCTCACTGTAGACTTTTGTCAAGCTGATGAAGATGACCGCAAGACAAATGGAGATTTCTGGACTTTGATACTCAAGAATCTGAGCCTTACAGTGCAAGTAATTACTATGACTTCTAATCCAGGCTAAGTTCTACGTCTACCAAAAACAGGACACAGTGCTAATGCCATATCCCTTTTAACTAAATATCAATATTTTTAATCTGAGAAAAGAAAATCTATCTTCACTAGTAAAACAAACATTTTTCCAAGACTTACTTCTTTGAGATTTCCACGGAGTAGCATCTACATTTGCTAATGCGATGTAAGCATCACAAAGTGCTCCGATGTCTCTAACCATACGAGCTCTCTTTTTTCTTACAATATTGATTATGGTGCTAGCAGCCTCCATTCTGTCCTAAAAAACCCCAAAGGAATACAAATATCAGATCTTGCAAACTGTACCTTGTAATATTAAAGATGTATCATAACATGCAGCCAATAAAGTACAACTGAGATATGTCCTACGAAAACAGAGCAAACTGCAATAATGGACAGCCCTTTGTGACATGAACTAAAATAATTTGAAGAAAAATTCTGTGCTGTCTAAGCTGAGATGATGAATAATGTAAAATATTACTGGGGATGGAGAGGGAGCAAATATGTCCAGGCAAAGTGCAAAAAACTTTCAGAAGAGGTTTTCTGAAAAAAGGTCCTCTTCAGAAAAGAGGGCAGGTAGGTTTGGATGTTCTCCCACCCTCTGCCTGCTTCTGTTACATCCTCCCAACTGAAGAAAAGTCCTGTATGAAAAAGGTAAAAACCTGACTATGCATTCCTTCTGTGCCTGACTCTGAGACACTTAACTGAGTTTAGCATAATCCCACTCCAAAGGGTGGGACCACAAAAAAACTACAAATCTGAGAGAAAGGTGAAAAAAGCCACATAAAAATGTGCTGAAAAAATGTATCAGTGTGAGGGCTAAGAAGGCGATGACAACCATGCAAGGCCTACAATGATGGGGGAAAGAACAGGCATTAGTCTAGGGGAGGGATGGTTCCAAAGACAGGTTCCACCAAAAATTAAGCAATAGCAACATTAACATGAAACTACAGTTCAGTATTACCTATCATCGTGGCTTTTAACATATAAAGGAACAAAGGATGTACTGCACAAGGCTAAATACTTAGGTGGAACAGATGTTACCAGTCAAAGCAGAAAAAATACTCCATTCAGGATGTACTTTTAACAGTAAACCCACCCAAGTCTTTCTCGCATCTAAAATGCCTTTTACTGAATGACACATCAAGGATTTTTATCACAAAAGTCTCTGCAATAATCGGGGCTATTTGTGGCAGGAAATGTTAACTGTATTTTGTTCAACCCCATAATTACTTCTTTTAATAATAATTACTAATGTACGCACAAAGCAGGTTTTTTATTATTAGAAGTACTTTTCCCCTCCTGCTGTTTCTTAACAAAAGTCAGCTGATGAGCTCTGAACTAAAATGTCACTTGACGTGTTGGGTTTTTTTCATTTTTTAACAAAATTAAAGGACTGAATGTAATTAATAGAATAGAACTTTTTGTAGTCACCACATCAAGCTGGGAGATTTCTTTCGGTGCATTTTTAATTAACTTATTTCTTCTTATTGCATCTGGCTTTGTGAGGAGTTCATCTTTGTTAGCATTAGCCAAAGCTAATATTATAAACAGAGTATGATGAGGATGATCCAGTGAAATTCTAGACATTAGCTGTCAACAAAAACAAAAAGGTCCTATTATTGAAAACTGTACAGAAGAAAAAAAGATATACTCAAAATTAACATTATTAATTCTTTTGAACTTCTAAGGTTCCTAAGAAGAAATAAAACGGTAATACTTAAATGGTATTTCTACAACTGAAAAAACATTCAAAGTACATTCCTATAGCTGCATAAGTCTACTCTTCTAAAACAAGAAAATCAATTAAGTAAAAAGGAAAAAAGTCCCCAATCCTCTTTCCCCACCATACTAACTTTGCATCACTTACTTTTAAGACACCCTTATCACCTATGTAACTTGTTTAGCTACAACTGCACAGAGGAAGATGGATATTGTTTACAAGTAGGCACTACTAAGACAGTCAAGGTATCTTTAAATAAGAAAAGCATAAATTACATTATTGAGAACTTCGTGAAATCCTAAACCACCCATCATCTTAGTTCCCATCCGAGCAGCCAGCTGGTATATCAGAGGCAAAAACTTGTACGAGGGAATCTTCTGTCCGTTTTTCTATAGGAGAGAAAATTCTGTTAGAGAGCTGTACTAAACACCAAACAAAAACTGTAATCATAAATTTTTTTTTAACTAAGAGTAATCATGGCTGCGTGACCAAACGGCAGTTCAGTGAGTATCACGCCATCTTGGCCCACGTCTCCTAAATGCTACAAGTTGTTCATAGGAAAACTGAAATATTTTCTATTCTACCTTTCATAGCTTTTCAACTAAAAGTATATATAATTTAAACTAGAATAATGTAACTAAGGATGTTCAAGACAGGGAGTTTCCCAGATACATAAAGAGCAAGGTGATCACAGTAAAAGCTCATGAGATACGCTTAATCATACACATTTTTCAAATTAAAATGCTAAACTAAGTTAAAGTGCATTGAGAATTACAGGTCTCTCTGATGAAAAACTATCTGATAAGCAATGACAACTGAAAAAAGCAAGTTTTGCAAGAAAAGTAAAGTAGCTACATAGGAAATCATACTGCACAGCACTATAATTCATCTTCTAGAAACCTAGAAAAAGGAAACGAAAGATGGATAATTTGTCACAGCGTGAGGGAAAAATAGAGCAGATACATACCTTCATCATTTCATTGACTCTGTCAACTCCAGGATTTTCAAGCCATAGCGAACAGAGTCGGAATATCCACATATCATGTTCTTCTCCACTTAGTAAACAGCTGATATAGTTCTCCACTGCTTTACACAGGAAACGTTTACGATCCTCAGTTAGGGCTTGTATGGCACATTCATCTAGTTCAAGTTCTCGCTGAACCTTCACTGTGTATCTGTGTGAACAGACATTACTTTTAAACAACAAATTAACTCTTAATGAACTTATAGCAAGAACATTCCTAGCTCTCTTACTTACTAATTTAACATTTTAAAAATTGCTTTATATGTATAAGCACAGCAAAATAAACAATTGAGAAATCAAACTGTGGGAGCTACTCCTTTGCTGTATGCGCAAAGACCCCCCTGCTTTAAGTAAATTTTCAGTCAATGTCTTCTTTTAATAATTTAATCTCAATATTGGTATAAATGTGAGTATCCAGTACAGATAATTTGTGTGAGGACTTCAGCTGCTTCCAACAGCTGAAAGTCATCCTTTTCTGCCCACTTGCAATTGTTCTTGCTAAATCCATATGAATTCTGTATTAAAATGAATTCTACTCTTTCACTAAATGTGTAATGGAGAAAAATCTCAATTAATTTATTTTCACTCCGTAACTTTTTCTTTTTCAAATAAACTGAAGAGATCCAGGAAATAAAAATGAATTCCTGGCCATGATCATCCACACTGTTCAACTGTTTTAACAGTCTTTGGTTTAGTTTTAGCCCACACTACCTAGCACCTGCATAGACCATGTTCAGGCACAGTTCAGAAACTACTCACAGGAAGCACTATGGATTTGGACACTGTATCATTGAGAAGGAAAAAATCAGCTGTAGAGATGTGACCCATACTGTACCTCCTGCCCAGAGAGTTGGTAGAGATGGAGCCTTTGACAGCTCCACAGTAACTCATCTCTCCATTTGAATGCTCACCTATTGGTTTGAACTCTACGCTCCCTGATGAGGCCGACCTCCTCCTTGGCCTTCTTCAGCAGAGCCTGCTTATTCTCAAACTCTGAGGATTTCATGTAATTCTCAATTCGCTGGTACTGATTATCAGAGAAACGAGCCAAAGATAGGAAAGCCTTCATCTTTCCTTTCTTCAGCTCATCACTGCTCTCTCCACTGTGGCTTGCAGCAATTTCCACAGCCTAAAGGGGAAGTAACAATAATGGTAAGATGGATGGTCAGACTAACAGTGCCGCATAACACTTGATTAAACTCTATTATCAGAGAAAGCGCGGGTTTTTTGGGGGGGGGTTGAGGCTCAAAGGGACACCTGGAGGTCATCTCATTTAACGCCCCCCCCTCAAGCAGGGTCACCTGCTCAAATAGATTATTTAATGTTGCCTGTGATGGAATATATATGTGTACAAAATGAAATCTAGCAGGCTGAGTACTTTTCTCGTAAGTGACTTTAACCTTTGAGAAGTGTTTCAGTGCAAACAGCCAAAAAGATTATCCTGTATGAAACAGCTTTATTAACCACACAGGCGTTTTCTACACTTATCTATCTTTTAGAGTAACTAGGCATGAAGTTTCACAATAGTCTTAAAGCCTTATTCACAAGATGGTGAGAAAAAAAAAGGAAGGCGGTCCAAAAAGTGCCAAAAGGAAATTATATATGAAAGTCATGGATTCAAATCACAGTGATGAAAGCACATAGACTGTAACAGAGAAAAGCGAATACGTTGGGTTTCACAAATTAGCATGAAATAAAGAAATGCAGAGTGGACAAATACTAATACAAATGTTTCTGTAACTGGCTAAGAGTTTAAAAAAATAAATTACGGTAGTTTGAAACACTAAAGTAAGACTTTCCAGCACTTTCAGGGGTAACCTTATCACTCTCTACAACTACCTTAAAGGAGGTTGTAGCCAGGTGGGGGTTGGTCTCTTCTCCCATGTAACAAGCAATAGGACGTGAGGACATAGTTTTAAACTGTGCCAGGGGAGGCTCAGGTTGGATGTTAGGAAGAATTTATTCACAGAAAGAGTGACTGAACATTGGAATGGGTTGCCCAGGAAGGTGGTAGAGTCACCATCCCTGGAAGTGTTCAGGGAAAGACTGGATGTGGCACTGAGTGCCACGGTCTGTTTGACATGTTGGTGGTTGGTCATAGGTTGGACTCGATGACCTTGAAGGTCTTTTCCAACTGAACTGATTCCCTAATTCTGTGAAATACAAGGGCCACACTGAAAACCTGATGAGTGAATAATCTATCTTGAGAAGGAAGGAATGGGAATGTGGAACAGGAAACTAGACTAGTAATTGTAATCACTGCACTTTTAAGCCAATATTAGTGTTTCACTGTGAATTCTATAAAGCCATATTCTGAACATTCTATAAGATTACAGTGTTAATACAACACAATGTGAAACTACAATGTTTTTTATAAGAAACCATACTTCCAATCCAGAAAAGTAAAGCCTGTATTGAAAAATCAGCTTGACATTCTAACACCATATTTTAGGACAGTACTATCTCAAAGACAGTGTTGTTTCAAAGACCAGATGCACCTTTTCTAAGTATTTCTGCATGATGACTGTAGGGTTTTCCAAGCACGTTTCTGCTAACCAGGTTCCGCACAGCCTCAGACACTCTGTATACATCAGTTTCAGGTGAGGATCCCTCTCAACCTTTAAAAAAGTAAGTTTGGGGAACAAAATTAAAGAAACGGAAGCATAAAAAAACCAACCCCTTTTATATATGAGGTAGGCAATTTCTAAAGTTTTAAACCCTGAATAGAATTCAGTCACTGAGGCCTCTTACATATAACGCATCCACAAAGTTATTTACCATCCACATCTATAGCAGTCGATAACCTCAAATCCCATTCACATTCTATGTCAGACTAAAGGAGAGAACGTATTTTAAAATACCTGATAATCTGAACAATGAAAAGCAGAAGAAACCAATGACAAAATGTAATAAAAAATACACAAATTCACAGCATGTTTCAGGAATTGTATTTTCTAATATCCCCCTTTAAAGTATCACAGTACAATCCAAATGTAACATTCAAGAATCATGATAACTATGAGTGATCACTAAATTATTCAGACAGACCTCTGCATGGAAATTTGATTAAAAGTGCTCCAAGGAGATGATGGAGCAGGTTTCCAAAGAACTGGACTCTGGATCAGATGCTCAGCTTTGACTGTAGAGTAGGACAAGTTTGTAAAATACTTCTAGTACAGTGTACATATTAAAGACCACATGATCAAGATGGCAACACTGACTGTGAAATACTGAAGGATACCATAGGATGTGAAAACACAAATCCTCCTTACATAGGCAGGGTAAATGTAACACTGGAAGGATTAAATTTTTGGAGGGGCTCATTAACTGATTCATGGAGAAACCACAGAAATCAAAAGACCAGCAACTCTTGATTTTGCCCTGATATGCATGGAGAACTTGGCCCAAAATTATCCAGCTTTTCTGAAGTGTGATATTCCTTAATAATGTATGTGAATTCAAAGCAAATGTGTTTTACCCTCCAAAAGTACTCAAAGAAAGCCATTGTAGCTAAACATAAATGTAAGGACATGAAGGCATTTTTACCACATTGCTACACAAAATGAAGTTCTATCCAAATATCTGTCAACCCTATTTTAACAAACGTCATCCAGAGGGACCTGGACAGGCTGGATTGATTGGTCAAGACCAACTGTTAAGGTTCAACCAGGCCAAGCGTCAGGCCCTGCCCTTGGATCACAACAACCCCATGCAGCGCTACAGGCTGGGGAAGAGTGGCTGGAAAGCTGGCCAAAGGAAAAGAACCTGGGAGTGCTGGCCAACAGCAGCTGAATGTGATCCAGCAGTGTGCCCAGGTGTCCAGAAAGGCCAATGGCATCCTGGTCTGTATCAGCAATAGGGTGGCCAGCAGGACCAGGACAGTGATGGTCTCCCTGTACTCGGCACTGCTGAGACCACACCTCAAATCCTGTGTCCAGTTTTGGGCCCCTCACTGCAAGAAAAGACACTGAGGTCCTGGAGCGCATCCACAAACGGGCAACAGAGTTGGGTAAGGGGCTGGAGGACAAGTCTTAGGAGTAGCAGCTGAGGGAGCTGGGGTTGTTTAGTCTGGAGAAAAAGAGGCCCAGGAGGGAGGGACCTTATCACTCTCCACAACTACCTGAAAGGAGGCTGTAGTTTCCCAGGCCACAGGTGATAGAACAAGAGGAAAATAAGACTCATGTTGTGCCTGGGGAGGTTTAGATTGGATAATAGGAAAGATTTCTTCACTTTAGTTTTCTCTCCGGGGAAAACATCAGAAAGTGGAATCAGGATCTTAAATAATTTAATTCCCATAAGTTTATACATTATATAACACATACCTGCAACCAATCTGCATCTAATTTTTTTGTCATCGTTTTAAGTATATTCAGTGCAAGACTCTCTTCTTTTTTAGCCCAGAAAACCTGAGCTTCTTCTAGTTGCCATTCAGAAACTCCACATCCCTCTGGATTGTGTTGTTTGATCTGAAACATAGCTCTTTCTGGAAGCTGAAATTGAAAAAATAATCATAAACAATTTTTAAAGTGAAATACCTGTGTCTCACAGCAAGTTTTGTTTTTAGACTCCATTTGCTCTACTTGTGCAACATAGTCTGCCCACTCAGTGTTAAGAATTTATTTGCAGCAAAGATATGAAGCTATTTTTCTATATACTTGCAGAATATCCTGATTTGCAACAAAAATAAACAATGGAATTAAACCTCACAAACTCTAAAATAAAGTATCAGTATTCAACATCTTAAATTGGAGGTACATAGTGAAGAAATTCTATAATCAGTACCTAATTAAGTAATGGATTTATAGCTTAGTAATTATTATTATATTACATTATTATATGTGTTTTTACAGATCACAGAAAATTAATTTTAAACATGGCACCACTACACACTAATTCTTTTGCATGCTACCTCTTCACTTATATCACTGGTGAAGGTAATCTGAATCTATGACAACACGAAGAGCCAACTAGGTTTTTAACAAATATAGTGACTAAAGTGTATTTTCATGAGTTGTCCAACCAATAACCAAATCAAACCTTTAAAAAAGCAAGGTAAACAATTAAAATGTAAAAATGCCTGTAAATGTAAGTTTGGGTAGTTCAGTTAGTGGTCAGTGTGATGACTCCATACAGCACTCTTGTTTCTCCTGATGGACAGTAGTGGCACCAAAGAGAGAAGCCATTAGTTGCAAAGAGCGCTTCCTCAAAAACTTTCCTACATCCAGACACGTTGTATTATCAGTTACTGTAGTGCCAAAAGGAAAGAGATATCATTGCACGGTCTGAAAGACTGAAAAGGCCCAGAAGGATGCCCCAAAGGTTGCCCATGACCTTCAACAGTGAAGAGACCAGAACTATCCTGTTTTCAGAAACATGCTGGCTCAACCTTTCAGAACCTTCTACTCAACCCAAAATCTGGTGCCCCAATTTTAATCATCTTCTGTAACTAAAAGTCATAGTGAAAAAAAAAATTAACTTCTGTGGACGCTTTTATAGGACAGTCATTGCCACAATGTCGGTAGCTGGGCAGACACGAGAGAAAAAATATGTGAAGTAATTTTCTCAAACAATTCCATAGGTACTGAGTAAAGCTCGCAAATTCATGAAATCAAAGACAGCTGTTCTTCTGATTTCATCATTACTCATAAAAAGAGTTAGAACCGTTCTGAAACCAAAGTGTCATTTAGTTTCATGCATGTGAAGTGTTAAAAACCTTTCCAAGTTCTGGAACTACTTTCTACAGAGGTCCTTGTAAGATGTTATTGCTCTAGAAGCTCTTGTGGAGTTACTCCTCCAGATGCACTACCTAGTCAAGACTAACAAGCCAAAGCTGACTCTGGACCTGCAAATCCCATTAAGTCATTCAGAGAAAGATTTACCACAGTGCAACAGTGCTTTGAGAGTATAAAACTCTGAAGATAACACTAAATATAGAGATACAGTGAAGTTATTTCTGCAGTTTTACTCTGGAATGTTACAGCAGTATGATGCAAGTGAAAGCTGGATATATAAAACTGCAACAAAATGAGAAACAGAGCTGTAAGAGCATTCTTCACTAAAAATTACATTTTTATATTATCTACCTCACAGAGTAGCTTACAGCTAGGAATAAAATTCAGAAAACACGTCTATAAATACAAACTGTGAATAGGTTCTACATAGTTTAAGTCTCCAACTAACTGAGTCACTGAATAAACTTAGAATACAGTTCATCTTTAGTATTCTTAAAAATTAAGTTCTTTTCTAAACTAAAAAACTAAACATCTTTTCCTGATCTTTCCTGGAATTTTTTACCTGTGTATTTTTAGCAGTTCTTGCCAATCTAGAGAGCTCCACCAGATGTTTGGTCAGGATGTCTTTAATACATTCTCTTTTGGTATTGTCATTCTCCTTCTCAAGCAAGATCTCCAAAATTACAGTGCGCAGAGCCATGATGGGTTCCTGGAAATGGAAGTCACTGTCCTTGAGAAGTTGGGACTGTCTCTGCCATTTCAGATAAACTTCATTCAGTTGTTGAGTGGTAACAGATCTGCAATTGTTACCAAAAGAAAAAAGACCAGTTACTAGTTCTCACTAAACATTTGTGAAATGCAAGATGAGTTAAAGTGGACTACTGAGGAAGTTCACAATGTACAGTTCCAAACCAAGAAACAGTCCATAAAACCCTACAAATGTTTACTGTATGTGGACTAAACTGGCAGCCTTCCAGTTTTAACAAACACTAAGATCAACATCACTAACGTGAACTGCTCCTCGGTAAAAATTCTTGATAACAAAAAACCCTTGTGTTAAAGGTCCATCAACAAAGGAAATCGCATTCAAACAGAGGGCTGCTTAAAAGATCATAGACCGAGATTCCTGGTTTATTATACAGGTTATATATGGATTAATACACGAATAAATTCTAAACTGTCACACTGCAGGTTGCCATTTCATGTATTATTCTCTTAATTCTTTAACTGCAAAAAGCAGTAAGGTTCTGGACAGGCTAAATGACTGCAGGATGACTACTAGCTACCAAACCGATACAACTATGACAGAGAAAATACCATCCTGGTATTAGAGGTCGATCAAAAAAGTGATTTAAACTGAAACAACTTCCAATAGAACTATGAGCATCATGAAGAAAATGGAAAACATTTTTAGAAAAAAAACTACAAGAGGATGACTCAGTTACCTGAGTAAAACAAAATTTAGGAGATATGACTGCTACCTTGGAGTATACCAGGGAACTCAGTACAAATGAAAGAAAATAATTATTTAAAATGCAGTATTGGCATAATATCAACTAATTCAAACCAGACTATGAATAAATCCAGTCTGGAAATAAAGAGAATCTAAAATTGTCTTCACACAGTAAAGCTAAAATCCTTTAAGATGAAATTTTGAGATGTTTATGAATGACATTTATTGAGGTAATTACAATTTTTGTCCTATGCTTGATTACTGAAAATTCTGAAAGCTCAGGAAGTAATGTCAAACAATCTTAAAAAATTACCTGGAGAACAGCAGACCTGTGTTTTCCAACTCTCCAATTAGCTGTAGTCTACAAAGGGTTGGGTATAATGAATAAACAGATTCAAGACTGCCTCTGCACAGCTCTTTGACTTCATTCACTCTGTGGATTTAGCAGAGAAACAGTAAATTTATTTTTTTCCCACTATCTGCAAGTAATTCCAAATTTCCATAACATAACTTCCACACAGTAAACAGAATTTAAAAAGCCAGACTATTCAGTCTGGAGTTATTTCGTATTACCATTAAAATTAAAAAAAAAAAAATTATAAATAAATGAAAACACAGTAAGCATATATAAACCCCAAAACCTACATGATAGCTCAGCCAAAGAAGAGCACCCAACACTGAGATCCACTTAAGAGGAACACAAAGTAAAGGGTGTATACAACAGGAAACATATCTTCAATTAGCACACAAATTACGTATGCACAGACAACAAAGTGAAGTTAAAAACTTAGAAATAAAGTTGCAGTCTGGAAGTATTAATTTTATTCTATGCTTGAGACTTTATTTAAGCCCATAAAACCCCATATAGTTTTTCATATATAACCTGGGACTAGAAACACACACATTGTTTCCATCTCTCTCTATAACAGCACAGTATTTGCATACAGTTACCTGGCATCCTTAAGACTGTCACGCAAAGCAGAGAATTCCTTATCTCGTAAAGACTGAAGAGCATCATACAATGATTCATGGTAACCTGGTCTTTCTGTTTCATCTCTAAGAAATAAAACAAAAGTAACATAAAATAAAAGGAAAAGTACATTTCTCTACAAAGACATCAATTTTACCTTTATGACGTATATTTTTAGTTGTACATTTTCTGCAGCTGGATTGCTATTTTCATTGATAAAAATAATGATGCAACCCTTTACATTTTAAATTAATTTTGCATTTTATAAATTCAAGCAGTTCTTTTTAAACAAAGAAAAAACAGTAATTGTCAAAATGTTTGGAAAACAGAGAATATGTTCACAGTTGCATCAAAAATATGCCACACACTCAACTGCACAATAAAAGTTTAATCACAATATTTCTCTCAGTATTATGCTGAAGGATAGATATTATAGTATATATGCAACTTCAGTTAAGAATTAACAGTTTTGTACAGTTAACTTCAGAATTATTTTTATAATGGAAAAAATAAATAAAATCAGAAGGTTGAAAAAACCCATAGTGTTCAATATAATTTTCCCTTCTTTGCCCTCTTAGCTTTTCTTTCTCCTGCCATCTCTCTCATCTTACATGTTCTTTTTCTGCTCCTGTATTAAAGCTGACTACTCCGTTTGCCTAGGAGTGTTATACAGACCCTAACCCAGGGACGAAGAGAGCACACCTATAAGAAGTTTGTTCTGATTGTGGCGTAACAAATGCCCTTCAGCAGGCTGTTTGTGAAGTCCTCCAGCTGAGTCTTATCAATGATCTCATGACAGTGCAAGAGAAGGGAACGAACACACCAGGAGTGTGTTCCCCAGAACACCTCCCCGTTAAGCCTTAGGAGAAAAATCCTCCATTCTCCTGACTACCAAAAGTTGATGTAGGAGGAGAACCCACCATATAACTTCTCCTTTGCCAAAATGTAGTATGTCTATTCTGTCTTCTTCCTAAGATGTGCCATGATGCAGCTGTACTAAGAAGGGACGGACACAGATCCTGGCTAGTCATGTGAAATAACTACTGCCATATATCCAGTTATACATTAAGGGAAGAGATTACTCCTTATGAGGGAGTAGCCATAAATCAATACTGGTGTTTGTCTCTCCAAGTCTTGATAACCTCTTGTGGCTTATTAAGTAATACTTTCCCCATTTCCTTATAAATTAGGCATTAAAAATTATCTAACCCTCATTTGTACTTAAGGTAAGTTATGTCAAAAATGGAAAAATTCAGTTTACAATTATGAACAATCAAAAAGAATCACCCACATACAGTTTCCTAGGAAAATGGAAAGTGACATGCATACAAACCAGGCAAGTATAAGTGAAAAAGACTGCTTTCACATTCAATTACTAAGATAAATTAGGTGACCTGCTTCACAGAAACCAGATTCTCACCTTGTCTTTTTTTGCTTGGATCTGACACCACTGCCTTTTGCTTAATAAACTAGCAAAAGTTGGTTTACCTGACGAAAGAGATGTGGTCCCACTGCATATTCCTCCATGCTGCCTGGTAGCGCATTTCCTGCAGTTCCGTGCACCATTCAGTGTTTTCATGTTCCAGTCCTTTTAAATACATGGAAAGAGTGTGGCAAAGACCAAAATTCTGCAAAGCCTGGAATTTAAAAAAATTACTACAAGTTGGTTTTCCTCCTTTATTAAATTGAACTGATTTTTTAAAACGCTTTGTTTTACCTCTGCAAACAAAGAAGCCTTTGCAGGTATGACAGGACCATAAGTATTTTTAAACTCAGCGCTACATAAGATGAAAACCTTTTAATAAAACTACTAATCCCACTATTGATATCTGCACCCCCAGGAAAGCAGTTTTATTACTACCACCATGGCAGGCATTTTTTAAAATAGATCTCCACACACTGCTTCAAATTAACTATGAGTTCACATTTCTCCATTCCATCATTCCCAATAGTAAGTCAAAATGGATTTTACTTAATGAACCGTTTTCCTGGTGGGGATTTGAAAAGGTTTCCTGCAACATCTATCTGTTTGAAGACCATAATGTCTTCATAATTGTGACCAGTTAACCAGATTATGCATGCAGCCATTATGAAGGAGAAATGCAATGGAATTTTAGCAATCATACTAAATAATTTGGAGTAAGAAAATAAAAGAAAATTTTTACAGGAAAATGACATGAGTACATAATAAGGTACTACATTATTATAGAACTCGTGTAAACATTTTTAGGCTAAAAAAGCTACATACTTTTTAAGGGTTCAAAATAACATCATCAATACTGTTTATTTACTGTATCGGAAATATTACAGTTTCAGTCAGATAGCTGCCAAAATGGAGAGGTTTAAAGAATAAGATAGGAAAAGTACCCAATTACGTTACTTTTCATATCCTGTCATTTGAGGAGCTGGCCAAAATCTGTAAAAAATTAAATATACTTGTTTTTAAGTATTTCACAAAATTCATCACCCATGACATGGATGAGTGATAAGAGGAATAGGAACCTTAACGTTTTCAGGACAAATACTGAGTTGTCTTATATTACAGAGTTTGGATTATGTATGACAATGGGCTGGACTTGTTGAGTAAAGGGATTGCTTTCAGTCCGAAAACAATTTTGGACTTAATACAAATGATTCATTTGATGGATATCAATTCTTACATTTATTTCCTCTTATAAAATAAGATTACCTCTATTATTCCTGCCTGGCGAGTAGATGGAGAGAGGCTTGTCTCAAGGTCGTATGTTACAAGGGCTTTCTCCCATACTGCTTCATGCTCATATGTTCTTAGCCTGTTGTAAGTTAACAGGACATTTTCAATTGAAGTTCCTTACTAATAAATGAAAACAATGACTTTAAAGAACATAAGAACATTAATAAATTATACCGTGCTAATGGCTGTAACATTCTTCCTCCACCACAGCCATAGAGACTGTCAGGTTCTCCAATGCTTCTGTATATGTCCATGAGAAGGTCCTAGAACATGCACCACAAAAATGAAGAGTTACCTTTTTTTTGGAACCAGTTCAAGGTAATTTTACACAGATCATGTAACTTTGTAAATACAAATCCTTGCATGCAACATTATCATTGCTAAATTTTCTTTTATGCAGTATCTGAGCCTGCTATCATCACAGGAAAAAAGTTATGCCTTCTAGCAAAACTCTTCACTGTTACTCTGCTAATTTATTAAACAAAAAACCAGAACTGGGCCTTAGGTAGACTGAATGAAAAGCAAAAGGCAGTAGTACTGAAGGAGCATCAGACATACCAGCTACGCAATGAATCTTAAAAGTTACACAAGCAGAATTCTGAAATAATGAGCAATGCAAGGAGAAGCTTAGACAAGGCTACTGGATCAGATTTGATATATCAAATAAACTTGTAGGAGATAATACTTCTTTGGTTTTGATTAGTACAGCTTCCCACACTATCTGTTCATTTTTAATGAACACATACCTCTGATAAAACAAACTGAAAAATACTTGGTTGGTTATCAACATGAGGTCAGTTCTTTCAGGGAATAAAGTCTGCTTGTTGTGATGTAAAATTTGCCATAAATTAGCATGTCAGGTGAATGAATACTCAATTTAACTTGTCTAGAAGGCAACTAAGTTTACTTTGAATTAAAGCATATGGAAAACTTTCAAACACAATTTTTGAATCCAACTAGACCTGCTTTCAACTGTTACTAGTAATTATATGAGAAGGTTTCCTTTCAGATTATGAAACACACACATACCTGTAAACTTAAGCCAGTTTCTTCTTTACTTTTTTCATTCAAAGTACTGATAATTGTTTTTTGACTTTCTTCTTCAAATGTCAAACTCTTGGCTGCTTTAAAAGAAGATCTAAAAGAAAAGTTTCAACCAGTAAAGTTAAATGAAATTTCATACAAAGAACTAAAGAAATTCTGACACAACACTTAAAAAGTAAGAGGCACAAACAACAAATGCAAGACCATGCCTGTCATAGCCCTAAATTATTCAAAATAGCTCTCCACTAGAATAACGATCAGCTGAACTGAGAATATCAGCATCAAGGGATTTTAACACTAAGGTGTTTTTTCAGAGATTAAAAAAAACACCTTGTAATTTCCAATTTTTCATTAGATCAAGCTGTTTTTGTGAATGGCTGAAGCATTCTTTCTTCTGTGAAAGAATAAAAGCAGTTAGTTAATGTATATGCTTAAAATCTTACTCTTGTTATATTTTCACAACCTTAGAGTTATTTGCAACAAAAACAAAGCTTCTAAACTAGTTTCATATTTTCATCTTGCTAGATCGGAAGACAAAGATTCTTCATTACAGAAGAAAACTCCTTCTCTACAAGGATCATTCAGCTCAATCCACATGGAACTCTGCTCATCATTCTGGGGTTTCTTTCTTTACTTGATTAACTTCTGGCTTTAATTAAACCAACAGTACTAAGAAAAGTTTCTGGTTACAAGTCAAAGTGGTTTGTATCACATTCAAGGATTGCTAGAAACATTTTCCATGTCCATACATGCACCTAGGGAATATTTTTAAAGCTTCCTTGAATTTTCACATAACAAAACACTACTGGGATGCACAAAACATGACCCATTTTAGCAGAAATTTCAAGAAACTGCATTCCTCAAGCAACGTACCTTTCCTGCTGTTTGTCTCTATTTATCTTGTCTGCGTAGATTTCTGCGTAAAGCAAGGCTGTGAAGTGAGCAGCACATGACTGTGCTGCTATAGCAATCTCAAGATAATTCAGATCCAGCCAGAAGCTGTCATCAAAAACTGTACCTGAAGCAGATCTGATTAAATAAAGACTTTAATACTGCTGTAACAGACCTTCTCTCTAACATTAAACAAAACAAATCCAATCTAACTATAAAGCTTTCCAAAGGCTAATTTTATTTTAGCACCCCCCTCAAAACTCAAACTCCAGAAAGTTTATCAGACAGAAGGTTTTTAGAAAACTCCTTCAGCATAGTTAGAATCCTTTAAGGCTGGCCATATCACTGCTGTAAAAAATGCAAGGCCACTACTGTATCTTCATTCTTTTAACTGACATGTTCCCTATCACGTTCTCCTTTAATCTAGAGCATCAACAGATCTTAGAACAGTCATAATTAAATTAAAGCAACATTTTAGAAAGTGATAATTCACCTCTTTTGTCTTCTTAAGTAATCAACAACAGCAAGCATGGCTCGTCGAGATACTTTATCCAAACTTCTAAAATTATGGGTTTCTTGCTCTGGGATGTATATTTCAAAGGAAAGAATATAATGAACTCTTGTCATAACATATGCTTTTTACAAAATAAAAAGGTCTATTTTGTACTCAAGAAAGTAACTAAAGACTTCCTTGGATGGCATTTCCAAAATTAAACTCATAGTTTGTCACAAAATGTATTTCTCCTCCTTACATGATACTAGAGACAACACAGTAGTTTATACCACCATTTTATCAAATTATCTTTGTATCAGTAAGTTATGTATTATATTTCTTCTTACAGAATTCAGAGATAAACTAACATGATTGCACAAATCTCTGTAACAGACCTCTTCTCTTAGGCTTGCACCATATAAACTTATTCCAAAGTCACAGAAATACTTGTTAGTGGCTTTATTGCAGATTTCATAGTGTGGATGCTTACACAAAAAACACTATTTCCCACGTAGAGACACATTTAAAGAATTTATGTTTCCATGTCTTGCTTCTTTGATTAAAAAAAAAATTAAAAAATCAGATGGCTACAGGTTGTGTTCCATTCACTTGTTTAATAATTCCTCATTTTTTCTGGTAATTTTTGGCTTATCAATTACAAGAAGGAAGAAAGAGGGAAAGCATAACCAAAGGTTTGATTACTACTACATTGCAGTAAGATGCAGAACCAACAATTCCCCCTAAAGAACGCAAAAGCCGTATTTTAAAGAAATAGTATCTGGGCATTTTGCGTGTTTCAACAAACAGAAATGAATGACACTCAGTGCTGCCAAAGACCTTACAGAAGGAACACCAGCTCCCACATGCTTAACTTTCAGAAGACATGCAGTGGGGACACCTGACTCTCAGTTCCTAAGGCACCATGACACTTTGCTCTCCGTCCCCATGTGCTGCTCTCCTTGGCAATGACAGCATCTCACAGGCAGGGCCCACTCTGTTGGACTGTACAATCAACGCCCCAAAGAGACTGCTGGTTCCTCTTTCATAATTTCATCAGATGAACAATTGAAAATTTCTGAATGACTTGTATTTGGGTTACTAGAAAGTACTAATGAATCAGGGGAAGAAAAAGGCACTGGCCAAGAAAACTGGAAGAAAACAGTTATTCTTAGGGATTTGTTGAACAACACGCCAAATTACAATAATGGCAACTGTCAGCATGGAGTTTGCACTCACTAACAAGAAGCTTACAGACAGAAAATGAAAATGGTGCCTGTTTTTCATGGCATCAGACTGAAAATTTTCCAAGGAGAAATAACTGGACATGTATTTAGAAATATTAATTCAACAAAAAAATTACATCTCTTCTGCAAAATAACAGATTCAACTGACCTATTATTCTGGCCAGACTGACATGCACTAAAGTCCAAAATATTCACTGTTTTTAGTTTTGGAGGGTCTGACTGTAGTCAAGCAGCTGGCAATTCACAATTAGGTTCGGTTTCTGAGGCAGTGCAGTTATAGGCACGATGTTCACACGATTTATTCTTTGAACTGCCAATTTCTAGAACCTGAACATCAAAATTAATCAAAAGGAAGACTCTTGTTCAGACGCGCTCAACTCTCTCATGTCTAACTGCCTGGTCTTTTCTAGTTTGGATCCTGATGGATTGGAATTAATTTACGTTTTCTTCAATCACAATCTAATTGGAAAGAACACCAACAGTTTGATTAGAAGGTGCTTTCCTTTTAAAGGAATTTACTGCATTACTTATACTCTGCTGCAGTACTTTCGGTTACAGCTTCCTTTCATTCTGCTGGAATGGAATAGGTCTTTTGAATGTATACGGAGATCATTATCAATATCTGGCAGAAGCTAAAGCATGGATTAGTCTTCTCCAATGAGAAAATCCAGATTAAAACTGCTTTTTATTGCTCTTGTTTGAGCAAGAGAGGAATTTAACCGCCGACTAGTCATTTTAAGAGACACTCCATGACTCAAGTCTTGCACACAACATTGCCCAACATCTAAATTCAGCAAGTAATAAATATCATCCAGTTGTAAATAAGGAAAAAAAGTTATACCGAAGAAGCTGCTTGGCTGCTGCTTGGATGAACAACAGCTTCAAAATTAACACTATCTACACTGAAAAAGATCAAACAATTGGGCTGAAGCTTCTAAAACTCAGTCTGCCTGCAAGTGCACATCATACATTTCGTGTCAGGAGATAGTTTTTTCACAACCAGAATCCCACAGCTGAAACAAAAATATTATGACATTACCTGAATCAGAATTTGGAGTAGATCTACTAGACGAGGGAAATTTGCAACAGGCTGTAAAAAATTTCTGGATATGAAGTGACAAAAGATTTCTCCAAGAGTCATCCGAGTCATGAAGAACTATATCATGAATCAAGTATGGAAGCAAAGTTTGACACAAGTCTGTTTTCACCTAGAAAACAAACATGCACAGCAGCTGCTAAGAAAGACAACAAAAAAAACCCTTTCTTTCTCTAGGTTACAACCAAACTGACAACTACTCAAACAAACACGTAATGTTTGAGAAAGAACATGTAATTTGAATAATGTAAACCACTCAAGGGGGCTATGCTGGCATTCAGCTAAAGTAGCCACATAAAGTTCATCTATGTTACAATCATCTCTCAAAACTTGTATTTCAAGAGTGTATTTTATGGGTATTTACAATATATGATTACAAAGGTTCTGAATTATTTAACAGTAGACATTACTATTTGTTATCAAGATGAGTAATCACATTTTTTATGCATCACAACACACATATATGATTTAGCTCACCTCACACAATGGCTTCATTAACTGTAGAACTTCATTTTTCACACCTCCACTGTCCAATATTGAACTAGTTAGGTGCTTGATCCAGGTCTCATGACTTCCTCCCAGAGGAATCCACAGGTTCGTGTCATCCAAAGTTTCTAAACGAGCCTCTGTATCATCAGCAGATACTACAAGAAACTAGAAGGAAAATATACATATTACAAATATTAAAAAAATTCTAAAGCATTTTAAAAAGCCATACTGCAAATCTGCAAGACTAAAACATATTAACTACTACCAATGCTTCAACTGACTAACAATATCAGTTTTGTTCATGTAGAGTTTTCAAAGAAAATCTGAAAGTACTAAAAATAAAATTTTACTGATAACATCACCAAGGTCACAATAGGCCTCACATTTAGGTCACAAATCAAGTTTCAAAATGAGGAAATATCGGATTTACGGTTAATTATGCACTTTTTTCCTGACTTATTTTCTACCAAATCCTGAGAAAGAATGTATTACATTCATCAAAGCCTATCTCAAAAATATTTTCAAATGCACTTTTTAAAAAAAGATCTATTTTTATATTTTCTCTACCCCATATGCCACATATATAAAGTATGTCAGAAGAAGTACCTTTTTTCTGGATGTTCTGAAAGGCTGTAGGTAGATTAACAAGGGATCAGCTTTACTTTTATAAACTTCCCAAAATTCACTGCCAGACTCTGTGGCTAATATGTTTTTCAGACAGGAAACAGCAGCAGCTCTAACATCGATACTTAAAAAAATAACATACACATCATTGTTACTATAGATTTCATTCAGATATTTGATTTTCAAAATCATCTTTATAAATATACAAGGCAAATAACTCCACAATATATGTGTGCATCAAATCAGAAAATTAAAGGCTTCTATTAAGCTTTGAGCTAACTCAATAAAATAAGTATACTCACCAATTATCTGTTAAAGCAGTATTTATGTGTGTTAACATTATGAAGACCCACTGACGTTTTCTATCTTCAAATAAGTTCGCTGCTCTAGAATCCAGTGCATTTTCAGCACGCTGAAGAGCTATGGCACAGAAATCCATGGGACCTATTTCTCCCAAGCAACTTCCAACAGCCTCTGCAAATCCAAGTAATTTTACAGTCTTTCTGTAGTCTTATGAACACTAAAACAAGGTCTCAGCCTACTTTTAGAACTGAGATTGTTATGGGGTAAAAAGCTGAAAACATTTATAAATAGTCACTTAAGGAGCTTTATGATTAAAATTAAATGTAAAAAAATTTTGCAGCTTAAGACTCACAAATAATAAAGTTATGCTTTTTAACTCAATTTTCTAGGAGTGCCTATGGCTCTGGATGTTCCAGTTTATATCAGATAAGGATTTTATTTTTGCTTCTGTCAGAAACAGGCAAGTGCAAAAGGTCAGAATCCCTCATGTTCTTTCCCTAAGGGTATGGTAAATACAAACAGTAGCCTGTGTAAGCATAAACACTGTAGACTCAGTAAGAATTAACCTAGATTTTACATAAAATGATGTACCTATGTGTCCCTCAACTGTTTTCCAGATAAAATACAGAAAAGAATAAAACAAAACAAAATTGACCTTGAAAATAATTTTTAGAAAGGGATGTTAATGTTCATCAGAAAGAAAACAAAATCTATTTCCTCGCTCTTTCTTTCAAACTCTGCATGAGCGTGGAAAACGTTTCCATCTTCTACAACACTGTTTTAATCACCAGAGCAAATAAAGAACACACTGAAGATACACAGGTTGGGCTTTGAACTAAATTTAACAAATCATCTAAGGAAACACAATGCAGAGAAAGCTGAAACTTGCAGCTTGCAAAGGTGCTAAAGAATCTATTCTACTGAAGTCAACATGAGTTTCAGTTCCTCAGCATTTGTAATTATCAGTCATCAGTTTTTTAGAGAGAAAATGTATCAGGTGAACATATAAAGGTGTTTCTGTCTAGTTTAGACATCTAATTTCAGTTACCACCAGCTTTATCCAGGTGCTCAATGCAAATGGTGAGAATCATTTTGATAACACAGAAGAGGCTTTAAGATGGAGAATACCTATTTCAATTTCCACTATAACACGCCTACGAAATTTTCACGTAAGTTCTTTTCAATTTTTTGTATTATTTTTCAACCTAATAAAGTGACCCATATAAGCAGATGACTCTTTACTGCATATAGACCAGAGTCTAAATTGATTGCAATTTAAATTATTAGTCAAAGCTTTAAAATACAGTGACTGAATAGAAGATATATCAGCTATTTTAACAATCCTGACGGCTACCTCTGGCAGGTAATGCAAAACAGCAGTGGGAAATAACATTGAGAACAGTCACAGTTTCAGCCTGGTTTTTGTAATGACAACCCTAATTAGCCTGTGGGAGTAATGAACTTACCCAGCACTGCTTTTTCTCCTGTATGATTAACTGCCATCTTGGACAGCTGCAGTAAGCTCACCACCAATTTCACTACTGCAGAATCTTCTGGCTTTTCTATCATTCAGAAAGAAGAAATAAATGCCAAAAATGTCAGTGTATTTGTATTGTGAACATATTAGAAAGAAAGCACTGCTTCAGTGTCTTTTAGCTACGAGTGTCAACATGCATTATTAATGTTGGAGCAAGTTGGTATTAAACAGTACATCAAAAAAATTATTCAGTTATCTTATTCATCATAACTTGAAAATATTTCTATGCATTTGACTATGCCAAAGAATCCCTAAAACCAAAAAATACAAATGCTATTGTTTTCAGCATTTTGATGCAGAAAGGATGATTAATTACATGAAATATTAGCATAACTCAGCGTAAGAATGCTATTTGAAACAGTGAAGTCATACTGTGTGACTCCACTGACAACCCTTAAACTAATATCATTCTGTTCTAAATATAAATCCAAGGAATATCTCAAAAATAGACTTTCTGTTAGGAACTTCTCAGAATCTTTGTATCTGATACACTCTAAAAGATAAGTCTAATTTTTTTTAAGGTCTGTTATGTTTCTAATCTCCATAATAAATAGCAGCAAGATCCATGATGTATTTATTTTGACAAAATGACACGGTTTCTCTCATATAACTGCTGTGAGATAATTTAATCTGTTGTCATACTGTGACAGAAGTGATAGGTACTCTCTTCTCCGCTTCATCATACCATTCCCCAGTTCATATACCTCTCTCCTTTCCTTCCTATTCAATCTCTTTTCCAGTCTCACAAGGCTCTCCTCCAATGGAAGTTGCTCCACACAAGTTTGTTGCCCTTTCACTAACACTTATCAAGCAGAATTTGGAAACGAAAATTGTAAATGATATGCAAGATGCGAGGACACTACGCACTTCCACTGTGGCCTTACAACAGACCACTACTCTTCCTCAAATTTTACTCTGCACTTATTTACAATTAATTACATCTGCTCTTTTTATCTTCTCCTCAGGCACACAAGTTGATGAAGACTTGATGTAGAGGACAAAAGTAAAATGGTATGCTATAAGCATCTGAAAACTAAAACAGGAAGGAACTGGGTCTGGACTGAGGGCTGAAACACCACCCTGGGATGTGGCAAGGTTCAACTAAACTAAATTCCACCATTTTAAAACTTCTGAGAGCTTTACTTTCTAACACACTGTGACTTCAATAAAATGTAGCTTCATTACATTTGAAAGAGTAGGGAGATACATAAAACAAGAAAACTCATTAAGCAGCCATAAAACAATATCCTTATACGTTATCTTGGGCATTCCCAATCATACATGCCCCATGCCAAAAGCTGGAAGGCTATTTTATCCTCTCTGCCACATAATACCTCATATAATATTTATAAGACACTATGCTACAGATACTTCAGATTTACACGGATAATAAATGTCATTCTACTTTGTACGTGAAACTATAATAAGGTTACATTGTTAAACATACAAAAACCTTGACACAAAATAAAACCAGATACAAAAGATGAAAAATACATATATCAGTACCCTGGGAATTTTTCAGGAGATCCTTCATCTGATCTTTGTATTGTTCCAATTGTTTGCGCAAATCATACAGTCCTTCAAGCCGTGTTAAGGGCAGTGAATCACAAACACCAACTGAGAGAAAGTGATTAATTTCCTGCAAAACAACATTTAGTACTAAGCACATATAACACACAAATATAAAAGCTTCAGGTTAAGGAGTGGCTCTCAGCAGTCCACAATGTGACTATTAACAGATAGAAGTATGAACAGAAACCTACAAATACCTCAGTCTCTGAACAATAAAAAAAATCTATGTCTAATTTAAATATTTCTCAACTGTAGCTAGGAAATCCTTTTTCTTTTGAAAGTTTGCATTACCAAAAACACTATGCCATGAAATATATTTTAAAAAGTAATTACCTCCAAAAGTGAATATGGTCCTTTACTGTATTTTATTTTCTGCTGAGTTGCTCGCAAATCTTTAAAAGCTGGATATTCAGGAAAAGGATCTAAGCACTTGATTGCATGATAAAGATTTTCATTATCCTTATTATCTATCACCAGATATTTCAACAAGCCTAGGACCTGTATATAAAAAGTAAAGAAAACCCCAAAATTACAAAGACACGTTAAGAAACAATAAGCCATATTTCCTATTCAGGCTATAATGTAGCTCTCCAAGTTCAACTAAACTGCTAAGATAATTTATTTACACTGATAAAAGCTGTAAGATGTTTAGAGGCTTGGGGAAATGACAGACATATTCTAAAATGGTGAGGCATTTTTGCTACTCTCCCTTCCAAACAAAAATCAAAGTTTTTACTATCACGGCCTGCAATTCTATCCTGTTTCTTGATGACATTGATCTCAAATACTGGCCAATACAATCACTATGATATTGGCAATGATTTAGCAAAACACTGCACCCAATCAGTTCTTCTGATGTTATCAGGACTTTAACATTCCCACTGAAGTGCTGGTAATTTGGAATTCAGATAAATTTCATAACTTACAGCCCAAATCACTGGACTCTGGCAGAATTTGTTTTATAACAGATTCACAACTTGAATAAATGCTTGACAAAGTGGTACCATGCTTTCTTTGCAAAAATACTGCTTTTATGCATAAAAATCAATGCAACTGGATATTCAATCCAAGCTGCTTTGAGGTTTCTACAATCTAAATCACGACATTTGTATTTGAAAACCTGTGTTTACCTGAAAATTATTAATTAGCCTCCATTTAATACTAGAAATAAAAACAAAAAGAAGAAACTGAAAAGTGATCACTAGAAGGTGGGCTTCCCTGCAGGAGTATGATATGAGAGGGTTTCACATTTGATATTAGCTCCAATTCAGAGAAATTTCTGTCCTCCCCACTTTGTTTCCACTTAGGGGTGCCCTGACAAGTTGCCTTTGCAGCTGTGCATAGACAACTGTTTGCACAGATACACTGTAAATCTGATCACAATCATTAGGCTGGGGAAAAAAGATTGTCAGGTTAGTTTCAGCTGGATCAGCAGAGCACTCCAGCTGAACTGGAAGTGCAAAGCGGAGGATAATGTAGAGCTACACTGAAACCAAAAAGGTGCATATGGTACTTTGGGATCAGATCAACCCAGAAGGCAACATGAGGACTGAAGTGCAACAGGCGTACTCTGGAAAATACTGCTTGTCACACAACAGAAACTGCTTTGTTTCCCTTTTAAGGCCTATGTGCAGCATTTTTTTTTAAGATTAGTTGTTAAATAAATAGCTGAACTATTGAAATCTGTTCTCTGCATACTTTTCCTCTTCGTCCCCTAGACACCTTCTCAAACTAAAAGTCTTCATTCACATTTCCTGTGAAATCGTCCACAGAGCTTTGTAAGTAACTGCTGAGCTACTCAGTGTGCTCTTTGGCAGAAGTACCAAAAGTGAAGATGCTTTTATTTAAAAAATTAAAGGCATACTATCACATCCCAAAGAATGATTTCTAGGTAAATCTCCAAAGCATAGAAAAAAGGAATTAAAATTGAACACAAGTATACATATAGCTTTAACAACTGTCAACATGCACTAAGAAGCTAACAGATAAGAAATAAGGAGCAGTGCAAAACTACCTGGTCCTGAATCTCAGACTGGTTCATGGCAAGAGGTATTAGGCTTCCTACAATAACATGAAGATGTGCCTCTAGAGCATCACTGCAACATGTAACCGCTGTGCGGCAAACGTGATGAAGGAGATCACAACAGAGTGAAAAGCTGCGCATGGATACGTCTCTGATAATAACAGGTCTGTCACAGGAAACAAAGTGAGATACAAATGGTCATTGTCTCAAATATCAGAGCCTATTACACAACAGGGAAGAATAAGGGAAAAGAAAAAGATAAAATAAGGAGGAACTGATTCTCAAATTTAAAATTTATCAGTCAGCTCTACGGACTTAGCTCAGGAGACACAGAAAAACTTAAACACACCGAGTTTGACTGATCACTTAAAAAAATGAAATAAAAACTTGTGGAAAAATATATACCAAAGTAGAAAAAAATCCCAAAACAACCAAAAAAGGCTTTTAGATTATTATTTGCCAGAACAACATTGACAGAAACAGAACAAAGTGGAGACCATGCTCTCTGAATCTTCCTCCACCTAAAATAACCATTGGTTAAAAAAGAAATTAAATATTAGGTTAGAAAGCACACCTGGGGATTATCTAGTCCAGCTTCCTGCCTGAAGCAGGGTCAGTTTCAAATTCAGATAAGGTTCTCAGGGTTTTGTTGAACTTAATTGTGACATATTCCTTGGATGGAGAACCAATAGCTTCCCTGAGCAATCTGCTCCAATGTTTAACTATTCTCACTGCAAAAATCCTTTCCCTTATATCCAACCAGAACTTCTCACATTGCAACTTGCTGAGTGCTACCCCTTGTCCTTTCACTGTACACTTCTAGGAAAAAAAATCTGACGCTACCTTTGCTGTAAGGTGTCTTCCCCTCCAGAAACTGGAGAAAAGAAATTAGATCAACTCTACCTATCCCCTTCAGGGTCTTCCACTCAACCTATCCCAGTTTGTCATTATCTCTCAGGTCCTGGCTGGATAGGTGACACAGTGGTATTCCATCCCAGGTGAGACACTTAAGGGTTGCTTTAGTTCAGTTTCACAACGTACCTGTTGTCTCACAGCTCGACAAGGTCCCTCTGAAAGGCAGCCTTGCCCTCCAGTGCATGGACTGTCTGCCCCAGTCAAATGTTGATTGCAACAGTAAGTCCCATAATAATGGCATTTACCATAAAAGCTACACGTCTTTAACATCTCAGACTATGAAATGCTTCAAACAAGCAAAACAGTCAACTTGCATATCAACTCAAAGATATTTAGGTGAATACCTGTCTGGGAAATCCAAAGGTAAACCTAAAGTAAGAAAATACCTTAGTCTTCTAATCTGAAAGAGAAGGATCTATCTCCATTTAAATCTTAAGCCTCATGAAGGACCAGTTTTCTCAATCTGAATACAAGCTAGGATAACATGTACCAATTCTCACTCATTTTGTGAGGTACTCACTGGTGAAAATGTAAATGCCAATACTCTTTATAAACTCAATAAGAACATTTTATTTGACCTGTGCTTATTTTGCCCTTAACTCCACATTTTGAGGTTTTCTGCCATAACCTTTAAATTTCTAAGCACCCTTTCTGTCATCAAAATCTCTCGACACTGTTTATTTCTACAACTTGATAGCCTATTACATGCTGCTGCAGTATAGTGACCATCTAAATACAAGGATAGCACAAAACATTCCATATTTTAGTAAGAGCCTATATTTTAATTCTGAAATTATAAAAGAATGGCAATTTAATTTTTAATCTCAGCAAATTTTAATTAATTCCACAAATGAATTCACATCTGCTGGTGATCCTGAAATGTACAGTTGCAAGAACAAGGAAGTACAGACAGGAAGAACAAGAGGTAATTACTGTATTTACCTGTTATTGATGTAATGAATCAGGGTGTAAATTACATCTCGGAGTACAAAAGCCCAGGCTCCGCCTAAACCATCTTTTATTTCTTTAAGTAAGAGACTAACAAACAAGTGATAAATGAGAAGAACTCTGTGTTCGTTATAAATGTTGTTTGTATCTGATGCATGCTTACAAAGAGCTAGAAGGATTTTCTGGAATGAATCCTAAAAATGAATAAATTATGAGTAAAAAATTAATTCATAATGTCAATACAGATGTATCTTACATAAAGAACAAACTTAAACAGGACATACATATTTTGTTAAAGGACATGGCCAAAGAAGCTTCATTATTTTTATTGCTTTAAACAAACAAAAGACCTACATAGAAACCAATTCTCCAAGTAGGACTAGAAGCCACACACCTCCTCATTTTCTTTTTTTATTCCCCACAACATGAGAAAAGTTATGCACATTTTTTAGAAAGCCAAACACTTATGGCAATTTTTACCAACAGAAGAAACATCAAACACAAAGCATTAAAACACTGGGTAATGATTCAACCTCTATTCTTTCAGACATAATGTTCATGCATATAAAATGCACTATTTCACAGAATATATCACTATAGACTGTAACTGTTAAAACGGTAAATTTAAAAACCCATCATTTTAAAATACTTGGAAGGCTGTGTTACATTTGAAAAAACTTATTCCACTGGCTGGCAATATAAACTTTTACACTCAAAAGATTTAGATGAACATGGTCCAGAAAAGTTTTTTTCTTATTTTTAGATTACTTGCGGATAGGCAAAGTAAGTTCTTGACAACATATGCAACAAAATAGCATAACTTGAAACAGCTATATTTCTAAGGAATAAAGTTAGAAGATAGTAATACGTTTAGGTTTTATTGCAAGGGATGTGTAATTTCATATGCCTTCATATTTGCCTTTAACAAATGAAAATCAAGTTTTGAAAAATATCACAGACTATAAAATTTTCACAGTCAGTAAGGGAAGCAAACATTTATATTTTAATTGTGGGCCATATTTAGATAAAATTGCACAAATGTAATTATTTTAGAATGTTCTTCAGACATACGACAACTATGGCACATTCTAAACTGCACCCAGTATGTACAGATTTCCCCAACTCTTAAAATAGTCCTCTCTCTATATATGATATAATGCATATAATTATATAATTAACACAATTATATAATACATATTATATAACACATGTAATGCAATAATTAATAAAATACTGTAATTACATAATGCACATAAATCTGTCCCTGAACTGATGACTTCTTCCATTTCAGAAGGCAAATAAAAGAACAGAAAGGGGTCCAAGGCTGTTTATTTTCCTCATATAGAAATGAAGAAAATGTCTAATTAAAAAAAAATGTTACCCATAATAAAAACTCTACATTCTACAGAAAATGAAGTAATTATTACATACTTACAGGGCTTTTAGAAAGAACTGCTACAATACTTTTTAATTTGCTTTTATGACAGTTGCTAATGTAGTCCAAGGTTGCCTTAATCACAGAAGATGGAAAATGAGGAGGATTAGGAGCAGGATCCAGTTCCCTAAATGAATGAAAAGAAGATCTATATTTTTCTTCCCAAAAGTAAAACATTTTGTATTAAATACAGTAATTCATTTTAAATAAACACATGAATTCCTAGAAAATCTTTTCTGCTTTCAGTAAGAAGCACCAAAAGCACCCAGAAAAGTGACATATACCTTACTTTGTAGCTGCTTTTTGTCCCTCTATGGCAGCTTTCTAAGCTGTATTTTCTTAGCATTCTTTTATAGTCTTTTGAAAGATCTTATTGCTAAAAACCCAACACATTTCCCTCTTAAGGTACTCTGTAGGAAAATCTAATAGCAAGTCATGGATAAAGCTTCTGCATTTTGTAATTGTGGGAACAAGTTCACTGAGGAAAAAAAGTAATCATGAATCTCATAATAAAAAAAAGGGTAGTCAACTTTTCTGGGACCTCAAAAAGAAAAGAAATGCATCATGGTAGTAACAAAAGAGTAAAATCTGAGCTTCATCACTATTTTCTTACTGTTCCCTTTTTGGAAAGAAAAACTTTGTTTAAAAGCAGACTCCACAGTCTGTTAAAAAACTTACAGCAAAAAATTTCTTTAAAGAGTTTTGAAATCCTCAGCCATTTAACTTTTGACAGATTTTCATAGAAACGCTTTGGTTTCTTTCAAGTTTATATTTCTACAATAAAGATATCTTCTCTGATAACTTTAGGAAGTGCAATGTTTTTCCAAATAGTTTGTATCTTAACGTAAAAACCTGGAATTACCTGAATTAACTGAAAAGCTAATAAAAATGAAGATATTTATGGCATTAGAATACTTCTATTCATTTGGAATTTATTTGGCATTGCTTAACCAATCTCCTTACCAAAAACAAGAGCTGCCACTACAAGAACTAAGAAACTTTACTTCTCAGTGGCCTCTAGTTATTAAAGACTATTAAAAGAATCACCTTAATTTGGAGACTAAAACCTGACCAATTTTACAGAGAGGGCAGGCCATCCAAATTTGAACTAATTCAAATTGGCACTATCATAATAGTCCAGCTCATCAACATACAGTGGTATTCTCTTGCCCACACAATCATTCTTTCTATTAACTGAAGAATTATAGAGGTTCTCCTTCCTGATCCTGGTGAATAACTATGCGAGAAAGCATGACTATGACACATCGTTAGTAATGACAATAAAATCCTTCAATTCTCCACTTCACGGCCACTGCTTATGCCTGAAGGGCATGTTTTAAGGCATGATGTTATACAAACACACTCAGCATTTAGAAAATGTACAAACACATACCTTACGTATTTACTTAGATGAGCTCCTTCTTCTACCGTGGTACCAGCTGGTTCATGTAAAGTCATCAACACTTCAACCACAATCTCTGGTAAGTTATTATGAAATAAATTGTCTATTTGCTACAAGAAGAAAAATAGTATTTTAATAAGACTAAAATATTTTAGCTAAAATGATTTAATATTTTTTTTCCTTCTGAGAAAACTTATTTTCTCCTGCCTTGATTCTCTATTTGTTCCTTTATCCATGACATACAACTCATTCATAAATTAAGCCTGGTTGAGTCTTATCTGGCAGTCACAGGTAGAACAATTTACTTTCCTACAGCACATAGAAAAAAAATCATGTTTCATTTTACTACTAGTTCTGACTAGTCTGCCTCTGGAGAAGATAGCTCCTCATAAACCATTAATAAAATATTTTAAGAGGGAAACATGACAGACAGATGACACAGAAACTCAGGGTTATATGATGAATGGCCAAAAAAATTTACTGCATTCTGAAAGAAATTATACTTTAATCAACTGTCTGCCTGAAAGTTTCTATTGAATAGCTACTTGAAATCCTTGAGATAAAAATCTGGCTGATTTGAATTTATTAAAATAGTAACTCTGTATCTATAAAGGAACTGTTTACATTTACAGAACATAAAAATGTTTCTTTCTGGTCTGTTAAACGCTATAGAACTCAATTTACAATTTTAAAGGGATACCTGTTTCCCTAAGCAGTTTTCATCCTTAAGCACGTCGTAGACTTTAGAAGCCATATCTCTTTGTTCTGCTACTTCACTCTTTCCATGGCTTTGATAGGCAAAATACGGAAGGATATTCACAAGTAACTTTGAAAAACAGTCTGCTAGAACCTGTCTCCAGTCTTTTTCAATCTTGTCAGCAAGTGACTTCACATCTTCAAATTGACTTCTAATCACCAGGTGCGGAACCAGAACTTTATAACAAGACCTACACACAGTAAATAGATTTCCAAAATGTCCTTGAACTGGCTTTTTTAAAAAACCTTGAGCATCATATAGCAAATACCATTCCTCTATAACAAAGATTACAATCATTTTTTAGCTACTGCTACACAAAAAATCATAAATCTTACCAGCATAAATATAATATACATGATGCTTAGAATACATTTCAAAAGTTCTCAATATATTACCTTACAACAAAATCCTGATGCATTCCTACATTTAGAAATTTGGGACCCTGTGTCATAATTGTAAATAAAATCTACATAGTACTTTCATATATAGCAAACTTACCTGTAGAATTCTTCAAGGCTGGCATAGTTCAGAAGAACATAAGGAAAAGCAGACAGGCTATATCCACTGTCATTTATTTTCAGCCACTCCATCACCAAATAGTCTAAATGTGACATCATGAATTCTTCTATACCTTTATAGCCAAAAATGTCAGATACTTTCTTCAAAACCTGTACATGAATTAACATTGCAAAACTAGCATACAGAGGACATGACACCATGGCAAACTGACAGCATTACACCTCCATGTATACGCCTCCACCTTTTAATGAATACTTGGGTAACTCAGCTCCTATTAGCATAAGCAGGTTTTTTTTAATTATTTGTATATCTTACAACAGTGTAATCAAGGAATTTTGTAAAGCAGAGGAGATTTTGTGTAAAAACAAGAGGCAACAAATAGAAAGAAAGGATAAAAAGGAGAGAATACATGCACTTAAAAAATGACTGACATGAAAGGCTGGCATATAAACAGCAAACATTTCAGTATGCCCTTGTGAACTTCAAAATAGACACATACCACCTTCCAATACTTTGCATTTATTTTACATATTTTCCACGTTGGAAAATTTGCTTCCACTGGGTAAAAAGATTTTTTAAAATGAAATTCACAATCTTCAATGTATAAAAGTCTATTTGTATTTCAGATCTGTGCTTCGAACATACAAGATTTACCACTAAAACTGGCTTTTATGATGTCATTATTTCTATGTAAGTAGTTAGATATAATTACAAAATCATTCAGTTATTTAAATACCCCATTAGTCATACCTTTACAAAATTTAACAACTTGCAACACTGACAAAGCATTTTGTACTCTTCCGATTTTAGCCTAACCTAAATATAAAATGGAATTTTATACTCACCTTTTTCACCAGGTGAGGTTCTAATCCATTCTCTTTCACAGACTGGCAAATGGCAAACAGAGCTTGCTTTTCACAGACTGGACTGCAGCACAGGACCATGGTTATAAGCATCAGCAAAACTGCTTTTCCATTATGCTGTTTGTCCAAAAGATCTTCAGGACTTGCATCACCCCTGACCTTCAATAAGAAATAATGATGAACTTGGACAAATATTCTGCTAAAGTATTCTCCTAATTAATAAATGAACATAAATAATTTAAAGTTAAGGACACTGACATAAATACTGCTGAAAATCTTGCTTTAGTTGCTTAAAAATTACTTCCCCCCAGCTGTCTGCTTCACTCCTCAACCAGAAGTCACTGCCTCAGCACGCCAGCACATCTGCTGATACCTCATAACCTCCAGTTCATGTTATAATATCAGCAGTTTAAACAAAGGCAACCCACTGAACAGAGAAATTATGGAGGCACAAGTCTCCTTTTCTCTACTCCCTAATGCAGATAGGAAAGAACTGCCTTGCCATTCAAATGCAGTTCTTCCCCTATTAAGGCATGGTGTTGACAAGAGATGAGTTTAAATAAAAGTATTAAGAAACTGCAATGAAAAGGCAGAAGCTGAGACAACACCAAACTGAGGTGACAGAACAAGGAGCCAAGGCAACACACAAATGAGATGAGATGACAAACAGCCTGAAGGCAGCATTTCTGAGACAAAACACGATGAGAGAGAGATGAGGCCTCAGCAGCAAGCCCAGACTACAAGGCATTGGGCAAAGGGAACAGCAAAAAAATGCAGCAGAGAGATGACATGCAGATAGATGACGGCATGACAGAAAAAAAGTGGAAAATGTAGATGATGTAGATGACTTCGCAAGGTAGCAAGGAGGGAAGAAAAGTGAAAGACACTAAAAGAAAAATTAATAGTTAAAGAAATTCCACAGTAATATACCACAACCTTGTATTTCCAGTCACTGCACTGAAGTCAAAGTTTTCCTTCACTTCAAGCTTCTTCTGAGTAGTTTAGTTTTTTAAGCATATCTTAGTTTTGTGAAAACCACTGCTCTAATACCTCTGGAAACTTGATCTTTCTGAAATTTGCAAACCTGGTTTTATTCTATGTAAACAATAACTTAATTTACATTTCCTCTTATTCACTATTTGTATGTTGTCTAGATTATCAAGGTTACATTTTTCCATGATTCTTAAGTGTTACAGCACTGAAACCTGCAACCCCAAGTAGTATGATTAAGAAAAGCAATCTGGAACATACAGTGAAAAAATGTACGAACTTCTAATGTGTGTAAAACAGTGAGCAACTGGGTATGTAAGGAACCTCCTGACTACCACTTTGTTTCCCCAGTTCAGATTACCAGAACTCCAGAAGAACTAATGTTCCTGGAAAACTAAACACAAGCATGTTAAAAGTCATTTTACTCATAAAATCAAAATTAGGCAAAACTAATGACTAGATGTTGGTACCAGGTTTCTCATTCCTTCCTGAACTCTGAGGTATGCATTCTCAAAAGCCTTTTGCTGGAGCTTCAAGGGAAGAGGTTTTGACATTCCAGAAGAATCTCTCTGTTTCACATCTTGAAACAAACTTTAAAAAGAAGAACAATCATTATTAGCATAACATGTCTACAGAGTTACTACATATTGTGCTTATCAAATAATAAGATTCTCATTTTCTGAATGCAATTATTTTTGTCTTAATTTTCTAATAGTGCAGCTTCCCTCCACTCTCTTAAACATAATCAAGAATATCTGTTGGGGTGAAATGGCAGAGAACAGTCTGAAAATACATAAAAGTTTCCCGGTCTCTTCCAGTGAAAGAAGGCAGACTGCAGCTGTCCATCATAACAGATGGACATTTCACGTCATGACGTACATTGAGAGTGTATTTGTTGAACAGGTATATATATAAAAAGAGTTTCTCAAAGAACACATGTTTTGTAGATAAAGGCCCAACCCACTTTGCTCTTTGTATCAAATATGGGAGCACCACAGTGAATCAAACCAAACACTACTCCAGCCATTTCTAAGTGACTATTAGCAGTTACCTAAGGAAGATCACCATATGCTTGCCTTGAATGCATAATAATTCCTTGAATATAACATTTGATCACAGGTGACCTAGGCAGATCATGAGTTAGAAGTGATGACTGTATTTAGCATCCTTTACTAATTTCCTCTTTCATTAATTTATTGCTTTTTGAACCCCTGCAAACATTCAGACAGTTGAAGGTAGTAGAAGAACACTCAGGATAAGTTGTTGTACAAAGAAATAAACCACATTTTCTCGGAATCTTGAACCTGTTAGCTTCACTTCATGTGCCCTAGTCCTTAAACTGAAAAGGACTGTCAATATTCACTTTGTTCTGATTCAGATTTTATGGAATTATGTTATACCTCCTGCAATTTAACTCTTTTTGTGCTGAAGGGCTCCATTTTATGCAACTGATAGTTGTGCATAAAGCCTTTCATACTTCTGAATATCTCTCCTCTACTCCTATTCCAGTTCAATTACACCCTTCTTAATGTATGGAGGAAGAACTATGTACAGTATTTAAAACACGAGATCCTTTGAAAGAGTTTTATGCTACACAAGGTACCTAATCTCTTTTTAGAGGATAAACAACTATTTTCTATTCAAGTTTTGCATAATAAATTTAGTACAAAATTTGCTATCACCTATAGTTCTACATATACATGTATAGTTTCTCTTTCTCTATATATAGATTTCTCATTTCACAGAATAACTAAAAAGTAGATGAAGTTCGAACACTTTACTTTTCAAGCTGAACACAAAGTAACTTGGTAGGTTTTTATATACTGTCAAGATTAAAGTCCCAGAAAAGAGCAGCTATGTAGAAGCCAAAGTGATACCTACTAAGGTGAAATTAAGCATCATTTTTATAAACAGAAAAAATATCTATATTATCACCTGATAATTGACTTTGCAGCAAGAATGCGAACTTGATGGTGACTGTCTGCAAGGAAATGTGGGAAGGCATCATTCACAGGTAGATCTTCATTTCTCACATTGAGGATTGCCCACTTGCAATAAGGATCAGCCTGAAGAAAATTAATATTGTGATTTAAAATCTACGTTAGATACACTGAAAGATGCGAGATACTATTTTTAATTACATCTTAAGTAAATATTTAGCATGCTAATGAATGTCAGAAAATCTGGGATTACCTCAAGCAGGGCTTTCATGCAGTTTAAAAGGGCCACTCTTACTGATGCAGTGCACTTCCCTCCTTGAGATAAATGCCTAAAATAAGGAAAACTTGAATAAAGGAAAAAGTTGCCCACAATTCTGTGAAACAGTCTAGCAAGTTAGTTTCTGCTGCTCACAGTTGATTACTTCATGCTCAATAGGCACGTTTGGGTGGATGTGACATTTTTACTGGTAATTGCAAACTATTCATTTTTGTTTGCTGAAGTTATCACTTGGTATAATTACTGATGCATTTCAGTGTAGAATCCATCTTTGTTAATAATACAGGAGTGTAAGGTTTATTGCTTCAATACTATCTTAAGGACAAATCTTTGCTACAGATATAACACGTCAGAAAATCCAGAAAGTTAAATTCTGGATAAAGATACCATAGTATACCAACAGCAAGACACATAACAGCACTACAGTCTTCATCCTGATAGCAGAGTTAAAAATAAAAAGTCAAACATTTTATGTCCAATAGACTTCTTCACTAGATAACATACCAAAAGGCTCCAGCAACCGTCAAAAATTGTCCTCTGGCACTCCCTGTCTCTTCAGCATTTGCATCGCACTGGGCCAACCCTACTGCCATAGGGAGCAAATTATTCAGAATTTCTTTACAAACTTCTTGATCTCGACGGTACGAAGAACACACGGTACTGTGAAAAAAAGAAAGAAAATCTTGAAATACTAAAAAGCCACCAAATCCTCTGAAATAGATGCAAAACATGCTGAATAGTTTCTCTCTTACGGAAGAGGCTTCAGAAGCATATCTGCATCCATTGCAGGCAAGACGTGTCCTTCAGTAGGGAGCTCCTTCAAAAGAACCAAGTACTGTGGAATAAAAAACCCCAAATGAAATAAAAACCCCAAACAAAACCAAAATGGAAAATAATACTTCATAAATGGAAAATAGTACTTAAGAAAATAAGTAGACAAAAAGAAAAAGTAGGAAACTTTTTCAGTAACTCTTATACAAAATCATGCAGCAAAGATACTTATTGTCAGCTATTGTGTGTTACACTGGTCATGTCTTCATGCAAAGGCTGTCACACAGTAATATAGATCATGAAACATTTAGTTCTGGCAGTAAAAATATTACCTTTGTAAACTAAACCAGAGATCCTATTCTACTACAGCGACTGATTCTAGTTATTTAACAAATAATTAATGATAAACGCAAAATGTTACGCTTCTCAACTCTTTATTTTCTGGCTGCTTACAAATTCTAACTGCTCTTTCCCTGACCACAGCACACTTCAAAAACACTAGAGGCAGCTATTTCAAGTCTCCTCAGGGGACTGACAACAGTACAGTTACAGAGGTCGGTCTGCTGTAAAAAAAGCTCCCACTCACCACGTGCAGATGTAATGGCTTAGTGCTATCAAAGACACTGCCATCAGTGAGCATCAACAGCTTCTGCCGGATGTCAGAGGCTCGGAAGCTCACTGTCTGATTTTGGACTGTAGTTACACAAATACATAAGAACCTCACAACTTCAAGGAGAAGTAAATCCCGTTTTGTCAACCGTTCCTCAGCTAATGGGCTCAAAGCACCTGAAAATAAGATTTTCGCGTAAGAAATGTTTCTCCAAGGACAACAGAAAAGGCGGTAATGTTTTAGGTCTTTACAAAACTAGTAAGTTCTCACAACAGACAGAGGACAAGCAACCTTTACATTTATTTGTTATTGAGCAGTTAGTGCATTGGTAACAGCTTAAGTGTGTTTCCCACTTCTACAAAGGCCCTCTCTAACACAGGTTTTAAATTTCTCTGCCCATACACAGCTGATTTCTCCATCAAGGTTAAAATGAATTCTGTAGAACCATCCACAACTGTGTTCTTTTGTTAACTGTTTCTCAGGATATATTTTAAATGACAAATTCAAAGCTTCCCCAAACTTGAACTGATGATATTTACCATGTTAATATCCTAATATCCTATGTTAATAACCTAAATGAGATGGGTACAAATGTAATTTTCATGTCACATTTTGGACTCCTGTAAGTTCCAGTAATTGCTAGCTTTATTTATTAGAATTATTTATAAGATGTCTGGAGAAGATACTTACAAAAATACTTATTCAATGTGACAAGAGAACAGATCAGCTGCTGTTTGTGACAGTAATATAACACTCAGATTTCCTTCTCACTCAACAATAAAGAGACACAGTCTCTGGTTAAACACTAAGATACACATCATTTTAAGCAAGAATTTAAAACAAAAGAGAGCATCAGTACTTGTAGCTCCTAACAGAAGCAAAGAGACAGATTCATGCTCCTGCCCCTCTGAAGGTCCAGAGATATAAAAAACTGACCATGTCAAGAATTACTCATCAGAAAAAGGAGAAAGATTAAACAGCACTACTTTTAAGAAAATGCAGCACAGTCTAATGAGAGACAGGTATTCTACAGACACTTTTACTCTCTTCTTTGCCAAAACTTCTGCCTGGCTTTGAAAACGTTGGCTAGCTTCTCTCCTTGCATTTTACTACTTATAAAAAGTAAACTTTTCCTTTCTAAATGAGCTAGAACACTTCATTAACATCTTTAAAACACTGATGAGAATTAATTGCTTAGGAAGTACCTGATTCAACCATTACTGTTTCAGCTACTAATATAGCACAATTTTGTATCTTGCTATCTTTCAAGCAAAGAGCAATTTGTAAAATCAAGCTTCTGCAAGTAGTTTTGGACGTAGAGAAGACGTACCTGTTGCAGTTTGTATATCACTAGATTCATGTGTATCACTGATGCCAGTCACTGAAGGATTATCAAATAGATCATCATATACGTCGTTATCTACTTCCATTATGCTCTCCTCAGGATCATTCCTGAGATCTGCTTTTCTCAGTACACTTGGTTTTCCAGTAGCTGTCATCTGGCAAAAACACCACATCCTTTTAAAGCTGGCTTTTAAAGACAGAAGAAACAGTGCAGGCACAGCACAAGAAGAGACACTACAGTTTCTCAATGAACTGGAATAGGTGACGACAGTAAGAGCTACATGAAATCGATGAATTCCATCCTTTGGGGTAAACCTGTCATCTACACATATGAACCATCTCGACTATTCTCTTTAGGATATAAGTTTCCTCAGACAGATACTGATCTCTGCGTTAGTTTTTTTGAAACAGTTCTCTCTACAAGACCCACAAACTTCTCACTATATTTCATAATTACAGAGAAATGAAAAGGCATGTGACTTTTTTGGGGACACACTAATTACTACTCTACCAGATGACAAGAAGGTAAAACTCCCAGCTCTTCCTCATCTCCAAAAAAAGGAATTTCCCCACCTAGACTTGACTGCAAGAAATGTGCCAAAAAGAGAAGTTTTAAGAATTGTGCTAAACACAGTGAAGTGCCACGCTACTACTTTTCCCAGTGAGCCATTTACAGTTAAATACTTACATAATAAACACCAAAAAAACCCAACTTTAAAAGTGAATTAAACACCATGGGTTATAGCTTTTTTTGTATATATTTCTACTATAACAAAGTATTAAAAAAAATGAAAAATAGCATAATTTTGTTTTTTAATGTGAACTGGAATGCTAACCTTGATCACATGTTATCCATCTGCTCTCTTTTTTTCCCTAAGCCTGTGTTCAAAGGCTAAAGAAAAATGTTTCCAGTTAGGAATTCTCTATAAAACTCAATGTCTTTTGATTATTTCAATAATATGTATCTTTCTTGGTTTGCCTCCAAATTATGGTGCTGCAAAAACAATCCTCTCACAGAAGAACACTGCATTTTGAAACACACAGAATGTACTTACGAGATTTTTGCAAATATCTATGAGATCGTTCATAAATTTTGATGTTAACAGACGCAGGAATATATTAGACAACACCTTATTAGCACTGTTCTGCAAGAAAGCAAGATATACAGATAGGCTAATTAATTTTTTTCCAGGAGCCATATGTATGATGTTTAACTCTGTGATCTCATTAACGAACAAAGAAATATAAACTCCTCTATAAACTTTACCTTGGTACAATTGCACAAGCATTTTGTACACTGCATTATCAAAGCCCTCAGTGAGTTGATCTGGGTATCTTCATATAGTTTGGTTTTTGACTGAGAAATGCTTTCTCCAGCATAGTGAATGAGAGACTAGTAAAAACACAACATGGTTAAAAAACCTCAGTTAAATGCTTTTGTACATTTGCACATACACATCACACACATAAAAAAAAAGGATATGATTCTCATTCATACGTTCTCATTCATACAGCTTTGATATTCATAGTGTGCATCAATTGAGTTCAGACTTTTTCCTGTGATTTTTGTTTCACTCATTTTGCTCCAGAAGTGACAAAAACATGGCCTAGACCTGTTTGAAACACTAATATTTTCATCACAAAAGAAAAATACAGCATTTCTCCATAATGTGTAAGTTTGGGGGTTCCTGTTAAAGCAAGAAACTACCTCAGATCGTAGTAACAATAATAATAGCAGCAATACCTGTCTTCATACTGGCTTGAACCATCAAATTATCTTAAATTCCTGCATAAAAGAACTAGAAATGAAAGGACATGTTATCCTATAAGTAGTTCTTTGTCTACATGTCCAGGATAACTTCATTTTTTTAAATGAAATTTTTTAATGATTTTTTAAACTCAGAAATGTATCAATATTTAGAATAATCTGCACTGCAAAACTGGCATACTAGTATACTGACAGTTTCAGTGATTCCTCTCTTTCACAGAGAAACAGTAACACATTTAAACCTCTCTAAACTGCCTCTTCTAAGCAGAAATCAGTGCTCTGAAAATGTGTCAACGTGAACAGAATTTTAAGAATTAATTCATATCTAATGTTTTATTTTATTTTTAATAGCTCCCAGATGTATTACTGCTTACCTTAGCATTTTGGAACAACCCTGATTTACAGGCATCCTCTTCTTTAAATATACCAATGTAGCAATAGCAACCAAGAACACCAACCAAGAGACCGACACATCGGACAAGGTGTTGAGCCGCAAGAACCTTAGACTAAATCAAATACACAGTATAAATACCACTTTTTATCACCACAAAATACAGAATTATTTAGTCCTTTTTAAACACTTTATATACGAAGATTTGCATCCTAGTGTTTTGCATTGCAGCTGCCTCAGCTCCTGAACAAGGTCTTTCAGCTCTCCATGTTATAGTACCAGCTGTATGTCCCATGGTCCTTAGGCTTCCGTCCTAAGCAAACCAGTTTTAATTCCCTCTCTCCTTTAGATTCCATCACGGCAATACTTCCATGCTCTTGGCATGTACTCTGTTTATCTATCTCACCTTGTGCAAGGACACAAGACAGTACGAGCAAGTCGGGAACTGGATCACAGGATAGTTCAGACTCAGCAGGTCTCTGGTCCAACTTCCTGCATACAGCGGGGTCAGTTTAAGGTCAGAACAGGTTACTCAAGGCTTGGTCCAGTCAGGGCTTGAAAACCTCAGAGGGGGCAGACTGCACAACCTCTCAGGCAAGGCAACTTGTGCCACTGACTGACCATCCTTACACAGACAAAATTCTTCTTGTAGAAGTGTGAACTTCTCTTGACTCTTCCTGCGGTCTCACCTTCCTGCAATAAACCACTGTGAATGAAGAGCAAGGCTCTGTCTTTAGATAATCTTATAGGTACTGGTAGGCTCCCCCAAAAGCCAGTCCTGCTCCAGGCTGAACAAGCCCAGTTTCCTCTGTCTTCCCGCACAGGGCTGAGTGCTGGAGCTCCCACCATCTCAGTGGTCTCCACTGAAGGCACTACGTGTCTCTTTTGTACTGGAAGGCCCAAAATTGGGTGCAGTATTTCTGATCCCATCTAAAGGCAAAGAATAGAGGGGGATAACAATTTCTCTTGAACACTGGCTCTATTCTTTTTCATGTAACCCATATTTGCAGCTTTCTTTGCAATTACACCTTTATAGAGCTGCTTCCTTTTACAAAACCTATTTAAGACCTCTACGTCTCAGGCTAATTTGGCTGAAAACTGGAAAGAACTTGCAGCATTACAGGGGCACAGAAGTTGAAACAAACATCACAAAAACATGGTAACTGGTTTATGTGCCAACTTTGCACATGCTTACACTTTGATACAGCTACTACATACTCACACATACTTATGAAAACTATGGATATTTTCTGAATTATGTAAATAATTTGCCTTGAAATTATATCGTTTGGGAGCACAAATGTAAGGATGCAACAGTAATTTCTAACTTACCTTAGGAGCACAATTGCTTAAAAGCTTTTCTGACATTGCTAAAAGGTAATTCTCCAGTGTTTCCCTAAGATTTTGGTTGATGGCAAGTCTTGAACGAGTCACATTTTTATCTGCAACATTTACTGCAAACTTAGTGAAAATATCCATTTCATCAAATGTTGTCTGCAGGTACAGCTCTTCAACATCAGAAAAAACATTTTCTTCTTTACCCTGCACATGTTGCTCACTTGAAGAAGAGATATAGTTTTTACTTTAGCAGCCAGTATACAACTCACAAGCCTTTAAAAGTACTATTTAAATACAAGAAATAACCAAAAGCAAAATAATTTGTCTTTTTGTGCTTCCAAACTGTGCTTGACCTTTAATTTCTGACATGACTTTCATTGCAGAATGGACACTACCATTTTAGCTCTAACTCAGCTGCAAGGAAACACGAAGCCTGCAGACAGATCATACCTCCCACTGCAGTTCATATGGCAGCATCTTTTCTGTGTTAGGATCGCTGACCTCACTTTACACAACTGGAGAAGATTCATAAAACCACTAAAACTAGTATTTTTAACTTCTAGGGGGAAAGTCTTATATTGCATTAGAACAATTGATACACATTTTAGTTTCATTAAGAGGAAACCAGATATAGTCCAAAAGCTTGAACACATACATCAGTGAAATATGCAGCAGCATTTCTAGCTTAAGTATCTATAATGATTAACTTAAAAACATACCATTTAGCATCATTTTGGAAAAAGTTTATAGCAGCTCTGCAGTTCTTCATTGTAAGACTCACAAGAATTTTTTGTAATAGGAGATGAGGAAAATCACTGTAAAGAAAGAAAATGTTTTTGTATTGTCTTGCAATCAGACAAGCTCTTAGGATTCCTGAAGTGCATCAAATTCAGATTAACCGTTTTCCTGAAGAAAAACCTAAGCTTACACGGAGTATTTCTAACACACAGATCATGTATCTCAAATGACATGGACAGATAAACAAATTAGGTCTCCAGAATGACAGTAATTCTACAGTAAGCTTAAAAATCCCATAAACTCTACGGAAGCATTAACGTAATAGAATTCTGAATTAATGTAATACACTTTTCCCTGTGCAGTTTTCTGTGTTATAGGGTGAGCTTACAAGTAAAATTATGCCCCAAAGACTTTACCTGCACAGCACAGGAGGCAATTCTGCACATTCTTCCATCTCTTCCTCCAAATTGCAGGACAGGACCCATTTCATTATTGCCTCCCTTAACGCAGAACCCAGACTTCTTTCAGAATTATTATGTGCCATTCCTGTGTCCAAATTTTCTGGCACTGAATAGGCAGACATCACTAATGATAAACAACATACAGCAGAACTGTAACAAAAATGGAACAGGATTTGTGAGAAACAATGTGGTATTTGTTGACCATCACTCTAAAGCAAAGTCAGTATTTCTGCATGCATAGGAAGCATCAAGTACATAAGCATGTATGCTGGTTAACACTTTCATTAAAATCTTCGCATTTTCAATTTTCTTGGCTATTGCAGACATTTCTGATCTATTTTAAAGACTGTTTCAGAACATTTATTTCAAAATAAAACTTTAGAAGAAAATACACTTTTTAATTTCAAAAACTCAGCAGATCTGCCACTCAGATTTTAAATTTTTAGTCCATTTTAAATGTGAAGATGCTTGCCTTTCCTCTTCTGCCTCTTGCTTTCAGACTTACATACTTATCGTCACTTTAAATGCTTAAAAGACAAATGTCTGCAGTTCTTAAATAGAAATAGAGCCACAACAACAATAATATTGAGTAACACAGTGGTTTTGGTTTCACAGTAAAAGGAATGCGAATCAGACCCAAAACACTATCCTTGCCTCCATTTTACCTTGAAGGCTTGCATGCAGGTCCTGAAAAGATCTTCCACAGTTCTTTATCTGTTACGACAAGGTTTCCTTGAATCATAGCTCCAAGTAGCCCAAAGCTCTCCACTTCTATTTGCTGGAGGCTTACACTGCGAATGGTAAGAGTCCAAATCTTCGCCCAGGTTCTCTGGAGCTCCAACTTGTGGGTGCTTTTCAAATCAGTTTTCTGGTTTTGGCACAAAGCTACCTCTGTGAGACACTTCAGCACGTATCGAGTCCTCTCTCCTCGGCGCTGCTGAGGCAGTAACTGGTGAAGTACATTGAGTAAGGGAGGTAGCTCACTGCTAGGAAGACTCATGGGGTACTTTGATATTAATTGAGTCATAATCTGTAACCTTGAAAACAGAAAGTAAAGCAATTAATAGCAAACATACAGAAATTTGCGTTTTCAGGGGTAAATTAACAAGGCCTTCTCCAATTACCATTTCATGTTTATACTCTCCAGTACTGAGCTGATTTGTTTACTATCAAAATATAAAGATCCAGTATTTCTACCATTTTTACTTGTAAAGTCTGCACATCTAGCCTCACTATCACTGATAATTTCTTACAACCGACTTCACTGATTTTTGATTTCTTACAAGCCAAGTTCACACATTTCTGACCACAAGCAAAGAAATTTTCAGGCCAAAAAAACCACTTTTCTCTCTCTGATGGACTAGCCTTTTATAAACCCTGACACAGAGAAGGACCTCAAAGGTGAAAATACATGAACAGGAAAACATTACAGCAACATCTTTTGAGACAGGAAAATGAAAGATGTTTAGCTGGGGATGGTAAGTTGGAAGGGTTTTGTTTACAGCAATGGTTGCAGCTAGAGTCAAAAACACACTCACACAAACCTGCCATCCCAGCTCAGGAACCAATTCATAAGCAGCAAAAAATGCTGCTCTGGTATCTTCTACAGAAGTTTCCAAGAAAAGTCAGAAAGACAGAGAAGAACAGTAACAGCAAAAAACATCCAGTTAATCTATCTCAGTTAAACAATCAACATGCCTGGGCTTAGGGCTACAACTGGTAGGTTCTGGAAGAGTCCATCTGTGGTCTTTAATAGTAATTTGACTCCTTGCTACACTCACTGCTACAGAGTCCTCCTGCAGCAGTTAGCAAGATATCAAGCTATATCTCCCATTCATGGCAAGCAAAATACTCCTCACTGGAACTCCAAGGTAAAAAGCCAGGCCTTGCAACAGTTTTCAGGCCAGGTATTACAGAAAACTGCATGAACTAGTCCAAAATGGCCTAACTGTTAATGGTTGACACAGCCAGATTAAGACAGCAGTAAATATCATGTTAATTTCCTAATACTCATAAGATGAATCACAGACAATGCTTACATACAGAATGGTAATATCTAGCACAAAAAAAAAGGTAAAAAAATCAGAGACATTACAACATTACAACACAGTTTACCAGGCCTCACTTGTTATTTGCTAGAAAACTAAAGATAAAAAGTTTTTAAAGCAAAAGTTCCACGAGCAGTACTCACTGCTTTCCACATATTGTGAGAATCTAAGTTCAGTGCTTAGACATATAATGACAGCATGTGCAGACACCCAACTTGAACGCACAACATATTCAGCAGAACGTTAAATGTAAAAAGATGTCTGGAGTGATACTTTTTTCATGTAAAGATGTTATTACCAAGGTATGACATCACAATCCTGCTGGGATATTTGCATGTTGTCTCGAATGACCTCCCAGCCTAGCTCAATCCTCTTGCGCTTGTTCGGTACTCTGTCCTCAGCAGGCCCTCTCTGTGTAACGGCATATGACTGGGTAATTTCAAGGACTTCGGTATCCTCTGTAAAAACCTTTTATTAAGAAAAATTTAAAAGCACACAAATCAAAAAAAACCAAAAAAACACAGTATTTACAAGAAAACTGAAATGCCAACCTAAACTAGTCCATTTTTTTACTCTGTATAAAGCCTCTTAAGAGGGAACCAGAATTATTATTTATTGTTCTTTATTATAACAAGACCTCTGCTTACAGTCTAAGAAGAAACACTAGTGAAATCCAGTATACACTTCTAAGCTGTACAAAATTAACAACTAAACACAACAAAACACAGACAAAAGGTATGAATACCTCAGTAAATTATTCTGAGAAATAATTGAGTCATATTACTTTAAAAAATAAAACATACAACTCAGTAATTACATAGTCAAGTTTATATTAAAAAAAAAGTTACCTGATGACAAATATCAGCCATTAACTCAATTAAATTTTCCTTTACAGCAATCTTACGTGAGTCTGAAGAATACCTTCCTCTACTACTGATGAGATTTATTTCATTCACCATTAGATCATACAGGTTATGCAAGATACTTTGCCATTTTGCTAAGTCATATGCACCTGCACATGCAAAAACAATGAAAACATAATGTGTATCACCCACTCAGTATGTAAATCTACCTAGGCAGTGCAAAATACAGCCAAAATCAGAATAAAGCATACAAAGTTCAACACCTATAAGCTTGCAAAGCAAGTTATATAATGGAGAATGGACAAAGTGAAAAAGTGAAAAAGTTAAGAGAGTACTAAATCAGCACATACAAGTAATTAAGGTAGGAATTATGTTTCTAGTAAAAAATTCTTCATCTAACTGAAAAAAATACAGTGAAATGCAATGGATAGATTTGTACAAAGTACCAAAAAAAGTCCTTAAAAAAACTATGCTAGAACTAAAATAGACCATGGCAAACACAATTACTGAGTGATATTCTCTGAGCAGTTTTATAGTATAAGGCACACTTAATTGAGAGTAGTAATTTCTGGTCTTAAATAGACCTGATAAGATACCAAAATATGTGGCAATCTAAATAATTATTACCCTTCCCCAAAGACTTAAGTGTTTTGATTTAGCAAATAAAATTGCCTTTTGACTAAAAAAAATCTCAAACCCCCCCAGTTTTAAAGGACTACACACAACTAATGTTCTCTTAGTGCATAAAATTTGGAAACTCTTTTTCACTTTCACTCAATATTAACCTATAGCATAAAACTACTGACAGATAATCATCACTTCCATCAATGTTTCCAAGACTCGGTATCAAAATTCAGAGTTGGCACAGTAAATTCAACAATCACATACAGCAACAGGAAAAAAAAACCTAGAGCTTTTTACTGTACCTCTTCCCTGAGTTTTTGCACCCTTTGGATGATGAATATGAACTTGGAGACGAAATAACTCAATTATTGATTCCATCAGGTAATCCTTTGGTTTATAGCGAGTCCATAGATAAAGCAACGTAGGCAAAATTTCTTCCCCCGCTTTACAAATCCGTATGCGACAGTTGTCAGCAAACTTATTGCAGAAGATATTCATTGCTCCAACAATATGATCCAGGCCTGCACTACTCTCCTCCTGCCTGTAACATAAATCAAACATGTACACTTCCAAAAGAAATAATCTGATTTCTTTTCATACGAACTGTTCAAATGTAAATACCAGCAAGTAACTACATTCAGAATATTATTTGCCTAACAAGTGCAGAAGTTATTAGTTTTTTTAGAAAGTTATTAAATTGGCATTCAAAGACAAAATATATCGAAAGAAGTATTATCTGTTATTACTCAATTCCAAATACTTAAAATTATTTATTTTCTAAAAGTAGGTCTTAGCATATGAAAGGAGCACTTGCAACATACCTTGCAGACTGCATTGCTTTTGAAAAGAAGATAAGCATATCAGAACTCAACCCATCAGTCTGGAAGCAGTACCCCCTCATAAGTGTGTGAATTATCCTAGCCACCAAGACTCTACTAATATTTCCAGAAGGTTTGAGGTATAATTGGCTGTACAGGATCAGCAACTCTGCAAATGTATTAAAAAAATACACAAATATATATAAACATATAGAGGATCACATTACAAAAAGCTTGATGAAAAATAACACAATAAAGATACAGCAACCACCACTGTGTGGTTAACAGCTGGAATTTATGTTTTTACTTTCAACTGCACCAGACCCCAGATTTTATAAAGAGAAATCTGACTTCCCCACTGTACCCCAAGAGTTACAAGGAAGCATTAAGGTGGAATCACTAAAAAAGGTTATAGTAACCTTTATAAAACTCATATATCTCTCATTCAATAAAAGCAACTTGTTTCCTTTAATGGATGCCTGTCTTCCTTTAGAATTATGGTCTTCAGTGCTGCCTCACTCCTGTAACTAAATTACACTGTGCCCCTTATGATCTAATGTCAAAATTTCTTCTGTAACCCTTCCAGCTTTTGTCCATGCACAGACTAAGCTAACTTCCATGTTCCTAAACAAACTACCCACCACACAGAAATCCCCATAGGCTCCTGGCTTCTTGCCTCATTCGCTATCCACTTAGGCTCAATTCTACCTAAGTACCCAGTCCTTGTTTCCTGGTTTTTGCTCCGAACTCCAGATTCCAGCCTCCCTATCTGCTCACTTCTTGTCTTCGCTTTCTGTTCCAACACGGAGGCTTCAGCATTCCTAGTCTCAGGCAGTGCTCTCATACAGTTCCAGCTTCCCCTTCAATCTTCAACTTCCAGTTCTACCTCCACAGCCAAAAAGTACCAACTTCTTTAACTTCGGAGATCTCATCTTCAGGCTCTTTAACTACCCAACCACATAGAATCATAGAAAGATTTAGGCTACAAGGGACCACAAATATCATCTAGTTTCAACCCTCCTGCCATAGGCAGGGACACTTTTCACAAGTTAAAAACTATCTGTGCATTTCCACTCAGTTCAGTTGCATGCTCTACCATTACTCAACTTTTACAGCTGTTTTTTGCTGTTTACATCTTAAGCTTTATAGTTTTTCTTCACATACGACATGTGCATACAAGAATAGCGACTCAGTGTTTTTTTAGGACCTTCATAAGCCATCAAAACTCACATAATAAAACTTAGAAGCAATGCATTGACTATATCAAACCTATACCAGTCAGTTCCTAATAACTTGCAAACAACTGGCCACTAACACTAGCTTTACTGAGGTTTTTCTCCAGCACGCACATTCCACGGATTTGCTATAGGTCTTACACCCTGTGCAGACCATGCACACATAGCCTGACTGTATATAAACACACGTTTAAGCAAGCGATAGACAAACAGTATGCAGACAGAAAAAAAAAATCAATTCCTAATCTTTGTTGCTTTGTTTCAACTGTAAGCCTTCAAGGCTGACACTGCTTTACTCCATATTTTGGGTAGTATCTCATACCACAGGGCCTCAAACAAATTAAAATGCATCTAACCACATTTCTGTTGTAGGAAAAGACATTTCTAAGTAGGTTTAAAAATGTTACCTGACCACTGGTCCTGGGATACCTCACACCAGTATTTCCTTACTGAGAGGATATCTTTTAGGAGTATGTTACTAGAGTCAGCACCATATGCAGCACAACTTGTTGGATCTCTCATAATTTCCATGACATAAACCAGAAGTTCCTGACATTTCAGCCTCGGTCCTCCTACATGAAGAGACAACATGAGACTGCTTAATTTATCTAAATTAACCCAAATTAATGTTTGTAAGTGTTATCTGATAAAAAAAGAAAAAACCCAACCCAAAACCTACAGTTCTGAAACAGTTCTGTTAGAAAATATCTTCTTAAATTAATTATTTCTAAGAAAGAAGTTATTTATGAGAGGATATATCAGTTATAGACAAATTGAATAATTAGAAAAAGGCACTGTGAATATCAACAAGGACAGAGAAGGAGCACAAAGGACTGATTCAAATTGAGATATTTAAATAGTAAAAAGCTGAAAGAGAACAATATGAACCCTACAGTAGTAACTGGTAAAAATTCAAAGGTGAAAGCAAAGTACCAAACTAAAACAGTAACTCTAGATGCTAATACAAAAGACTGACTTTTGTTAGCACATCCAATGAAGTATTTGATCAGGCTTCCAACTTCTTGTATCTTTTTCTGTCTCGTAGTTCGGGTTGCAGCAGATGCATTTGGTTTTGCCTGCTGCAGGTTTCTAATTTCTTTCTGGAAACATTTCTGCAAGACACTTCAAAAATAAAAGAGATATTAACCAAGGATCTGCTTATTTACAACTGAAGTAAAATAGGTAAATGCTGTTTTAGCCTAAAATGCCAGTTCCTGTTCTTCTTACAATTCTAACTATCAAAGATGAAAACCAACTGATATATATTACAGTCCAAGCACGATGGAAATAGTCTATAAAAGGACCTGTAAGTTCTGAAGATAATCCAGAAGCAACTCAAATAGGAACCAAACTTTCCTTTAAACTTTGGATAATGACAAATATACTTAAAATTAGTTTAAAAAAGCAATGTTGTATTTTTATTTATGCTGCAAGATTATACAGCAAAATAATAAGAAATACCTATCATTGTTTTTATTGAGGAAAACATTCAAGTCCTATTCATCACTTAAAGTTAATATATGGATTATATTTTAGATCTGTGAATAGAGTAGACTTTTCACTGGCTTTGTCACTAGCAATCACTACGTATTTTCTGGCCTACCATTTGCATTCATTTTAGAGTTTCTATTTTTGCACTCCTCCTGTGTATTTCTAACGTATTATTGACCATCTCAAAAGCAACATACAAAATTCATCAAATACTTCTTCCAATATCTTTGGTACATCTATGTAATAAGAACAACTCCAATGCTGTCTAATTAAAAAACACAATGGAAAGCTGACCAGACTAGTTTTCGTTATATGAAAACTGATACTTCAGATCAACTTTTAACATGAAATTTAACAGTGGTCAAAGCTGCTGTAAGAAGTTATCACACTCATGATTAGTCCAATCTTATAGTACAGCTGATGCAGACTGTATCAAAGGTCGGCCTCTACAAACCTCAGCACATAATTTTTTCCTTCACAAGCCACAGTCCTTTTACTGTGTCCTGAAGAATTCAGCAACACAAAAAACTTTAACAACGCTATCTGTAATCCGCATAGGAACTATACATTGGCAATGAGATTCAAAGGATAACTTTCAGTAAAAGAAAGTAACTATTATTTTTGCAAGGAAAAGCAACCATCCAATTAATGATTACCTTCCTAGCAGTTTTGTTTAAGTGTTGAATTTTTGGCTATTTTAAATTTACTTTGTTTAGGGACTAACATAAGGACTTTCTTGTTTACCAGCTGAGAAGAAGTTTAAATCAATATGCAGAAACACAAGCATTAAAATAGGTCTGACAAACAAAAGAATGATGTTCCATTTCAGAAAATTGCAACCATTCACAAAGAAAAAAAAAGGAACTACCTAAATACTGCATCCCAGTTGAGTTGATTTCCTTGTTTAGAATCAGAATTCTGGTCCAGCTGGCGAACTGTTTCAGAATCACAGAGAAGTCTCTTGAAATTTTCAATTTCCTTCTGAAAACGTATTTCAAGAAAAAGAAATGTAATGATTCCCTTCATTGCTAATTGAGGTACACACCCCAAAAAGAAAACTTATTACCCTTCGCTCCGCAGCTTTCTCATTTTCAAGGCGACGACAAGAAACAAGCAGATCATGTAATGCAAGACTCATGGTTCAGTTTAAAGAACAGTCATTTGTATCTGCAAACAGAAGAAATAGATAAAACAGTAATTATTTAACACACAACCAAGAAAAAAAGATTGGGAACTCAAAATATTGAAAATCCAGTATGCAACTTTACTGAGAAGCTCATTTGTGTCTGGATTAGTGGTCTTATTGGTCATAAAACTGAAGCAGTTTCACATCAAGAATATAATCTGCTCCCACAGACAACAGTCAAAGAATAACTGCAGAGACTCCCTTCACATAACTCCTTCTTCTTTTTTATGCCTGCTAACAGAGTTAGGCAGACAATAGGGAATCACATTATAGTAAGATTAAAATAACACAAAGCTGAATACATTCCAGCAAGAAGCACTAAATTTTGGTAGCCATCTTAACCTGATGATGACAGGAGAAGGTAGCACTCGGAAAACGCTCTTCTCCTCTCACATCGTACATTTTCATGGGCGTGCACTACCATTCGAGAAATCCCTCTGGACTAAACATGTCAATGGATGACCAAATACCAGTCATAGGAGAAAACAATTTTTTCTTTTTGTGGCCACTTAAAACTATGCCTCTTCTCCTTCAACAGAGGTTGGAATCAGCTAGACCTTGCATTTCTGGTTTACATAAAGTTATGCTGCTGCACATGACAACCATGACATTGTATAGGATTTCCATGCTTCTTTTTTAACGCCTGTAAAGCAAGGGAAAGGGGAACCCTTGCAAGACGGATCACGCAAGCTGAAGTAACTCTGTGGATATGCTGCTGCTGAGGCTGTAATACGCAACTGAGAAAGGGCATTCATGACTCACAGCACTGCATCTCAAGCACTTATGTGAGAATATAAAAAGAGACATTTAGATAAATAAAACTTTAAGTATCTACTCTATTTATTTCTTTCAGCTTCAAACAAGATCAGGCTGGGACTAAGTATGATCAGAGGTTTGATGACTGATAGATGTGTATGAAAAAGAAAACATTTCAAGTGTGAAGGCTGGCTGTACTGTACAAGAGACCTCATTTAAATTAAGTGTTCCTTTACTAACTTCACAGAATCATAAAATATCCTGAGTTGGAAGAGACCCACAAGGATCACCATGTCCAGCTCCTGGCTCTGCACAGGACAGCCTCAAGAATCACACCATGTGCCTGAGAGCGTTGTTCCAAGTGCTTCTAGAGCTCTGCCAGGCTTGGTGCTGCAACCACTTCCCTGGGGAGGCTGTACCAGTGCCCTCTGTACCTCCGGTGGTTGGGCACTGGAACTAAATAAACCCCAGCAAACCTCCTGCTTTTGCAGGAAATGAAAAGAAGAATTAACTTTTAAACACTAATGGCTTCTGGAATGCAGATGAGCTGCAAAATAAACCTCAGTAAACTTCCTGATTTTGCTGGAAACGAAACAAAAAGGAAGAATTAACTTTTTAAACACTAATGGCTTCTGAAATGTGGACGAGCTGCAAAATGCTTGAAGAAGAACTGTGGGAACACGGGTCTATTGTAGCGCCTGGGCATCCAAGCCGAAGAAGTCGGTTCTCTCGCCCGTACTTCATCGTATTTCAATAGCCACTAATAACAACAACAGCGGAAAATTCTCGAGACTGACTCCACCTATTTCTCTTACTACTTGCACGGTCTTCCAACCGCCATGGGATGACCACGTTCCCCCTCCCTACACGTGACACGGGGCAAGGAAGGCGCACGCACAGAACAAATACAGCAAGCCGGGGGGGGAGCGGCGCTGGCCGAGCACGGGGACGCAGGGCACCGCAAACCACCACCACCACCACCACCCGGCAGCCCCGGCTCCGCCGCATGAGCCGTCCCGCCCGACCCCGGGCCCGGGCCCCTCACCTCGGCCGGGCGTGGGCAGCCGCCGCTCCCGGGGCACGGCACACGTGCGGCGGCGGCGGGCGGACCTGGAAGCGGATGAGCGGCGGCGGCGAAGGGTTCCGGCGGAAGGGGCCGGGCGCGGCGCTGGCCGGCGGAGTTTCCGCGCCTTCGCCTGGGTGGCGGGGCGGCCCCAGCGCTCCGGGAGCTGCGCCCCGCGCCGCCGCGGGCCATGCTGCTGCCGTCCGACGTGGCCCGGCTGGTGCTGGGTGAGTGAGCCGGGCAGGGCGGGAGGGCGAGGCGCGGAGCCCCGGCCGCGCCGGGAGGGCTCTGCCGGGCATTGTCAGCCGCCCGCGGCGCGGCGGGAGAGGGAGGCGGCTTCGCCCTTGACCCTCGCTCGCGTCGCTTGGTCACCCCCAGGCTGGGATTGTCGCTGCCGGGGCGTATCCCGGGCCCCGCGGTCCCCGGGCTGGCCCTCGGGAAGCGAACGCGGGTCGGTCCTGAGGGGCTCCGGGGGAGCCCGCCAGGCCGTGCCTGCAACTCGGGTTCTTCGCCAGTCCAGGCGGTCTCCGGTGCCCCCCGGCAGACTGAAGCTGGCTGGCGAGCGGCGTTTCAACAGTGCCTGATTACAGGAGGAATTCAAGGGTGGCCCGAAATACCAGGGGAGAAGGCTGCGCTAAGAGTCAGATAGTTTTTTCTTTCCCGCCCTGTTTCGCTCACCTGGTGAGGCTGCAGTGAGGATTGGGGCGTGATCACAGGTCTGCGGAAGGCACAGTGTAGGTGTGCTCAGGACATCGGCAGCAGTGAATTTTGGAAATGCCTGTATGCTTTGGAGTATTTGTTTGCTGCCAAAGGTAAAAACAAATGGATGGTAACCAGAAATATGACCCACTGTTGCGACCCGCCCCGAAAAGGGGAGGATTACCCAGCTTCTTATTAATAAATCCCTTGGGGTGAATTGGAGTGAAAACGACTATGAATAATCGGTGTTTGAAAACATATACGTGTAGGGTTTATTTTAGAACAGTTTTGTTTCAAAGGTAAACAGGTGTGTTGCCATTTTGGGTGTTATCATCTATGTCTATCACCCATGGAAATACGGCATAAAGATAACCTGAAAGGAAAAGACAGGATAAGGTTAAGGGAGGATAAGGGAGAGACAGGATAAGGGTGGAAAAATGTCTATAGTCACCACCCACGGTGTCCAGCGATGGAACCTGGTAGTTGCAGCTTCCTTGTCTGTTAGTTGAAGTGGTGGTCTTGTTCCTTGGGGGTGGGGGAGGAAAGCCCACGCACCCGAAGGAGTTACGAGTTGTTCTGTGCTTCCAGTTCAGGTGGGAACGCCTTGTAGCTCCCCGGGGCGGGGAGTTTTGCCGTGGATAGTGTCGCGGGCCACGGCACGAGCATCCCGCGTCTCGGACAGCCCAGGCTAGACACGCAGAGTTCATGTGAAGGGCATGGCAAAAAACGGCTCTTCCCGCCTTTTAGGACCCCTCAAGCAGCACCAGCAGGGGGATGGGCCTCTTCCCAGCCTGCGAAAGTCCCCTGGCGATCCTAGAGTGTGTAAATCATTAACCGTTTCAGTCTCTGACACCCACATATTTCAGTCCTGCACATCAGTACCTGATGACACAGGTTACAAAGATTTCCTGGCAGCTTGCCAGCGTGGGATTCAGTTTTCAGTTGTCCACATTTTTTTTGAATCCAAAGCCATTAAGGCTAAATCTTTTCTTCATTGTTCTTCCAGCACAATTTATTTTTAAAAACTACCTGAAATGTTTCTTGCTACTGTCTTGAGAAGTAATGCTAGTAAGAAATGCAACATTTTTATTATTGTGAAGTAATTACGGATTTTTAGAAACTCCGTGCATTCTAAAAGATTCGAATTCATTCAATGGAGGTCTCTCATTGTACTTTTGCATAACAAATTGGTGAAGTTACAAATTTCCATATAGAATGCTTATTCTTGTGTGCTTACCAGAGAGGTGCAGATCTAGTACACAATCTTGGCAACATCATGTGTATTGAGGATGATCCATCAGACTGTCTTGTCTGTTGTGTCTGGCATGGAGCATGCATCACCTCTAGAAAACCTCTGAGCAACCTAAGGTTGTAGAACAGGATATTCCTTGTAACTACTTCTGTTTTCTAATAGGGATTCCTCTTCTGTGAGACATCTCTGAATTTGGGCGGATAAATATGCTTCTCAGTGCAGCTCTTCCATCTTTTCTTTTTTCCCCTGCCCTGTCTAGACACCCCATCTAGGTGTTTTAAAGTTTGATGAATACTGGTTTAAGAAACAACTAAAATGGTAATCTGGGCTCGTGCACAGAAAAATGCATAAGAACATTTATCTTTTCCTAATTGAGAGAGTGAATGCATTCTATGAGTTAGACGTTTCCTAAGGCAGAAAAAATACTGAATTATTTCTGTATGTGCAGAATATAGTGTACCTTTTGTGCCTTTAATTTGTTTTTGGTGACATTAGGGATTGTGTACTTACTCATATGTCTTTATACAGTGTGTGTACAAGCAGCTTGGGTCAGTTGCACAGGAGATCTTAGTTCAGGGATTTTTAAACTTAGGGATGCTTTGTTTAGCAGGAAATTGGTGTGTGTGCAAAATGTGCCCGTACGCAAGCATTGGTCATCCCTTGTGGTAGTGTAGTAGAAGGTTCAAGAAAGAAAAATTGCAACTTTCTGATGAGTTTGATTGTAAGAGCAGCTGTACCAGCACAGATCAGAGCTTCACCTAGCCTAATACCCCATCTTCTAGCCTAGCCAGACTAGGATATAATCCTGTTTTCCCCAAAATACACTTTCAGCATCCAGCAGTTTGTGGCTCAAGATTTTTCTAGAAAAATGTATTTGAAAAACAAAATAGGGCAGGTACCACTAATGTTTTCTGTTTGATGGGCCAGCTCATACAATGTGATTCAACTCACGGTGGTTATTCCCAAACTGTGTTTAACTTTGAAGTTTACCTGCTTGTTGAAGACCTGAACCAGGGCTTGTGTGTCTGAAATGCAGTCTGTTTTCTTCAGCTATACTCAGATCTGTTGGAAGGTATTTGTCTTCATGCAAACTTAGGGGCCACTTACAGGCGTTCCTGAACTGAGGTGGACTATTTTGGGGGTCCATTGAAGTAGATGTGCTAATGTGTATATATCTTGCATTTTATAATTAGGCACATGTTTTCGTCATCATGGCTAGGCTTCGCGAACAAAGATTTGGGAAGGGCTCTACACCCTTTCTTTAAAACATTGCAAGTTCAGTTCTGCTACGAGCAAAAAAGAAGAACCATTTTCTTTTGTGGTTCTTTGTTCTAGAGTCCATTCAGATTGGTATGTTTCTATCTTTTAATATTTAAGGTGTTTAAAGATTAAAGCAGGGTTAAAAAGTGTGATTAATATAATAATGGCCAGTCTTCGCGAACGAAGATCTGGGGAAGGTCTTTACACCTTCAAGCCTGCGCATTGGATTTTTTTTAGGTGAGACACAGTGTGCGCGGAACTGAGCCCACCCTTTAATCCTAAGGTTCAT
>JAWMRA010000001.1:42330249-42421321 GCA_035584735.1 Pseudotriccus pelzelni | reverse complement strand
TGGATTGCCTTACAGGGCTAACGAGCTCCACCTGCCCGGGGAGTATCCCTGGCTGGGAATCGAACCCTTGGCCTCGGTGGTGAAGGTGCCACAATCTAACCACTAGGCCACCAGGGGCTCCCAAAAAAAAAAAAAGTGTGATTAAAGCAGGACATATTTGATTAGGAACGGAATTTTGAAAACTTTTTTAGTATATTTTCTACTTAGGGTGTGTAGAGGGCTCAAGTTGCAGCTAGTACAACTATCCTGAATGAAAATTACTGTGGGGGGGGGACACACGACCCTTTTCTGTTATTCATTTTTGTACAATGCCAATTTTTAAAATAATTCTTATACTCTGTTGCAACACCTGCACAGGTTTTACCTCTTTTGAAACCATGCCATGTGCGGGCAATTACTGTTATATAGCAATGCACTTTATTAACAAAATATTGTATATTTCCATTTAAGTATCAAATTGGGTGGTTTGGCTCATGTGAGAGTTAGTTCAAGAGTTAAGTTAGTTGGCTCAGCCTTCTGAGGCAAGGACTTCTATTTTTTTGTCTGTACTAAAGACCAATCAAAATTTGTTCATATAGCCTCACTTTCAGTCTTTAATAGTTTGTAAATACAGTGTAATTCCAATATGTATTTTTTGTCTTTCTGGTTTTAACTGTTAAAGAAACATGTTTTAAGACATATGTTCTGTCAAAATAACTTCACTTTCCTTTTCTAACACACAAATTTTTACCTGATTATTTCAACACTGTGTGCAGCTTTGATACCTGTTGAGCAGAAGTAATGAACAAAACAGCAAAATTTTCTGTCTGATTTCTTGCAGGGTATTTACAACAGGAAAATCTTCAAGCTACCTGTCATCAATTTATTTTGGAAAGCTCAGATTTGAAAGAATATGCAGAACACTGCACAGAAGATGGGTTTATTCCAGCATGCTTGCTGGTGAGTTTGTATTTGCAAAGCAGAAAGTTATGTTGTCTTGCATCCAGGGAAAAGAATATTGGAGATTTTTCAGTGTAAAAATTAATTCTCAAATGCTGCTTAAAATGTTTGATTAGGTCGTCCCCTCTGCTTTTTTGGGTAGTTTGGTTTTTGGTTTCATTGTCTTTTGGTTTCATTTGTGGTTGTTTTTTTTCGTCCTGTGATATTAGCAGTTACTTGGTTTCTAGTATTTAATCTTACTAAGAAACATTTAAATGTGAAATACGCAAATTGGTTTCAGCATATTATGTTCAGCCTGCATTACAGCTTTGAGGTTGATTTATGGAAGGGTGTTTCCACAAGGGCTTTATTGATTTCTGGGCTGCTCTTGTAATTTATTGGAGATCACTTTCCTATTGTAGACACGGGAGCCAATAATGCTCCGTTTCAGGTACATATTAAATATTTAGGTAAGGTATCTCAGATTTATCCAGGTCTACCAAATATTGTTGACAAAACCTGTGTTCCACTTCCTCTTTGTTCAGCATCATCTGCGTTGTCCGAGGTGAAGGGTGAAACTTGGGGCGTGCATAAACCCAGCGTGTAGCTGCATATGTAGATATTTGTATAGAGCTGGAGTGTGATTAGATAGTTTGCATTTTTAACATAAACAAAATGGGATTTTTACTATGCTGTGTTAATTACAGGGTTTAGAAACTGCTGTGCATCAACCTTTTAGTGTTTATATGTGCATCTTCTTCATGTTTTCTGTTTCATTCTTCTAATGTATCAGTTAATTTCTGGTGGTCTGGAAGTTTGTCCACAGTATTCAAAATCTGTGGAAGTCTCTTCTGAGATCCAAGGTGCACCTTCTTGATGCACCTATTCAAAACGAACCATTAAATTTATTTACAAGTGTTTAGTAATCTGTACTGAGGGGGTAGGGAATCAAGAACCAAGCTATGGCCAGCAAAAATTAGAAAAACCAAATGTAAATAGATTATCTAGATTATTAAAGCTTTTAATTATCATCCTTTTCTCAGTAGAAACATTTTTCCTATTATTCACAGAAAGGTGATGATATGATAGTGTCTAAGACAAAATTCTCACTGCAGCTCAAATACTTGCAGTGAAGGACTGTGTTTGTCATACCTTGTAGAGTTCCAACTAGTGAATGAGACAGGATGGTACAGCCAGAGATAGTGGTAACCTTAAAATCTTAATTGTCCTTGTTTCACCTAAAATAACAGGACAAGTAAACATGATATGAAAGTTAATTCTGTGTGACTGTTAAAACATTTTACTTTAGACAGAGATTCTTTTCACATTTGCATGTTATGTTCCAGCATGGTGCATACTCATTACTCTTACAGCTGTTCATCGTGTAATTTTTATGTTTTTATTCCATAATAACAAAGATTAGTGGAGGTCACACAGCCCTAACTTGCTGTACCAGTGTTGTGCATTGAGATTGAGCACTTCAGATTTTGTGTACATAATAGCATTTTGTTTCATTGATTGCACTCCACCTGGTTTGAGACGACTCAGCGCCAGCAGCATGAAGTACAGTTCCTTGTGTTGAGGGTTAGCATGGTGTGGTGTTCTAAAGAATTCCTCAAATATAATGTGGTACAGGAGATGAAGTGTAAGTTATTAGTAAAGATTCTAAGATCAGGTGTTTTTTTTTCCAGTCGCTGTGTGGAAAAAACTTGACAACTATTCTTAATGAGTATGTAGCCATGAAAACAAAAGGTAAGCCTTCAGAATGCGATGTTCTTTTATTTTTCTTATTTATCTGTTGTGAACTCCTTGAGGAAGGGGTATATGGCTCCCATCTAAGCCACAAGTTGAAGGTTGCCATATGACACAGACAACAGCCACTTAGGTCTGCATCTGGTGAACAAAAGAATTGATTATCTTAGTTTGCATATGCCAGCATATATTTTCACTTCAAATTTGAGCAGAACTTCTAATGTAATAAAGCAGAGAGATCTAAAAATTTGTGCAAAATGTATGGGTTTATGGTTGTAAAGCCATACAGTTTATGATTATAAATAGGAGGGGGAGGTGCTGGTCTCTCTCTGGTGACTGGTGATACAACATGAGGAAATGGAATGAAGCTGCATCAGGGGAAGTTCAGACTGGACATTTAGGAAAAGGTTTTTCACTGAGAGGGTGGTCAGTCACTGAAACAGGCTGCCCAGGGAAGTGGCCACGGCACTGAGCCTGTCAGAGTTCAAGGAGTGTCTGCACAGTTCTTTTAGTTACATGTTTTAGTTTTAAGTAGTCCTGCGAGGAGCAGGGAATTGGACTCAACGATCCTTATGGATCCCTTCCAACCTGAGATATTCAATGATTTTACAAAATAATCCTGAGGAGTCCTATGCTTTGAAATATTTCATATGTTGTTTTTAAAACTAATTAAAATAATTTCAGAATTATTTAATATTTTGTATGAAAATTGGAGACAGAGCTAGAGTATTTGCTGTTTTTAAAAGCGGTTATCCAGCTTCTAAATGTTGCCAAGTCTTACAGGTTTTTGATACGTGCTGTGTGATCAGATTTTAGTGGTGCTTGATTCTTAGACTTGCAGCTTAGAATGTCATAAACATTTCTGAGCATTTTTTTCTTTTCACACTAGGTTTGATAGAAATGGTAACTAAGACCCAAACATACTTCTGTCAATATACTTTGTACTTCGCACCTCGAAAAACTTAAAAAATTGAACTTCTTGCTTGCATCTTTTCATTATACTTTTAATGTTCCATGCTTCAAAAAGACCAAATATTTTTATCTGTTTGGGTAACATCGTAAAATAACCATTACTTTTAAAGGTTTGTCTGCCAGGTTACAATTTTCAAAGACGCAAAGGTGACTTGGCAATATAATACCATTTCCAGAAGCAAGTTGGGTTAGGTTAGCATGTGCTTGCTGAGTAGTCAACACCATGTGCAAGTTCCACTGAGAATTATAATCATTAATGTATTTGCCTCAGTTTCAGTTAGGCTTCTAAAACTAAGAACTGTATCTATGTCAAAGTTCTTAAATTAGGAGTTAGGGCTCTCTAATGAATAGAACATTAAGAGGATGACTAGACACGTAAAGTTAGATGATGTCTGAAACACTCTACAATAATTATTTTGCCTGTGATTTTACTTCTTTCTCAACAAGTGTCAGTTTCAGGCACCTTAATTTTTTTTTTTTGTGGTTTGTTTTAGAAACAACAAATGAAGTTCCTGCAATGATGTCATCTCTGTGGAAAAAATTAGATTATACACTTTCTCAGATCAGGTAATATAGTTTTGAAATCAAGAAAGTAAAATTTCACTCTGGGAGCGAGTCTTTATGTTAGTCAACTCCCCTTATAATTGTATGAGAATGGGTTGGTTCTCTGTTGCTTCTGAGAGATGGTGAAAAACATAGGTACATGAGAGTTGACAGCTGAGCAGACATTTCAAGATTTTAAGGTGGGGCTAGGAGATAAGGAGGGCATTAGTGTGAGCATGTGGCCTTGCTGTAGTAAAACAATTTATTATGGCTCATTTAGAATCTGATACCTTTGTGATTACTTCATCAAAAATATGACAGTAAGCTTCATTTAAAGAATCTGTTACTATTGTCTGAAAGAATAAAAACAGTAACCAGTTGATTGAAGCTTTCTGAAGGAATGTGTGGTTTGGACTAGACTGACATTAACCATGTGAGGGATGCTGTCACACTGTGTGAGTCTGTTGTACTCCATTAATTTATGTCACTTGCTTTATTTTTTAGGAGCATGCAGAGTTCAGATTTTAGATTTTCTTCTAATCAAAGGAGTAAGTAACTGACTCAATTCCGTGGGATCAGGAGGTTTTATGTTAAAATTATGTTTTGACAAAAAATGGGGAACTCCTGCAGCCATCAGTAATGCATTTTTACTCTTAAAATCTTGACAAATCTCTTATGCAGTGTTTTTTTTCAGCATATCTGTTGTCTTCAGTATATTCTGTGGGTTACCGTAATGATCAAGAAAGGAAAATAAGAAAAGCCGAACTTTTTGCAAGAGTTTTAAATTCTCCATGTAGCATTTTTTCTGCTGAAAACTTTTAAAAAATTTACATAGTTAAAAAGTTTAAGAACTGCTGGTTCAGTTCTGAAACTGTTTGCTTAATTTGTGGTTCATAGAGGAATTGAAAATACAACCAGTCCAGTTATGATGCAGTTTGATTTCTTTAGAAGGGGAATATAAAAACATATTACAGTGTTGAGGCACTTTTTATGCACACAAACATATATCTAATCAAAATATGAAAATATACTTGTTCTATCATTCATTGCAGAAGCGTGCACTTTGAACAAGGAAAAGTTATTTTACGTAAAAATAAATTTTTCTCTCTGTAGTATTTCTACTGAGTAACCTATATAGTAAAAGAGAATGTGAGATATATGTAATGATTGTTCTTGGATCTGAGATTCACTGAATTTACTGATGTTTTGTTGTTTGAATTTATCAGATTTAGTCTGTTAAATAAATGCAGATTTACACCGGTTTAGCTATTTCAGTTAAGATCAATTATGTGAGTGACACATTATGTAATAAAATCTCATTTTGGTGTTATTTATTCCTGTAAATATTTAAGCAGGGGTACAAGCATGGTCACAGTGCCCGTGTAAGTTGACTTTACTTCTTGAATTATCTTGTCTTAGACCTGTAACACATAAGACAAAGGTTGGTGTTGCTTACTATTTGAGTGTCATTTTTTAGTTTTTGAAACACAAAAACATTTCTGTGGAGCACCCTTAATTAGGTCTTGGAATATTGGCAACCTTTTCAAATTCAAGTGTGGGTAGAGCCCTTCCCAAATCTTCATTCGCGAAGCCTAGCCACGGTGATCATATTTTCATCTTGTCTTTATTTCCAGTACGTACGAGAAGTGGAATTGTAGAAATGAAAAGACAGAGAATGCTTCAGCAGTCCACTCCTGCAAACTCAGGATTGTTGTCAGTAGCCCATCAGTCAGGGCCACAGAATTCCTTTTCTGTTATATCTCCTCAAGTAATTCCTAGGCCAGTGGTAAATCAGAGCCTGCTGCCACAGACAAGACCGAATACACTGTTTGTGAGCCAATCGCAAACTCAAGAAAAGATCAACAGTAAGTAGCACACTTTTTTCTGTGGATGGAAGTCTTCTAAAACCTGGGCTAATTATCTTCCACCAAAAAGTTTCTGAAAATTTATGCTTTGTTCCCCTAGCTCTCCAGACTGGTTCAGGGGATTAAAATAAAAGGAGTGCCCAGAAGAGAAATAGCACTTACATACTTGCTTGCTAATGCGAGTTCAGAGATCAGCAGTGCATGAATGTGGGAATATTCTGTCCTGTGTTCTCACCCTTACCCAAAACACTTGCTTTGGCAGATAGGGATGATCCACATCAAGTGGATATTTGTTTCAGGATATGTTTAAAAGGAATGGTTCTCATTTTCATGGTAGTACCAAATTATTATGTATGAATTCCCAGGAAATGATTGAAACATAATAAATAGTGTTATTTTTCCCTTTATAAAGCAGGAGGTTTCATACACATTCAAGTTCCAACATCACAAGAACGGAAGCTTCATTCAAACTTGCTTTCTCCAGGGAGGCGAAAAAGGTAAACATGAGTGTGGGTTTTGGTTTGGTTTGGCTTGTTTTTAAAGATCATTTAGAAATTATGCAGTGTTCTAAACTCTAGTCTAAATTTTCTTAAATGGTGGGGTGTTTCACATTTAGAAGCCACTGAGGGTGGCCAGGGTGTGATGTTCCACAAAGGAAAGGAAATTCAAGGAGCTTAACATTAGACTAATAGGAGGCTACTTGTACAGAGTCAATCTTGACATTATTTCAGCATTAGACATAGGCAGATAATCTTGGCACTGAGACTTAGTATTCCTTCCAAAATATCCTTTTCAATTATAAAAAGTCTTACTATTGATAAAAACGTGCATTTAATATTGCAAAACTATTGGCTTCAGTGAATTTTGTCAGCAAAAAAATTCATATTTGCTCTGGAAGTGGTGTGAAAAATTGTTCTTATAGTAGTTTTGCATTTTTTATTCTCTGATTCCAATATCTTTTTTTTTTAAATGAGTTGACTGGTCTCTTGGTGCTCCATTTATTGTCTTTGACTAAATCCCAGTCGATGGCTTTGCTTACTGTTTTCTGGACCCTTACTAATTCATGCCTTTTCCAAGTCTTTTCTATTCCTGCATGACTCTTTTTGTATGTAAGTGATTTTAGTGCTACTGTTGATGATGTTTTCAGAAGAGCCTGCACCGTGATCTCATATAAAGCCATCACATTTCCTATTCATCATCTAAATTCTTTCGCAGCCTAACATTTGTTTTCTTCTCTGAGAACAGCTGCTCCTTGAGAGGTCTTTGTTTTCAGTGGTAATGCCCAAATCTTTTTTTGAGTGCCAGTTAATTAGGACAGGCACCACCGGTGCTTAAGGTAACATGCAGTGGAAAGGGGGGAAATACTGAATAGTGAGCATGGAATTCAGTTTTCCGTTGTGCTATTTACCCACTTTTTTTTGTGTATTTGTTTATTGTGAAGTGGCACACAATAGATGAATATGATATAATGAAACAGGTATCAGCTTTTATTGTATTTTTAACATGTAGTTAATTTTCTGTTGATTAAAATATGTTGTTTGCTTAGAAGGAATAGAAACACTTGATTTACTGACCATTGGGTCTATTGTTTGCAATGTTCTCATAAAATACATCATAAATTTCCTGCAATGTTTCAGTGAATCTCAGAAGAGGAAAAGCATTGCAACATCTGGACCTCTTTCAGCAACTAGAGGTTCTCAAGACGCTGATGAAGCAGTAACAGAAAAAGAAAGTGAGCCCCTTGAAGAATTAATTGATGGTAACTTCCCAGTGAGTATATAGTTTTGGAAAGTATTTACATTTAAGAAGCAAATTCAAACTGAAGAGGACTAGTCTCTTACATGTTCATGTTGGGTGCTATAGAAGTTACCTTTAGAAGATAAATGTGTTGGTTTGTTTTTGGAACTAGCTCTTCTGTGTATTAATCTCATAAGGTTGTCAATGGCTACATAGTGTTTTGTTTTTCTTGATTTGTTAGCTTTGCTAAGATAGCTGTAGGCTGTTGTAATACAGTAATTCTTTAGAGAATGGAAACCAGAAGGCATAACAAGCCTTGCTGTACTTCAGAACAAACCTTGCTGTATTTTAGGAGAGTAGAAGTACAGGAGTGTTTAACAGTGATTTTCATAGCAATGTCATGTAGTCACAGATCGGCTGTCTCTCTTTTTATAAAAGTCTTCTCTGTTTGAATTGATTTTTTAATTGTTTTTTACCAGTAAGTTGGAAATTCATGCTCTTTTTCTAGTGATGATAAAAATGGGAACCTGACTGCTTTAAAACTCTTTTCCAGCAACTGGTTATTGAAAATGCCAGAGAAAAAATTTTGAGCAACAAATCTCTTCAGGAAAAGCTCGCTGAAAACATTAACAAAATCCTGGGCAGGTAAGAAAAGAGACCTTGAAACTTCATATGTATTCTTATTTGATTAATTTGTGAATTTTGAACTAATGACTAATGTATTGCAGTGATGGCAGTGTTGCTCAGGCTCCTAAACAGACAGACAGTGGTCCCACAGAGCAGGAGACTTCAATTGATGAAATCCTTGGACTTCAGGTGGGTGTAGATTGCCCTGTTCACATTTTTTTAAGACCATGCACGTCAGAATGATCACTTATGGGAGCTGTGCTGCACCTCTGTCTGATATCTTGTTATTTGTCTCTGTTTGCCAACACACCTAAGCCCACCTGATGGCTCTGCAGCTGCCCTTGCCTAGGCAGAAGCTCTTACCTTGTGTGGTGCTGGGCAGGTTCGAGGAGCTGAGCTGGCAGGACACTAGTGTTCTGCAGGAGCTGATTTTGTGCCAGTTCAGCGCTCTGAATTCATTCCCAGTGCCTGTGCAAGGCAGCATAACCACGCAGCAGGGTCATAAGCCAAGGGAATGGGATTGCTTCTGGCAGTAATTATCTGTTAACATTGCACTCAGACTGGATTTAAGTACACTGTCTCACAGTCACCGGCTGCCTGCTTGTCACTGAATCTTTGGTGCCAGTAATTGGCCGCCAGCTTCTGACTGGGGATCTAATCAATAGCCTTATAAAACAGAAAGGAATTTAAAATACCATGTGGTCTCCAGAGATGTTTGATCTGATCTGATTTTCTGATTTGCTCTAAGATAAGCATGGATCTAGTATAGCAAGAGAAATTGGTTTTGGAGCCTAAGTAATGATGCTTTTTCTTCAAATTTCATATCTTCTTGCTCTTGGAGGAAATGTACCTTCTCCTTCTACAGCCTAAACATAGTTAAAGTGTTCTGCCTTCATCCTCCTGCGAGCTTCAAGCTGGCAAGTACATGATTAAAAAGGACTTAATGAATGATACTACAATCTTCACAGCTCTCATGAGAAGGACAGGAGAGTAGAGGCAGTTGCCCATTTATGAAGTAGAGGTGTCTGGTTTTTAAAAGCTATTCTTCTGTTGCCTGGTGACTTTAGGTCAATTGTTGTCAAAATAGAGCTGAAAAGCTGTATTCCATTTTTCTGAGCAGAACCAAATCAAAGCAGTTTCTTGGTTTAGTTAGAGTTGCTCAGGCAAAATAAGCAAGCTTATCACCTGGGACATTCACCCTTACAACCACTACATCAAAGGTCGTAGAGTGCTTAGGGGATCTTCAGGAAGAACATTGTATTTGAATGCTTGAGTAGGTACTTAGTCCCCCACTGGTTCCTAGGCTGCTACTAAATAAGTCAGCTTGAAACAGGAATCTTAGAGCGCTGTCCCATGTAGCTGTGCTTTCCAACTGCCCTCCACAGAAAAGTAGTTGGAAGTTATATTATAGAACACGTAATGAGTAAGTAAAATTAAACTTCCCTTTGCTTAGTGTTGTCTTCCAGATACATTCAAACCCAAGAAATTAGGGTTAACTTGGGGATACTTTTTTTTACCCATGGTTGACTCATACAGGCTCACAGTATCCATAGCATAAGCTTCCAGTGTAGCCTGAGATTTTGTCCTTCTTATTGGTCAGTGCTGGTTGTTATGTGGAGAATACTCCAATATGCATGTGCAGAGTGTAGTGTCTGACAAGAGACGTTCGGGTTTTGGGGAACCTTGTTTCTTAAACTTCAATCACAAGTATATTTTAACAAGTGTGAAATTTGTGGCAGAAATATTCCTGGCATTAGTCTTTATGAAGTAATGGAACTAAAATCAGTCTGAAAAGAAAACTATTCTTGTCTGTTTTTCTTTTTAAGTTATGAAAGTAATTGTCTGACAGTTCTGTATATCTTGTCTTTTCTCAGGGTGAAATTCATATGTCAGAAGAGGCTATACAGGATATTCTAGAACAGACAGAATCAGATCCAGCTTTTCAGGCTCTCTTTGACTGGTTTGATTATGGTAGGGTACATCATGCTTAATTGTACGGTCACTGTGAAGCATCATGAATGATGAGTTTTCCCAAGTATTGCTTGACAAAGCAAAGTAATTCAGCAGGCCTCTTTTGCAAGAGAAATGGATGGTATGGCATTGGTGTCCTGTAATTCAGAATTAGATTGTTTGATGTATTTATACACCATCTATAAAGTTCAGCATTTCCCTGTGGCTGAAATTTTGGGTTTGTGTTGGCTCAGTGATTGTTTTATTGCTGTTATTTTAGATTCTGCTGGTCTAAAGGATGATAGTTTATATTTGTGCTGTTGTAAAATTTTTCTGCTTGTCTGATCAGGGATATCCTCACATTAACTATAAGGAGATTTTTTTGCCATAATTCATTTAAAATGTAATAATCATGCTTGTGTGTAAAATGACATATTTAACTGTTCTTCCTGCTTTATTTTGAAAATAGGAAAGAGCAAGGTAAACAAGAACTTACCTGCTGGTATTTCTGGTCGAAGTGGAGTAGAAAATGAAATCCTGGTGGGTGAGGATAGCCTGGAAACATTTGAAAGTTCTTTAGGAACGGAAGAAAGTAGCAGATGTAGGTTTTTTTTATTTTTTCTTTGAGATTTCTTCTACTGTGTTCACTTTTCATTATAAAAATATGTTCAAACAATTTGTACATTTCAGAATATTTCTTTTTTCCACTGGTAATATCCAATCTGACATTTACATTGCATGATCATACAGGTACACCTACAGATGTGTTCATTGCATGAACATACATTTACATATAACAGACACCTGGGTCTGTTAGAAAATTCCTAACTTTCTAAATTTAACTGCTGTTAAATTTAACAGTAGTCCCTTTGGTGTACTTAAAAGTTGTACTTGGTAAGCTCCTAAATGCAACCAGACTATTGGCAAATCTGTTTTCTTGTTCAGAACAGAGATACTTTGCAGTATTCATTGTGGAACACATAAAGATAATATTTTACATCTTACCATAGTAATCTTTTATCTCTATTCTCTATTGTATCGGTTAATTTATACACAAAACCAGTCCTACTCTGGACAACAGATATGTTTAGTCTGTCTACACCATTCTTGACAGTAGTCCATCAGCAGCAGATATTTAGTGAAAGTATATGAGAAAGAGAGCCAAGAGGCTTTATCATGAAATGGGTTTTGTGCTTTTGGAAATCTGATTTAGTGACCTGAGTTCTTTGCATGCTATGTGTACCCTTTTAATTATTAATGTACAAACTGATTTTCCAGATTATCAAGTTATTAACTATATAGATTTTCCACTCAACCTGAAAGTAAGGATGAGTAGCATTATTCCCACTTAGTTTCATGTGAAACAGTTTTCCACTCAACTGATAGGTTGTTTCTAAAATGCTGTAAGAGGCTCATCTGTTATAATATGGAACTAGTTTATTCTCTGTTTTACAGGTGATAATTCTAAAGAACCACTATCCTGTAAAGATTTTCAGTTAGGAGAAGCATCATGTGCCTTGAAGACCATTATTAATGATGATGATGTCGCTAAGAAAAATACAACCGATGAACAGCTGCATGGAAATTGTAGACCAAGGAAGCAGACTGAAGTACTTACAACTATTACCCCTGAACACATTGGAGATCTTGAAATTGCTTTTGACTCTGTTCCTGGTTTGGCTGAACCTGACAAGAGACAGAATTCTGACAGCAAATGTAATGAACACTGTGCAGATACTTATCTTACAAAAGAGTCCTCTACATTAGTATCTGAAAGTGAGAGCACTATGGAAATTGAAAAAGGTCCGCCAAGTCATAATTCTCAAAATAGTCCTAGTTTAGAATATGTTCATTCTGGTAGTCCGCAGGTTTCTTTGATTTCATTGGCAGAGGATACTACAGCCAGTGAAAACAAAAGGAAATGTCAGTTATCACCAGACACATCGCTGTCCGAAAAAACACTTTCTATAAGTCCCTCTGATGGGAGCCCTGGCCACAGTGTACCTCTGAGAAAAAACAATTCACCCATTTCTAGCCCATCAGCAGATACAGAAAAAGAACAGACTGTAACAAATGATACAGCTGCCTTACCTGGTGTTGTACAGGAGAACTCTGGTCACCACTCTGGCCGTCAGGACCAAGGCACTGAGTCAGACTGTGCTGCAGGGTCTGCAGGGGAGATTTCGGATCTTGACAAAGCGGAGTTGCAACTGGAAGTTGTTGATACATCTAACAAAACTTATTCAAATGATCAGCATACACTCGATAGGCCTTCTAAGAAAGATTTTAACCTCCCTTCAGGACTGTCAAACTCAGAGGGTACACAAGGGGAAGTGCAAGAACCTTCCTCTTCTACAAAAGTAGATGCTGATAATTTGTATTTCTCTCCTGGTGATAATGCATGTTCAGAAATTTCTGTAGTATCCACTGAAAATAACCTTACTACCTCTGAAATATGCCCCTCTCCTCTCCCAGAAACTGCATCCTCAACAGATGAGTCGGGTACTGAGGCCAAAAGTATAAGCAATGTATCTTCTAGTAGTCAACCAATGGATGTTGATCCTTCTAATATAATGTCCCTCAAGATCATCATTAGCGATGATCCATTTATTTCATCAGACACGGAGTTAAATAATGCTGTTTCCAGCATCACAGGAGAAAATTTGCCTACTATAATACTGTCATCACCAGCCAAATCCCCAACCAAAACTGCAGGCCTGACCAAATGTCTAACTTCAGAAGACACAGAAAAAAATGTGGATTCAGCTGCCTTGGCAGAGCAGAATCTTCTTGTGCTTAGACCTAAAGATCCTGTGGTCACCTCAGTTAACGCTCAGAATGAAGACTGCACTGGCTTTTCAGTTGCAGGTTCAACTCATCTTTCCAACGAGGGGAGCCTTATACAGTTGATGCCAGCAACAAGCACAGCTTTTGGGAATTCAAGTAACCTTTATATAGCCACCTGTATGACTGATCCAGCAACCTTGGGCACAGCTGTAACACCATCAAATGTGGTTGTATTGCCTGGCAATTCTATGCCGCTTGCTTCCCAAGCTCCAGCTGTACAACAGTTACAAACTCCTCCTAGATCCAGTAATACGTTTCCAGCAAACCAGACCGTCTCCCCAAACTTCCCACAAGGTAATCTCATTATTAGAAAATTATTGAAAGTGTGGTGTTTATGTGGTGCTTTTGATTTGGCTAAATAAAACAGGTTTTTAATAGGATTCCTGTTGTAAATGGAATGCTACTTGTTGTAAGTATCCATACTTAGATCAAATAGCTGGGTAGATGTAGCCCTTCCGTAATTACTTCTCTAATGTACCTAGCCCTTCCCTAATTCCTTGGGTTTTTTTCGTTTTTCAAAATCCTTGTCTGCATTAGAAGTACATTTAGGTCAATATGAAAGTATAAAATTATTTCTTTCCATGATATAAAATCTACTGGTACAAGCATTTTTATTACTACAGCAATAAAAATTGAGTGCTATAACCAACTATAAATCAGCTGTAATCAACACATTTAGATTTCTTTCCAAAGCTAAAAACTTGCTGCAGTTACCCTTGAATTTCAGTGTGTAGTCATTTTGTTGTAGTCAGAGGCCAGTGCAACAACATGTGCAAGATTTTAAGAGTGCCAGCCTTTTCTGTCACTAAGATTTCTTTATGCAATTATTACCTTAATTGTTTTTTTCAGATAGAGAGAAATTGTTTTCTTCACTTTTGAAAAGTTTCTCCCACTTTTCAATGAATGTGCAGTGATAATTTCCCTATATTATAATTCTCGTCTGCCTGGCAGCCAAATGAGCTGTGTGATGTCAGTTTTACTGGTTTTTATACATTACATTGAGTTAAAGTTTAAGCCTTAAGATAGGTTTATCATACTTTAAGCTTAATTTTCAACTATTTCTTAAAAAGGAGAACATACTTTAAAAATAACACTGGTAGCTGTCCTCTTTTCTAGTAATGCTGAGTAGCAAGGACAGGGAAGTTTTGTCAAAAGCCAGAGCTTTTCTTGCCACAGGTTTGATCCTGCATAATTTTAATGAGTCCTGTCTTGAAGCTTTTCTATTCACTGAAGTACTTTTAGTTTCTGTGCAATTTTAACACTTTTATATTTTTATAGGTTCTGCCATTATAATTGCTTCTCCAGTGCAACCAGTTTTGCAAGGAATGGTGGGAATGATACCTCTCTCAGTAGTAGGACAAAATGGAAATACGTTCTCAGCACCTGCCTGCCAGGTAGCACATCACAAATAAAGATGTTCAGCATTAAAGCAGAAGTGATAAAAAGTCTTTTGGTGAACTGTAATGGAATATTTTGATCCTTTCAAGGTTCTGCATATGCCTGTGGCTAATCCAGTGTGCAGCGGGAGTGTCCCAAAACTTCCCATCCCTCCCAAATCACAGAAGATTCCTGGAGCAAGAAACAAGACTAATACAGGTACCCACCTTGCATTCTTGAGAAGGGCAGAAGAAAAGTTGGGAAGGTTCTAAAGACATGTTAGTTCTGAGTAATAAAGTTTTATAAATACCACTGCTTCTCTGCCAGGCAGCCGCTGGGATGGCTTTGAGAGAGGCCTGTACCTGCAGTTAGTGACTGTATTTTGCCCAGTTTACAAAGAACTTCCAGCACATAGCATAATTCCAGATTTGGGATGAAGCTTATTTCCGAATTTTAATGCTTCAAGGCTATCATGCAGTTTTAAAAGTTTACTTTTCTTTATATTTCTGGTTATTTTTCATTTTGTTGGTTTTAAGTCCATTTTACTGCTGGCATTGAAACCAAGGTACATGGTAGCAGAGTTACAAAAAAATTGTGGAGTTTTGATTGTTGCCGGCTTTTCTTTACTGGTTGGTTCTCTGTCAGGTGAAATGACATTGTACTAACTGTGAAATTATTTACTTGGAATACTGTAGTTCATTAATACTTCATCTGTTGTTTCAGGAAAACTGGTTCCAAGTGTAGCTGAGCCCTTGAACCCTACAAATTCCCGAACACAAAGGTCGGTATTAATAATTCCCGAACACAAAGGTGTTAGTTATTGAAACTTGCTTTCTTTTTCCTGCCATGGATTTCTTCATTCCATATTGGTGGAGAAAAGAGCAGCTTTTTTTAACAGTGGCATAAGCAGTACCCCTTTCCTCCTGCCTGTCTGCCAGCAGTACTGATACAGATGTCTGCTCGTACTGGTGCAGCCGGTGCTAGGATTTTCTTGTTACTGTTCCTGCGTTAATTTTGTATGGTTTTGTGTTTATTTTCTCCTGTCTCAGTTGTTGAATAAAAATTGTTTGGGTGGAGTCTAAGCTAGGAGAAATTGCCTGTGACATTTACTGGGAGATTTAAATGATTAAAACTTTTGTTTTTTTCTTTTCAGATGAGTGGTAACCCACGGTTTTGTAGTGTAGCCTCTTTGTCTTTACCGTTCTCTGACTCAAATCCAGTAGTTCATTATATTGGGTTCTGCATCTGTGCTTCAGCTGTGTGGATTAGAACACTGCTTGGTCATTTAAAAAGTGAAAATTCAAAGATGGCAAGGACAACAGCGTGCTAACTTTATACTGATAAACATAACTTAATTTCTGATTGGGGTAGGTACTAGTTTACTGTTGGGCAAGGGAGAGAAGAAAGCAAGGCTTCAGTAGTGACTTCTTATCATTAATGGACTTCAGAAACAAAAGGATGTTGGAATGAGCAAAAGAGTGTAGGAGAAGATAAGAAGTTCAGTTTAAATATTGGAGGTGAAATGTTATTGTAAAAATAAGACATTAAAAAAAAAAATCTACCTATTCAGAACTCAGTTAAAATGTTGGGAAAGTGGAGGAAAACAAGGACAGTAAAGTCAACTTATTAAAAAACCCCAACCATATACCAAGGTATACAGCACATACGCATGTAAAAAGCAATAATTTTTAAAAAGCCACAGAAGCAAGATTTTGGATACTATCACTTTGATAATTCAAGTTTCCATTAACTTTTAATTGATCTCTAGACACACGTTTTGCATAGCAAAGAGAGCAAAATGCTGTCTGTAAGGAGATGTAGTTTCCTATTTCTACTCTCCACCCTCTGTTTTATCTTGAATTTCATGGAACTAAACCAAACTGCTACCATTCATACCTTCTTTACCATCCCAAAGGTGCCAAAGATAGCATCCCAAAATTAATTTGACTTTTCCTCTTAGGAGTCATAAAGGCTTATGTGCATGGGGAGAGTCTGACTAGCATAGATGAATGATGCAGAAGCTTCTCGTGAAAATGCAGCATAATCCAGGCAGAGGAGACAGACACAGCAGTGGCATGAGCTGACAGAGCAGAAGCATTTTTCTTTTCTGACATTGCTACTGCAGTGGTGGCTTTTTCACTTGAATGTGGTTGGCTGTCAGGTGGAGACCAAGCCCCAGGGAGTTCGTATATTGTTGTCCAGATGCCCATTGGAAGTTTTTTGTCTTGCTCTGTATCCTGTCACCCACAGCAAATACATAGGGGAGAGTACAAGGCACGCACGTGGTGACACTGCCCAGAATATTCTGGCAGCCTCTTGGCAATTTCAGCTCCAAGGACTTCCAGAGCCTTAAGTAATATTCTGGGATGGACTGTACTGTCATGAATGCACCCAGTTTCTTTCTGAAGTCAAGTTAACTACCAGCATCTACAAATACCTCAAAGTAACAGAGTTCCCAGGCTAAGTTACATGCAGTGTCCAGACCTACTTGTGTTTTGAACTCGATACTAGTTTTACTCAATGCCCCTGATTTATTCACTCTGTTTTCACAGAGCTCGGTTGCATTTTGCCTCAGTCCTCTCTTTCCAGACTGAAGAGCCCCAGTCTACCTCATTGTTTCTTGTACAGACTCTGTTTCATACCTTTTTGTCAAGAAAGCCTTCTCTCAGCTTTCTGCAGTTGTCATCCCTTTCTCTTCGTCTTTGCCTGTTGAAAAAATACTTATATTTAGAATGGAGAGAGCTTTAAATGTGCGTTTTGAGGGGTGGGTGGGGCTTTCCAGCCAGATGAAATGAACTTGCCTAGTAAGAATAAGTGTGTTGATGAAGTGTTTTCATCTCATTTTCAGGACTGGAAATTGGGACAAGCTTACCAGTGCAGAAGTAGGAAGGAAAGTGGAGGAGAACTTACCTGTTGCACCAGTAGAGAGCACAAGCTCAAATTTAAGACAAAGTGAGAGTCACAGGAGAGTGCTTTGCTTTGATAACCTCCTACCCCCTCCAGGAGGAAACACCCCAATTCAGACTACTAAGAGTTCATCCCAAAAAGAAAGAAACGAAAATACTTTATTTGCTGTTGACTCTGCGTCCTCCTCTGCTAAGGCACAGGCGCCAAAGAGAGAGAAGGATAAAACGTTGCCCAGAATTCTATGTAAGCCAGAAGTTGGTAGCAGCAGAAGCACATCCGCAAAGGAGCTGCAGCCCGAGCGGAAGGTGGCAACTGCAGGACTGTCACTGGATCCCTTCCACAAGACTACAGCAAATAAAGAGAATGAATTACGAAGGGATACTGATGAAAAGCAGAAGAACCAGGACACTGCCAAACTCTCAAATGGTCAACAGAACGTCGGCTTATGGAATGAGAAGACAGTTGCTTCGGTGCAAGAGCTGAACAAAAAGCAGGGGTCACTGTCCAATGGGACTGGAAATAGCAAATCTTCAGGCCCTGTTTCTTTGTCCTCGAAGGAGCCAAAACGAGAACCAGCTAAAGTTTCCAGCCAAGGCATTTGCCTGTCAAGTCCGTTCAGTAAACAGTGTGTGGAAATGTTGCAAGACATTCAGTGGCAGAGCCCAACTGGTAAAACGGTAGAAAACGGAGAGTTGCCAGTGCCCCGTACGCCGTCTGGAGTTGGGGACAGGCACGCGGATGATACCACAGACAGCGTACGGACACCGACCTGCCGGCGCTTCAACGAGGACAGCACGACCCCCAGGATCATGGTACCCCCCGCCACGCCAGACCTGCCTGCCTGCAGCCCTGCCAGCGAAACGGGCAGCGAGAACAGCGTCAGTATGGCAGCTCACACGCTCATGATCCTGTCGCGGGCAGCCATCGCGAGGACTAGCACTGCCACCCCCCTGAAGGACAACACTCACCAGTTCAGGTCTTTAAGGAGCACGGTAAAGAAAAGGAAACTAGAGGACTTGAATGAGGGTGAGAGAAATTCTCGTTCGGCAAATAGGAAAGACCTGCAGAGCTCTCCAACGCCATCAAAAAAAAAGAAAATAAAGGCAAGTGCAAGCATTTATCTTTTTTAATTTAAAATATAAATAGATATATATCTATGTATTATTTGTAATGGAATGGTTTAGAGATGCTAGTGCAAATCCCTGACAACCTATTTATATTTGTCAGTTTTTCTAACTTTGCCTCTCTGAACTAAGTTTTCATAAGACTTAATCTTCAGATGCACACAGGTAATTCCTGCTGACTCTCTAAATACATACCTGTGGAAATTACGTTATTTCTCCTAAAACACGAATGAGTTTCTAAAATCTAACTTCAGACTACATGCTAGGTAGTGTAAGGAATTAGGCCAAACTCAAAGTAGGCCTTACTAGAATTCAAGCTGTTCTTACATCCTCATTAATCACCATGAGTAAGAATTCCTATTTTGTGTATTCCCAGTCTCTGTAGTGTGGAGCACTGTGCCCTTGACTTGAACATCTAAAGGGAAAATTGCAAAAGGGTAAGACGCAAAAAGGTGATGGATGTAAATAACCAAGAAGGAGACACAGTGTAACTTTGTAATTCCCCACGCTTAGTTCCAGCATATTCCTGAAATACTGTGTCTGGACCTGGCGCGGGCGGAGGGGCTGCGCCAGGCTCAGCATCTGTCCCCTGCCTGTGCCACTGGGACCCGGTGCATGTCAGTGCACACCTCAGGGTAGGAGCACTGCGGTGCCAGAGCTCGGGATGAGCTTTGTGCAGGCACGGCTGCGAGGGAGATGGAAGGATGAGGAAGAAAGGAGTGCTTACAGGCTCATCAGTGCCCGCAGGTCTTCTTAGTATTTAACATAGCTCTTACTCTCTTCTACAGAAAAAGAAGCTACCCAATTCTTTTCCAGCAGGAATGGATGTGGACAAGTTCTTGTTGTCTTTGCATTATGATGAATGAACAAAAAGAAGTTGAACTGGGACCGTCTGAAGCTCTGTGGAGCGATGCTGAGGTTTTGCATGGGAATACAAGTTAACTCTGAAGGGCGAGTTGCACTTTGAGTGCACTGAAGTTTCACTTTATAGCAAAGTTGTGCTGTTTCTGAAGCAGGTTGCTAAGTGTAAATATCATTGAGTTGGTATATGTTTATTTTTGAAAAAGCACTTGCGTAATTATAGAGCCATTTAATTTGCAAAATTGTAAATTTGTGTAAATTAATTGTAAGAAAGGTTGTACATTTCACATTACACCACCTTGTCTGTGTTCTGCTGCTTTCTCTACTTACCCTATGACCCACTCAGCCAGTCTGTGAAAAGGTGGTGCATTTGAAGGTAGTGTTTTATCATTCACCATTCTAAGACACAGGCAGCTACCTTGGCCACTTCCCATTGTCTTGTTGAATCCAAAAGGGACTTAAATCTTGAGATCTAACTGGCTTGTACTAACACTTTCTTCTCTCACAACTGTCCAACCCATGGTGTAAGGCTTGGAATGAGTTAACAAAAATACCAGTATCTAAACATACGGCAAGTAAAACCTCAAAAAGCATTTCTCATCTGATGAAGCTTTTCCCAGCCAGTCCTTCAGACAAAAACTTTAATTTGGATAGGCCTCATCTGTTTACAGTATTTGCTGCATAGGATGTAATTTGAATGCAAAAGCTGTTTACAAACAATGTATTTTTGTGTGGGGTTACACCCCAGCATGAATACTTAAACTGGAGCGACAGCAGACATGAATGACAGTGTGTTCTGTTGCAAAACTCAGTTCTTTTACCTGTCATTTGTATTGCTGAGAAGTTTGTTATTATCTATCTCTTATGTTTTTAGCCAGACATGAAAAAAATTGCATCTGATTTTTCTGTTTAATGTAGAGGTTGTCACTGCTATTATACAAACTCTCTTCAAGAGGGATGCAGGAGAAGCTCGGCCTGCATTTTACTAATAATTAGCATGGGTTGCTCCAAAGTGGCAGAATTTTCTCTACTGGTATTTCCTCCTTTGTTCTTAAATTGTTCAGGTATTGAAAAATGCAAGTTTTGTTGTAAGAGTTCTGTGCAGCAACAGGGCAATGTTTCAGATAGAATACAAGGATTCCTAAGGAACCAATATTATGCAGTAGATGTTTATATTAAACCCATCCAATAACTAAATACTGCATAGCATTTACAGCTTGAATAAATATTTTTGTTTTAATAAAAATTTGTGTGTCTTACTTAATGTTTTTAAGTCCACGAAGCAGCTTTGCAGACACTGTGTAGAAAAGTCGTGTTGATCAGTCATTTCGGAAGACAAACAGTTGATTATTAAACACTAAGGTCTAGTACCAATTGTCAGAGGGGCTAGGGCAGGCAAGTAAAAAATTGTCATAAGCATAAAATGCTTAATAGTAGTGACAAGTGATAGGTGAAATTTTAAAATAATTTGGTCTTTATCTGAGACGTAATGTAGCTCTTCCATGGGACAGCTACTACCCAACGTAATGTTTCTCCTTCAGTTCACGTGATCTGGAAATACTCAAGACATGAAGTATCAGTTCACTTTGAAGGGATCTTCAGTTCCAAGCTGCTGTCATACAGCAAAAAATTTTTAGGAAAACAGGCGGCAGAGCAGGAATGAATGTTAGTTTTCTTAGATTGTAGTGTTTAAAGCCCACTGTTCATTTACTACCTCTACAAGTGCATTCCTTCCCACAAAAAACAGGTCCCAGTACAGACCAGTCCAGCTATCTGTGGAGGAAAATATTAGGGCAATTAATGAGTGGAGATGAGTTCCTGTTAAAATTACTGTCAGATTTGCATTTGAGCTGGGTTCAAGGTCCACAACAGTAGAAGACGCACCTTGGATTAATTTATTTCTTTCCATGAAAATACTTAGAAAAATTACGCAAAACTGTAAGAAAGAGCTATTTCTAATAGCAGCAACCTTTGAGTTACCCAGAGAATTCCTTTTCAGAGGCCTCTGAGAAATGAAACCAGTGACAGAGAGGCCACTGTTACATTCTTTATTGTCAGGTCTCAAGACATAATTTGACATTGCTTATTTGTACTGTACAAAAACGTGCACTGACAAAGTAATAAAAACCCAGTTATCTGGATCAGTAACCAATGATGCTTTAAGAAATAGCAGTTACAGATTTCATCCACTAATTGATAAATAGGATGTAACAGCTACCACTGATAATTTTGATCAGGAGAGCATTTAAGGCTGTGTTTCTGATGGTACTTGGGCTACAGCTTCTCTATCAGTATTGCAGAAGCACCTCCTCCTCCATTGCAGATTCCTGCAAGACCATATTGTCCTTGTTTCAATGCATGGGCCATGTGAACAACAATTCTTGCTCCAGACATTCTAAATATAAGAAAAAGAAAAGTTATATAGCTTAGTTTGGAGGAAATTCTTAATTTGACCCACACAGGATAGTGGGCAGAATATAATACCAAAAAAAAATACCAACCCTTTAATCTACAGGTATGTGTGATACAGATTATTCCTCTCTAGCTACAGTACTTAAACACAAAGGTTCTTGTACATGCACAAACAAATACTGTATGTAATAAAATTTCTTCTGGTAGAAGAAATGTCAGCCTATATATTATGCAGTATCTCTACATGTAGCAAAACTCTTTCAAATAAGATAACAAATCTACCACAATCAAATTGATTGTCATGATTAATTTCAAACACTTTCTTATTTGCTTAAAACTTGATACAGTTCAGTGTGCTACTTTGCCTAATGTTAAAATCAGATGTAAATTCTGTCAAAATTAACTTTTAAGACAAAAAAAAAGGCCATATTCCTGTGTCAGAAGCTGTTGATATGGCAGAGCAGATGCCAGCACATCCTGCAGGAGCTTTTTATGAAAGTTCGTGCTTCTATTGCTCCTGAGGTACAACGTGGTTACTTCACATCTGTGCTGGACTGTGCAGTGTGATCACTCCTGGGGAGGTTTAATGGGTTTGATACAGCTTAGTTATGAGTAGGTTACGGTGGTTGGGGAACACCGCAAGGGATCGAACTCTAACCAGAAGACAGAACTTCAAACACAAGACTCACCACTGTCCTCCAGACTGTCCCTTTCAGGTGCTAGGAGACACCTGGGTTCACTGCCAAAAATCCTTTTACAAGACCTGGAATTTCACTTTGCTCACGTAAGAAGAATAAAAGTCCCTGGACCATAAAATTCGCTGGAAAACAGCGTAGCTATTTTCATAAGGTTACCTGTAAATTTTGCTGGCTTAACTAGTTTGAGTAATTATTGTTTATTCTGTCGTGTTACTGGAATTTGGTTTAGTACTTCATAAATGCATATAGCTCCAGTAACAAGAAAGATCTTTATAAAAGTAGGTGACAAGAGCATTTTTTCATGGTTGGTTTTCAAGATGCCTTCAGGTTTAACACCTGGCAGAGGTAACTATGTACTTGATAGCCAATTTTTTTACCCTTCCTACTTCCAATAAACTTGAGAAAAAAGGTAAATGTGTTAGCAGTTTACCTATAAAACAATGCCCCTATGCAGAACAAAACCCAATACTTATTTCACTTACCCTATTGGATGTCCAAGAGAGACAGCACCGCCATTAATATTTACTTTTTGTGGATCAATGCCCAGCATTTTAATATTGGCCAGCACCACAACACTGAATGCTTCGTTAATTTCCCACATTGCAATATCTTCTTTTTTCAGGCCTGTCTCACTTAGAATCTAGAAATATCAAAAAATAATTACTACTATGAAATAAATTAGGAAGCTAACTATAGAAATAATCAGGTGACTCAGGCTGCCCATAGTCTGATTCAAATTCACATTTTGGAGCCTCTTTGTCAGATGAGAAAAAGCAACACTGAGGGACTGAGGCACAAACTTGAGTTTTCAGAAAAGAAGGAATGGAGAGTAGCCTATGCCAAGGATACATTTCCATCACACAGAGTGCTGCCTAAGTACATTTAAACTGACACAGTATTGCCTCGTGCCATACACTTCAGTTCCTTTTAGAATGAGTCTAGCCTTGTATCGCACGAGCTGCAAATCTTCAAAGGTTTAAACAAGCCCAGTGCTGGTAAAAGCAGTATTTTCTTTCAAAATAGTGTGAGAAAATTTGTTAACTCTAAAGATCTGCATTCTAGCATCTGTTCTTTGTAACGTAATGAGAATTTCAATCCTAATTACAGGAAGATCCACTGAGGGATGAACCAATAATGCAGTGCTAGGGAAGTTTTTGGTTTTCATTTTTCCTTTTTTTTTTCCCTTCTCTCCAGAAAACGCTCAGTTTTATTCCTACCTTGGGAACAGCATATGCAGGTGCAATTGGGAAATCAATAGGATCAACAGCAGCATCGGCAAAAGCTGTAAAAAAAACCAAAACCAACAAAAGGTGTTTAAAGACCTGTTTTTACCATACGTGATTTTCTTTCATGCAAGCAACAAACCCTGCCAAGATAGAAAAAGTCTGAATTTAATGATCCATGAAATAGAAGCATCTAAAAATGTCGTGCCCTAAGTGAGCCACACAATAATATTTTCAGATTTTTAGTATTATTACATACAGAAAATTCTGTTTATGATCAAAAGCCTGATGGTATACCACTTGAAATTTCAGAGACTGTACGGAGAAGATGCAGCCATAATGTCACATAACCAGCCAAACAGGACTTCCAGTCCGAGAGCACACTGTGAGAGTGTTTTCCAGGACTACAGCCAAAGATAAGGAAAATCATACCCACTATCCGTGCCAAGGGTTTGACTTTCAGTCTCTTGGCTGCCTCTGTAGTCATCAGCACCAAAGCAGCTGCTCCATCATTCAGTGTGCTGGCATTAGCAGCTGTAACTGTTCCTAGAAAAGGTAAAGCAGAGGTGAAAGTGTGATGCAAAACAGCTCACGTATATCCTGGTAAGAACTGTTTTTCCCTTTGTTCATTGAACATAAGGTCTCCACAATATGGTGATAACTGTTGCACTGAGTTAACCAAGTGTTTTTAAATCAGTTTGATTAAACAAGCACAATCACAGGTATTTGTATCTCTATCCAGGTACTGTTTTAGATCATGCCTAATAGCAGCTGCACTGCTGGCATTAACACAGAATTCCAGCTCAGGAAGGGCTGTGAACAAGGGACAACTTCGAGTTAGACAGAAAGGTTTATTGCTGACAGATTCAGAGAAGCAACAGGCAATGCTGTCAAGGTCCTCCAGCTCCCACTGAAGGAAGAGCTTATGCCTGGCGGAGACCAAGCCAAGAGCTACATTGAAACCAAGCTGTTTCAGTCTTTTTAAAGTAAATGTCCAGCACACGTTTTCACTGATTTAAGGTTCTTGGGCCATCTTTTAATCCAAGCCAGTTCATGCTGTTGTGCAGCACGCTTCTTTATCTCAGCAGACATTTAAAAATCAAGTGACTATTGTTGGGCTCTCAAGCTTTTGTCAACAGTAGTCTTCACTGTAACAAAGTACTCTTGCACTGGGCAGGAAATTAAACAGTTCATTTAACAACATTTACCGTTTTCTTTTTGGAAAACAGCTTTCAGCTTTGGAACTTTACTGAAATCAACACGTTTGTATTCTTCATCTTCTTTCACTTCCACATCTGGTTTTCCTGAAATTCAGATTTGGTTTAGTATTTTGCAGAACAGTCCATTCTTAAAACATTCTAACACAGTTCTTTGATCAAATGCTGGCTTATTTAAACAACTTATTTCAGTAAAGAAGTGTAAATGCATGTAAAATGCACATCTAGAAAGGTGCTTATGAAAACTGAAGAAAAAAAAATTACTCCTTAATCAAATTTATTCACAGCAAATCCATTTATACTTCCTGGTGAATAAAAGGGACAAAGAACATATCTTTTAAGGCAAATTCAAACACAGATGCCCTTAAGCCATACCAGCTAAATTCAATAGCTAGTCTTCCACTTAGACACAAAAGGAAGAAGATATGGTGTGTAACATTAAAGAAAAATTGAAAAACAAAAATAGTTCCCACGTCACTGACCACTGTTCACCAGAAAGTCTATGTAGCAGAAAATTCTTACCCGATCTAAAATTAATATTCCCGAGATCTGCTTATTTAAACAACAGTTTGAATACAGACAGTGTAACACAGTTTTCAATGAGAAACACGATTCATCTCATCACACCCTTCCATAATACCTTTTTTTGAAATAGTGACAGGAACTATTTCATTTTTCAACACTCCTGAATCCCAGGCTGTTTTGCTCTTGGTGTAAGAGCCTATGGCGTAAGTGTCTTGTTCCTCACGAGAAATGGTGAACTTCTTCGCAGTATTCTCAGCACAGTTGCCCTTAGAGAAAACCAGGCATGTTAGGTTTGATATTTCAGAGAATGCAAAGCACAAAAGTAACAGAAAAAAACTCAACCACTAGATTTCCAGAATTGAATATGATTAATATTTGGTGTCCATTTCTAATTTACACAGTCATGATCAAACATTAGCTTTTGGTTTTGAAATACCATCTTCAGATTTAGCAAATGTTTTCTGGATCCAGATTACCAAAGCCATAAAGGAACTTTCCTCACAATGCTTTTTTTTTTTTTTTTTTAAGTTAGAAAACTGCATGTTAAAGTAACTTGTAAAGTGCTTAGGGCTGACACCTTCAGAGACTGAAGACTGTTGTTCAGCCACAAAACTATATATTCAGTTCATCTTACTAGTATTTTCACTCCATTCTTAGCTTGCCTATTCCAAAGGTTACAGAACAGGCCAACACACAGGGCTTTACCTGGCCTTTGGGATTTGATACTCTAAAAGCTGTAGAAATAGAAGTATGTCTAATAACTATTTTTGTCTAATAACTGAAATGAAATAAGCAGAATGAAACAATCAAATCTTTTAATATATAGATGAATTGTATTATTCCATCAGAATTAATTTTCAGCACTGTCTAAATACTTGGTGATAAAATGTAAAAAACCAAATCATTTAGTCAAAGGCTTGTCCTTAAACAGGCTTTGCTCCACCTCTCATTTCCCTAGGAAACTCAGTGAATCAACACAAAACCCTTTAGCACTCTGTTCTTCTAGTTCTTAAAAGAAGTAAGTTCACTTCTATACAAGTAAAGAATTTAAAGTCTTCACAGCACCAGCAGCTCTGTCTATTGCTAAAAAACACAGACAAGGGTAAGTTCCTAAAGCCATCCTATGGACCTTACGTTCTCACAGACTGCTAATGCTTTCCAAACAACCTACAGCTGCTATAACGAAGACAAGAGATTCCAAAATATTGGCCCCATCTATTAAAACTTCTTGTATTATAATGAACTCCTGGAGTTTTTCCTCACATATGAGAACTAGCAAAGCCACCATTTACATTCCTATAAAAATCCTCACAATCAAAATCCATTTTAGCTGAAATGTGGGAATGAATTTCAACCAACAGCCTAAGCAGAGTGCACTATATTGCAAAAAGAATAAAACACACACAGAGCAGTGAGGTCTGTGTCAAATCTATGGAACACAGAATATTCTTCATGACGTGCTTTCCTGAACTTCAGCAAGAACACTAACTGATCAATCAATAATGCCCTACAGTTGTGAATTACCACAGGTAAAGGTCAGAAATATTTGTAAGCTGAAAGCAATCACTCTCTTTTCAAACTGTTCTTCCCTGATGCTTGTTCTTGCCTATCTTTGTATCAGTTGTTTTCCAAAACCATCCCAAGTTTGCACTTGTTTGTCCAATTTAAGCTACCATGCTGATGAACAAGCACATCAGCTGACTCAAACCTTCCCACAGGAGATATGAGATATGTACATTGGGGGAGGGAAAAAACATGAGCCTGCTGAACCCTACAGAGCAGGTATGCTCAAAGACCTCCCTCCCACAGATGGAGCAACAGCAATCCATCAGTAGCAAAATTATTTTTTCTTTTAACCCCTGCTCTACCCTGTTTGGACTTCAGAGAAAGGTTAAGTATTAACACAGACTGTGCTGTTCTGTTTTGGTCTTCTGTCTAGCCCATCCATTACAGTTACTACAGGAAACCTGGAAATGAAAAGAGTTTTTTCCTCCTCATTTCAAGGCTTGCTAGATGAAGAGGTTCCATAATAATTATAAGCAAGCTCTTCAGACCTGCATCAGGTCTGTGGTTGATATGTTAGCACTGTGCAGGAATATTACCATATGGATATGGTTGTAAGCATCTGTCAGCCCATCCTTTACTATCAGGTCTTCCAGCTTTACTCCTCCATAAGGTGTTGACCCTCTGCTCATCGTATAGGGAACGTTAGACATGCTCTCCATTCCACCAGCAACCATTACATCCTGCCCAAAGGAAACAAGTTAAAATGAATAGTAAATGCAGTGTGCTCTCTATGACTTCTTGTAGGAACAAGTATCAGCAAAAGCTTAAGCATGGGCATTTTATTTTCCTGAGGAGTCTTAGAGAGAGAGGAAAAAAAAAAACCTTTGTGCATTTAAAAAGCAAACAACTGAAGACAGTTAATCCACGCTGGCAGAACAACAGGACTTCTGTCTTGTATGCAGCTTTAGAAAGCTGCAAGACCCATCTTGATCTCTTGCACTTTTACGTCAAAAGCTTCTGAGATCAAATTATAAGTTTTATTTTTAACAGGTTTTTCTCCTGGAAGTTTTTAATTTCTCTTCTTTATTCCCAGCTTCATATCCCTTTGGAACAAGTGACAGTCAGAATATTGATATATGATGAAACAGATTTACAAGTACCTGCAATTTTACATAATATTGTTTCATCTTAGTAGGTAAAGACAGATGACTTATACTATGGTTTTATCATCTGAAAAGGCCACATTAGTAATTAATGATTGCTTAATTTGAATCATTATGTACATTGATAAGTCAGTATACTTTTCAAGCTGAAACAAAGCAAACAGAAAACCTACAACAGCAAAGCTATCAGGACCATAATTATACCCACTGTTCATGAGGCTATAGCCCCAAAATCCCTAGGATTTCAGGAATAGGTGCGATTGTGTTTAATGGCATATTTGAAATATGCACAAATGTAATAAAATACACACACTGCAGTGTGAGTCCTTGAGAGTTCAATAGTGCTGGTAATAGAAGTGCAAAAACATTTTACACAAAACAGCACTAAGAAGATTAAAGCTTTTTTGGTTTCTTTAAATTAAGACTCAGAGAAATAACGGTTTGGTTCAGAACAGATTATAAACTAGATCCAGGAACAGTGACATGAAGTAATAAAGCAAAGAAAGAAGGCTGGAGACAAAACTGAATTGGAAAGGCAGTTCAGATATGGAAGCATCAACAGATCAGAGGAACAAGAGTCCCTGGCATTTCAATTCCATAAAGTGAAAGACGTGGAGAGAGAGCCAACACAATTGTTTATATAATGGTGTACACTGACTCAAGCCACTGGGAACCATCACCAACTGTCACACCACAGATACCTCGTCACCCACAGCCAGGAAAAACAAATACCAACCCCCCCCATAATTTATAGCTCTAAGAGACTTATAAGTGGCCCAGTCTCTACTTTCACTGAGACTGGCAGCGCAGCATGTATGATTAACTCAGCAGAAAACTCCAGTTCTATTCAGAGCTCACGGCCTGCATCTGTCAAACTGACCAAATGCACCACTACTCTCATGAAGTCATTGGATATAAATTACTAAATCCAAACGTAGCTGCTTACAAAGACATCCTAGGCCTGGTTCAAAGTCCTGTGACAAGACTTCCACCGACTTCAGCAGGCACCAGACAAAGTGCTGTTCTCTACAGGGCAAGGCCAAAGCAATTCAGCAGTTGCCTAACTCCAGCTACACTGTTATTTCCACAGAAGGGACACTAAAACCTAAATATTTTACTTCTGTTCTAAACACACACACACAAAAAAGTACTTTTCACTTATGAGCCACTTGCTTTGTAAGCCAAAAATATATATTGAATAGACAATATTTTCTCTTCAGAGAAGGAAAGATGCTGACAAAATGCTTTGAGTATGGAATTAAAAACAAAATTGAAATGTCCTTCTTCACATTCACACTTCTCCCACATTCTTTGCTGCACAGCATTTAATGGCTTACTGGAGATGATGTATTCTTCTATCCTCCCATCAAGTGGTAGTATTATTTTCCCAATTGTATAGAAAATCTTGGAACACAGTTGACAGAGATAAGCAATTCCCCTTCATCAAGCTCTTCAATGAAAAACCTTATGCAGCAGCAACAGATTTTGCTTCTTCTAAAACAATAAAAAAGGCTGAGACATCTTCAGTGTACTTGGAAACAACACTGCTTAAATATGCATATTTAATTCAATTAAGTGTTAAAAGTGTCTGAAAGTCAGGTCACCAAAAAAAAAGTCTGTAAAAGTTTCTTCAGTTTTTCAAAACTGAAAGCTTGAAAATTCCCTTAATTACATTTTGGGGCCTGGAGTGGTAGGTGGGGTGGGGGTACAGCAGGAGAAAGGATGTAAATACCCTCCACTACTTGTTTCTCAGCTCTAAAAACATACACGACAATTTTTATTTACTTTTTTCTGTTTTAAACCAAAATCCACCTAAATGACTATAAAATGAAGGTTGCATAAACAAAACCAAACCTCTCTAATTAGCTGTATTGTCCCAAGCCAAAACACAACACCAAATCAAAGAGCAGAGTCATTGGTAGGACAGAATCTACCACATTAACTGTGTGTTTTTTCCACAGAACAGCACTAAAGTTCACATACCTGACTCCCACACATCAGGCTTTGTGCTGCCATCATGATCGATTTCATTCCTGAAGCACAGACTTTATTGACAGTTGTGGTAGGAGTGGCGATTGGTAGACCTGAGTCAAAGAAGTTGTTTGTACAACCGTATTATTTAAAGGGTAGACTAATACTTTACTGGTGTTCAGCAACATTTCATATGGGACCAATTTTTATCTAAGCCCAGGATGTCCAGCTTGCACTATTTACCCTGTCAGGGCAATTTATCTACCCTCACCCGTAGTTACCATCCTACTTGGAGACTCTTGTTTTTTCCCCCCTTCCAACAACAGACTTGTGGTAAGGGATCAAGCAAGCAAGGAATCAGAAAACAGAAGGTCAAGGAAGTAACTCCAGAACTATTCCTCTGCCTGAAATTCCAATCCCTGCCTCTAAGCAGCACCCAAGACTGAAAAAGCATGAACAAGCTTCAGAATTTAGCAACTGGCAACAAGGCAGACTCCTGAAGTACAGGGACTCTAAACATTCTGAGTAAGGTCAGTGTCATTCACTGGACTGGTTATTACTGAGTGACTGTTGTTACTAAGTGCTCACCACAACAGCTTTGGGCTCTGCTGTGTGCAGCTTGGCTCAAGACCCCTGCATCACTGCCTCCATGGCCCTAGGCTTGCGCTCTCTCATATTATGGCTCTGGTACCAGCACATCACCTCCATACCAGCAGAGAGAGGGAGAAAATACCCAGGGGAAATCCTTAACATGGAGGGTGGTGAGGCACTGGAACAGGTTTCCTAGAGAAGCTGTGGATGCTCCATCCCTGGAAGTGTCCAAGGCCAGGCTGGATGGGGCTCTGAGCAACCTGGTCTGGTGGAAGGTGTCCCTGCCCACAGCAGTGGGGTTGGAACTAGATCTTTAAAGTCCCTTCCAAACCTACCCACTCTGTAATTCTATGAAAGAAAAGAGCCATATTCATGACTTTGCCTCACATGGAAGCAGTTCCTTCTCACAGAATCATAGAATCAACCGGGTTGGAAAAGACCTGTGAGATCATCAAGTCCAACCCTTGATCCAACCTTGATCCATGGTTACTAGACCATAGCACTCAGTGCCACATCCAGTCTCATCTTAAAAACCTCCAGGGATGGTGAATCCACCACCTCGCTGGGCAGCCCATTCCAATGTCTGATTACTCTCTCTGTAACAAATTTCTAATATCTAACCTAAACCTCCCCTGGCATGGCTTAAGACTGTGCCCTCTTGTCCTACTGCTAGTTGCCTGGGAGAAGAGATCGATGCCCAAAAACATACAGGAACAGAGCCAAGAAAGCATACAGATGCTCCCTGACCCAAGACTTTCCTAGAGACATGCTAAGGTATGGAATCCCTTCCCTACAGCAAAAGGGAGAAGAAAATAATTCCTGCACCTAATAATATTCATTCTGCAGTTACCATTAGAGTGAACCTTGTAAGTTGACAGCTCCAGACTCCAGAGAAAGATGAGTGTAATGACATACTCTTATCTGCAGTTCAAGGAAACTCAATGACCTCTTATCTAGTTAGACTTAAGAGCAATGATATAGTGAAGAAAAACAGTCTGTTTTGTGAAAGATTCAAAGAGCAGCATCCATCATAAATGTAAAGTGCTGTGGTCCCCAATATTGTCTTCTCCAGGTTCTATAAACACTGTAGGCAGTAACATCCCACTTATATTAGTACAACATACTCCCTTCACCCACCATGGGGTAAAAAGGGCACACATAGACTGTCTGGACAAAAGGCTGGGCACAACTGTGCTTTAACTTATAGCTCAATAGACTCCACCTACATAGAGAAAACCTTAGGTCCCAGTATCAAGAGAATGAATACCTGCACCCAAAACTGCTTGTCTTGCTGGAGCTTGTCCTTGTCCAGCCTGCAAGACATTGCCCATATATGCCTCTTTCACTTCTTCTGCAGGGATACCTATAAAACAAAATTATTCTGATTCAGGATCCTTTGCATAGAAAATGTAACTCCCTTTTGAAGTTTTCTATCAAAGACCACTGAAACTTGCCATGTTTGATCCATGCGCCAACAGCACACTAGGCCCCTGCTGGGTGCCTCCCAGATCTCTACCCTCATGTTCATGGAACACAGTGAGCCCCACAGAACAGAATTCTCTTGTTATCCTGCAGAACAAGCCACAGTTTGCTAACTAAATCAAACATTTCCAAGTCTCACTAGTCACCCAAGCAGCTCAATTTTTGTAGATGGTTAAATGCACAAAACTTTCTGTGTGCTACAATTATGTCTAAAGACAGTTTTGTTAGTCTGTTTAACTAAGGGCAAGCCAAGGCCACAGAAAGCTGCCGAGACAGAAGAGGTATCTCTTGCAACAGCCCTTGTGTTCAAATCCTTGTAATATCCTCTTTCAAGAAACCAAATTTGTAGAAAATTAACTTTCCTCTCTGCTAAAAAGGCTTTTTTGCTTGTTTCAACCCATCAATCACAAGACTATTCTTCAAGCATACATGCCTATGTAAAAAAACAGGCAGGGAAAGGAAAGGCTACTGGTTTCAGCAACAAGTAGCTTCTGCACCAGTTTATGTGAATCCTAAAACCCCACTCCAGAAAAACAATTAGCAAATTCAATCAGATTTGGATTAGCAGAGATAGCCCTAGGTAACATTCTGCTCCTAGAAGCAGCATCTAATTCAGACTGAAACAAAGCCCAACAGTCAACTTCACTTAAATAACATGTGTGGATAGACTTAAGAATGCCACAGGAGCAAAAAAACCCAGGGCATTCTATTTACCAAGCAATTGAAAAGACATAGACTGATACCACTCAGAGCCACTTTGTCACATTAAAAACCATATACACATACCTGCTCTGTCAATTGCTCCTTTAATTGCAATGGAACCAAGTTTAGTGGCTGGCAGTGATGAAAGAGATCCTTGGAAAGATCCAATTGGTGTCCTTACAGCACTTGCTATTACCACCTCCTAAGTGGAGAAGCATGGAGTAAAAGTCAGTCTCTCAGAATTGTGCACATATACCAGTATTTTTTAAATGTATCCACTTTTATTCTTTCACTGATGTCACAGCTTCTCTTTTATCCTGAAAATGTTTCAGAGCCCTAAAATAACCTTTATTATTGCACGCAGCACGGGGAGATCAGTGTGCAGCTGCATGGAATCACAGATCCATGGTGGGATGGCTCACATGGCTGAAGTGCTACCAAGAGGGATAAGGTATCCTCAAGAAGACAAGGTGGAGGGGGGCTTGGCCTTTATGTGACAGAACAGCTGGAATGCATTGAGTTCATCCTTGGGACGGATGATGTTTGCAAGAAACTTGAAGGTCCTGGAGCAAAGGGAAGATTGAAGATAGCTGGTTAATGTTCAAGGATTATCCCCTCCAAGCTCCACAGAAGTCCACTCCAACAAGCACTATGTCACATAAAAACGCCAGGGTGGATATAGAAGATGGAAACAGGGACAGAGAACCACCTGGCAGAGTGTCTGCACATGCAGGGATGAAGTCATGAAAGCCAAAACCCAACTAGAACTGAATCTGGCAAGGAACGTCAAAGGCAACAAGGTGGCCTTCCATAAACACCTAAGAAGCAAAAGAAAAATATGTGGCTGCTACTGAATAGGGCAGGCGACATTGTGACAAAGGACATGGAAAAGGCTGAGGTACTGAATGCCTTCTTCACCTCAGTCTTTAATATTAAGACGAACCTTCAGGAATCCCAGGCCCCAGTGACTTGGGGAAGGGCGGAGCAAGGAAGATGTACCCTTGGTGGAAGAGGAACAAGTCAGGGAATATTTAAGCAAACTGGACATACATAAATCCATGGGCACTGCTCAGATGCTCCCTTGAGTGCTGTGGGAGCTGGCAGTTGTCTTTTTAAGGTCACTCTCAATAATCTCGGAATGGTCACAGCCATCGTGAGAGGACTAGAAAAAAGCCAAACATCACTATTACCCTCAAGAAGGGTAAGAAAGAGGACTGAGGGAACTACAGGTCAGTCAGCCTCACCTTTATCCCTGGGAAGGTGAGCGAACAACTAATTCTAAAAACCATTTACGGGAACGTGAACAACAAGAAAATCATCAGAAGTAATCAGCATGGATTCACCAAAAGGCAGGCATGCTCAGACAAACTGCTAACCTTCTACAGTGAAATGACTGGCTTGGTAGATGCAGGGAGAGCCATAGACATTGTCTATCTAGACTACAGTGAGGCTTTCACTGCTGTCTCCCGTAAGATGCTCACACAGAAGCTAATGAAGTGTGGGCTGGGTAAGCAGTGAGACACTGATAGAAATGGCTGAATGGCCAGGCTGGGGGGTGGCAATAGTGGTACAGAGTCTGTCTGGAGGCCAGTAACCAGTGATGCACCCCAGGGACCAATACTCAGCTTTAGTGTTACATCCACATGTCTACCTGATAACCTTGTGAGAGTAGCACAAGAATCTGGCACCAAAAAAAGAGGCACATTTCAGACCTCTGGCTGCCCCAGGCAGCTATGGAGAAGCAGTAATGACTGTCTTCAACTGTGCTGGTTTCAGTGGAAGTTAAGCACACAGCTTAACAGGGTCTCACCATGAGTTATTGTTTTGGTTTTTTGTTGGGTTTTTTTGTTTGCTTGTTTTTGGTTTTTTTTTTATTTAGATGAGCAGGCAAAGAAAAAAAACACTAGACAAAAAATAAGTAACAAAGACCAACTACATTTGTTTAAAACTAAGAAGGGCTGTTTGTTATTGTAACCCCTTTTCCATCATAATTGACTTCAGTGATAGTGACAGATTTGTCTTCATCTTTTAGGTTGTAACAGAAAGTCGCAGGATAACACACAGATAGTTTCTAAGGGATTAGCTGACATCAGCTGTCTTTTCCAATTATGGGCAGATAGGTGCATTAACCTTAAGTTAGCTGACACATTTCTAATCATGTCCCACACTGTCAAACAAGTAGCAAATCAAAATAAAAATGGAAATCTGGCTTTTATTCAAGATTTTGCAGTAAAGTGTGACTTGGGCACAAGTGACATTGTCTTCAATGCCAACCTTTTTTGCATTAACTTTTTTTAAAACTTCAGTGATTAATAAACAGATTTAAAATAGTGATTTACTACTGTGAGATAGTGCTTTATACTTACATTTAAAGTACGCTGGGATGCATAGCCACGGCTTGTACACTTCAAAGCCTGAAAATAAGAAAGTCCTCAGAATTTCATATCAAGAAATGATGTTTCAGTAATGTACCATTTTCATAGAAGTCCTTATTTCAAAAGATAATATCTAAGAAACACTGAAAAAATATCATAATATGCCTTTTAAAAGAAGGGGTAGTCTAGTACAGTCTCACCATAACATCTGTGATAAAATGCTTTCTGAAAAATAAACAAAAAACAGAAACAAAAACCAATTCATTTTGTCCAAGTCTTACATGTACACCTATAGCATATGTCTGAACCAGGCCTGAGTGGAGCTATACTGAAAGAGTTCACTAGTCCTTCTGTCTGCTTCCTGGGACTTTGGTTCCTTCATTCCTATCATTGACTTCACTGCTTTTTCAACAGTGGCAGTTTGCATTTGTCTTCGTTTCACTGGTGTTTCACGAACGAAAATGAGGATAATGAGTTCAGAATGTCACACGAAAACACGATAATAAAATAAAACCAAGAAAAAGGTATTACCTGAGCAGGCTAATTTACCAGCTACAAGGTCCATCTAACTAAGCAGTGCAAAAATACAAAATTACATCTGTAGGTATTGTTTCATACATTAACAGAATGTTCTTTCTGTTAGTGGTTCAAGCCAGCTTCTTAGCCATTTCCTCAGACAACACTACAGCATACTGGAAATTTCTGGTCATCACTGATTTACAGATAAATAAATACTAATTAAAAGGACACCACAAGAACACCATCATTTTTACAAATCAAAGAATGCCTTCTGGTATTGTGTCCACAATATGAAAATTTAGCCTGTTTCCATTTCTTGCCTTCATTTGACAACCTTCAACTAACAAAAGACTGATTTTTTTTAACCTACTGTTTTGAATTACTTGTTCGATTTTTGTTTTGTTTGGGGTTTTTTGTTCATTGTTTGTTTTCCCCAGCTCAGGCTCTAAAAGCCAGCAGAAAGTTTGAAATTAAACCTGTACCTGAGAAATAATTACATCTCTGCAGGGCTTTAACAGCAGTGCTTTCAAGGATTAGTGTCAAAAAACCAAAGCCAAACCAAACGAAAACCTAACCTAGCAAAACAACATACTCTCACTACACAACACTTGAAATTTACCTTTGCAGTAAACTGGACAAACAAGTCAATTGTCTACCAAGTGCAACTGGTCTCTGCCAGGAGTGTTCATGCCCTGTGCCGCTTATAGACTTAAAAAAAAAAAAAAAGGACAAAAGGGAACCCCCACTTCTACAGCTGGTAAAATGGAACGTTCAGCTTCGCATATGGCAGTACGGACGGGATGCACCGCCGGTGCTTTACCTTCCTTTTCCTTCCCAGCACAGCTCCCCACCCCAGCGCTCCAGGCAGGCACAGCCAGCACCTCCAACACAGCCAGCGCTGCCACGCACTGCGGCTTTCTCGGCAGGAGCACGCAGCGTCCCGCTTCCCAGCTGAGAAACGAAACCTACAGGTGTGTAATCCTGTGTCTTAACGGCGCTTAATGAGATGAATCCTACCCGCTTCCTGCCCCCGCCCCGGCTGGAGGCCGCCCCCGGCAGCTGCTGCGCATCCCTGCGGCACAGGGGCTCTGCGGGCCAGCGGGCTGCGCAGCAAGGGGCTGAAGCGCCGGCAAGCCGCGGCACTCCCGGCGCTGACAGCGGAAAAAGCCGCGCTCAGGAACGCGGATAAAGCTCCCGCCGGGCTCTGCGCGGGGCCGGCCGGGGCTGCGGGGCGGGGAAAGCCGCCCTTCACCCGCCAGCGGCGTCACCTTCACTCTTCTTGCCTTCGCCCTCCGCCCGGCCCAGGACCCGCTCCCTCCCTCCCTCCCTTCCTCCCGGGCCGCGGGCTCCCTCCCGTCGCGCCGCGGGGGTGTGAGAGGAGGAGGCGCAGCCCACCCCGCCGCAGCGGCGGCGGCGTGACCTTGGCCGAGCCTTCCCTGGCCCGACGGCGGGGCCAGGGCTGCCCAGGGAGGGAGGGAGGGCGAAGGGGAGGGCCGGGCCCGCCGCCCGTCTCACCCGCAGCAGCCCCGCGGCCGGACGCCGCCAGCCCAGCACCGCCGCCGCCATGTTCCCGCCGCGCCCCCGTCACCTTCGCCGGCGCCCCCGCCACCGCCTATAGACGGCAGCGCCCCGCCCGCGCCCGGCTCCTATTGGTCCCCCGGCAGGGGGCGGTGCCACGCCCTGCCCCGCCATTGGCGGAGAGGGACGGCGGGTCAGGGGGGCGGGGGCGGAGTGAGGGGGGGTGTGAGCGCGCGGGGCCCCCGCAGCCGGGGAGTTCCGCCCCCTCGGGAGCCCCTTTGGGTGGGACAGTGGGAGGAATTTCTCACAGAGAGGGCGATTAGGCATTGGAACGGGCTCCGCAGGGAGGTGGTGGAGTCCGCCGTCCCTGGAGGTGTTTAAGGAAAGACTGCACGTGGCATTCGGTCGGACTCGATGACCTCAGAGGCCTTTTCCAAGCCAACTGACGCTGTCATTCCGTAGCGCCAGGTGCGTTCCCCTCACCGCCGGTGCTGCCGCTCGGGGACCAGGTACCATGCGGCAATTGAAGCAGCGTTCCCACTGGATTTACACAGTGGATCTCCATCACTGAAATACATGAGGATGAAATGCAGACACCAAGCCTACCTAGAGATAACTGAGATGTCTAGAGAGAGGATCAGGAACTCAAGTCTTATGAGGAGCAGATGAGGGAACCGGGTTTTTTTAACCTAGAGAAAAGAAGGTCATGGGGGGACCTTATTGCTCTCTACAACTACCTGAAAGGAGGATGTAGCCAGGTGGGGGTCAATCCCTTCACCCAGCTAACTAATAAACAGCCTCAAGTTGTTCCAGGGAAGATTTAGATTGGATATTAAAAGAAAAATTCTTCAGGGAAAGGGTTGTCAAGCACTGGAACAGGGTGCCCAGGGAAGTAACTGAGTCACCACGCCTGGACATATTTGAAAGACGTAGATGTGGCACGCAGGGACACGGTTCACTGGTGGACTTGGCAGTGCTGGGTTAACAGTTGCGCTTAAGGATCTTAAAGGTCTTTTCCAACCTAAACGATTCTACGATTCTATGTTGACAGGTAAAGCAAAGCAAGAAAAAAAGCCACATGTTAACTTTATCAGAAAAATGAACCAGGTTTTAGAGCCTTTTGTATTTAGGTCAGTGATGCTACCTAACCTGTGACCAATTTACAGTGCTAGGAATTGATTCAGCTAAGGAACTCCTATGATAACTGGCTTCTAGAGAACAACTCCTCCTGGGAAAAGACTGCACATTGCCCTAACAGAGGGAAAAACATCTGGAAATAACGGCAACCTGCTATCCAAGTTCTGCCTGCAAGAACTGCGAGCTAGCAAACTGCCATGCGCACTACTGAACGGTCACTCCAAAAGAGCTGTTTATTTCATACAAATAGTTCTAACCGTGGCATGTACCAGAAAGCACAAAACACTGATGTTATCTGGTGCACTTAAAGAATGGGGTTGAAATGTAGAAAGAGATTCACATTAACAGACAAGAACAATCAGAGAAAAGCCATTACAGTGAAAGCATTCCCTTCAGGCAAGGGACTGTTCCCACAGCACTGTTTACTGCAGGATCAGGTACCTGAAGGTCCCACAGCGTAAATAATTTCAGAGACAAATCAACCAAAATATTCAGCAATCCAAGTACATCCCTGGAAGTTGCAGAGACATAACCCTTTTTAAAAATGCCATAAACAAAAAGTCAGGCACCCTCAGCCACTTCTGGCATGGCAGGCTTTGATATACTGAAATGAAAAGACTGCGGTTCATCTTTAAATAAAACTTTGAAGACTAAATAGCTCTATGTATAAACTTAAATACTTGAAAAATCGTAAGAAAATAACTGGAAGTCTTTACCTTTTTTTTTTTTTTTTTTAAACTCTGACTGTAACAGACTTTGGGACTTGGAATTGGGCAAATTTCATACAGTGGCACCTTTCAGGAGCAGCACCTGAATTCAACTTTAAAATTCTGCAGGTTGATACACCAAAATACCTTGCTAAATGAGTAGTCTTTTATATTACATTTTTATTTTGCAAGAAAATAAATTATACAACTTAAAAAATAAAATTCAAAAATTAAGCAGTACATCAAAATAGTTCAGCTGGACTGCCATACAGAAACTACCACCATTCAAAATTGTACAGCATTATTATCTTGGTAGTGGCACACATTCAAAATTGTAAATACCATACGTAGATAGTTATTACAACTCAGGAACTCAAGTTCGCTCAACACTCCAGACTACATATAGTGTATATGACAGGAAAGCTTTCATGTATTGTTTATTTCACAAATATGACCTCAAAGAATTACAAAGATAGCATCCCAGTCATTTAGATGAAAATAGAAAACAGTTTGAGTTTAAGATAGCAAATCTTTCTGTAAAACTATCAAATCTTTTTGCCAATTGTATTTTTAAAATTTGCACTTTACAGGACAATGGCATCCCAATGCAAATAAATGCAAGATGTGAACATTCAGAACATTTATATTAAGTTTAAAAAGATGAAAATGAGAAAGTCACATTGTCATTTGGAAATGTAATTGCATTACAGTCATAACAAATGAAAGAAACGAGTAAAAATAGAAGCTAGGGACACCAACTGTGGAAAGTGGAAAAATGGAAGACTTCAGAATTGAAACTGAGATTCTCATCAAGTTGTTGGGACAGAGAAAGATTTAACAGTATTTCTTAATTTAACCCATTAAGAGTGATTTTTTTCCCTCCCCCCTCTTCTATACCAGATCTCATTCCTTAGCTATTCACCGTGGCAGTGTGTGTGGCAACATGTTTTTCAGATGCAGCACCTCCTTAAGCTAGGTCTTTGGACATATATATTCATAGCTAAAAATTGCAGCCTTAAAAGTGCATTGTTGCCATATTGCAAGTGAAGAATAGTTTTGAATTCTACCCTCCCCAAAAGAACAGTTTACCCCAGGTATCTCCCTGTGCCCCAAGTGATACTAGTTTTAAGTGCAAATCGGTGAAAGTGACCTGATGAAGGACGCTAAACGTGATTCTGCATCTTTAACAGATTTGCTGGTGTGAGTCTCAGATTTAATAAAAAACCTGACATCCATTTCCGGAACATATTTAAAGAAAAATGACCATGTCGTAGGCACATTACCAATTCTATTTCTGCATCCCAGGTTTTGAGAATTATATAGGTAACAAGTAGGTTGTATTGTATATATTAGTTGAGGGAACATGTAGCTCTTTTGCTTTTAGCAACCTGTTGCTTTCTGCATGCACTCCAGCTTCCTAAACAGTTGCACTTGAAATGCAGTCTCTTAAACTTCTCTCTCAAATCTAAACTGATGGCTTCAAAATCAGCATTATCCCCTTTGCAGCTCTTTCTGTGTGATAATGTCACACCTGTTCTTCTCTGGTTAAGGGTGGAAATTTTTCACTTTGAAGAGCGTGCTCAGACTGTCATGTTTTCCCCAATTATCCCAAGTAAGGATTTATTACTTTTAAGTTACAAAGACTGAAAGTCTTGCAGCACAAAGTTTTTTATTAGAATTTTGTTTTCTAATGTTCAAATAATTTCACTGGTTAACTACACAGAGCACCACTTGCTTTTGATTCTGAACTGGAACACCACAGGGTCAACATGAAAGATGCAATATTTTTAAACAGCATCTATTTTTGAGTATCAATAGGAGCATGTAACATAAGCTGTAGGATTTCAATCAATTGTAACTGGCCAGGCCTTGATTTCTCTCCGTCTCTTGGTCACGAAACCCTCACTACCAAAAATCTCTTACTCCGACAGATGTCCAAGTACACGCTGTTCTCAGTCAGTCACACTGGCATTTACATTAGTAATAAAGCACACGGCCTGTTTAAGGGTGCAAACAGCCATTCTTGGAGAGTTTGCTTTTAAACCACTCTTACTGCATACTTTACTGCAACCATGTGAAAGTAGAACTCCTCTTACTTACTGGAAGGCATTCTTTTTTGACTAAAGTTAATTAATCCTCTTCCCCCTTTCATCATCAAAGAAGATGAGGCCTTTAGATGTTGTAGTTCAATTAACTGGTTAATTAAAAAAAAATAAATTCGCACATTTGCGATTTATACAAGAAATATTCGTACAGAACTGAGTAAAGCGCAACTTACCTTTTGTCCTATGACAGGCACTCTGCTCCTGTGATGCATGGTATCAGTCCAGTACATGCTGGGACATTTCAGAATAGCAGAGAGGCAGGCAGTGCCAAATGACTATTTCAGATGATTGAAAATAGAAGAGGTAACATTAAGAAGTTGAAATTCCTGATGTGTATTTGGCACTCTCTCCGCATACACTAAACAAGGTATTTTTCCTTAGCTTTTTACCATTTTCATTAGAATTGTATTTCCTACCCTACCAGTTACAAAATAAAAAGCAGAGCGTTTTTTTCATATAAAGATGTTCACTAGTCCAATTGGATTAACCTTGCAATTATATAAAAGTTACCACTGAGGAAACAGTATGGGGATCTTCAAGTGTTATTCTCTTCCTGGGGGAGTTGTGCATCAATTACTCTTTAATGCATCCAGATATATGTAGTCATACCTAAATATTTGGAATACAAATATTAAATGTACAAGGAAATACACTTAGTATTTCTGTTCAGTATAGCAGACACTCCCATGAAAACTGCTTTTAGAGTGAAGCATCATTCAAGAAACCTTTACCTTCTCAAAAAGGATTGTAGCAAATCATCTGTCCAAATAAGGTAACAAATAACATATATCCACTTGTTTACAGGAAACAACTTAGAAGCAATGATGTCTTGTTTAGCAAAAAATATCACCCATGACTTGGAATTACTTTTGCGTCACTTAATGTGTCAATTATTAAAATCCAGTTACTAGATTGAAGCACTGCTCTAGCCAACAGGTTTTAACTGTAACAAATACATATCAGTTGTGATGCATGTGTTTGTGTCTCTCAAATGTTATTACATAAAAAGGATCAAAGGTGGACAGTACATTACTCTGTTGATCCAAAACACAAAAGTGAAAGTGCTACTTCTAGTCCTATTTGCATTTAAAAAAACCCCAGAAAACCAAAACCAAACAAAACAAAAAAAAAAACAAACCCAAAACAAAACTAATAGCAGTTCCTCAGTGCATGAATATTTGAGTATTTTTTCCTTGTGCAAGTACTGGTCATCTAAAAACCCAAACCTGTATTCTTCCTGGTGGGTGTAAATCAAATCTACTTTAAAAAGTTCACAATGGGCTCTTCATGAATGCAAATTTCCCACAAAACAGCATGCTGTTAAAAGTGTGCAACATGAAGGGAATGCCATCATGCTAGCTGAATGAGATTGGCAAAATATAGTCCTCAGTTAAGGTAAGGCAGGGATTTTAATACGTAACAAAAGTCAAAACAAGTCCTTCTGCAGCACAAACTGTTGCAGCTGTCTGTCCAAGCACCCTTCCATTTATGTTCTCAGCATCCCGCAGAGTCCTCAAATTATGCCATGTATATGAAGGTGTTGATATCTGACTCATCTCTTCTGATATATTTGTGCTCTATAAGCCATTCAATTTGCTCTTTTATCATTTTCTTTTGTGGCAAGAACATGTTTTTCAGTATTTCTACCAGTTCAGTCTGAAGCTGGGCATGAGTAATTTTCTTCCGCATTTTCATTATTTGGATGATAGCCTCCTGGTGGGGTACAAGAAGGAAAAAAAAACACTTTTAAATGCCTGAGTGAAGTGACAAAATGAACACAGCATTAACAGGGAGCTCCCGGTAAGGCAAGACAGCAAGGAAATCTGTATTTTTCCTCAAAAATCAGACAGGCTAAGAAATGCAGCATCTAAGTAGATATCAAACTGCTTTTACAAAGAAGTTCATAAAGGAAAAGAATGAAGTACTGGCAAGATGCAAGAGATACAAGACAATTCCAGTCAAAGAAGCAGTTAAATTCTATACCTAGAGTGTGAATTGCTCACTAAAACCAAATGTTCATTCATTCTCTGAGGAGAAGTCACCATTTCCTAGGTGATTTGTGATATACCTTGTGAACACCTCATGAAATGCAAGCTGAATGTAAAATTGGAACTCCCAAGGAGTTCTTATTTCATAAACACAACCAGGCATTAATCCTTCTGCTTCAAGTATGGTCACATCAAATGTTATGTCTGGTGATACAATTCACAATGTGCGTAGCCTGGAATCTACTCTGACTGATAGAACAGACCTGAAACTTGAAGAACAGACCTGAAACTTGAAGGTAAAATGGGATTTTGAAACTCCATTGTACGTAATGATCTCTGATGCCAGAAAAAAACTCAGGTTTTTTTAGAACTGTCAACTCAAAAGATTTGGTATGCGTAGCTGACTGAAGGACAATCAACCACAAAGCAGGAAGCTGCAGTGTGTACAGCTCAGATGCACTTTTACACTTTCCCTCTAAGGAGAAGGCCTCTTGAGAGTCATGCTGCTGTTACTGCACTGTGATCCCAATCTCCAAGATTTTCCCCTTCATACAGACCAAAGACATCTCAAGATCAACAATACTTAGTGTTCATGGTGGTGTCTAGTGTAAGTCAACTTTACCAATCTGCTGCTGTCACCCACCACAACACTGTTATGGCTTTGCTTAATATCTGCTTCACCCTCTTTAAAGATGATGATGACCTGATGCTTCAGAACAGGAGACTGATAACCACAAGTGCAAAACCAAGTAGTTACAAAGAATCTAAGTCAACAGCAAAAGTAATTTCCAATGGGATTCAAAAGCACTCATTTCATATATCAACATCCAACTGTGGACAGCATGTAATGATAATACAACTAATTACAGTAATGATAATACAACAAAAGAAATAGGGTAGTTTTATATTCCTCTGGCGGTTTACTTGCCTGGGTTCGTAATATTCTTAGCTGGACTATTCCTTCATTTTCCTCTTCCCGCATTCTCTCTGTAGTAAGTTGCAATCGACCAATCAAATTTATCTTGCCCCTTTTCTGAACTTTAGCGTTTTTTCTGAAAAAGTTGTATTGCAGGAAAGTAAGCAAAAAAACCCAAACACTTTCAATTATGGAATTCCCATTAAACTTAAATTACAGCTGCAAGGAATATCATCACATATCAGACATTTATGGGCTATTAGCAGTGCAGCAATGAGACAGCTGGCTGACAAATCAAAACTCAATGCCAACATCTCCGCACAATAAAACCTAAACAGTGCTAGTAAGCATTACAAATAAATCCATCAGTTGAAACTGCTAATGTCCGAAGTTGAACATTTACCAGTATCACTTTAAAGACTAAAATTTCAGAGCAGTATATTTCAATTTAATTATATAAGGTAGGGTTGTTTGGAGGAAGTTTTTACAAGAAGGTTCAGGAAACTGGACTAGCTAATATTCCATCAAAATTGTTTGTCTAGCAGAAAAGGACAAAACCCAGCTATTGTAACAAATAAAGCTGATAGCATTCTTCAGTGATTACCCACGAATTTTCTGTACAGCCTATCTCTCCTGTCACGTCCTCTCATCATTTCCCAAAGCTCAGAATCCTTAGGACAGGAATAAATATTATAGCCCTGGGCAAGAAACTGAGTCCTTGGGAAGCAGATTTGTCACCTATCTCTTTCTCCACAGATCCAGATGTCCAGTTGTTATTGAGTATGAGGCACAAAATCTGAGGTTACTAGCAAGGAGCCGGTTTTCATCATAGTCATTGATAATAGAGGCAGGCAGAAACCCAAAACATGCTGAACATAGTATATACCATTTAGATATTCTCTCTTAATATTATCTTGCTTTCTGAAGGATTTCAAAGCACCATGAAAAGAGTACCATGATTCTCACAGGAATAAAGATACTTTGGTGAGAGCCACACCAAAAATCTTAGCTTTTGACAGCACACCATATGATTAAGCAGTTTCGCTTCCTTTTTTAACTTATCACTCTGCTTTTGAAATTGTGTGCATGTGTAATAATCAATACAGCACTAGTGCTCTGATTACAGGCTGTCCTCCCATGAAATTTCACGGGTTCATTGGTAACAGGAACATAAAAAAGCCTCCAGTTTTGCACCTCATCCCTAGCTGTTTAGGAAATTTAATTTCACAGAAATTACATTTTTTCTGAAGGGGTTGCTGCAGGTCATCTCGTCCAGCCACCTACTTGAAGCATGACTATAGCCAAAACTAAGTGAGGATAGGGCAGCAAAGCACGTGTCTAGCTTATTTTTTAAAAATTTCAAGAACAAAGGTTAAGTTAAAGTAAATTCCTTTAGTTACAAAACAGTACATTGTTATTTTACTTTTCAAACATCATCTTACATTAAACTGAACTCCTGGTTCACGGAGAAGAGGGTTCCTTCTGTAAAGTCTTTGGGTGAATTGACTTGAGGTTCATATAATAAAACCTGACGTTTCAGCTTTGGAAATGCTACAAGAGACTACAGAGAAAAGGGGAGGGGGGGAAAGAATGAAAATAAAACACCAGACTTTCTAAATGGAAACAATTACTTTTTAAGAACATAATTCACTGCTATGCAGGCTGTAGTGAGGGAACCACACAGCATTATTTGGAGCTGCTAGAGGACAACATGAAGATACCAGTAAAACCAGAGAGGGGACACAGTTTTCGAAATCTCCTTCTGAAACGTGTTAGCATAAGCAAAATACCACACAAAGTAGTAAAATACACAAACTCATGGCTACAGAAGCGGTGTTAAGTCTGATTTATGTAATTTCTCTCTTTATTTGTGAGCTAAATAGTTAGAAATCTGATAAAGCAAACACCGAAGTTATTTTTAAGCAACATGTATTTATCAGGTGCCACTAATTTCCTAGAATTAGACCAGTCCCACTCCACAAACCACAATCGTAACTCTGTGCTTTAGGCAGCATATGGTCAAAAAAATCTTGCAGTTCCCAAAAGCTTGTTAGGTAATACTGGGTAGAGAGAACATGTTAATGTAAAGGCTGTGTGTGCTAAGCAGTAGTGCAAGGAGCCAACATTACAACTGATTAATTAGCAAGAAAGGTATTCATGTTTCAGTTTCAATGTGTTATCTGACATCGCTTTCAAAATACTAATCCAGTATTTCAGAGGGCAAAAATCAAGAAGCAATCTGTTTCAAGAGAAAGGGATATACCCATAAAGTCCTCCTAAGTTCTGCATCAGGGAGTTCAGTTGCCAGTTTCAGATTTTCAAAGCTGATCTTCTCTCTGGGTCTTTGGTTCCATGCAAACAGCACAGCTAGCTGAAATGTTGTTACCTCCAAGTCATACTGGCCAACCTCATTCTTAAATGTTATCTGTGAAGAGGATGAAAATTTTACTCATAAGCTTTTCTGGTTCACAAGCTTCATTACTATTATAAATATACAGAGAGTACAGTCATTGACAGTGATACACTGAAAACTATACACTTACAATTCCGTTGGACATGAGGTGGTGCCAATGGAGTTTTCTACCACTGTGGTTCTTTTTATAAAATTCTTCGACTTCTGGGATGAGATCTTCTAATTCCGTGGGCAGTGAGACAAACACTTTTTCAGAACTTCGAGACCAGGCACCAGCATTTAAAATTTTAATATTCACAGAGTCAGCTGTAAGATGATATTGGATTATATGAATCTCCAGGTATGACTGATAGACAAACAAAACATTTTTTTTTTCTACTCTGCGTACAATTACGGAGGACTGAATTTTCAGAAAGTCGCAGGATGTCTACCTACTTAAACATTAAGGTGCTCTATTTATGCACTACTGGCTTTCTGCCAGCAACGCTGATTGAAATCTGGTTTTTTGGCTTGCCTCTGCAGAGCTCCTTAGGCCCTGATGCAGCTTTACAGCGGATGCTTGTAAGAACTACTCAAAGGTTTTTCAGCAGTGGCAGGTCCAATACTGGATGTTTCTTAGCCTCTCTCATCAGTCAAACCTAATCTCAGAAATGTAATTTAAGATCTTCATAGTATGGTCCAGCTCTCCTGCTGGCAGATAAAGGAGGAGCACAGCATGGTGTCCTCATGAAGTGATGAGGGCATAAAAGAAGGGGGTAGTTCAGGCATTCATCACCCAGTTGTGCTGATTCAAGCCCCTGCTTACAATTTATCTACAAGAGGAGGGAGTCTACATCTGCAAGATTGCTCACAATAAAACTTCACACCAACTCACAGAATGATACAGCTCCAGCTGTATCAACTGCAAGAGAAAGCAGGGTCTACAGGCACTTCCAGTCTAGGGGCAACAATGCCATGAAGACTATATTCCATCTGCAGTTGATTCAACAGAACTATTCTTTCACTATAAGAAATGAAGAGTAGCAAATAATTTAAAAACAATACCTGGTAAAGCAAGTTTATTATTTTTGTGCATTTCTTTGAAGGCCTGGTTCAAGTCTTCAGACACTTTGATATCCTGGAACATTCTGGCCAGCTTGTTTACATAGTCTGCTGGCATTCCCACTTCCTATATAAACAAACAGAACACTAAACAATGACATAGACAACTACGAACAAAAAACTTTAATTTTAAAATAGTAAACTTGAAAAAATAAAGAGCACAGAAGTATACAGCTACCATCACTTTACAGTAACTGTTAATCTGCAATGCAATAGAAAGTGGTTTTTTGCATGGATCATAAGTAGTTACCCCTTAAGGGCATATGATGATTCTGAGATTTGAAGGAATGTTTAAGGCATGCAAATAATAGTCTAATGTATATAAAATTTCGTACTTAGAATGTATCTCAAATTATTTACATACCTAAAGAAGTACGCTGCATTTTGCTCATTTGCATATGGAATCTATGAAGCTTGCTGATAATCATATGTGAAATATTTTTAAATCTAGCACTACGACTATTAGCCCTTAGAAAAGAGCTAAACTGTTTTAATTTCACAAAGTTTTGCAATGCAAGGGAAATATAAGATGCCCTGAGTGGCCTGCAATTTAAGATAAACCTCATCTAAGCAAGAAGGGTATTTAAGTTCAAGAGTGGGAATATTAATTAACCACAAGCATGAGGCACAACCAAAGAAAGGTGTCACGCTACTTACTCTGAGCCATTCCACCATATTCTCCTCAATTTCACTATCAGCTGATATATCCAGTATCAGACGTCTTGTTAGGTGAGCTTTATGATAGCGCATGAAAACATCTTTATTCTGTACATATTTAAGTACCAAAAGCTGTTAAAAATAGAGTTTAATATATTTATTTGCATTGTCAGTCAGACAAGTCTTTGAATGCTGATCTAATGGCACTGCGAAGTAGAAAAAAGCAATGTGACACTGCCTAAAGGGTAACGGTGTTCATACTATCACAGCCATCAGCTACGAATCTTTCACAATATCACACCTCCAATTTCTTCATTCAAACACCAAGAAATTCTCTCACATCAAACAAAACATCAGCACTGGTATGTAAAAATCTCCCGTATTATTTTCTAGACTAACATTAGTTATTGTAATACATTACAGTCTCATACAGGCATTTACCATACCAATTGTGTGAACTGACACAGGAGAAACGAGACACTGAATGATTTACAAGATTTAAACACACATACACACTTACACACACTTCATTAACATAATAAACTCTTTTCTCTACTATTACACCTTGCATAACTTTTTTTGAAGATCAAAGCCTTGACCCACATAAGGAAACAGAACAAACAAATTCATTATTCAGAATAATTGAAAAGCAAAAGGCAAAAACATACCACTTCCTTTAGCTTTGCTTCAATTTCTTCAGAGGTTAGTTTTTTGCTTAGTGGTGTTTTTCTTAGCAACATGTCACAGTAATTAGCAAGAAGCTCAGGGCATTTGGATTCAGGCTGTGTTTTCAATCCAACACTAGATAAAAGAAAAACAACACATCTTCAAACCATACAGAATCCTGCCATTCCAGAGAAATCACACTTAACAAGACAGACCACTCTTTCCTGATCCCCTTGGCAAGGATCCTGGTGGTGAATTCATACCCTCACTAAACTAATGAAAAATGAGCGATAACACCCTTTTCTTCTTGAAAGAATACTACCAAACACTTTAGAGACCTTCTACAGCTTGATCATTTTAATTGCTTATAGTTTTAGACGTCTAACAATGAAGGATAAAGTTGAAACTACAGTTTGAAGCAAATAAATATTGCATTGCAAAAAGTATTCCAGTGAAGGATTTAAAAATGCTGCAGTGAAATGTTTCACTCATCTTGTCAGTGTGCTGTAATGCAATTTCAAGAACAGCCTCCTGCACCTCCTGACTGCAAAACTCAACACATCTATCACACAGTAACAGGATACAATTATTTCAAGACAGGTATAAAGGGCGGACCAACAGCTTGGAAAAAAAAACAACAGACTAAAGTTAAAATAGAAGCTGCTACAGTAGACAGACTGTGGTTCTTAAAAATTCATGCAAGCACAAGGTCGTATCGTATTCTGAACCTGTCTCCAGGCTGGTGAGTAAAACCAAGCGCCAAGGACTAATCCCTATTCCTAGAGTCAGATGGCACCAACTCTCAAGGGCCCAGAACAAGCTCAGGAATCCAGTGTTCTTGATCATTCTCTCACTCTCTCATCAATCACTATGGACAAAACTAACACTTTCAGACAACTTGTTCTTTTTTTTTAATTAACGAAGCAGCTTGCAGGTTAGTGTCTTGTCTTCTGTCCTCCTAAAGACCAACTGAAGTACAAGCAGATCACTGGCCTCTTGATTATTACAAGACAGAATCCTTATTTAATCTCTGTGTTTCAAGGTATTTCTGAACAGGAGTCTTCAAGGTGCTGACAACAGTGGAAAGCAGTAATCGGAAAGGGAAGCTGGCATCCCAGCTACATAAGCTTTGTTTCCCTAGTATATCAGACTAGTAACTACATGTAAGCAATCCCAACAACCTAATATATACAAAGTCCTACTCAAGTGGCACATCACATGGTAAATATTAACAATCAATTAACTGACTGCTACCTTCTCTTGGCTGAGTTAGCAGAGCGGCCACTGAAAGCATGGTCCTTCTTCTTGAGTCACGCAGGTCTGCCTAATCTACTGGAAGCTGTTTAAACTAACCTGGTTAATCCTGCACTGAAACAAAAATGTAACAGCCGGACAGGTCACACTCACAGCTGGCACAAGAGGAGGTGGAAAACAACTTGTGGATGGTTATACCTTAAGCAGCCATAATAATTACTGCCTCATTTTAACTCAGTACCTTTCCTGAAGTTGCAGCAGAGTTATACAGGTTTTTGGAATTAAGAGCCCAGGAAGGTATTATTAAGTTCAGCTAAGACTGACTCATTAGTATAAAAGAATAGATCTCCAATTATTCCAAACAAATTTGAGTTTAAACAGGCTGCTGCTATTCACCGATCCACTTCCATGTGAAGAGGGTATTACCAGAGGTCAATTAGCAATCTGAAATTCCACAATGCAAAGAACACAAAGCCCTTTTACACACAGTGGTACTTTCTGAAGAGATATTTTAAAAACCTTGATTCACATGAAGTTTATATGGCTTACCCCTTTTGCTTCAATGGCAATTCAAGTTTAAATATTGTAGCATCATTCACAACTGCTTTGTACGCCTGAAAAATAATTACAGATTACTGGTGCTTCACTCAATTCCTTTCTGATATGAATTGCAAAGATTTTCTCTCTCTTTATACTACTGTAACATGAAATTAATTTGATTTTTTTTATTAGCCCAAAGCTTGCAGATTTGATTTTCTATTTGAGAATTCCAATTATGTGACTCAATTTCCCATTAACGGATGTTTTATATTTTCCTCTTTTCCATTAGCATACTACTTTACTTTAAAAAATAAGTTAGGAAGGGATTACATGGAGCAGGTTGCATGTCTGAAGTCATAAGACAAATATGCAGTAAATCCTGAACACAAATTATTGCTGAATCAGACATTAATTTTGTGTTCTCAACACAAAGATCATCTTCTAATGTGCTCTACAACATTACAAAGCTGAACACATGCCAATTTATGCAGGACTACAACAGAAATTAAAAGCTTATCAGCTGGTAGAAAGTTTCATCAATGTTTTAGTCTGGAGCAGCATCTAGTTTTAGCAGTGACTGGGTACAAGGACTTCAGAGACATCAGAATATGAATTACAACAATTCTTATACTGAAAACAAAAGGTCAGCAGAAACACATACCTTATCTCTTGCAGTAAGAAATCTTGGATCATCTTGAAAAGCTTCTTTAACCAACTTACTAAACCGATTAAATAGCGTGAGCAATTGCTCTACGTATTTCTCAGAATCCTAAGGAGGCAAAAATCAAATAAAAGACCAAGGCTCCACAGAATTCAGTGTGAGCTGACAATCTAATTCCCTAATCTGTAAACATGTTGTATTCTTAAAAGCCTGCACACTATGACCGCATTTTATCTTTATTCTCTGTACTAAAGATCTCTACAGCATGTAAGCCTATACACAGACTTTCCGGATAGTATTTGAAAGTTATACATACAAAAATATATATAACTTTCAAATATTGTGCAATAACTTTTAAAATAAAAAGAAGTTTTCAAGGAGAAATAGAAGACATCCTAATTGCTGCAGACACTCAGGCCTCCTAGACCCTGATGATACAAAGCTGAAAATGAATAGTGGGCAAAAAACCCTTATGATTTCCACACTGAACAACCATTTGTAGATTGAAAGCAAATTTCAAATTTCATCTGGAAGTTAGAATTCTGGAAAAATTGTTTGGGCCTTTTTAATTTAGAAGCTAACACAATCCTATCATATAAGCACCCCATGCACTTAATTTATAACCTTTTCTTTACTGCAAATTCAATTAACTTTTTAAAGATACAACTGAAAATGTTAAGAATTTAAAGGTATCCTGAAGACATTTATAACTTTCAGTTGATTAAAATTTGAAGTTTAAAGATAAAATCTTCAAGAACTATTTCCATTCACAAGTTTGTCCCACGAATAGAGAATATTTAAATTCAGCAAAGTTGCTTGTTCAGTGTTATTTTATTAAAAACCAATACACTTACAGTAGTAATAGTTTCAGCAGCTGCTACCATGTCTGCCAATCCAGCACTAACAATATGTTCTTCCAAATCCTTTAGCATAGGTTCTATGCCATTCGGAACTTTATCCATCAGTGAAAACATTAAATGCAACTCTGAAAGATACAAATACTGGTGAAGCTAGCAGTCAAAAAACTGTATAAAATCCAAATATACTACATTTCTGCTAAGGATATATCAAGTGGAACACTAAATATGTAAAGCACAGATAATCCAATTCACTCCTTAAAAAGAAACATGTTTTGAGTACTGTTCTAATTCTGGTTTCACAAAGAGATTCTTCTGAAGGCAAAGACAGATATTTATTGCAATGTAATACTTGCTCATGCATATAGTATCACAAGCTTGAATAAAACCTACTAAAATCAGTGGCAATTTGAATTAAATCCAGGTTCTGCCTGCCTTATAATCCCTGGCAAAAATGGCTCTCTCTCTTGTGTAGAAGCCTACATGAGTTTATGCAGGAAATTGTATGGATTCAAGACATTTTTTAATTTTAAATTAAAGCCAAACAGAGCTGCCTCTGTGTACCTTCCAATACCACCTACAATGTGGGGTTTTTTAAATTAAAAGCATGTAAAATTCTGAAGTAAGCAAAACCAAGGCAAACAGTGAACTCTTTTTCCCAAAGAGTTTACTTAGTTCTTCTGAAAGTTACCAGTTCAAAAACTTCAGAAAATTATATGCTTTGTCTACTTTTTGTGAAGATATTTCAACACTGCTTAAAAAAAAGGTACTGAAACATCAATAATCATCTTGACAAAGCTGTCCACAAAGAACACTGGGATTAAGGTCACCAGATTGTGGTAGAGAGACCACAGAGATTTGAACTCAACACAGCAAAGGACTCCGATTAATGAAGTAGAACAAATCAATCATGGACTCTGACCATTTTTTTGATAGAAAAAAATTTACAGATCCACTTAAGTTTCCCAATGTTATGTCTACTGTGAAAGGGGAAAAGTCTCCTCAGCAATACTTCTGTCAGCAACAAACATCAAGATCTTGTCACCACTTAGAATGAAATATGTTACCAGCTTCTGTATCTCAACAGTTGCTGCAGGAGCAAAGAGAAAAGCAACGCACATAGAAGGAAAAAAATCCTTTTAGAACATAATAATGCAAATTAAAGAATGGAAACTAAAAACAACTTTCAGTAAGAACTTACAATGGTACTAGAGACAACTCACAATGGACTGAATGACAGGATTTCAGGAATCAGAAAAAGAAAAATTGAGTCAGAGGCATTCTCAGGGCAATTTAGATGTACTGTAAGTGATGGTAGCACTGTTTTACATAAAGTCCAAAAAGCTTACTCAGCTTTTACTGGATCTTTTAAGCTGTACTTTAAAAAAGGGTAAGAAGAAGGAAGAGATGGTAGAAAAAAGAGAAATAAAAATATATATTAAAAGGTTCTACATCTGTTCCTGTAAACTAGTGGTGGCATGAATAATTAAAAAAAAATCTCCTAAAAATTGGTGGCAAAGGAAGACTCCGGGTGCATCCCTAAAACTGCAGGAGCAGAAAAAAAAAATCTCAGATTCTTCCAAGACAGATTTAAAAGTAACAAAACCAAAAGGAATATTTCACTGGAATTTCTCTCAGAATACATTATGACACGGAACAGTAAAGAAATTCATACTGTAGTTGTTGGGGCACTTACTCTGTTTTTATTCTTAATTCATAAAAGCCAAGTGTACTTTTTATTTCTGTTGTACTTCAAGAATACAACTTAGGCCTACCCTCCCCACTACTATAAGCAAACAAAAGTACACTAAGTCAATTCTGAAATCCTTGCAAGCTATGTCATATTTGACAGTTTTTAGCTGGGAAATATTATTCCTTCCTTCCTTAGCACAGCATGTAAATATTAAGTACTTAATATAACAAGAGTTTTACAGTAGTGCCCAGCTCATAGACAAAAAAAACCAGCAAAAGAGTCCTTTCTTTATCACTGCTGCTTAATAACAAAAACATCACTAAATTCTTCGGGGCACAGAGTGTCAGAAAGTCACATGCACAAGCCAAGTACAGCAGAGGGCACTACCAGATGTATATATTACTATGTATAGCTCCAGTCTTTAATTACGTTTTAGTCATCTGCACCTGCGTCCTTCATTAAAATGTTTCACACAGTTCTTACATACTAAGTGGAACCAAGCATTATACACAGGGCAGACACAGCCACAGGAGAGGACTGTGTGAATATTTCAACAGGTTTCTTTAGAGAGATGCTCTGGCTGCTACAGATGAGCCCTTCTGAAGCTCTGCATTTGCATAAGCCTCTTGTATTCTCCTGAAGGCTGTAACATATACTCCTAAGAAGTTTTGTGGCTTTCTACATTTAGCTCTGGACTACTGCCAGAAATCACACTGCTAGATGAAAAGATCAGTACGACATAGTTTTGAGGTCAAATATTTTCTGAAATGTTAGCTTTAGAAGTATTTTCTACAATATTCTAAGTCATAAAACAGTTTTCGTATTTCCATAGAAATTAATAAAACTTCCTAAGATATTAGTAAGTATTCCCTGGCTGCAGGATACCCAGACTTTAAAAATAAAATTAACCTGTGATTTCAGCTCTTATTTTTTTCAATTTCCCTACTTGAATTATGACATTTTAATGACATATCTAGTTTGTTTTATCATACAGGATCAACACAAGACTTCTGAATCAGACTAGCCTCTCAATTTCTGGCAGCAGAGTTAAAAAAACCAAAACTTCTGAAAACTTCAAAAAGGTATGCAGAACTAACTTTCAATACTCACACTAACACTGGCTATAAACCCACATCAACAGCTTACAGATATTTGGTTCATTTGGCCTATGGGTCAGCACCAATAATCAGAAGAAAAATTTTTCCCTGCCTTTCAGAAAAAGAGCTTTGTAAAGATTTGCTTAATTTTTTTTCCAGGGGAAAAGTGAAGGGGAAGTGTTTGTATCTGAAGTACTCAAATAGAAGGTAAAGATATTCGTAACATTTACTAGAGCTGGTCAACATGATGAAAGTAAATGTAGGAAAAAATAAAGAAACCAGAACACAAAATATTCTTTCTTTTTTTTTTGCCAAATAAGATGAGAGCTATCCACTCATCCAAATTAGGTTATTGTACATACAGATTTTAAAAGTGATAGGAAAAAATACGAACCAGTGATGGTACCTTTTTGTGGGATAAAATTGTTCATGAGCAGTAGTATTTTTCTATGAAAGACTGCCACCACCTATTAAAAACCGTAATTTGATATATCTACACATAAATCTATTTTTATGCAGTTGATGCGGTGTTCATCCTGCACTGTTCTTAAAGCTTCACTTACTTTCTGTTTCATTTCGTTTGATCATGCCTTGGCATTCAGCTAAAATAGTCTCTTTAAAAGATGTCACCAGGGCATTGACGCAGCACTCCATTAGCTGAAATACATTAAACACAGAATTAGCTCAGGTAGCCATCTGAACACCAAAGTCTGACGTGTCTCAAGTTTGCCATGACACAGGATCTAGCCTGTTCTCAACAACTAGCTCTATAAGATAATTATTTCATTCACTGATTCATGAAAAGTACGTGCAGTTTGAATAGAATCTATACAGGAACCATATTTCTTCAAAATGCTTAGGTTTGTAAATGTGGTAAAGTCTCCTCCAAACCATTAATAAGCTTAGTATTTCTGTCAACTCTTTCCTCTCAAGGGAGCCACCACTTTTGGAACACTAACTACCCTACTTCATTTCCAAGTATACATCCAAGAGCTAAGAATAGTTCTCATTCCAGCATACCCTATTTGGACCAGGCTGGATGGCTTGAACAAGGCACTAGATCTAGAACAGAAACTGCATGTACATGTCAGGACCGTCTCTCTTTTGTCAGCCTCTTTATATGCGTTACAATTTATAGCTGTGCAGAATGAATGATTCACAGCTTAACAAAAGGTGTAAAGCACTTTTTGATCCATGCAAAAAAAAAAAAATCAAATTTAAAAGGTATTTATATAAAAATGTTTTCTGAACTGATTTCAACACAGACAATTATGAACTATTCATTGCAGTTAAATCTTCCTCCAGAATCTGAACTGTGTAAAATACTGCTCAAGAGGGAAGAAGGGGAAGGAAAAAAAGAAAAATATCCTTTATATTAAATGGCCATATTTCAGCCTAAGAGGAAATCTATTAAAGTTGTAATGAAATTTCTACAGCTCCTTTTGTTTGCAATGAACAATAACTCTTTCAGGTATTCTAAATAAGCACTGAGAAATGTTTTGCCAAACAGATTGGCCAGCTTATTTTCAAAAATAGGAAAAAAACCAACCATACCCAACTCAAAATAAAAGAGCAAAACCCAATCTGAATAAAAACCTGCCCTTCAGTTTGAACTTTTGTTCCACATGTACTATTAAAACACCTGCAGAAATCATAATTACCATAAAACCCATGCAAATTAAAAACCATAAAACAGTTTCAATTTAGTGCTACCAAATAATACTATAACAGAAAAATAAAAACTGCAATATAATAATACTACATAAACATAAAATGCGTAATTTTTCTACACATTATACTCACTGCTTCTACAGAGTTACATTCACGTCTTGTTTCTAAATATCGTAGTGCTCTTTTCTCTTCTTCTTTTAGTTTAGCATCTGCCTGTGCAAAAGTAGAACAGCAATCATTTTAAGCACTAACATTTTCAGAACAAAATCACAACAGAATTTTTACTTACATATTTCATATAATTCTGTACACCGTTTTGTTGTAAATAAGAAGGAGCCTGTGTTCTATAAAATCTCTCTGTTGAATCCAAATACGCCTTTTCAAAGTTATCCCGATATATCTGAAGTTTATCTTCAGGATTAGAACAAAGGTTAACTGCAAAGAGAAAGTCCAAACTTACTCTCAAGTCTTGGAAACTTATGTGGCTAATAATAAGCAAATCTCAATAGGAAAGTGAGTCTTGTATCAAAAGGTTGTGTTGAACAATTTGAAATATCTGATAAATGCATTCGGATCACAGAAGGTCACCAAAATTGTCCAGTCTTGGCTCCAAAAACCAATCTGATTAACTATAGAAAACTAGAAAAAACCTGCATACTTAGACCCAGCACTTTGGACATTCAAACATGGTAATCATAAATACACATAAAAATGGAAAATTGTAAGGAAGAAGGAAAAAAAAGCTCAGCATAATGTCTAATAAAGTGGAAAGTTCTCCACCTGACTGAACAAAAAGCTCCTCTTAGACACTGTTATTAGAATAACAATGTCTTCATTTTATTTTTTTCCTGTTTTACAAGAATGGAGACAGTTAGCTTACTGGAGTGCTTTGCACTAGTTGGAAATGAATAGTCATTAAACAGGATATGCTCTAAAAAAGTTTAGGATTGGAAATCTATAAAGCCATCTGAGAGAAGCCAAAAGTTTTATTCAACAGGCTGCAAACCAGCAGACAGTGGTGAAATGTCATAGAGATTTCAGATACACAGATCTGTTCTGCAACAAAGAAAATGACGAAGTCTTAAATGCAGCCTGTTCAGCATTTCTTGTTCAAACTGTCTGAAGAATCAGAAACAGCGCATAAAGGAGGACAGACAAAGTTATATCTGCAACCCTAAAAGATCGAAAAGTTTTCTCTTCGTAAACATGGATTTTGCAGTAACTGATACACAGGTAAATCACTCAGAAACTAAAGATTATATGCAGAATTTAATTGGTATCATGTATCAGCAAGAACAACAAAAAAAATCAATACCAAATGCTGAGATAATAATTTCAACCCTACCACAACTGCCAACTTTGTATGAAGAAAATTAATTTACTAAAACGAGGAGGCAACGTTTCGGCCTGTAGAAGACATACCATATGATTCTCGAACTCCAATAACGAGCTGAGAGTCGAAAGCTTCTCCTAGTCTTTCCGCATGAACTAGCTTCATTGCACTGTCCTGAAGTCTATTTTTTATATTGGAAAATATGGATTCATTCCACGTATCTAGCATGAGCTGTATATCAGGAAGAAAAAAAACCAAACCTGTCAGAAAGGTACATGCAGACCTAAGTTTGTGCAAAAGACATGCAAGAGATCAGAAACAGAAATCAACAGTTTATAATGTAATTTCCAGATCCTACAGCAGTTCAGTCACATTAGAATTTCATCTTTCTCTGAATTTGTTAAAGAAGTAATATTCAGCTTACCTTCTAAGCTGACTTCATGTAACTGGATAGCTAGGGGAAATCAGTCTTTAATGCATAGATTAATTCCATAATTCTGTATTATTTCTACAGCTCATAGTAATTAGTCATGTAACTTTTCCAGCAATGCAATGTGTTACAGTCGCAGTATGAGGGGGTACCTCTGAGCCAAACATCCAAATATAGTTCATTATTTGGCAGGTTTTTTCTTAATTCTCTTATGTGAGGAAAAAGACTGATGGTTTTAGATTGCATATATCTAACAAGAAAGTTCAGTATGGAAGTAATGCATGTGCATTTTATAAAAAACTCCAAATCTCATTTAAGCAGTGCAAAGTTTTAAAATTAGTTACACAGGCTCCTATCAAAATCCTCATCCCTCAACGGGTTCTTTTTTATTCCATTGTGTGATTTATTAATTTTTAGTGATAGCTACTGATGCTGCTGCAAATGCATTGCATTACACCTGACTGCCACACTTGTGCCCACCTAAGCCCTATTAGCTGTTCAGTAGTAAATACTTGAAGCATACTACGTGTTTGCTAAAAATCTTAATTTGGTTCGAACTTCAAGTCACTGGGGTTAATTTTTTCCCCTCAGACATTGGATCTGGCTCTGTGTATATGCCACCAAATACCTAATGAAATTATGCCAAAGCTTTAAAGATAATGTTATTTTTTCTATCCAACTCAGGCCATTTTTCATTGCTGTAGAAAAAGCTCATAATACAATCTACAAACTTGACAGTAACTGTTAATAATGGAATTTAAGCACAATAATATTCAGTCTACCCTGGCAGTGGAAAGCAGGTTGGAATCATAAAATTTACCAATTCAAACTTTACCTCATGACTGTGAATAAGCTTGCTAAAAACAAACCTATGATGACTTGACACCATTCTATGGTGAAGTTAACAATAAAGATTAGATGATCTTATTCCATTCTTGCTTTGTAAATTTTAGATTCTAACACAGCAAGCAACTAATAAAAGCTGGATAACCTTTCAAGAGAGTTAAGTTTACCATACTTTATTCTTGACTTCTCCATAACTACCTCTCAATTTCCACTAAATTTCCATTTCTGACACTGAAGTAATTCATGTTGGAAGACAATGTTTACAACATTGCAACATTCTTAGAAGAAAAGCTTTATTTAATTACACTTCCTTCATGACCTTTCTCGTTACTTGAACTGTATTGATATAAACGTTCTGTTGCACTATGCAATTAGAAAACTAGTTTACAAGAGCTGAAGTGAGTAAAAAGTGGAGAAAAAAACAGTGAGATAATCTCAAGCAACCGGGCAGGCACATTAACGACTTTGTCATGGTCAAACTGCTTCTAGACATTACAGATAGGGAAGTTTTATACAGATATTTGAAGGAAAACACATGTATCATTTTGGGTGACTATATGAAGCACTTCTCAAGCATGGGAAAAGTTTCCACAAAGCACTTTTTAGAAAACTACAGAGAATAACACCAGAAACAGCAAGTGACCTTTAGCAGTAAATATGAAATAATGAGACAGGTTGGAGACTCTGGGCTTTAATGTCCCAATGATGAGCTGGTCCTCGCTGGACTGCATATGAGAGACAAGACAACTCCATCAGCTTCAATCCTGACCAAAATCTGAACTGTTAGAAACCACTTCTTTCTCCCAGATTCTCCTCACTACTTTGTCCACTTGATGTTGTTTTTAATTTAAATTTCTTAGTTCTCCTGCCTTCTGCATAAAGCAGAGTTAAGAGTTCAAGTTTTCCAGAACTTGGTGAGCCTAATAAGATCACATGCCTTGTCCCGCAAACAACGAAAACTAAAAAGGTAACATGAGATGGTGATTCCTCTCTTCCTTTTCTTCAAGGGGTAAATAGGACAAGATGTCAAAACAGAAGGGCAAAGAAAAAAAACCTTGCCCAAAGTAAGGCATTCAAACTATTCCACTCTTCCCATTCTAGACATAGGGAAACAGTTAAAATGATCTTCAATACCAAATTAGACTACTAAAGAAATTTCATTTCCCTACAGATTCATTATTCCTTTTCATTGCAGAAAGTAAGATGTTAAACTAAAGTACTTAGCACTTTACAACTGATATGTTTAATTTTCCTTATAATAAAAGACTAAAGCAATTTCCAGGACCACTATTCATGTGACTCAGAACACTGAGCACTCCACAGTCAAAGCCCTAGATTTTCTTCACGTTTCATATTAAACAGTAAAAAGATCATATCCACAAGATTCTACATGTCCAATCTTTTAATTGATATGACTGACAGTTTGGAGAAAAAAGGGGAAACTGAGATATCAATACCCACATTTAACTTAAGATGACAGAATTTAATCAGTCATTTATAAAATGCAGAGAGATGTCCCAGATAAGATTTTGGCCTAGGGATATAAACCAGGAGCAGGAAAACTACTCACTTATGTATACAGATACACTTGCTACTCACAAATATACAAGTAGGTGTATTTACAACTACTTGCCATTCCAGGATTCAACTCATAATTTAAAAAAACCTCAAACCCCAAAAAATCCAAAGAAACAAAACTGCAAAAAACCGCCACCAAAATCCAGGCAAACCCAAAGCCCAAGAGAGAAGTGCTTTAATGACATGAACAAAACTGTTAATAGTCAAAGCTAAACTGGAGAAACAAAGTGAAACTACTTCTGGAGTGAGAAAAAAAAAGTTACAGGGTTGTTCTGACTCTCACACCCGAGCAAAGTGATACATCACGTTATATGAGTTTGATTCATGCCGTTTCATTTTCAGCTACAGAGTCCCTTCAATACTGTTATTGAGGGCAAACAGTGCAACAAAGCTTTTAACACTGATCACTTACCTTTCGGACAATACTGTCTTCTACATTAGACTTCTTGTTGCTGCCCTGCTTGCCCATTAAAGTAATCTCTAATTGACAAAATGGCTTGGGCAAAATATCACACTGTGTGAAGAACTTGCGCCACTCCACTATATATGCCTTCAGTAAAGCTGTATCATCTTGATGACTCAGCACTCTCTGGAGGGGCGGGGGAGAAGAGAAGGTAATTTATAAACAAATTTATGCACAAAATATGGGCAGACTTTGCTTATACTGAAAATAACTCCCCATATAAAATTCAAATGCACAGATATATCAGAATAAGAAAGTCTGCACATTTAAGTGCCATTTAACTTACGGAAGTAGTTATTAACCCATAGTATAGGGGTCATTTCTAAAGGGTAAAAAAAGATAGCAGCAAACAGGTAGTCAGCAAGCCTAAATTTTCCAAATTAACCTTTTCTTTTTTTCTCCTTCTAAGCCATCTGCAAGTCAAAAATATTAAAACCTTTGGCATGTACTGGCACAACCACGTATAAAAAAACTTAACATAAACCTGTAAGGACTATGTTATATCCTATGCAGTGAAATGTTTTGATTCAATGGCATCTACTAGCCTTTCATTAGACCCAGACAGGTAGTTAATGTGTATATTTTAATAAAGCCTGGAAACTACAGCTACATTTTACAATGGCTATCAAAAAGTCTAAAAACCTGTCTCTCAAATAACAGCCAACACAGACCATATCAAAGGCCTCAGTTCAGCATAGCATTTATGCATGCTGTAAGCAAGTAAGCTGGAGAACTTAAAAAGGCAACATTTATATGCCAGGTTACAAAAATCTCTCTTTAAGAAACTATTTTCCTTTAAGCAAAGCCTTAGTGGTGTAAATCATTTCACTAAAGATTTTATAGACTTTCATTTTTTCCTTTACAAACACTTCTTGTGATTTTTTAATTTTTTTTTAAATATCACAATAAGCCCCTCTTTTAAATCCCTTATTACAGACAACATCTTTTGCTACATGTTTTACAAACACAAGATTTTCCTTTGAATTTATTAACAAATTCAGTTGTCTAGAGGGAAGCCTATAAAACTGGACAGCTAAGCTTGCTGAGCTGATAGCACAGATATTTGTGGTAGGTCATACATATGGCTTATTTTAAAGCCATTCATGAACATGTCAGCACAGCACTGAAGCTACATAAGCAATTTCTTTTTTTTTTTTCTCAGGAATTTCTTATGGAAAATTCTGCCTTAAGAAGTTTTCAAGTGAAAGAAGATTCCATAAGTACTGTTAGATAAACAAACATAATGCTGCATTCTGGGTTTTATTAATATAACACAAAAATCACTGCCCACCCCAGATTCAAGCACTGTGAGAAAACAATGAACTAAGGCAAATGCTCAAGGCTAAGTCTTCTTTTTGTCAATAGACGTTTGGAGGGTAATTGCAATCTCCAAAAAAATCACAAAATTTCAAACAAAAAAGGCAATTCATTTAGATCCAATGAAAGTCAGAACTATATGGTTATTTTTCTAACAATATGAATAGAAGTTACAGAACACTGAGAACTTACTGCTTGTGCCTGTTTAATAAAATCAAGGATGTCTTCCTTCAGGGCCTGATGGATTTTTGCTGGACCTTTATCATCCCACAAGCAAACTGAATGTACATCTCTAGAAAACAATTTGTCCACCTTTTAGTAACAGCCACTCCAAATTTTAATGTTGTAATGTATGCAGCTTGAACAGTCATAATTTCAGTATGTCTAAGAAATTAATACAGTGTCAAACAACACAGTTAGATCCCACTGACACATGCAAGAAAACATGGGGAAGAGAATTTGGGGAAGAGAATGAGGTTTTTAAGAAAAGTCCTGGAAGCAAGTAACTGCAACCTATCGAGGAGAAAGGCTGTGGTCAAGAAGGAGATCACAAGACAGTTCTGTTTTCAGCATCTATTCAGTAATCCTTACTGAATAAAGGACAATTTTTAAATCTTTTCTTTGACAAAGATAGAAATCACTTGCCAGTAGCAGCATTACTACTCAACCCATGTTATTCTAAAATACTCTCATTAACGTGCAGCCTTCACTGACAGTTTCACAATCCAAACACTAACACATCCTTGTGCTACGAAGGAAACATACCTTCTTAATGAGGAACTTGAACTCCGAGGAATCAGGTAATTTAAAACATGATTTAACTAGTTTAATAAGATCACTTAAACATTTCATGGCAGTGGTAGCATTTTAAAATGGAACCTTACTGCAGAAAAGCTACCACACAGCACTGCAAAGCAAAACTCTCTTACTGTCTGCTAATCAAGTACAATTTTTCCTACCTGAAAGCCCAGCAAGTGGAACTTAGTTCCTACTCTCTCCATAATGCAGACTAAATAAAGCAAGTTACACTCCTACCACACATCATATACAACACGGCCTAGGAAGCCTTTTTTTGATTCATTACCGTCCTCTGGTCCTTCCGCATTTCACTAATAAGGCCACATCTTTGCAGAAAAGCAATCATATAATCTGAAGTCATTACTTTGTTCCTATTAAATGAGTACACTTATTTCAACACAAAAGCAGCTTTTTCAGATTAACTGAAAAGACAAAACTTGAAGGTAAAAAGTTCCTTTTGACATAGATCAAAGGTGCAGGCCCAGGATTTACAGAGCTCTACCTAACTGGTGAGACTTCCACAACGTTCATGTGCAGAAAAGGTGTTACTGCATTTAGAATGCCACGCTTTCCTGAGAGCAGTGAAAAAAGCAATACTGAATAATTATACTCAAAGGGCAAGTAGAAGACACCTACAGATTTTGAATTTTTATTAAGAAGCTTAACAAAGCACTGTCCAAAAATATGAACCTAGGAGAGTGGGTTCCTTTCCCTCAATTGCATTATTTTAGCCACGAAGGTAATAAAGTTCTATTCAATAATTCAGCTACGGGAAAAATAATAAACAGCATATTTCAATCCCAATGCAGAATTATTGAATTAGTTATTAATAATTAAAGCAATGAATCAGAACTGAATTTTTACCTTAACTATACCATGTTTCTGGCAACTACTATAGAGGACACATCCTAAGATATTAACAACCATTACATGATATATTACTGTTCCTTTTGGTTGGCAGAAAAGTGTGAAGGATGCAGTAAGATGGGTGTAAAAAGAGCCACTATACCAACCTCATCAAAAAGAGCAATAAAGACACAGACTGCAACAGGACTGCATTTAAATAAATACTAATTTTGTGGTAGATTTTAAAAAGCAAAAGAGTCTGCAGATTGAAACTACAACTGTATTTGAGGGAAAATAATTCCACTGAGACCAAGATTATTTTAGATATACTCGCAATATATCTTTTGTAAATCATTTCCATATTATGTTGGCAAACATACAGGAAGTCACTTCTGGTTTTTTGAAAGGAAGAAAATGGCAGGGTTTTCAGAAAGTGCGTTAATGCAAACATTGTCTGAAAAGTATTATTATATCATTCCTAGGGTACAAAACTATTCAAATTATACCAGTTAAACTGCACCACCCAGCTACTGCAGTAGCATTCTTCAGTTATTTTAGAAGAAAGCCATTCAAATCAGAATAATGTAACGTTCAGCAAACTGCCTTTAATAAACTTACTGACAAAGCAATAAACGTTTTCTCTCTAATTCTAAGAATAAGTTTGTGGGCAGATACAAAACTTATTTACTATGGTCAGTTGAAGTCAAAAAACTCTGCTGTTCTTTCACCATCCTATTTGCAAAGACATGAATCTCAGCAAAACTCTACTTCTGCACATTTACGGTGATGCAGGCACACTTTTCACGTAATAAAACTCAAATAGTACTTCTGTTCTGTTTTTCCACACAGTCTATGTCACATGTGATACTTCTGTATCAGGAGTAGTACGTGTGTTCCCATTATGTAGAAAGATGTAAGATACTAAAAAAATTACTTACGAAAACAGATCAAACCATTGCTGTTTTGTGACAGACTCCTGACGAAGAAGTTTCAGAACGATAGGGCGCATGAAATCCCATTTGTCTTCAAACTGAAGTGAACCTTTATTCTAAAAGGAACAAAAAAAATATATTGTTAATAAATTAGTTTCTTATTTAAAGTTATCTTTAAGGATTGCAGTTTCTACAGTTAACAAAAAAATATTTTCTTCTCAGAGGTGTCCCTTATAAAGCAGCGCTTGAGCTACACTACCACAGCTGAACAACACTTTTCACAGCATTATTTTAAAAAGCAAGAGCTACTATTTGTTTCAAAGAGAAACAGACTGCCAACTTCATTTATTCACTGCATTAGCTACAAGGAACAAGTTCTAGCAAGTGTTCCTCAAATGTAAATGGAGTTATACACAGACATGAATGATACTTGGGTCAGCTTCTCTGTCGCAGCAAAGATAGATGCTACAAAAGTCACAAGACAGACTTGCAAACCCATCTTGAATAAGTTACCCTGATCAAACTGGCAGCCAGGAATCAGGAATCGTACCTGTGGACGCTGCCATGTACCCTTTTTCTCTCACCCTGCATATGGCATCAGCAGTAAAGAGGGAGGAAGGAAACAGAGTAACTAACATAGGAGCTACTGTATGACAGACTCCCTTCCTGTGGGTTAACTGGCCATAGGCATTCTGAGGGCCAAGACTACAGTTGGTGCAGATAAAAATTATTTACACCGTGCTGAAAAGTCTAATCCAAGGTGGATTTTTCAAACTTACAATAAAAACCAAGAGGCAAGCTAAAGAAATTAAGTGCTTCCATATAATTCTGATTATTCTGAAAAATCTCACCATAATTATACAGACTAATTTCTATCATTTAAAAAAAAAACCCACCAAACAAAGCCACACCAACTCTGCAAGAAAAACAGCAGTTCTACTGCATATGTTATCCTATTTACTTACATCTCCACATTTTAAAAAGAAAAACCTGCATTTAAAAACCTATTGATTGGGAGTTCTGTGGCAGAAAGACTACTGGTTATCAGCAGTGTTATGTTCCAATGCACTATTTACTTTTGAACAGATCATTGTCTTGATCACTGATACTACACTTGACACAATTCACTTCAAATACAGCAAATGATACAGTCTAACTACTTGAAATTCTGACAAGTGCACTGTTCTGTCACTAACATCTCTTCAGATAAACAAGCACAAGCAGCACACCACGTTCCCTCAACCATCTTCTTTTGATTAATTTCTACGTGGAAATTTACAATTAAAACTGTTATTTAGTATTCAGAATAAGCACAGTTTGGCAACTGTATCCCCTGGTGCTCTTAAGTGAAAAGATACATCTTCAAGCTATAAAGATGCAACAGGCACCACAGTAACTATTTTTACAGTAACAGCACCTGGAGGCCTCACAGCATTATCAAACCATTGCGGTAGGTACTCAATATGGCTTACACGGAAGCAGCCACTGTTGATAAAGTCTATAAATCTTTCAAAATAAAAAACAGAAAAAGAAATTGTTTTCAAATTCAGAGAGACAACTTTGCCTATTCTTTCCCACTACAAGAAAAAGAGGTCATTTGAATACATAATCTTTGAAAATCATCAACTACATGCTTCCCCCACATAGAGCTAGCTTTACAATTATTCCCTAAACTTTGATGTGTTGCTCTAATCTTTCCCAGTCCTGTGAAAATTATTAGTTTTTACTTGCAGATACTTCTGTTCCAAGTCCCTCTTTGCAGGATAATGAACTTGAAAGACCAGCTACTTAACAGTTACAGAAGCATTATAGAAACAGTTACAGAAGTTACAGAAAGGGCATTATAAAGTAAGTAAAAACGACTTCCTAAGTTTTCCTTTGGAGTAAAACTTCAGAGTAGATCCTGTAAGTCTTCCAGAAGAGGTAAAAAAAATCTGTTCTGCAATTTTTGAGAAGCGTAATTCAGCCCTTCACTACAGATAATACCTTAATGCTCTATCATTGTGAATAAGATTAATTTCACTGTAAAACATGGGGGGGGTGGGTGTGCGTGTGTGTGTGGAGACTGCAAACACAACTGTTTATACGGTTTAAACTGTGAGTACCTACTTCATTCTAAGAAACACACACAAAACTCAACTTCAGTCGTAAGAACTGCATATCCACTTGAAATAAACATCTGCTTACTTAAAAGGAATTCCTCAAGCAAAGCTTGTCCTGAAATGTCAGAGAAGTTTAGAACTTTGTCTCCTATACATAGGAGTAAATTTTTTCCACATTTTCTCCTTTATTCCTTAATTAAACCAAAGATGAAATAAAATCAGTGGATGAAAAATCCCCACTAAAGTACTCTAAGTTCAATAAACAATTCAACATCATCTAGGTAAGATTCATGCTTCCATGACCTTACACTTGTGTACTGAAATTACAAGAAGAAAGGGTGCATTAAATACCACCTACGGTGTGTCATTCACATTCATTAATTCTACCCTTACAAGAAAACACAAATTTTACAGTAGATAAAGAGGTCAAACAGTGGTAATTCTTAGCTGATACCAAAGTCACACATGCAATTTCTGAGCAGTATTTCTTGGGCAGTTTTTCCTTCTTAGCTTGCCTCAAACCACAGTTCCCAAGGAAAGGTAAGCAGGACAGTAAGGCATACCTCGGAAGAGAAAATTACTCCAGTTATCAAATCTTCTCTGAAAACATGAGCTACAACTGAGAGCCATAACCTGGCTAAATAGCCATTCTAGAGTTTAAAATTTAAAGTTTTGAAAAATAACTCCACTTACAAAATAATTTGTTTCAAAAGTCAATTAATTTGTTCATAGAGATTTAAAGTTCCATTTTAACACTAAATTTTACTTGAATTACATACTACTTTACACCCTATATTGAAATATGTCCTCCAACTTTACTCTTCAAACATACTTTTCCCTGTTCTTTATTTTTATGGATAAGCACTTAGACATAACAGACATAACAAGGCAAGGCAATACCCCAAGACCTCCACGTTACTGTCCCCCTCGCCCTCGAAATGCCTATTTGGGCGTTCAGCTCTCTTTGCTGTGTACTCTCTACATTTCAGGCCACATAGAAATTCAGCCCTCGTCTCTGCCAGATGCTCTGGACAGTACCGTAACAAAAGCAACACCCTCTAGGTCTTACTGTACATCTTATCTACATATGAGTAACATCTTTGCCTTTACTACTTCATTGTTTTCAGACAGCAGGTATATTAAGGCTTGTTCACAAAGGGATGAAGTAGGAAATATGACGTCACAGGCTGGAATAAACACCGTCTGAATAATCTCTGCTACTAGCAGCTCTAAAAATCAGTGTAATGACTGTAATAAGTTCCTGTTCAAAGCAGGAAAGTAGCCACAGGGAAAGCTTTTCTATGTAGTGTGCAACATTCCCTAGCTTCTTAAGGATATCCTAAATGGAAATAGCCAGAAAGAAACAGAACAACTTAAAACACAGAGCTGGGAACATTTACTTCAAGTTGAAGGATTCAAAAATTTCAGATGTTTCTAGTTGTCAGTGATGGTTGAAACTGACGCAAAGGTAAATAACGTTTCTCATTTCGTTTAAGTCCATGGAAAATTTGTTGCTTCCTTTGATGCTTGTCTCCCAACATCAGGATCACGCTGCAGTTCATCTTGCAAGGACAGACTCCTGTGTTTGCCGGCAGATCTGCCAGCATGGATACAGCTACACATTTCTTTTACGCTGCAATAAGCGGAGATACTTTCTGTTCCAGAAACTGCAGAAAAACTCAAGCGTCTTCATGTCACATGGGTGAATTGGTTTAGACTTTGTCACTGCAAAGGGAACAAATTACAAGTCCAGCACACCCCCCGAAATGAAGTATCCCACTTTGAAAGTGTCACAGTCACATGTATGTTGGTTGAGACAAAAAAACTCTAGGGAACTCTCCTAGAAATGGCTCAGCCATCTACTGAAAGCAAGCCACCACCTCAATGAGGGAGAGCAGCTTTGCTACAGGTAGGACAGGCACCCCTGACCATGTAATGGCTCTTACTAAGTACTTCAGTATTTCCATCACATTACAATTTGTTGTATCTCACCAGGATTCAGCATACGATAGGTCATTCTAATTTTGCATTTAAAGAAGGCTCTTCAAGAATATGTTTCTCACAAAAGAAAGGAATTTACAATTAGGAAAATTATGCACTAGTGGAGTTTAAATGATGCCCTTTAAAATTACCACAGCTAGTCAGATTTGGATTCAGCTGCTATTTATCACTAGAATAAGAAAAGAATATTTCACTTCATTTTCTCAACTATGCAGAAAGCTGAATGAGGATGAGGGAAAAGAAGAGAAAATGCTTAGTTTCTATTCATGCTGGCAAAACCAAGACCTGTCTACATCCAATTTATGCAAGCTTATTTGGAAAAGATATGGAAAAACATCACAGATTTTAACACCTCTCCTTTCTTACCCTGGAATTTACTGTGCCCAGATATCACTTTTTTTCCTGTTAAACATGAAAGCAGATGTACATTGCACAGCCTCAGATGGCACGAGGCACTGCCAACCAACACCAACCTGGAATCAACAGTTTGCTTCTCGGGGAGCACTCTCATTAGTGGGCTTTGGGAACAAGAGACCTTACCTAGTTCCAATTCTTCCACTGGTTTATTTTGCCATGTTAAACAAAGTCAAATCACCACAGAATTTTTCCTTCTGTAATGCAGGAATCATACTTAATACTGTCATCAGAAAACTCACTAATTAGTAAGCTATTGTGCTTAATAACATTTTGAGTGACAAGAAAGGTCTGTTTTAAAATAGGTATCTCTGCAGTATTTTTCCTAAAACACACTGTGCATATATATCTTGTTGTCAATATAAAATATTGGTGATGCAAAGGCCAGTTGCAGAAACATGACTAGTCAACACAAAGACTTCATTTTGGCAAGATCTCACAGAATCAGGGCCTTTGACTCTATTTTCTCTTACTACTCCATTTTCACTTACTACTCTTTCAAAACAGCTGAAGTGGAATGCTGACAAAACTCAAAGGTCTCTGCTTCTTCTCTGTGCTATGGGCTATGCAACCACATCTCATCAAAGCACATACCAGTCTTTCCAGAAATCCTCATATGTACAGTGAGGAGATGGACTAAAAATTAACAAGTAGATAAAACTGCCTGAGCCCTGCTCTAAATACACACTTTTCCAAAAAAAAGGGCACTTCTTCGTATAGGACATTATTTTTTTCACCCCTGTTCTTGGATTCCTTAGCTTTAGATCTTAAAGTATTTTTAAGTATTACCTGCTTAGATATCTTTTAGACAGAAAAATATACAAAAATTAATCAAAGTTAACTTCAATTACATTTCCATTTCAAGGAAGATTTTGAAAAAATGTATGTTTTTAATATTGAAACATTTTTTTGGATACCAGGAAGAAAGAAGGTGATCAATTACTTCTCATTTCTTCACACTCAGTGTCTCAGAATAACAAATACGACCAGCAGCTTCAGGCCAAATCTATATATCCAAACTAGGTCAGATTGCTAAAATGCAAGCAGCACTTCCTCGGGACCACCTTTAAAAATAATACACAGTGCTGAACACATGATTATGCCTATATTTATGTGTGGTTTTAATTGCTAACTGCTCGAGTTAAGCAGACAGCCTTTCGAAGGCCTTTCACACCAGAGGAGTTAACTGGTGCTGTAGAAACACTGGAGGCACTAGTAATAGTTGTTTCAAGTAGGCCTGTCTTCCCTGTGCTGGCATGGCCTCAAAGGCCATGCAGTCCTCTCCTCATACCTACCGCAAATACCAGGACAGGCAGTCCTGAGATCGAACACTCGGCTGTCCTACCGAAATCTTCCTTGGGGTGACTGACATCTGCCACCAAACGCCGGGAAAGCGCCTGAAAACATCTGACTACAAAAGCAAAGCTACTTAACGTAAGCGAAAGGCCTCCAGGAGTTTTCCTTCGCAGGAAAACTGCTGTTAACAAAAAAGCTGGAACACGGTGGACACCCTAATAACGACACCTGCCCACAGCGAAGGCGTTTTCCAACTCTTTTGTTTAACTTAAACATTTTCCATACACCCGGGTCTTCTTAAATAAACAAAGGGAAGGCACCGTGCCCTGTCTAACTGCACGACGCAACGCCGTTTCCCAACGAGGCGTGTTTGGGAAGGGAGAGCCGGGGGGAGGGAGCAGGGTGCTGGCAGCAGCCGCAGCCGCCGGCCGGGCCGGGCCGGGCCGAGGCCGGCGGCCCCCAAGGCCGCTCACCTGCGGGAGGGCCCCGGCAGCGGCAACTCCGGGCAGCGGCACCGCGACCCGACCCCGGCTCTGCCCCGCCGCTGTCCCCTCCGCCCTGCCCCGCCACCCGCAGGGCCGCCCGGCCCCGCCGCCTCCCGCCCTCCCGCAGGGCCCGGCCGGGCCCCGCTCTCACCTTTAAGAGATTAGACGTCGCCATGATCCCCCCCGCGAGGCCTTCCCGGCCGGCGGCGGTGGCGGCGGCTCCTCCTCTGCCCGAGCTCGGCTCGGCTCCCCCCGGCCGCTGCCGCTTTACATGGCCCCGGGCCGCCCTCCCGCCCGGCCGGACCCGCGGCGGCGGCGGCAGCAGCAGCGGCGGCGGCCTCAGCGTTGGGCTTTGCCTGCCCCGCGGCCAGGCTCGGGGAGCTCGTCAGCGCTGGGACCGGCCGGGCGCTCCGCACGCAGCCGCCCCTCAGAGCCTCATGGCGGCGTCCGCCCGGGCGGCGCTCGGCGGCCGCGGCTCCATGGAAGGGGCCGGGCCCACATGATGCGGCGCCGGGAGCGGCCCCGCCGCCCAGCGGGCTGCGGGCCCCGCCTGCAGCGCCCCCTGCCGGCCCGCCGCCCGCACGGCCCCGGCCAGCGGGCTCCACCGGGAGCCGCGGCGCGGCGGAAGGCGGTGGGTCATAGGGACGGGAACAACTCGAGTTCTAACTAATTAACTAGCTCCACTGATCAACCCCGGCCCGCCCCGCGGCCCTGTCCCCGCGGGTGCTGCCGCACCGGCCCCCCGCACGCCCGGCCGGAGGGAGCGGAGAGCGCCGCGGGCACAGCACCGCACGGCCACCCACTTTGCCAAGCCAGCTCACTGCCCTGCACCCGATCCACGGCTAAGCCGTCACTCTCCCTGCCAGTTGCCACAAGTTTTTTATTTACAGAATCAATAAGCGTATAAGTATCTGAAGGGTGCGTGTCAGGAGGATGCATCCAGGCTTTTCTCGGTGCTGCTTAGCAATAGGACAAGAGGCAACGAGCAGAAACTGAAGCACAGGAAGTTCCACCTGAACACGAGGAAGAACTTCTTTACAGTGCGGGTGACTGTGCGCTGGAACAGGTTGCCCGGAGAGGTTATGGAATCTCCCTCACTGGAGATATTCCAGAACCATCTGGATGCAGTCCTGCGCAATGTGGTCTAGGATGACCCTGCCTGAGCAGGGACATCGGACCAGATGACCCACTGCGGTCCCTTTCAACCTGACCCATTCCGTGATTCTGTGATCACGTAATGTTCTGAGTTGGAAGGGACACACAAGGTTCATCGAAGTCCAACTCCTGGCAGTGAGACAAAGAAACATTTAGTAGGAAAAGTTTGCGTTTAGGCACCTTTGGAGAGGGATGCAGAATCTTTCCACATTTATTCACATTGAACAGAATCTCACCTTTCCATTAAAACATTTAGCCTTCATCTGTTCATGTGTCTTGAAGAAAATTTTCCTGACCATTTTTTACAGGCTGGGAGCCCTGAGAGCTGATGCTGCTTGTTCCACCTGGCCTACTGTGTGTCACTGTCATGGACAGCTGCACCCCTGCCACCAGGGATGGCAACTCCCTCTTCTCCTTTCCTGGGGCATGCCATTTGAAGATAAATTCATATTATAGGGGACAAGGGCACTGAAATGTTAGAAAAACTGAAACAAAATATTTAACTAATCTGTACACTGTCATGGAAGTTTTGGATAATGTTGACCAAATGTGGCCTGCAGCCTTATTAACTTAATAAATTACGAGTTACTTAATAAATTACAATTACAATATTAAGGCCTTCTCTTCACTGAGAAGTGAAAAGGAGGTATTGAATAACCTCCTATTTTGACAAAGTTTCCAGCTTCTGAATGCTCCAATTAGTCTATATTTCTTTCTTTGCTGTTATATTACATATTTTATACTCTAAATAAAATACAGTATTCATTGCATATATAATACACACAGTTATGCAGTTGAATGTATAGTATATAATTATGCAATATAGATCTAATTGTATTACACACTGTCCATTGCACATATATTCTACAACAGTGCTGAAGTTAGGAGGCCTGCAGCAGCGTCAGTAAATGTGTGCATTGTGTATTTGTGCATCAACCACTCCGCTCCACAGTCTGTGTATGGCATTACAGGTATGCAAGTACCAAAGAAGCTGGGATATAGGCAAATATTCCACAGACTGTGATATGGAGACAGCCATTTCTGGGACCCACTACTCCAGGAACTGATTTATCCTCTGTTCCTCAAACCCTTAAAAAATGTAAGCATCTCCAATTATTAGGTATTTTTTGTGTTTTTTTTTTTCAAATTTCTCTCTGTTTTGTTTTTTTTGTTGTTGTTTGTTTGTTTGTTTTTTAATATATGTTTGCTATTAATGCCACAATTCAGTGATGTTTTTACACTGGTTTTGATAAATAGAGCCAGAAAATAAGCTACTATAGAGAACTTCAACTTGGGTCCCTTTGATACAAACCTTAGAGTTCAAAACCACAACACAAATCATTAGAATGTTATAATTGCAAATTTTGCTTAACCATCATTGAAGCTAAACGAAGTTGGGCTGTGTTTTAAAATGCTATGTTTTAAAATGATGGATTTCTCTATATATGCATTTTCATGCAAACTTACCAAATGTTGCCACAAAAATGGGAGACTACAGAGGGCACGACAGCACCTGAGTCCCTTCCACTGTCTAGTCTTTTCTGAGTACTCTTAGGTACCTGGTAGCCACTGCTGTAACATTTATCCAGTTGGCCTGGAAGGACTGTACTGAGTATGAGAATTCCTGTATCCTGCCTGAATATGCTCTTTTGCAGTAGTTATGAGTAGTGCTAACCAAGGAATAAAGAGAACTTGAACACCTGAGAAGCAGGGAGACAAGGAAACAGTGGTACTTTTTACTGATATTAAAAATAGTGGGCATCTCATTTTGCATGGCTTACACAATTACTGTAATTTCTTTCTTTTCCCCATAAAGATCTGAGCATTAATTTTCTGGAAAGTAAAGGCATCCATAAGTCTCAAGGTTTTATGGTGTTTTAGTACTACTTCAGGGTGCTTTTACAGTACACAGTGTTACATAATCTTGTCTCATTTGCTTTAGTTCTATTACAAATGGATTATTATTAAATTCTGATGGTAATGAAGATATTAATTATTGATTAGTATATGGTATTACATTGGCCTATGGTTTTATATTCTTTGCATGGATTGTAAAAGACAGAGTGAATGACAATTCCAGAGCTATCTATGGCTTGAAAGTGATTTATAAGGAATAGCCCATTAAGATTTGGATGATCAGTGAAATTAATACTGTCATAATATCCTAGATGTCTTGGAGTGAATTGATTCCAGACATAAATCTGTTGGCTTTGAATGAGCTGCATCAGAGAGAAATATGCATTTCTATGATGTGTTCTAATGCTCTAAAACACATGTACCAATAAGACGTACATAGTTTCTTCTAATGTTCACTTAGTCCATGACAGAAAAAAACCATTTGATACTTGATTAGTGCATTTTAAACTCCTCTCTCATCAAACTATTCAGTAGGGATAACAGAACTTATGGTTTTTCTTTCAGTAGGAAAGACTCATTTATCACTGCTGTGGACAGTCACAATGACCTCATGCACAAACCATACCATGAGCTTCTGAAGACAATCCTTTCAAAAGGGCAAGGACACTCAGACCTTTTTCACCTGCAGATGAAAAAAGAAGCACCACCAGTAACCAAACTTCTTCTATTATGTTAGTTTCTGTTTCAACAAGTAAACAAACACTTCTGTTGTTTACTATCTGGGCTTTACATCACCCAGTTAATAACAGTTATTAACAGTGGCATTCTGCAGAAATTGCCTGCATGTGGGAGTAAAGATTACTGTTGCTTTCACTTAAACTTGACTAAGATTTTGGTATCTTAGCATCACCAGAACCACCTATCCTGTGCATCTCAGTGTGACCCCTTTGTTCTTGTGCCAACATTGTCCTTTAGCTTAAATAGCTTTTCTCTCCCTGATGTTTGTTCTTCTCTGATGTATTTTTAGACAACAGTGCTATTCCCTCCCAGATTCCTTGCTGGAAAACCTTGCACTTTTTGCCCAGAGTGACACTGAGGATGATATGAGGTGGTGCAAAGTGACTGTTTGCAGGCAGAACCTTCAGGAGGGTTTTTGTTGAGGCCAAATTCCTCCTGGGACATAGAGAAGCACATGGCATGTGTTAGGCAGAACGTGGCCATTGTTCCTCACCCAAGCACAGGCTTGGAGAGAACTGCTGCCGGGATTTACATCTGATCTCCTAGTGGTTTTTGGACAGCTAGAAATTTACTGTTCCATTTACTGTGTATTTGGGGACTTAAAGCTGATCTGTGAAGCATGGTAGAGTAAAAAGGATACAGTGTGAAAAAACATGTTCTGTTCTTCTGACACTTGTTCACATATGTATCTCTTTTTCAGTGCTCCATAAGCTTTGTCTCTCTTTTGTTTTAAAAGCTTCCCTGAGAATCAGGCTCTTTCTCACAGAGAATTGGGCAGAGAAAAATCCCAATAAAATGAACTGTTAATTTCGGTTGTCTGATTGAGTGGATTTGAGTCTTGCATCTTCTAACCTTATGTCCTGGCATAGTTCTTTTAATACATATAACACAAACTATGCATCAGGTAAATGGGAAAACATGATCTGCACAGAGGAGGCTTTTCCCTCTGAATAATAAGCAGTAATTATTTTTAAATGACAAACTAATATAAATTATTACTAAATAGCCTAAACTATTTGCTTGGCACTGGAAGTTTAACCAAAATGGGCAATTCTTGAAAGTGCTTGCAGAGCAGCACCAGCCCTGAAAGGTTTTTATTACTAAGATTATGACTGGAATGTTTTCCACAATTCCTACCCTCAGTTTTATTACCTTAATACTTAGCAACTACCATTAACATTTTCAACTATTGCCCTGCTCATTGTCAGACCACGATGCCAGATATGGCTTCTGACAGCCCCTTCCTGCAAAGAAACCATGCAGGAGAGAAAGTGAAAGGGGAAGAAGCCTGCAATGTAAATATAGTGCCAGCATAGTTATACCCAGACATTCCTGCAGCTGTCCCACAAAACTAACCTATATCCTTAGGGAGCTGCTGGAGTTGGGGAGTCAATAGGCTGCATCTCTTGTGCTGACTCCAGGTCCTTGGCACCGCATGGTGCTTTTCACAGGAGTAGATGAACCCTGTTCTGTTCTTATCTCAGAGTACTGGGTTATACATCTGTCTTTGTGGGTTAAAACCAGTTTTCCCTGTATCATTGCATTTATTTTATCTTTAGAAAATTGTAACTCTGACTTGTAACCTCTCTTGAGTTGGGTTCATTTCTTCTGCTGGTTTATTTTTAAACCAGCACAATCACACAGTGGTATCCTAAAATGTGTTCTTTTCTGAAATAGAAGTTATTTAAATACTTTCAAAGACAAGGATTCACTCTAGAAGCTTGGGATTTGCTTTCTTGCCAATTGAATTCCTCAGTTTGAATTTAAATGAAGATTTACTTGCTATTACATAAAGAACCTGCTGCTGTCTGTTCCTGTGTGGCCCCTGTGGACAATGGGCAGTCATGGGAGAAGATGACATGTGAGTGCTGTGGTGATGTTTGCAGCCAAACAATTGTGCCCTGACTCCCAAGTGCGTATGTTATATTTTTGTGGATTTGTGCTATCAAGCTCTTTTCCTGGACACATTTTAGCTGTGTGTTTGCTGTTCCACTGGTTGTCTGTAGGAACTGCACCTCCTTGAAGAAAAACTATATCTCTGTAGAGTCCTGTGCCTATAGAGCTGACTCTTCCACATTAAAAGTCCTGCTTGGCAAAATACTTTTATACTTTCAGAACCAACTTAGTTTTCTTCACACTCCCATTGATTAAGTATTATGCAAGGTAAATTGTCTTCAGAAACCTGTACAACTTCACAGTCTTTATATTATGCCCAACTGGCACACTTTTGGTCACATTATTTTCATTAGAATTGCACATTCACTGAAACACAATAAACAATTCTGCCATGCTCGAAGGTAAAATTCAGCTTTTTCACAGCTGTATTTGCTTCACAGAGGGGGCAAATGTTGGTGAGTAAAACAACAGCATATGTAGGTAGTCAGTTTTTAGAGGAGAGCCTCATGAATCACAGCAGCAGACCCAGACATTGCATTACCACTAGAAATGAGCTGGGAAGGAAGTATATGTACATTTGTGAGATATTAATATTTTTTCTCCGAGGATCAGGAAGATGAATTTTTCATTGAACTCTTCTAGTTTTAAATACATTCAGTGATACTATTATTATCCTTAAGGAACCTAAGCAATGTAGATGTTTCTGTGCAGTTAACTACTAGAGTAAAGGCTGATTACACATATGCTTGACTTATTTTTTATTATTATTTTTAATCTGTTTCTTTTGTTGTGCAATCCTATCCATTAGGCTTTTTCGGGAGATTTATATTTTACAGATTCCTCTATTAGAATTTTAATGTCATTCACTTCTTTGAAAGATTGTCTAGAGACTCTGAGAAATGAGCAATGCAAACGTTTGCTACTGACAATTGTGTTTTGATATTCAATGATTTCTTAAACAGTCCAGCATGTTTGTGGTATGGTTCCACGCTCACAAAGAGAATAAACCCTCAGCCTTCTTTCTTTCTCTCCAAGGCTTAATACAGGCTGCTGAGATTGCAGTGCCACCTCTGGGTAAAAAGCAAAGGCAGAGACTTGCAGGAGCTGATATCACGTGCTGAGGTCTACAGCAAGGGGAAAACCACTCTCCCTGGATGTTAATTATGCACAAAGAAGCCAGTGAAGCATGTATTCTATATGGGAGCTTGAATGCTGAGACTGAAATATCTGTGATCCTGGTGCATCCACCCTCCTTTACTTTAAGTAAGGCAGCTTGGGTACCAGTAACATTTCGGCTGAGGCAGAAGGGATCTCAGCACAGGGCAGCAGTGTACTTGGGTGCTCAGTCAAGCCTGTGTTATTTTCTGTGAGCACAGGACAGTCACCAGCTTGAAGTTAGACTGGTAAGTCTATTCCATACTGAAGGCATAAATGAGCAGTATGAACATTTGCTACCTCAAAATCTTTTCCTTGGTTGATTCCTAATGTATGGGGATAGTTTATGCTTCTTACACAGGGCAGATACAATTATAAGCAAGCCAAAGTATCTGAAGAATTCATGTGTAAAATATTTTAATGAGTAGAGGAAGTTATTTATTCTTCCTTATCAAACTTCAAATAAAAACAATATAAGTTAAACATTTTAGGAGTCCAGAAGAATATTTTTTATCCAGGCCTGTGAATCCAAATAAAACCTTTCTCAAGGTACTTTAACAGATTTTTCCATTTCCTAACTGGGATTGACAAAACCTTAATTTGTGTGGTGGTGTTTTCTTATTAAATATTTTCTACTTTTGAATTTGGCTACAAAATAAGATTTATCTAATTTCTGTAATTTCTGGGAATTTCATAATGTTATCGGTATTCACCCTTCCTTGGGGAGAAAAAGAATATACATGCACTGAACTATAACCCATTATAAAGCTTATCCAAGCTGTTACTTACGTACCATACTGCAAAGCATCTGAAAAGAAAATCATGTGTTTCAGCAAATTGTCTATTTATCAGACATTTCTATTAACTGCAAATGTGTAGTGAGAAGGTACAGTAGTGGTTTAATATATCATAAAGACAGACAATGTATGAAAGTACATGTTAATCTACATTTTTAGGAATTACAAATAAGACAACCATGTGCACAGTACTTTAAAATGCAGTGAACTTCTCTTCTAGTTGCATTGACAATACCAGTTCTTTACACAGTTGAATCTGGTTAAAAGCTCTATTCCCAGTGTAATAAATGTAACACCATAGGTACAACATTGACAACAGAGATTAAGGCTCTGTTCTGATGATTGTTTATTTCTCTGTGCATACCTCCCATCCATTCTCCTCTTATCCTCTTATCTTTTCCTCCCCAACACACCCAATTGTTTTTATACAGAATGAAAAGCTCATTGCCTCCAGAGTATTCAGGAAGAAAAATTTAAGATAAAAGAATTTAATCCAAATGTAATGAAACGTGTAATGGAATGTTAATTCATAGTAATAGCAATACCTGGCACTTATAATATTCTTGTTTTGTTTTGGTTTTTTATTTGGGTATGTCAGAAGAAACCAGCATTGACATCCCATGATGCTAAACACTCCACAGCAGGTAGCATACAGATGATAGAGTCTAGATTGAAGACCATACAGTCTGATCGGGTCTGAGCAGTCTTTGTGAATTTGAGGAAGAACAATCATCTCTATATTTAAGATACAGAAGGTGAGGCACAGAAAATGTAAATGCCTTTCTCAGAAACACAATGAACCAGTGGTAGACTGTGGGTCTGTTGACTCCCCAGCCACTGATTTATATCTTGGCCCATTCTGTCCTCATAAACAATGTAGAGAAGATCTGAGATACACAACATGGGCCTAGTATAATAAGGGAATCAGTGGCAAATGCACACAGCCTGATTCTGCACTATCTTTTGGCATCAGTAGTCATGTTTACTTTGTAAAGAGGGCCTAAAATGCTCTCAAATCAAAGTTGATTTGGTGTCAATTACTAATACATGCACTTTAGTAGAGAATCAGGCTCACAGCAATCACTCTGTGGCACACCGAGACTAGAATTAACTAACTGATTTAATTACTAATGAATTAAGGCTGATTCCTTATATTAAGGCCTCTGTATCCTTCGATGATAGCGTAGCTGTGCCTCAGTGCAAATAAGACTCAGGCTATAGAAAAACTTAATCTTTCAGTTGTCTTCAAAGTCAGTAATTTTAGTGGCCCTAAATGTATAAAATAACTGGAACCAAACAACTTGTCTCTATACTATGGAATATTTAAAAAAATATTGTAAAAGAACCTAAAAGTAACTCGAAGGAAAACCAATTATATGTTTGTTGAAAACAAAAACTGATTAGATAGACTTGTTGCCTGGACTTGAAAATGGAGAATTCTACATGATAACATACTTTTATATGAAGAAAACTGTCTTGATATTCAGTGGTTATGAGTATGCCCAGATAAACTGTAGATGTTTATCAACTCTGAAGATCAAGTTACCTTTGTACTACTACAATAAAATAGAAATAGATTTATTTGGTATTTAAGTGCTAGACCTAGTTTGCATAAAGCTAGTGTGTGTTATATTCAGAGGAGTAGGAAGATGACCTCAAGCTCAGTAAAATGCTACATGTTCACAGATATCTCCTATTTTTGTTGTTATTAAAAGCTATTATGGGTTACTTTCTTAGAATAAGGGTTCTCTAACTCTGCTCTCTGTGGCCAAACATTATTTTAGAAATTCTTTCCTCTCCAAACACTCTATTCATAATAGTTTTAGTTTAAAACCTTCCTATTCTAGACAACAGCTTAACATTTGCTGGCTAAGAATAAAACAGTCCTTGCTCTATTCAAATTTAAGGCCTGGGTCCCCATGGGTTGCAGCACTTTTTAACTCTTACTTCTAGTTAGAAGTAAATTTATTTTTTAAAGCTAATATGGAATCTTTGCGTGTAAATTAACATAATTCCTTAGGCATCAGTGTGACTATGATAATTACCCAGCTGAGAATCTGGTCACCGTAATGTAACTCCAGTGGTTGGGAAATCTGTTTTGTATACAAGCCAAATAACAGCTGGATCATATGTGACGTTATGTTTAGTTTCACTGGCAATTCAGAAAATATTTAATAATAAATTCCATTGTTTTTATTCCCCATTTTTGTATACAAATAAATAATCTTTTCTAAAACATTCTTTTTCTTTAGTAAGGCTTGTATTCATAGTCATATCAAAAGTGTTTGCTATTGGAGCAATCTTTCAGTTTGCTTTCTTTAGAGTTATCTTTATTATCAAATTCTACAGCATTCTAAACTTTAATAGTCATTAGCAACCCTGCACTTGAGTAAAGAATCAGATTAAAAAAGTATAAGGTATAATATTTTCTTGTCCAAAGCTAAGGCAGGATGAACAAAAGTAATGAGGTCATCTGATCCTCACCTATCAAGCCTTGGATTTTAAACAGTATTCAAAATACAAAGCCCAAGCGAGGATGTTGTCACGACGATTATTGCGCTTTCTCAGTGTCTTGCCATAGCATTAGGTTTCCCTTTAGCAATATATAATTTCTTTTCCTGAAGACCACATAAAGTTATCGTACTCTGTAAAGAAAAAAATGCACTTAAACTTTTATGAATTATGACCTAGACAGAAGGATACAAAACCAAATTACTGTTCTATGATTCAGCTATGTCATGATCTAATACTGTTTCAAAACCATTATTCTGTTATTTAGGTTGGCATCATCTTCTGAACATCCCGTGGGCTCTTTGGCATGCTACAAATTCAGCAGATGCACTGTCTTCTGGGCTTTACAGCTTCTTCTGATGAATGTACAACATTTGGAACAAAGCCACTCTTGACACCTTCCCATCCATCTTGTATTGAGATTTCTCCATTTTTTACAAGTTCATAGATGTCTCGTGTAAGAATTGTAAAGGACTCTTCGACATTTGTGGCATCTTTTGCTGAGGTTTCTATATATTTCATACCACAGTCAGATGACAGCTTTTCAGCTTCTTCTCTTGTAACCTCACGCTGTGACACTAAGTCACATTTGTGCCCTACTAATAGGAACACAATCTGAAAGGGCTGCACGTGCATTTTTGCTTCTTCTAGCCAGTCTTTCACGTGTTCAAAAGATCGTCGATTTGTGAGGTCAAACACTAATAAGCCGCCCACAGAATTGCGATAGTAAGAGCGTGTTATTGATCTATGAAGGGAAAAAAAAAGAAAAAGGAAAATTAAAATGCATTTTCATTTTAGTCATAAATAGATTACTTTTCCATATGGCAATGTGTTTTCATCTTTTATGTGTTTTATTAAATAACTTGGCTTTTTTTCTTACATTTGAAAGTCACTTTCTAAACATTGCTGAATCCAATACTTCTAGGGCAAATAATGAATGCTGAATTATTTTGCAAAGTGCTTTTTGTTAGCAAAAAAGGAACATGTTCACAGAATGAAAGATATATACTTTTGGTGTTACAATGTGAGTCCTTCAGTTTCATACAAACATGCACTTTACTTTGTTCTAATCACTTATTTCAAACTGAAATATGTCAAGAAACCTGGAGCCCTAACTTGACAATGTAGAGGTGTATACTTATGTATTCCTTCCAGAACCATTCTTTAAAAGAAGTTTGTATAGATAATCATAGCTCTTTGTGCTTGAAGAAGTCAACAGGTAGAAAAAAGAAACTCCCTGAACAGAAGTGTCCAAAAGTAACTGATTTGGGCAAACACACACTTATTCCAGCATTGGCGAGGGACATGTCTATCTCCAGCATCTCTGTCACATGGAGGCTCATAATTTATACATTTATAATTTTTTGGCATGAGGACTGGCAACAGATACTTTCTACTTTTGAGTCCTCTAAGTTCCAGAATATTCACTGGAAGGAATTTTGGAAGTAGGAAACCCTTCCTCTGGTTGAAAATATTTTTAATGTGCTCTAGAATAAGAAAAAATGCCAGACTGTAGCGAGAAAGAGAAACATAAAAGAACTAATTATTGTAAGTCTCTAATCATGAGCAATAAGAGAGCATGGAGAAGGTAAACAGAGAAATTTTAAAAGAAATGACAGCCTATCAAGGAGTGGATGTGAGAACTTGTTACCAGCATAAATGTACAGCTAGTGTATATGTAAGTATTCTCCAACTGAAATGAGATGCACGATCTCTATTAAGAGTCATTATTTGAAATCATAACTTATCCAAGAATTAATTCCATTTTATCTCATGATTATGAAGAGGATGCAGCCTCAAAACTTCTGGAAGCAGGATGAACTGTACACAGTAACATATCTTTCCATAACAATAGCTCCATTCAACTTTCAGTTCCCTGTATTTCATATATTTTTTATATCAATTTAAACATGGAGGTATAATTAGCAGCAGTAGTCATATTACAGATAGGTAAGTGCACAACTAGATAAGACTTAAGCTTCTTGGCGTATAAATTCATTTAGCCACAGCAAACAGCATTTGAAATGGTTTTATTTAGACAACAGGGAGGGACTGTTTGCCCTAATGTTTAAAAAGATATTTTCTACCTTCCCTGCAACAGAGTCCATGCAGCGTCTTTTTGAATGTGAAGACAACAGGATCTTACCCTCAGATTATTTCAAATAGCCTGGATATGAAAAATGAGACAAAAACTGTTCAAGACCATAAATGAGGGGTATCACATTTTGTGAAGTATTAAAGGAAGTTGCCATAAGGATTCGTTTCTGCTTTTCTTAACCATTTTTTTTCACCTGTACACAGGGTCTGCAAACACAAATGAGTGCATTAAAATAGTTCAGGTAGTTCTAGAAAGAAAAGTGCTTTCCATGAAGAAATTTTTCTTAATATCCAATCTAAACCTCCCTTGGCATAAGGGCATTTCCCCTTGTCCTATCACTTATTACCTGGGAGAAGAGACCAAACCTCCTTTCAGGTAGTTGCAGAGAGCGATAAGGTGCCGCCTGAGCCTCCTTTTCTCCAGAATAAACACCCCCAGCCACTGCTCATAGGCCTTGTGCTCCAGACCCTTCCCAAGGTCCACTGCCTTTCTCTGGCCACACTCCAGCCCCTCAATGTCTTCCTTGTAGTGAGGCCTTGTAGAGGCCCAAAACTGAATGCAGGATTTGAGGTGTGGCCTTACCACTCCCAAATACAGGGGTACAATCACTGCCCTGGTCCTGCTGGCCACACTCTTGCTGATACAGGCCAGGGTGCCATTGGCCTTCTTGGACACCTGGGCACACTGCTGGCTCATATTCACACACGATTGACCAGCACCCCCAGATCCTTTTCTGCTGGGTCAATTTCCAGCCACTCTTCCCCCAGCCTGTAGCGCTGCATGGGGTCGTTGTGACCCAAGGGCAGGACCTGGCACTTGGCCTTATTGAACCTCATACAGTTGGCCTCAGCCCGTTGATCCAGCCTGTCCAGATCCCTCTGGATGATGTTTGTTAAAAATATTCTACAAATATTTGAATATTTTTACTATTAAGGTGATTTATCACCTGCAGTTATATTTTAAAAGTATCCCTGACAAATAAGATAAAATTTTGAAGCAGAAAGTTTCGGCCATCAACTGGGAAAAACATCTGGGCATGTGAATGTGGAAGGTTGTTCAACAGCATCTGAAACACCTTAAAGATGCAAAATGTTCAACCTAAATATGACAAAGAGAGTAGATTAAGTATTAGTATCATTTTTAGTAGACAGCTTACAGTTATTTGGAAAATGAACCATGTGAAGTGGACGTACTCACTTATGCCCTGTATCACACTCAGAAAGAATGAAAGAGCACTGACTGATGGTCTGGCAGATCTCTCTGCTTTTATTGGGGGTTTTTTTGCATTTTTTTTTCTCTCTAAAAGTAATTGCAAGGGCAATTTTTGTCTCTTATTAATACTAGCAATAAAGACATTAGGACTATTAAGTGCCTTCAACAAGTCTTAGTCAAAACTATAACACCAACATCTAAGTTGTGCTACACTCAGCTGCAGATCTAACCATGGTGACTGAACAAGTTCCCTGGGGGCCTGAGTGCTCTGCTTCTGCACAGGTTGTGAGCCACTCAGTGGGGACAACTCCGCTTTCCCTCTTAGCTCAGATCTTAGATGAAAACAAACTGTTGCTCTAGGCAAGCGCCCAGAAGGCTTGGAAGGGCTTCCCAAAAGCATGCAGGCACCCTCAGATGGGTTCAAGCTCCTCACAAAATGCAGATGAAGTTTCTCTTAGCACACTGCAGGCCCCTTTCTTTCACACAGATGCCTTATGTGCTGCTTCACAAGACACAGGTCAGTGTTCACAGAGCCCACAGTATAGAGGCTCAGAAGACATACAGCGTTACAGATTTCACAGGCCTATGTCTTCAGTGATGAGAGTGCATGACGGCCAACAAAAGATGAGAAGGGTTGACAGTAAAAGGCTCTTCATGCAACCTGTAGGTCTCCTTGGGAAAGATGTTATGAATGCAGAGTTTATCTATAATCCATGGAAGACTGAACAAGTCCTGAACAAAAGACCGAGTAAGCTTTAGTAAACAAAGAGCATTCACCTTTGGAAGTGCCTCAAGTTGAAAGCAGAGGATAGCAGAGTACTCGGGAGAATTCAAAGACTCTCTTAGAGACAAGATATCTGAGTGTGGACCGTAGACAAAATCAGACGGGCCTTTCTTATGCTCTTTCATAAGCAGGGAACCTACTTAGGTGATTATACATACTTTGGTAAGTGCTGCAAGATCAGACTCTAAAGGCAAAATTAAGTTTTTAACTCCCTTATTTTTGTCACTTTTTGAACAGAAAGAAAAAAAAACCCTTGGGTGGCATGTCAGGTTTGATGTAGTCTCACTTATTCATAAGGGATATTTAAATTTCCATTTCTCAAATTATCCCTATGCAGATCTTAAATTCTTGTTGAAATTAAGGCTTCTTGTGTAAACTTTGGTTCAGCTCATTAATATCATTAAACATGAATGATTCTATGCTGCCAAATGTCGGAATTTTCAAGAAGGAAAAGAAGGATGACCCTGGAAATTACAGGACTGTCAGTTTCAATTCAGTGCCTGGTAAAATAATGAAGAAGATTCTTCTGGAAGTTACTGAAAAGCACCTGAAGGACAGTGCAGTCATAAGGAAAGTCCTGCTTGTCAAAGCTAATTTCCTTTACAACAAGATAACCCTCCCAATTGATCAAGGGAAGCCAAGTTGGTATAATCTTTTTGGATTTCAGTAAAGCTTTCCATACTGTCTCTCCCAGTACCCTTCTGGACAAACTGTCCAGCACACAGCTGGATAAATATGTCATGTGATGAGTGAGCAATTGGCTCACGGGACAGGCACAAAGAGTAATAGTGAATGGGGTGACACCAGGCTGGTGATCTGTCACTAGGTGGGGTGGCACTTTCTTAGGGCCAGTGCTCTTCAGCATCTTCAAAAGCGACTTGGACATAGCACTTGAAGGTACACTGAGTAAGTTTGCCAATGATACTAAATTGGGAGGAACTGCTGACTCCCTTGAAGGCAGGGAGGCCCTGAGGAGAGACATCGACAAATTAGAGGACTGGGCAATCACCAACTGTATGAAGTTTAAAAAGGGCAAGTGCTGCATTCTGTACCTGGAATAGGGCAACCCTGGATGTTCGTACAGACTGAGGAATGAAATATTGTAAAGCAGCACCAGGGAAAGGGACCTGGGGGTCCTGGTTAATCACAAGTTGCATCTGAGTCAGCAGTGCCGTGGCAGCCAGTAGGACCAACAGTGTCCAGAGGGGCATCAGGCAAAGCATCATCAGCCGGTTGAGGGAATGGATTGTCTCTCTCTGCTCTGCACTGAGGTGGCCTCACCTTGAGTACTGTGTGCAGTTTTGGGCACTATAACACAAGAAGGATATAAAACTGTTAGAGGAGGGCTACGAGGATGGTGAAGGGCCTTGAGGAGAAGCCGTACAAGGAGTGGCTGAGGTCACTTGGCTTGTTCATCCTGGAGGAGACTAAGGGTAGACCTCATCTACAGCTTCCTCGTGAGGGGAATTGAAGGGGCAGGTGCTGATCTCTTCACTCTGGTGATCAGTGACAGGACCTGAGGGAATGGCATGGAGCTGAGTCAGGGGAGGTTTAGGTTAGATATCAGGAAAAGATTCTTTATCCAGAGGGTGGTTGGGCCCTGAACAGGCTCCTCAGGGAAGTGGTCATGGCACCAAGCCTGACAGAGTTCATCAAGAAGAATTTGGACAATGCTCACATGGCGTGATTCTTAGAGATGTCCTGTGCAGGGCCAGGTGTTGGACTCGATGATTCTTGTGGGTCCCTCCCAGTCCAGGATATTCTATGATTCTTTGCATTAATTACATCAGACTGTGGTTTTAGGGAGACTTTAAATCAGTCACAGTGTTTCTTTTTCATTATGATCTTACTGATCTTTACCAGATGAATCAAACTTCCACTGAAATCTTTATCTAATTTTTAAGAGTTATTTTTATACTATGACTAAAGACTACATTGTCATGATATTAATTTTGAAAATACATATGGTTTACTGAAAAAGAATAAGGAGAATGTTTTATTTTCAAGCCATGTGTTAAAAGCAGAATGTATCTAATATCATGGTCTACTAAAAAGTGGGTTAATATAACGGAAGCATCTCCACAATATGTTGCCCCTACTGAAATGAAGTCTCAGTTTTAGCACCACTACCAAGCACATTATATATATGGAGGTTTCATCTTTTAAATGTATTGTTGGATTTAAATATGGGGAAAGTAAACAAACAAACAAACAAAAATCATAGCAAAGTAGTTGATGTAAAACACAGCCAAACCAGCATATTGCTCTAAATAACTAATCTGAAGATAGAAAGAAATGGAGGGTTTACCCCTCATTTATGTTAGTCTGCATTACAGACTGGAGCTTATACTAAGCAAGTCTTTAGGTTCTTGTTCTAGTAAGGTGTTAAAGTTACTGATTATATCGTTGTTGTCTGTGTGGCACCTCACACAATGGGAGATTCTGCTTAGCAATGCCTTACTGATGTTAAGGTAAATATAGTCAGTAACTGCCCTGTCTGAGCTCCAAATAAGTGAACTGCCTACCACCACTGTTTGCAGTGGAAGTGGTGAGAATTGCTTTATTTGGGAATTAATGCAAACAATTTATATTAAAGTTGATTTCTAAAACAATGCATGAAATTCGGTTCAGATACAGAAGCATAAATGAACTAGAGACACGTAAAAATTTTTCTCAAACAATTCCTCCAAGAAAGTACGTGACCTCTTTCAAGAGAGTGTGACAGCAGGTGTGTCACGTCTTACTTTTCCCCTGGGTATGTCCCTAATGCCTGGGACCAAAATTAGGGGGTTATTATGCAGCCAGTAGTTTTCTGTGCACATGCAGGGAACTGCCCTGGGAGCTTTAAAGACAGGTTTTACCTCCTCTAAAGCTCCAGTACAAGTGAGCCAGAGCAGAATTGGGAATCAGAACTGCAAACTTCTTGGTGTTTCACAAAATTAGGTAACTTCTTGGAATAATTAGTTTTTCCCCAAGATAATCTTTGCTTGTGATCTGTAGTGTTCTCCTTTAGCAGAGAACAGAACGTGCAACATTTTAACCTGTGGTGTGTAACTTAGTAAAATATTTAGAAGTTATTTGAGTAAATGTAAGACAGACTATATAATAAATGCTGTCATATTTGGTACACCAACTGACAAGAAACTCCTAGTACAAAACCAAACACAAATATTTACAATTACTTTCTTCAGTTTGTATTTATGGGTATTAGAAAAAACACAGAGGTATACTAGTGGTAAATTTAAAAGCAACTGACTGCATGACTCATCAGTGTACATTCCCTGAGCATTTCAGGGTTAGAGGATGGCCATCATTTGATTTTAAATGTATGCAAAATTCTTTGCATTTGCATTTCTTTCAGTCAAGTGTCTTGTCATTGTCCATCCTGGCTATTTGTCAGCAAAATCAAAATAAAGAGATTGTACATCCTTAGTCACTTATTTACAAGTACTTTACAGTCCGTCTGGAAAGCACAAGGAGAGTGAAAAATGCTAAGAGCTTGCTCTTATCACTGCTAATTTCTTTGCTAACCCTTCAGCAGCCTGCTTGCAAGAATATATATGAAGTTCTGAATCATGTAAGCCCAGAAAAGTTTTTAGTTGTTTCACTGTAATGCTCGTTATGGAAAACAAAGAAGTTGATGTCCCCTGGTAAGACAGTGAAATCCCACCTCTTCAGCTGGGTGTGTGAATCTGCACAACTGTTGCAACAGAAGACTGGGAACAGAAGAATTGATTCTGGCCAGCAAAGAGGCCCATTTCAGCCCTCCTGCTAGCATCCTAGTAACAACAAGTGTGTGGGTCAGGTACACGTAGATGGGCTATGCATTTGCCACCCCACACGAGTTCACATCTGTTGAACCCAAGTCCAAACTAAAATCCATACACAACTTGCCTGAAGCTGCAAGCATTACAGATCCAACAGAGGCATAAGAGTGAGTGAGTGACAATATCAGTTTGTAAACTGGGGAATGACTGTGACTCTTTTTGGGGCAGGAAAATAGGGTAGTTCTGTTACTTGCTTGTGACAGAGGGGAGAGGGGATTTAATGCTCAGTGCAGCATTTGAGCTAGTTTAGCTACAGTATAAATGGTAGAGGTATTACTGAAAGGTCTTGGCAACCATCAGTGCAGAGCAGATGGAGAAGGCAGATAAAACACCACTACGGGACTGCAGCTGCCTGCCCCATAGCTTCCACACTGCCATGGCTGCACTGGTGCTCACGCTGTTGCTGTGCTGGAAGGAGGAAGAGCTGGGAGGTGGCCTGGCCTCTCCAGATTGCATATGAGGGAGAGTTAATGGCAGAGAGAAATACTGCAGGGGAGGATGAGTTTGGAGGTGATCACAAAGTAAGAAATGTGGAGTTAAGCAGGGGCCTCTTGCTGCAAAGAAGGAAAAAAACCTGGAGGAGGGATTGCTACGTTAGGTCCAGGACTTCAGGAGAAAGATGAGTGAGGGAAGAAGAAAACAGAAGGAGGCCACTTGTTACCCACTACTGTGAGCTGGGAGTGGAAGCACAGATGTTCCCTGATGTTTGTGAAGGGAAAGGGTAGGGAAGGAAGAAGCTTCTGGGAAGGAACTGGTGAGCAGGAGGGCAAGTAGGATGCTGGGCCACGGGGTTGGGACCACTGGCAGGGGTGGAGGACTATTTGGGGCACAGCAACCAGATTGGTGCAGGGAGATGCTCTGGGGGGCAAGGCGAAGTCCTTGGGGCCGGAGATGTGTCGGACGACGAGGGAGGGAATCAGGCTGTGCTCGGGGGCCGGCAGGTTTGGGGAGTAGGTGGGAGGGGGCCGGGTCCTGTACCTGAACCGCTCCTGCCCCGCCGTGTCCCAGAGCTGCAGCTTGACCCTCTTGCCGGGCTCGATCTCCACCAGCCGGGAGAAGAAGTCCACCCCCACGGTGGGGTCGGAGTGCAGCGGCCCCGGGAAGCGGCCCTCGGTGAAGCGGTGCAGGAGGCAGGACTTGCCCACGGTGGAGTCGCCCAGCACGATCAGCCGGAACTGGTAGATCCAGATCGCCGCGTCCATGGCGGCCCCGGCCTGGCCCGGCTCCGCCTTGGGGCTCTTCCTGGGGCTCCTGCGCGGCCGGTGCCTGCACCGCGCCCCGATCGCCCCCACGCCCGGCATCGGCGCGGCGGGCGGGCGGCGGCGGGGGGTGCGCGGGGCCCGGGGCGCGGCTCCC
>JAWMRA010000001.1:42307110-42325781 GCA_035584735.1 Pseudotriccus pelzelni | reverse complement strand
CTTTTAATAAAGGGCTGTTATTCCTTCCTGGACATAATTCAATCTTACCTGTGTCTCATTTAAACTGAGACAAGTATTTAATCAATAAATGTTTTATAGCCATTAAATATTTTTATAGCTTTCCTCTCATCAACTCTTAAGCTATCCCTGTTCCACACTAGTAAACAACATCTACCTGGTCAGTAGGCCCATCATTGTCTCACCCCTGTTTGCCAACTATCTCCTCCCTCAAAATGTTACTATTATTTTGTTATATTGTACTCAGAGCAATGACTCCCACCTTGATCTTTGCTGTGCCTAGATCAGATGTACTACCAGAAAAAAATGTATCTCCCTCCCAAACATCTGTGTATTCCAGGAGCAATGGATGGTATCTAGCTTGGCAAAATCTTGTCATCTGAGACATCTAAGATGACATCTTAGACAATCACAGTTACAAAAGCACATGTGACTCAGGAAAGTGTCAGGAAAATACAGGAACATGCAACCTGCTCCACTAAAATACTGAACCAAATTTGTTCACATTGACATTTCAGGGATAATGCCTAAACTGCACAAGAATCAGGATTAGATTGCCTTTATATGAGATTAAAAACCTAACCCAAAATAGCAATTTATTCTATTATCTAAAACAAGTGAAATATTTGTTCTCATGCCTTCTTTTTTGCCATTTTTCAGTCTTACACTTCACTTCTCCATTTGTCACTTGGAACAATTCCTTCTAGGATTCTATGCCTTCTTTGCTCTGATGTAAATCCATCTCCTACATCTCTTTTCTGTTTGGGAAGTGCTAGTGTGTGAAATGACACAGATTTCCATTAACAAATGATGCTTTTTGAGCTTAGTGGCATGGACCCTTTGGGCATGTTGATCAGAGAGGTGCTTTTTTCTGCAAGCATTTCATCATCTCTGAAGGAACCCAATCCTACTATTCACTTCCCACTATCATTGTCATCTGTTTTTCACAGATTCCCACTTTTGCTGAGATGCAATCTCTGATAATTTTTTAAAAGATGTATTACTTTTAATTGCCATCATAAACATAATTGCGGAGCTAATTCAGGGCAGGCAGACTAGTCTATCTGTGCTATTTGCAAACATTAAACAAAGAAGTTCCCTGTATGGTAAGTTCCACTAAGTTTAATCTATCTGGAAGAACTGCCCAGATAAATGAGCTGTGATAACATCTGCCAAGTTTGAACAGGCTAGATTAATCCAGTATGAGCTGGTAGCACAGGTGATGTTTCTTTTCTTGTACATTACTTGGACGGGGGGCTGAAGGAATATGGAAACTGTGGTGGCAACTCAGGGATAGAGGATGTCAAAGATGTTAGGCCTTGGGCTGTGTGATTAGAAGAGCCATTGCCAGTTTATGTTAGTGATTTAATCTGAAAGGTACTAAATTGTTAAGGGAGTAGTCCTTTTGGAGTGCCCACCATACATTTTCATCCCATACCATGTAGAAGCTGAAGCCCAAGAACTTCAACACACAGAAGCTAAACTGTCATCCATAGACCCAGCATGTCAACCAGTCAGAATGAGTGACCTGTTCCTCTGGGATTACTGGTATAGGACTTGTCTAAACTAGACTGGTGGGGCTGAAGCTCTGGTCTGTGTGTGTGATGTGTTTGCAGAACAGGAATCATTATCCACTTACCCATCCTCTCAGGCAAACTGTGTATCACTGAGTACATTATCACACCACCCTATTTCCTTGTGACTATGGGATGCACAGTGTAGATTAGAGATACTTTTCATTCAAAAAACAGTGACAGCTGCCCTGCAACCCTACTTCTGGTGCAAAGGCTGGTCTTAGGCTTTGCAACTGGAAGTAGGTTCCATGGTCTTTCTCCCATTCCCTACACTTCCAGTTGAAGTTCCACCTTGTTTACAGTGGAGGTAGACTGAGGGCCATAAGGACAGGAAGTCTTCCCTCTGACCATGGGAATTTAGAACCATTTAATATTGAATAAAATTTCTTATAAATTTAAGAGACTATGCCTCTGCTCAAAAAGCATGCATGTGAGGATGTTCAGAACAAAGAATATGTTTGTAGAAGGGAATTAGCAGACATTAACTGATGAAATTTTCACAGTAAATGAAATCATCAGAAGGGGCTAGGTACTTCAAAGACTACTGTCACAGAGCTATTCAGGGATCTTTTACCCCAAAGAACTTCAAGAAGTGAAGAGAACAGAGTTTACAGACTTTTAGGTTCTGTGACTGAAGGCTCATTCCCATGAACACAAAGGAGCAGAGACACAATGGTAGACAGGCAAACCCCAGTAACTGCAACCCTGGCAAGGTTGTTTCAAGGGCTGGAACAGGGGACCCACCAGTCCCCTGGGTTGGGAAGATACCCCCAGACAAGTCAATGGAAGACACTTCCCATCAATCCCATTACAGACTCAGGGAGAATTACCACCTACAGGAGCATGGGACTCATCATGGGAAGCTGGAAAGAAGAATGGGGTTGTACAAAACTTACTACTGAGGGGGAGGATCAAAGTCAGAGGGAGAGAAAGCTCAAATTGGACTGGGGAGGAACAAGTGTGAAAAAATACAGAAGAGAGGAGATAAAAGGAGCTGGACATATATAAACAGGTTACTGGTCATTACACTCGTGTTGAAGGACAGCAAGGGCTGGGGCCTTTGTTAGCCAGGGCTCTGTCCCTGGTAGGGGATGGTTTTGGTGTGCTCAAGGACACAAATAGCCAAACTGTGCCAATGATCATGAAGAAATGGAATAGCATCCAGAAATAACTGAAGCAAGAACTGGAAAGCAATAACAAATCAGAAAACAAGTGGTGTAAATATCATTGAGGTATTCTCTAACTAATCCTGTAACTAAGGACATGGAAGGGTACCGGGGGCTAAAAAAAGACCATAGAGAGGGAGGACCTATGGCCCCGCTCTAGGATGCAAGATCATCTCTGCAACCTTCAAATTCAGGGAGCAGAAAAGAGCGAGGGACACTCAAGACCCACCCACGACCCTCTGCTAGGATGACACAGCATGGCAGGAACAACCACACTGACCCACCCATGCTCCCTTCAGGATTGGACCATCTCTACTGCAGAGTGAGGAGCTTATGAAAAGAACTCACAATATGCCAGCCTGCTCAATGCTCTCCTTCACTGCACCATCTCTCCCATGGCACAGGGAAGTCATGTAATCTGTAACATTTCATACATCTGTCTCTTAAACATAATTGTTAGACTGGGGAGGCAGGTGGTAGGGTTGAGCACTGTGGGAAGAGACAGACACACAGGACACAGCCAGTCTCCACCTGACCCACCACAGGCCGCAGCTGAACACATCAGCCAAGCTGGTGGTGTCTCTGAGCCACCAGATGGGTTTGTAGCACCTCTTCAGCAGACATGTCTGAAAAAAGGGCAGAAAACACTAGAACAATAGAAAAAAAAATTACAAGATTGGAGGAGAAGGACAGAGAAAACCATGCCTTAGCTGGGCTCACATGACATGACTCTAAAAGGACTGCTGCTGATGAAGGAACCACGACACATGGACCCCAATCTCTGCACTGCCCATTGCCTCACCAAAGGACTGACAGCGGTTTGCAATATGAGGGGACAGGAGAACAGGAGAGGGGAGAGTGAAGAAAGGTTTCTTTTTGTGAGGGTTTTTTTGTATCGCACTGAAGAACTAGCTCCCTGAACATCCTCTCAGGAGTGTTTCACTTCCTCTACCACTTCTTGAGTAATTTCGTGTTATTGTCAGGAATATAACTGTCCCCCAAACTAAATTGTTCTGGTTTAGAAAGAAATACAGACAAGCCTTACACCAGTGAAGACCTGATCTTCATCACACTTCAAATTCAAACAGAACTTGGCAAATCTTCTGACTCCAGGAATGAAAATGACTATTATCAACATATCAAACCTTCACCTTAACACCTCTCCGAGATGTCTCAGAGACAGTTCTTATGCCCCAGAATATGTCTGGGTTCAAAAGGAAAGCTCTCTGATTTTACAGGAATCAGGCAAAAATGTTCAGGGTTTCTCAGTGTTCTAATCTTGGATGCTGCCACTCGCATGTTGTTCTCTTTATATCTGCTGAAAGACACGGCATTGAAGGAAATGAAGCTCCTTAAAGCTGCCTTATATCCTGCGGCAGAAAAAGCTGACAAGCAGCACTATCCACTGGAGGGCAGTGAAGGGCTGGGGAAACCTAAGGTGAGACTGAGAATGCTTCTGCCTAAATACAGCCCCTAATTAGAAAGATCACATCCATGAAGGAATCCCCGCAGGAACAGGTACTACACTGAAAAGGATTTCAGTTTGGGGAGGAATCCACACTTGTGCAGTTGAAAAGCATAAGAAACATGGAGTGCCAAGAAAAGAAACCACTACACACTGATGCCAACCTCCTGTGACGCCTGGTGCCTTGCTGAAGGGACGGAGTGTAACATTTGGCAAAAGCAAGCAGGGGGGAGACTAGAGAGGGGGCAGGAAAGGTATCTGGAATGAAGTTGTTTTCCTTAGGCATTTAATTTTTATCTTGTTTCTCAGTACCCCTGAATCAGTAATTAAAAAATATGTAGTTTGCAAAAAAAATAAAATAATTAAAAATCAACAAAATTTCCCAACATTAAACTGCTTTCCCACAACAAGTGGACAGACTAGAAAAGACAAGATTATGCTGATCTTTCTTAAGATTATGCTCTATTTGGGAGCTCAACTGGCTCCTAAATTTAGTAATTTAGTGCAGAATGTGGATCCTTGAGCTAAGAGCTGCTCTGAAATGTTTCCTAGCAAATTCAGACCTTAGAAGAAAGAATAGAGAACAAATGTTAAAGGCAGCAAGAGTGAGAAGCTCTTCTGTTTCATTTTTGCAGATAAGGAGGTATAAGAGACCTTTCTGGTGTGGGGTCCATCTAGGCTGTTTTCTTTTCTGAGATTGTAGGTGAAAGTCTGTTCACACTGGCAAATGTGGCAGGGAACCCTGGATCCACCTTCAGAGACATCACACTCTATACTGAGATATCACTTCATGCTATAAGTAAAAGGCAACTCCTGTTGTAGTGATCTTCGTAAAGCCCGTGTAAGAGGTGTCATTTGAGCAAGTGCAGGTGAAATAAATTTGGATTGAGGGAGGATGATGCTTTTTTCGGAGAAGACTGTGCACTGTGAAGATGTGTATGTCAGTGTGTGCACACCCGCAAATATCAAGTTGGGTTAATTGGTGAGAAGGATAAGGTGCTGGGAAGCCATATATTGGAGCTGCCATAGGTCTAGGCTGGATACTAGGCAGACCAGAGTCATCTGACAGTTTCCTCTTGGAGGGACCAAGGGGTCCAAGCCCATCACTGGAGAGGCTGTGAGGTCAGGTGTCAACTGAGACCCATCTGCTTGTATATATCTCTTGTAGCAAGCCAATGTGAGAACGAGAAAGGCCTGAGAAATGTCTAGATGACCTTGTATTGTTTTCTCTAAGCCATGATTTACTGTCCACAGGTGAGCTAAGCTCTCCAATTTGCAATTCACCTTGCCGGGGTGTGAAAAAGGGGCAACTTGAAACTCCAAGGTCTGTGTGCGTGTATACTGACAGGCTGGCCTGAGAGAGTGACTGATGTGTGACTTGCAGCTGTGTTCTGCCTTGGTTTGCTTAACCACTCCCAGCTGAAAGTGAATAAGATAAAAACCCTGGATCATGAGCAATAAAGCAATTTCTGTCCATCAAGCCAGAAGTCTGTAAATCTTTCTGTCACATCCTCTGAGTGTGAGTCAAGGGAGACAAGAGGATCCAGGGACAGTTACTGGGGAGATCCATAGTGCATATGTGTAGATGTTGGTCTGTGTGGGGTCATGCAAAGTAAACTAGAAGGCCAAAGGTCCAGGGCCAGTTACTGGACAGACTGAGTACCTGAACTGTACATATGCCATGGCCTGTTGTACATTAATGTATGTACATATTTCACAATAAAACAACTCTTAACTGGCAAAAAGGTGTGAAGATTAAGATGTTCATGCTTCTGTTTGTGTGATCAGCTGTGTATATATAGATACACACAGAGTACAGAATCTCTGGGACTGTTGGGAATAAAGGCAATAATCCACCTCCATACTGACTGCACCTGGCAAATGGAGCTGTGGCAGCCTGGCCTCTCTTGGGCTACCAGCTTCAGCAATCCTCAAGCCAATGGGTTTCTCTCACAATACAGAAAGAAGCTCCAGCATTTGCAGATGAGTGACTCTTCACGAAGTACACCACACTAAAGCTAGAAGTGGATGCACCTGAGCCTCTATTCAGATGATTATTTATCTGTATTGCATGTGCAACAGCCATTTAATCCATCAACAAAAGGTCACTATGAATGCAGTGCAGCAGAAAGTGCTGAAGCTTCAACTCACAAAATTTATTTACAGTGTGGAAGTGCAGGGACAGAATTTGTGATTTTAGCTAACCCAAGAAATTAAAGAAAGATCTCTGGAGTATGTCCAACATCCTCCCAGTTCTTAAAATATTTCTATGGCATAAAACAAAGGTGTTTTTTTTGTAAATCTGTTATTTGTAATGTTTCCGTGTGTGCCCTCTGGTGTGCTATTGATTTGGCAGAACTCACATCTTAACATTTAGAGTATGACAATGAATGTTAAAGATTTTCCTGAATAAGCAATCAATGGAACTACCTTTTTTTTCCTCAAAACATATGCTATGGTCTGGCATGCTGACTAAGTGCGATATATATATAGAGGGAATTGCTCTTTACTCTTTAAAAATCAAACATTACCAAAGAAATAGTTAATATTTACCCAGAATATCAGAGAGCTTTTAACAGAAGAGCATTACATTTCTCCTCCCCACCCACCTCACCCCCCTCCAGGATTATCATAGGAACTTTAGAATAGAGTAGGACTGTTTTAGTTGGAAGGAACCTTCAATGATCATCCAGTCCAACTGCCTGACCGATTCAGGACTGACCAAGCTAAAGCATGTTATTAAGAGGCATTGTCCAAATGCCTCTTAAACACTGACAAGTTTGGAGCATCCACCACCTCTCTAGGAAGCCTGTTCCAGTGTTTGACCACCCTTTTGATAAAGAAATGCTTCCTAATGCCCAGTATGAACATCTTCTGGCACAGCTTTGAACCACTTTGAACAGCTTTGAATTTCCACATATCCTGCCACTGGATAATACTGAGGAGAGCTCAGCACCCACCTCTAGATTTTCTCTCCTCAGGAAGCTGTAGAGAGAGAAGAGGTTGCCACTCAGACTCCTTTTCTCCAAACTAGACGAGCCCATTCAAGGACTTTCACATCTTTCTTAAATTCTGGGACCCAGAACAGTACAAAGTACTCAAGGTGAGGCTGCACCAGTGCTGAATACAGTGGGATAATCACTTCTCAGCCCAATGCTCCAATCTATCTAGATTCCTTTTCAGGGCTTTTTGGCCCTCAAGAGAGTCAACATCACCTCCCAGCTTGTCCGGAAAGGATGCTGTGGGGGATAGTATGAAAAATTGTACTAAAATCCAGAAAAACTACAGCCAGTGCCTTCCCTTCATCCACTAGGCAGGGGACCTTATCATAATAGGATATCAAATTAGTTAAACAGGAATTTTCCTTTGTGAACCCATATTGACTGATGATTGACTTTTTCTTTAAATGACTTTCAGTAATACCCAGTATAATCTTCTCCATAATTTTTCCAGGAACTGAGGTTAAACTAAGAGGTCTGTAGTTCTCTGGATCTTCCTTCATGTACTTTTTTGTAGATGTGAGTCCAGTCACAAGGGACCTCCCCTGACTCCCAGGACCTTTGGCAGATGAACAAGAGGGCTCCTGCCATAACATCCGCTAGCTCCTTTAGAACTCTGGGATGAATCTCTTCATGGACTTCTGAGCATTCACCTTATGGAGCTGGTCTCTTACAATTTCAGTGTCCACAAATGGAAAGTTGCTGTTCCCACATCCATGATCCTCTGACTCTGGGGACTGGGCAAGCCTTCATGATGGTCCTAAAATGTGGCTAGATCAAAGCTGGAGTTCAGATGTGTACGTACAGTCATGGCAGTTGCTCTGAATTTATTCTGCTCTAACTCAAAAATCTTTGTGATTTCTAGATAGCCAGAATGCCTCATTCTTTCTTTTGGTAAAATTCTGACTTGTACGGAAATGCGAAAAGGTGTGGAAGGTTTGACAGTTCCAGATGGGTCAAAATACAAGTAAGTACATATTTGACTACAAATTTGGGATGTTCTTTTTCTTAACTGTGCATTTTCTAAGACATTGTACTGTTTACAACTCCAGGAAGAATAATTACCTTTTCATAATGCAAAAATAATCAGCTATTTGTAACTGTTTTAGCTCACTGTTAATGCAATGTAGATAACGGAAGTTCATCCTTAACATGCTGAGACAATTGAACAACCATGGATTCATAGTAGTTAAAGAATCAGAAGGTGTCTTGCAAGTGGTCGCTGTAGCCTGAGGTGTCATGATGTGCCTGCTGAAGTTATGGCTGATATCACTGGCTTGGAGGGTTGGGCAATGGTGATAAGGGGTTTAGTGGTATAAGTGGGATGAGTGGCAGTGGTGCACTAAGGGATACCAGCGGATCAAGGGGTTGCTGGGGAGGGGAGTACCTGAAAAATTTGTATGTCAAAGAGACATCACACAGAAAAGAAATGTAAACAGAAAAAATGGGGCACACAACAAAAATTACAGCTTTCATAAAATAGTGACTTTGTGATAAAATCATGCAAGTGATTCCTGTAAATCAGCACAGCCATTCTTTTTCTTCTTTCACAGATGTAATACAAGTTTTCTGGGATATTACGTTTATCATACCCAAACAGAACCACTAAGCAACATCATAGTACTCTGTTACATGGGTATCCAGTGTGGGATACCAACTCTTTGCGTGTGCATTTCTTGTGGGAAGACCTAAGTTGGAGTTTTTAGGACTGAAGATCAGTTAAGAAAAAGTTGTAAGAAAAAGACCAAATAAAATTCTGGTCAGTGTTACAACTTGCAAACTTTTCACTACCCTACATTGTTATAAAGGCTATAAAAATCTGAAAGGCAGAGAACACTCTACCGTGAAACAGCTAAGCTTTCAGATAAAAACATATTTTTGTGAACCCTCTCCTAATGGAAGTCTAAGAATAATTCCCCTATCATTAACTTTCATTTCAATATAACAGAGAAAGAGAATTCTGTGATCAATCTTAGTCCTAGTGGAATCATAACAGAAATAGGAAAAGGAATAGGAACGACTAAAACTATCTGGTTACATTTCTTAGTAAAAGATTTTTAGGAAAGCACCATGAAGTTAAGTGGCTACTTAACATTTCTCTAACCTGGCAACTCAGCTCTGCAAATATCAGGAAGACTAATATTTTCTTAACAATGATATTGAAACAAACAAACAAGCAAACATGATTAAACATTGTGTACTTTGTGCTAATTGATGAGAACAACTAAATTTCTATTTAAAGGTATATTAAACCATAGGTTCAAAATGTCTACCAGGATCTTCCCACATGGTGAAAGTTCAGCTAAAGTAGTGCCACAGTCAAGGCGCAGCTTGCATAATTTACTTATTAATGCCTTGCCAAGATTAAAACAGAGAGTGGAATGCAGTTCCACAGGTCTGGTTGACACCTAACCTCTTTAACTTTTACTCTACTTTAACAAAACATTTTCCTCTCTCTCCTCACTTAAAGAAAGAATTTAGGAACTGTTCAGAATGAAAATACAAAGACCCAAACTCCAACGTGGATAAAAGAACAGACATATTTAAAAAATCCCCAAACTTTAAATACTTAATACTGAAATACTCTGTTCTTGAGGAAAGGTAATTTTTTTTTTTTTTTGAGAAGGAATTGATATGAGACATGACCATATTATTTAACTAAAATTTCTTCAAGCAGGAAATTTCAATGACATGGCTTTCCTATCTGTAGGAATTTTAGAAAAAAAGAATTTAAAGCTGTTTACCTCTGTGTTGTTTATATAACCCCATGGTATCTCTTGTCTACGGTATCTTTTTATATGTAGAATATTTTTATTTATTCAAATGTCTGGTATTATTTGTGTTTTGTTTGATTGCCAAAACCAGAAAGGAATAAAAAATAATTTGATCTTAGTTCCACATAGAAGTTGATATTCAATTTCTCCGTTTTCTTTTGTAACATCTAATATGCTTTTACAGAATACTTTTCATCCAAGTATGATTTAAAATGCCATGACATGTTTTTATTTTAAAAAAAAATTATTTTAAAAAGTACCTACACTTCTTTCAATGTATATACAAACAAAAAAATAATAGAATAAAAGAATGTAAGATTTCAGAAAGGACCTATCAAAACCATGCTTCTGAGACAATAAATGTTAAAACTGCTGAAATCACCCTGCATGATCACCTTAATAACCATTTCTGCGTTCAGGTTTGGGCTCTGCAGTATAGCAAAGAAAATGGCACAGGAGGGTGTCCAACAGAGTTCACAAAGATGGTCAGGGGTCTGCAGAATATGACATCCAAGGAGAAGCTGAGGGAAATTGGAGAAGAGGACTAAGGGAGATCTTTTCTGCAGTTTTCACCTTCCTGATAGCATGCAGCAGAAGGACAAAGGCCAACAATCACAATTCGCCACAAGGGACTTTCTGACTAGATAAAAGGATTTATATATTTATTTTTTTATTGTACCATGAGGATACACAAACACTGGAACAAGGACCTAGAGAACTGTGAAATCTTCAGCCTTGGAGATATTCAAGATTAACAGGACATGACCCTGAACAACCTGCTCACACTGACCCTGCTTTAAGCAAGGGGTTGGGCAAGGTGGCCTCCAGAAATCCCTTCCAACTAAAGCTATTCTGCAATTCTATGAATATTTCTTTATAAACCTGAAGTCTCCTATCTTAATAATATTGCACTGATGCAGCCCAAGTCTGCAACATTGCAAATCTAATTGGATGAACTGCTTGTGTGTCAGGCTAAACTGTCTTCAAATTATACTAGCTGATTTAATTGAAACATTTCTTCTGCCTGGAATCCACATTTTGTTTGTGGATCATCACCGTGCTGCCCTAGATGTTCTTACCAACAACTTTTTCACCAAAGTATGAAGGAAAAGTGGCAGTACCAATAGGGTGTAAAAGCAAACCTGGAAAGACTCTCCCAACTCTTCTGTTAGGTTGGGAGTGAAGACAGGGGTCTCATTTGCTTGTAAAATACTTTCCTACCCTTAAACCTCTTTTTGTCAGGGCTTGATTAGTCTCTTCTCAACCTTAGTCTGTATATAAGTGGTAAGATTTAAAGATACATCACACAGTGCAAAGTCTGGAATTCACATACATGCAGGGAACTGTGGATTCTGGCCTCTATCATGATGAGTTTAGTCTTGATTACTATGACAATATCTCATCACAGACAAGCAAGTAATATCAAATGAATACTACACAGTCTTAATTAAGGACCTCAGAACGGAAAGTTTTGCACTTAAATTTACACCATTTGTATTTTTCCTGTTATATCAGTCTGTATGCAGTGTCACAGGGTATTCTGATTTAAAAAAATGGGGTCAATGCAGTAAAAAGACTATTTTGTTAGTGATTTTATTTTAAAGACTGAAATACTTAATCTGGTTATATTAAAAATAGGGTGTCAGCACAGCTAAAATGTGCTTTCCCGAGAAGAACTCAATCCTGACAAAATGGATCTACATCAGAGCTGCTCTTGTCACCCCCATCCTTTACCCGTCATGCCTCTGCCTTTGCACTGGAACAGGATGCCCTGTCCATGACCAGGAGTTTAATGCAGAGAGATGAGTCAATAGAGCACTGACGTTATTCAATAAAAACACCCCAAACCCCCAGATCCCAAGATATTTTCTGGTGGCTCAACCAGCTGCATGGGCATCTCTGCAGGATTAGACAGATATGAGAGAAGGGGAAGGACCTCACAGCCAGAAGTGGAAGGCTCAGCATAGTGGTCCATCCTAGAAAAGGAAAGTCAGTTCTACCCAGAAGGCACGACCCCAGCACCCTACCCCAGAGCGGGGCAGGGATCTCATGCTTAAGGCTTGAACTAAATGGTGAACACAACACACACTGGATTATCAGGTCCCAGGCCCATAGTGCAGTCCAGAACGACCACGTTGTCTGCTTTGCCCAGTCTGACAGAAATGCAGCCAAGGATACCCATGTGATCCCCACAGATTCGTACTGCCAGGAGTTCCTCCCTGCAAAACAAAGTCTTCACAAAGATCAGGAATATTAATTTAGTTCCTAAATAACATGGGAAGCTTTCAGATAGGGTTGTACCCCAGTCTGTATAGATGAAACTCTAGGCAAGTTGCTGGGTCTTTTCAAATGTTACTTTCATATTCATCAGTGTCATCAACTAATAAGACCCCAAACTCTTCTGTTTAGCCCAAAGAGCAGGAGATGCCTGTTAAAGAGGACTTACTGTAGCTGCAGCTGCACAGTCAGAGGTGTTAAATGCTATTCCATAAAACCACTGGGAGAATACAATTCTCTTAAGAGAAAGAAGTTTGTCAGAGGGTTGAAGAACAGTTTCCTTCATTTCAGGGACAAAGTGTTTTGAAAAAAAACCAACATGCTTTCAATATATCCTAAGTAGATTTAAATTTTGATGGTCCTTGGGCTTTATTATGTCTGCCTTTCTGACACTGAGCTTGTGGTTTGAAGCTGTAATCTCCAGTTGTTCCACTAGCTCTTTCAATATCATTTATGTTGCTGTCAGTGCTGGCAGATTAAAAATTTGAGGGAGCAGTGTTTGGACTGGGTGCAAAGCCAGTGTCCTTTGCGATTTTGCTGGTTATTATTGAAATTAACACCCACATAGGTTTACTTAGGCCTTGGAAACACTACATTTGCAACAAAACCCCCATATTTTTTTTCTGGGTACAGTTCCAAGCAGCAGGTCACATCTCAGGTAAACAGGAAGTGAAGATGGTGTGTGAGACCGGAATTACAGATGCATAGACTTGTGTGACATATTGATTGCCCTCAAAACAACTCTGTCTTACAACTTCTGTTGGCTCTCATTATTTTCAATGACAATCAAATACCTAAATTCTATTACGGATATTTTTGAATGAATAAAACTCACCACGTATTGAAATTCTCGCTCCTCCTCATTTAGTTACTTTTGCTTAGTTAATACCTTTTTTGACATCACAATGTGAAAACACATCCTTCTTCATATTTCATTCTTGGTAGGGACAGCAGAACCACCCCTGCACCACAGCATATGGTGGGTTTTGCATGGGGTAACTTACTGAGATGTTTCTCAGATTAATTTTTTTTTAATGACTAATTTTAGAGAATATTAGAATATTTTAATTTTAAAATGGTGATTTCCTTCATCTGCAAATCCTATTTTTTTTTTCTTCAGAGACAGGATGGGAATAAATCTTTTGGCTATCAGAGCTAATGCCTTACTGCCAGGTAGTTAATTTCTTGTTTCTGCTACTTCTACGGAAAATCTGTTCCAGGCTGTGATGGTCCTAATAGACACAGCTGTATTGTAAAAGGAACTCTTCTCATTGTCAGTTTAAACCTAATAATATTTCATATATACATGTTTGTCCTGGTGCAAACATTGTGTTTTATTTTAGAACATTTCTTTCTAGGGTTTGCTCTCAGTTGCATTTTTGACAGTGTTCCTATCTCATCTCAGTGTCCTTTGCTAGACTAATGAGACAAGCTCCCGTGGTCTCCTACAGATCCTTTGGATCTTTCTGCATATTTGTCTTGAATATGAGTAACCAGCACAAACCCTATCTTTCATTAAAAGTCTCCCCTGGACTTTGTATAGTCTAACACATCTCTGTCTTGATTCCAGCTGATACACTGTGTGATTCTATTTGCCCCTTGCACAGCTATTAGGACTTATCAGCTCATGGCCATCTCAGGAACAGCAAGGATTTCTTTGCCTTAGTTCCTAATAATTTCGAAATAGTGAACAACAAATTTTTGTTACTGGTTTCCCAGTAAATGACATTGTGTTCTGTAGTGAGATATTTAATCTCCGTTGCAAGGCTGCACAGTTCTTCCAAGTAGAGTTCAGACATTTTTAACCAACTTGTAACTAGGAAAAAGAAGCAAATAATGAAGCAGCAGAGAAAAACTACCTTACATATTGTTTCATTGTTCCAGTTGTTTATCATAATTCCACTCATTAGTTCAACATTTGTTTTCTTCCTTTATTTTTCTAAGAGAAAAGTGGTTGTGTTAAGGAGGTGTTATAAGACAATGAAAAATAGGAAATGTGAAAACATGTGGATATTGAAGTAAAAAATTAATAATATTTTATTTCTTAATAAAACAAAAACTTTTATTAAAGAAATGCTGTTTGGAAAACCCTTTTGATATTTTCCCAGAAAGAGCTTAATCAAGGAAAAATCACTCTAAGAATCATTCTAAGAATGTAATACTTTAGGCAAAATAAATTTATTTAGAGATGGTAATTCTCATATGTAGCATGGATAAAGAAATAGTAAAAAATCCCGTGTGAAGGAAAACATAATCTGACCATGAAGGACCTCTAGTGGCACATTATACTTCCAATTAAAAAAACCTAGCATTTTGCCTGGTCAGCATTTTATAAGGAATCACTTCTGCAGTTTCAGATTTTAAGTTCAATTAATGAGATTTTTTTTTCTCTTTCCTTTGTCAATAAGGCAAATCCAGAAAATACAATTTTGTTACAGTGATATACAGCAAAGTATCTAAGTGTACAATGACATTGCCCTTTAAGCTCCCTGAAACTTAAAGCAGATGCTGTCAACTTAAAAAATTATGTTCTGTGTTTTTACTTATTATCATTGTTATCTACTTTTATCACCTAGTCAAAGTCATGATTTTCTTGGCTCAAGGAACAGCCTGATAGGACACACTGAAATGAAACTGTTTAACAAAACCAAGTTGAAAGCAGATGAAGATATGAGATCTATGTCTGTGTCTCATTTTTTATGGCTGTGCTAATTCTTTTATTTGTTCTCAGCCCAAAAATAATCTTTTTTTTTTTAAAAGCAACAACAACAACAACAAAAGTGATGCTAGTACTTTTGAGTTATCCTTCATCCATTCTATAAGATATCTAACTATAAGAAATATTTGGATTGCTAGTTCCTTTCAGGCACACTTCAACATAGTTTGATATTTTAGATACAACTTTTGAATGATTAATTTTTAAAGAACTCTACAAATGTATTGCTAATAGTTCTTCGTCTACATTTTTGCTACGTCAAAAAAGAGCTATACACCTACTAGTCTAGAGTAGGGATTGCGCTCATCCTGGAAAAGACACAGTAAATCATGTTACAGTGGAACCAGCTACTTTTGTAGGGCACCAGGAACAAAGTTTCTATCTCTGAAAGAGGATGCAGTACATAGCCTTAAATGCACACACTCCCATGTTTCCATTGGTGAGATGGCACTAGGAAGTGATAACACCAAGTCTGGTCTGTAGGACCAGTCAGCCTGGTCAGCACACACTGCAGGCAGATGTATCTCTTTGCTGCAGCATGAGGCGAACTCAGGAATGAACAAAAATCCAGAAACACACAGTCACGATCACACCTGAGATGAACCCTGAATCACAGTAGAGCAGGAACCTGAAGCAGGAGTAGCTGAACATGAAGTCATGTTTAGATTTCTCATATATCTCTGCGTTCATGGACATGTCGTCCACAAACCGTAAAAATTTCCTGAGACAGCGGAGTTTACCATACATTGCAAATGAACTTAGTCCACAAAGTCTAAAGAAGGGCACTTTTAACAACTGTTGCTGCCTTTTTTTTTTTTTTTTAATTAACTTAAAAAGCGATCCCTGCAATCCCCTTCTTACTTTGCTTCATATTTTCACAGATACCCCTCTGGCACTGGAACCCACCTGCAGCTGAACAGCTCTGCTGTAAAGGCCCAGCCTGGCAGTGGCTTTCCGCTACGAGGCGGAAAGAATTCCAAGATCTGAGCTCTTCCTGGGGGCATCTCTGGGGTTTAATTCTGGCACCTGTGACATATACAGCATCATTAACAGTTGAGAGTCGTTAAAATCCCCATCAGAGTATGCAAAATATCACCAGGTTCTCCAGGTGAGTTGCCTTGAGATGTGGGGGAGGACAAACAGGCTGAGGTAAATCCATAGGCATGGGAATTATCAGTAAAGAAATGGGACTTAGAACGTTAGAAGAGCTGAAGGCTGCGCGCTAAGCTGTGAGAAGTTAAACTTTAGGGGTTTAGAGTAACTTCGACTCCTGTAACTGGCAGACCAGCCTGAACTGCCTGCACACCAGGCCAGCTGCGGCCACTTGACCCGGGGGCAAAGTAGCCCTGCAGGGACCTGCATCGGTGCGCCACGCTGGGGCTGCTGCCGGAACCCCGCAGGAAAGCGGGAACATGAACTTGGCGCTGCCGGAGCCGCCTTTCGCTGCTCCCACCTGTGCCCGGCGGATGGAGGAAACCGCGCGGCCGGAGCCCGCCGAGGGAAAAGAGACGCGCACCGTTCACCCCCGGCCAGGCAGCGGCAAACCTCCGACCCCACGCCCCAGGACGACCCATGCCCCTCCCGGGGGCGGCCCCTCGGCGGGCACAAAGCCGGGCTCGGCCCCTGCCAGGAGCGTTGTGTGCCGCCGTCCCGCCGCCGCTGCTCATCCCTCCCTCCGTCCCTCCCTTCCTTCCGCCGCCTCGCCAGCGTCCGCCCTCGCTGCCTCCGTCCGTGCCTGCTCCGGGCGGGCGTGGGGCCGGGGCAGCGCCGGGCCATGGAGGAGGCGGCCGCGGCTACCGGGGCATCGCCGCCCGGGGCTGCGGCGGCCGCTGCTGCTGCTGGGGCCGAGCCCCCGCCCGGGGCCGCCGCTCCCGCCCCGCGCCGGCTGCTGGCGCTGCTCGGGGCCAAGCTCTGCACCTGGTGAGTCGCCGGCCTCCGGAGGGAGGGAGGGAAGGAAGGGAGAAAGATTCCTTCTCCCCTCGGCACGCTGGCCGACAACGCGGTCGGGATGCGGCGGCCGATCGGTGCCGCCGGGAGCAGCCGCGTGGTGCCCGGGCCAGAGCACCCACCGCGGTGCGGGCCCGGGGTTACGGCCGGGCTGGGCAGAGCGCGGACCCTTCGGGCGGCCCGGCAGAGGTGGCTCGGGAGCGTTTCGGCGGCAGCCGCGGCGGATGCGGGGCGCTCTGATGCTGGGGCTGCTGCGGGAGCACCGCGGAGTGCAGCCTGCGGCTGCTGCTGGGCGAGAGCGCCAAGGGTCTCTTCAGCTGAGAGGAGTGTAGAATTAGCCAGTGATGTGCTTGACGTTGTCAGAGTGTACTCTGATGTCTGTACACATGCACTTTTTTTTTTTTTAGTAACTCTGGCTTAATATTTTTCTGTTTACCTATTTTTTCTATACTTTTATGTGTTCAGTAATCTTCGATCAACACCGTTGTGAAGAACAGGTCCTGCTTGGCAGGGAAAGTAACAAAACAAAATAGCTGAGCTGAGGTGTGGAGTCCAGAAAGACTAATATACCCCTTTCCTCCTTCCTTGAATTGGTTTAGGGCAGAGACCTATTCGGGTATATTTCTTGAAATATGAGTACTGCTTAAGCATGGAGAACTTGTGGAAAAAAAAATTGCCAAGCTATGCAGGCATAGCATGTGTTCTAAAGCTGGTACTTTGAAAGCACTGCGTTCCTGCACTCTTACAAGAGCGGGAATACCTCCTCAGACTTCTAGAGCTACATCTACTTACAGCATCAGTTTCCATCTAGGGCTGGAAAAGTAATCGCCAAGCTCTAGGCCATACGCTTGGTCTCTAATAATTATTGCATCAGATTCCTTTTTGTCAGCCAAGGATGTGCTGGCTTTCCTGCCGGCCTCGTGCCTCCATCGTAAGCTGGGGTCTGGCAACTGGACTGTGTGAAGGTGTGTGCTGGCCAAGCAGAGCCTTATTCCAGGGGGCAAAGCTTGGTTATACAAGTTTCTCTGTTTTCATTCTTTCTGCCTGTCAGGAATGACCCAAAAGGCAAGACAGAAACTCGTTGAGCTGTTCAGTAAACTCAGCTATAGTATTTAGTTTTACCAGAGGGCTACACCAATTAAGTCTATGGATGGTACTTGAAAGAAAATGAAGTGCTTTCACTGAATTTTGCAAAGTGTTGTAGGTTGTGTTTTTGTTTGTGTTTTTGTGTGTATTTGTTTGTTTGGTTTTGTGTTTGTTTTGTTTTTGACCAAACTTTCAGTAAAAAGTATATTTCTGGTGCTTGAATTAAAGAAGTCTGTCTTTTTTGTTAAATTAAATTGACCTCAGTTTCAAAGCAGAACACTGCAAAACAATAACTTGTGATGACATTAGTTCTTAAATATGTATTTGGTAGTCCTGAGCTATGTGCTAATCATGTTGCAATATGGTTCTGTCTGAACCTGCACTTTTCCTCTAACTAACTAACTTTCCATTCCTCACATGAAAAGGTGAGATTATTGACATTAAGAGGTCACTTCTGCCCTATTTGTAAGGGTTCAGCAGTTAAACTAAGTGCACTAAGTAGACTCTCTATGTATGGAGTGTTGCCAGGCTTTGCCTGTTAGTGTTTAATTATAATGGCCAGTCTTCACGAGCAAAGATCCGGGGAAGGTCTTTACACCTTCAAGCCTGCGCATTGGATTTTTTAGGTGAGACACAGTGTGCGCGGAAC
>JAWMRA010000001.1:42241587-42307010 GCA_035584735.1 Pseudotriccus pelzelni | reverse complement strand
GAACGTAGGTGGATTGCCTTACAGGGCTAACGAGCTCCACCTGCCCGGGGAGTGTCCCTGGCTGGGAATCGAACCCTCGGTGGTGAAGGTGCTGCAATCTAACCACTAGGCCACCAGGGGCTCCCGGTTTAATTAGTGGCATAAATAAAATTAACATTTGAAAAGGTGTATTTATTTTAATGAAAAAAATAACATTAAAATTATAGATTTAGTAAACTAGTAGCCAATAAAATTGTTAACTGTGGGCTTATTAGATTTTCTTTAACTTCTACAGACATAGACTCGGATTGTATTTTAGTATCTTGATGTATTTTTATTCTGCATTTCACATGGAGCCAAGGAAAGCCAGCGTGACTTTGTCATGATGTCGAGAGCTGCGCATTATTCAGTGTTCACTTTAGACCAAATTGTGGCAAATTTTCATGCTCCAAAAACTCACAAAATGACTCCTAGATTTGCTCAAAGCCATAGATACAGCCAGCTAAGATATGGTGGATGAAGGGAGGGGAGGAGTAACTACTTATTAGCTACCAGCCATTAAAAAAGCAATCTCCCCTTTCCAACTATAAAAATAAAAGGCCTTTTCAGACCACTTACCTTGCATCATCTGAGAGTCAAAGTGATTTAGTCCATTCAAATGCATTTAAAGAAAAAGAGAGGATCAAGTTCTGGCATGGAAAATTTAATAATTAATATATTTCAAAATATGATCAATTATTAATAAGAAAATCCCCATCATCGATGCTCATGTCAATACTGAAATGAATGGAAACTCATGTCTTTGAAGGATTTTTCTTAGGAGAAATCATCTTGCAAAATTTAGGATTTAAAGTTTGTTCTCAAGTTTTATAGAGGATCAAACACTTTTTATTAAGATAGGCTGTGAATCCAGTGCATCATGCCAGGAGCATGGCACCATCACTTCAATTTGAAGAAATTAATTTTGATACTGGCAAATGGTGTGAGGGGAAACCACTGCTGCTTCCTGCTGAGGCTTCCATGTGGTGTTAGGGGGCAGTCAGAGCAAGAGACTGTTATCTTATACACAGCTGAAAAAGCTGCCAGGTATATGGCATTTGGGGATTCACAGAAGACATTTTTTGAGGGTAGCCTTCCACTGTCAGTGAACAATGTCCTTACGTGTCTCTTTTGATGTTAACATTTTGATGCTCTCCAGGGAAGAGGAAAAAACCCTGAGTTAAAATAGAGAAGGTCATGAGGTGTGATGAAGCCTGCTTGCTTTGTCAGATGCCTTTGGTGCTATAGAAGTAAATGCTGTAGGACTGCTGAGACATTAACACGACAGCAATGATTGCTTGGGTAGTAACCACAAAACGAAACAGTTCTGGAGTTTCTGGACCTGCATCTCTTCCCATATACAGAAACACAAGGAAATAATTCCTGAAGTACTTTAAACTGGAGAAATTTGATTATTAGGAAAGATGAAGATCAGCTTAGTGGAGTTACTCCACTGGAAGAGGGCAGCCGGGTCTTTCTTGTTTTCGGTAAAGCAGATCAATCGTTAGTGGATTTGAATGGCAGCAGATCAGACCCTCTTGCTGGAACATGGTCAGCATAATTAGGCAGAATGTATTACAGTCATTTGATTCGTTCACCAAATAGCACAATTAGACCACTGACCAGTATAAAAAAAATATAATAGCAGTGATGGAGCTTCAGAAATTTTTTTCTTGCCTGGCAGCTGAACTGGACAGCATAGCAGGGTGAGCTGGTATTTACTGTGTTGATGTCACCCACCTGGGGGAAACAACCGGTGTTACTCTTAGGTGGCGTGTCTGACACATGAGTGTCCTGCCAGAAGTCATCGTGTGGAGAGATGTGAGCAGGGTATGTGCAGAATCCTAATGGAATCCTTTGTTCCCTCAGTCAACTACTTTGAGTAGGAGCAAGTGAATCAATTGTGTGGACAGTTAAACTCTCATCAGTCTTCAGAGTAAACAAATTAAATGTACACACAGCACAGGGCTGAGCTCCTGTCACTTTATATTGTGTGTATGCAGAGACTGGGGTGGTACAAATCTGCATATCTCCACTGGCAGGATAAACATCAAGCTGAAAGATACACAGTGATACTTGCTCCTGGTTCTCTAGGAGCATCTGGAATAGTTCATTTTATATTAGATGAAAAGTTGCTACTGAAAGAGTGTGTGGTTTGTTTAGCTTTTTCCATAGCTGTGGGTTGAACTTAAGAGGAATTGTAAATGCAAATATAATGTTACCCAAAATGCATTCTTAACTCCATCCTTGGTTACAGCAGAACATGGTGGAATATATCTGAAAAAAACCCCACAATAAGTATTAATTATAATAATTCTTATTATAAGAAAGGTGTTTCTTTTTTAAGGTGAGAACAGTCAGTGGAGCCACTTCCCCAGGGATGGAGTGGAGTCCCCATCACTGGAGGTTTGCAAGATGCTACTGGACAGGGTGCTAAATGGTCTCATCAGGGCTCCGAAGTCAGAATGAAATTCAGTTGAGGACAAAGGATTTGACTCAAAACTTGTCTTAATAAGAACAGAACCTCCTATTAGGTAGAGCCTGACCAGGTGAGCTGCTTGAAGATCCTTGGAAATTATTGCAGTCTCCATCACTGGTGGTTTGACTGGCCTCACTTCTTACATGGCTCTCCTGAGGTTAGACTAGATCTTCTGTGTATCCAAAGCCCTGCTTGCCAGTAGATCAGAACAACACTGCTAGAAAGTAGGAAAAGAATAAAGTGCTAATCTAAAAAAATTGGCATTTTCCCTGTAAAACTAGCAAATATTTTTTTAGAAACTTGAATGTTTAACTCTAAACTTACTGTTTTGTCTTATATTCACAGGCATATTTTGAAAACGATAATTCTGGGCCAGATGCTCTCTTTGTTTATCTGTGGGACTGCTGTTACAAGCCAGTACCTAGCAGAAAAATACCAAGTGAATACTCCAATGTTTCAAAGTTTCATCAACTATTCTTTGCTGCTTCTGGTTTATACAACAACGCTGGCATTTAGGACTGGTAGGTGAAATATGGGATGGGAGATTCTGGTTCATCTTTTTCTTTCTTTTTTTTTTCCTACATTTTCTTTTCAGAATTTGAGACTTCAGAACTCAATATTCATCCTAGTTTTTAAAGTTCATGCTTTTTAATAACACATGGAAATGAATTTCACAGGTTAAATGTGCATTTAATTTGATATAATTTCATATCTGTTTAAAGTTTTGTGCTTTTTCGTTTGAAGTCAAATGTTATATTAGGGAAAATAGGCTTTGTTGTAACAAGCTTTGTTACCAGAGGCTATTTAGTATTCTTTCTATTCTTGTTAATTTATTCTTTAAACAGCTCCAGTTTTGTTGGGTTTTTCCTCACGTGGAAGAAGTTCTGTGCCTTTCACCCATTTTCATTGCCTCCTCACAGGCTGCATTTTAATGTCAGTGTATCTTTCTTGAGCAGGGGCAAAGTCAAACATCTCAGTATTATTTATGCTTCTGAAAAGCAAAAGTCCTTTGCAACGTTTGGTTGGAAAGAAACACAATATTGATTACTGCTTTATTCTTAACAGGTGGTGACAGTCTCTGGCAAATTTTGAAACAGAGGTGGTGGAAGTATATTTTTTTGGGAGTGGCTGATGTTGAAGCCAATTACATGATTGTAAAAGCCTACCAGTATACAACCCTCACAAGTGTACAGGTAAGGACTGATCTCTCTTTTTGAACTGTTGCTTTTATTGCAGTTTTGGACTAGTTTCTAAAATGAGATTCATAGGACAGACATGGAAGCTATTTAAGCCTGAAAAGAACTTTCCAGTATCTATTTTTGCTCTGCAGTACAGGGAAGAGCATCCTGTATCATGCATAACCTTTCCAGGAAGGAGAGAAAATTGGCTGGTATTGCCCTGTGCCAGCTCTTAAGCTGAACTCTAATTATTTTGATAAAAGCACTTCTAAGAGTTTGCTGACAGCCACTCAGTTTTTTCTCCTGACACAAAGTAAAGATTTATGACCAGATAACAGTCACTCAGCGTGGGTTCTTGCTGATGAAAGCAAGGTAGGTCTCTTTCCTGCTCATGGAAGCTGCGGGAGGTGTTGTGAGATGTAACCCCACATATGAGGACATACTGATAGTTAGCTGGTGTTGCTGACCATGCAGTGAGGGACCAGCCCTATGTCTTTTGGTTGTGGTACTTCAGGGTCCTCTCTGGAAGGAAAGTCAGCATGCCAGACTGCTAAAGTAATAGTAGGCATCCTCTGCAACACTAGTACTTGATGCTGCACTGCTGCATCAGGATAAATCTTGTGTTCTGAAACAGCTCTACAAGCAGAAGGGTTAAGGCTGGCATTTCTCTGTCACCCTATATAGACAAAAGCTGCTGGAGGAGTCAGTGCTTTCCTCCTGCCTCTAACTGCATGCTCCTGAGTTTTTATGGCCAGACATCTTGAGCAGACTGGGTCAGGGCACTGAGCAAAGTGGGACTAAACCCTGCCTTTGGTTTGATCTGTTGGGGGAGTTGTGTCAAGCCTAGCTTTGTGGGTGCTGTGGGAATAAGGCAGGGGATGGTGCACAAGCAAGGAGGGAGCGTGTCCAGGTCATGCCAGTTCATACCTGCTGTTACCTGTGGTGGGGATCTGTGGCTGGCATCATGGCCTGAATAAAAAAACAGTGTAAAGTGCAGATTTGGCTGTTAGTTGGAAACGAATGTTTAGGTGTCAGTGTTTTACAGAGTCAAAGTAACAGCGGTTAATATTTAAAAGAATTACCTGTAAAGCAATAAACTCCTGTGGTCATTGCTCTCTGTAGAGAAGTGCAGTAACTTCTCTTTACACTCCTAAAGACCAGTAGTGCCTATTGAGTTATTGTCGCACTTCCACTTCATGCTTAGGTGTTATGACTCATTAGGCCTTTAATTTCCTGACAAATAATGCCAGAGAAATCAAAGCTTTAAGAGCAACGTGTTTCAGTCTCAAGATCAAGTTAAGCTGATAATTGAAACACTGTTTGATCATATACTTTACAGCTGAAAAAGCCAGGACTTTGATCCAAGTTCTCAGAAGTAGTAAAGCTATTCCCATGATTTCTTTCACAGAAATTAAGAAAGAATAGATATAATAGGTTTTCCTGTCCAGTTGCCAAACTCAAGCATTTTCTGAGCCTTTTTTCCCTTTTTGTTACCCTCAGACTGATGCTGCTTTGTGCCAGTTCAGTAATTTCGATTTTGTTGTAATTGCCTGTTGCCATGAGGTCTCTTGCACATTCTCTAAAGTCACCAGTTTTTCACCTCTCTCAGAAATGAGATACAGGAGGAAGGAAAAAAAAAAAAAAGGAAAGCCTGCGATTTGCTTTAGTGCAAGGCATTCTGTCATTAGCAAGCAGTTCTGCAGCTACATCAGAACCTGTGGTTCAGAGTACCCAGTTTGATGGCTTGCCTGCAGTACTGGCGGTGAGTGGATGCCCAGGGAGCATAAAGCGACACAGGGGTATATGGCATCTTCAGAAATACAGGGAATATAGGGAAATACAGGTAAATACACTGTTAAAATGCTGGCTGGCTGGAGCTTCAGCCCAGCACTATGAAACGTGACTTCAAAGATAAGTTTTCTCAGCTCAGCAGGGAACTTCCATGTATTTTCTCACACATGCACACAAAAGCAGAACTGATTTCCCTTTAGTTATCAAATACCAGCATTTCACAGAAGGGGGTTGGGAGATTTTTTTTTGGAGGTAACAATAGGATGGCAGCTCTCATTTCTCTGTAAATAAAGAAAAAGACTTTGGTCCACAACTGAACTCTTTCTGTTTGCCTGTGGCTGAGGCAGTGCCAGGAGAGTTCTTGCTGCTGGTGTCCTGTTTTATGACAGGACTTGACTGTGCTGCTGTTTGACCACATATTAGGGCGTGAAACTTAGTCAGGGAAGGTTTAGGTTGGATATTAGGAAAAGGTTCTTCACCCAGAGGGTGGCTGAGCAGGGGAACAGGCTCCCTGGGGAGGTGGTCACAGCACCAAGCCTGACAGAATTCAGGAAGTGTTTGGATGATACTCTCAGGCACATGGTGTAACTCTTGGGGCTGTTCTGTGCAGGGCCAGGAGTTGGACTCAATAATCCTTGTGGGTCCCTTCCAACTCAGTGTATTTTATGATTATATGATTTCATAGCTAAAAACAGGTTGCGTAGTTGTGGTTTCATGTTTTTAACCTGTTATTTGGCACAACTTAGCATTTTCTCTGTAGGTAATTTGAGTAGAAGCATTTTTAAGTCAGCTATTGACAGAATATCAGCTGTTGGAAAAGGAGAAAATGCAGGATGAGCTCCTGGGGCTCAGCTGGAGGCTGCCCTGAGGGAGCCTTGTGGGGAAGCAAGCAGGATGATCAGTTGAGCTTTCTTGCTTACAAAGCTGTCTGGGGCTGGCAATTATAAGCAAACCAATGACCTCCAACAGTCTATGATCATTTATTAACCATGTATTAAAAATGTCTTTTAATAATTTACTCACCCTATTGTTAAAACCTCCTATAAACAGTGTGGCCAAAGCCTGGCTTGAGTCAAAACATTTGTAAATCAAATCACCAGGTCTTTTTTCCCACTTGTGAAAATACAGGTTGGAATTGAATAAGATGAGCATTTGATGAGGCTCTGCTGGCAATAGTAGTCACTACCACAGTACTGCTGTAAATATAATAAAACCTGAATAAATAAACTTTATTCTTTTAATTGGTTCCATTGACACAATTCATTGTGATGTTACATCTGCTTTGCACCTCTTTGATCTTGATCCTGTACAGAAGAGCTCTGTAATGTTCTAGATGAAGGGAAGGCAAGATCCAGTAGTTGTAAATCTGATTTCATTTGTGTGTAACTGAGGGTAATTGTCTCCTGAAATAGATTACCAGGGTGTGTTCTTCATCGTTTGGTGCCTGTGTGTCCTGGCTGCAAGTCCTCTAATCAGGATGCTGGAGCTCTACCATATGTTCTCGTACTGGATGCAACAATTCCCCATCTGGCATAACTGAAGACTTCTAGCTCATTATGTGCTAATATTCCCTTACATCCTCATTAAGATTTTTTTTTTTTTAAAGGATTTTTCTTCTGCTCCTTCTGTTTGGGTTGAAAAGCTGCTTGGAGATTGTCAGGCTGTGTGCTAACATTCCAGTTAATGGGGACGTGCATGAATGCTTACTTATTAGTAAAAGAGATGTCTACCACTAGGGGGATAAAAATTTTGCTTTCTTATGTTTGTAATATGTCTTGTTGTTTGATACTAGTCAAAATAGTCAAATTTGAAGGAAATGCTAGAAGGTTTTTCTTGAGTCTAGACTAAAGGTAAGATAGAAAACAAGACCTGTGACAAGATAGTCACAGCGTGATACTTTTCCATAGTATAAAGTTGTAATGAAATACTTGGTATCATATACTGGTACTTGGGTAGATGTAATGTCTCATAATACAGCCTAGGCAAGTACTTCTGCACTTCACAAACAGACTTTACAAACCAGCTGAAGGCAAACCAAGGAGTGAAGACAATGAGATGGAAATATTAGAGGCAGTGTGAGGATTTCATCTGTAATAGCTTCCCTTAACGCTATGCTTGGGAGACTTTACTATGTGTAGTTATGAGCAAGTAAAACCAGACATATCATCAAAATGTTAAAAAATGTGGTTAAAACCCTTGGGGATAATGGCTGAACTTCTGGAAGCCATCATGGAAGTCAGCATAGAAGCTGACTGCAGTGGTACCCTTAGGCAAGCAGAGGCTGGCAGTGGACATTAAGGACTTAGGGCTTTTGTCGTGATTGCAGTGGTTATGCCACAGTCCTGTTAACCTGGACCTAATACTTTGTTGGGACTTCAAGAGGCCAAGTTTTAAGAGCTGACATTTGAGAGTCTTTTATGAGCCATCTTTGGGAAGTTAACTGTGTGTTCTGCTGTAGGCTGCTCCCTTATGTAGCTTCATGGCACTCTGCTGAGGCAGATTGGAAAAAAGATGTTTTCTTTCTTCCAGACTAATTCAGAACCAAAATCTATTTAATTGAATTAAATATTAAACCTGTTATGGTTAGCTCAGTGATCATGGTATTATTTGGTTATTCTAGAGCATTATGCCCATCTTATGCCGCAGTGCACAGCTAACTCTTGATGCTTTCTGTACTAAAGGAGGAAAGGTGGAAGATCCTTGAAAGTGTTCAGAGCTGGGTTGGACAGGGCTTTGAGCAGCCTGGTTGAGTGGAAGGTGTCTCTGCTCATGACAGATGGAAAGTAAGATGCTATACATTTGCTTTCACGATGTTGCAGTCCAGATTTGGGGTGCATTTCTAACTCAAACAATTTTTCTGTGCACACAGCTGCTGGACTGCTTCGGGATTCCTGTGCTGATGGCTTTGTCATGGTTCATTCTCCGAGCAAGATACAGGCTGATACATTTTCTTGCTGTTGCCGTCTGTTTGCTTGGTGTAGGAACAATGGTGGGTGCAGACATTTTGGCAGGGAGGCAGGACAGTGAAGGTAAGGAATGCTTCATTGCGGGGGGAAGACCAGAGAGGTGGTTCCTGTGGTGGGCTAACTTGTAAAGCGGGAAGAGGAGCAAATGCAGGGAGAGCGGATATAGTTCTGTTTTTAAAGAGAACATGCTGCTATTTGTAGTTCTTGTCCAAGAAGAGGAGATGGTGATTTTATGGGGAGCTGTGGAATTTTTTTTGCTTGTGTGTTTGGATTATTTCTTCCACCTCAAAAGAGAAACACTTTCGTTAAGCTCAAATTTTGCTTCTGTGTATTACACATGACAGAAGTCTCATTCTGAAAGCATGCTAACTTTGACTATCATGTGAGATTGTTTAATAAAAGAAGTTGCCTCTCCCTGCAAACCTTGTCTTGCTTACACAGTATCAGCCTGCTGGTACCCAGTCTTCTCTGATTTGCAGTTTTCTTTGAGTACAAATACAAAATAAAAAGTTGCTCACAGCAGCTGACTTCTCCGAGTTATCTTTGGCAGACCCAACAGAAGTGGTTGATGTATCCCCAAGACCCGTAGGCTGCAGTCTGGAAAGCAGAGCCTTACTATGGGAGAGCAACGGGAGATGGGGCAGGATGCAGGGATTCCTGGGGCCTCTGGAAGGAAGGCTGGGCTCCGGGGACCAGGATTCAGCTGGGTGCAGATAAGGGCAGGTCTTGTCTTCTCTGTGACAGGTGCCCAAATCAACCCATATTGTAGTAATCTTATTTTGAATAAGAATCTTGAATTTTCAGACAGAGGGTATGGGACAAGGTAAATTTCAGGGTATTGTCTTCGTAAGGCAGCATAGAGATAAGCCTGTGTGGTGTTATTTTGGGGCTTTAGTAGGGAAGACAGAACAAACTGAAGCTTAGCTTTACTGCCATGTGGTACAAGCGTCTTGGTCCTGAGGGACAAAAATCTTTCCCTGAGACTTCGACAGTTGTGCTTTATTTGCTGACCTGGGGATCCTTACTACTGCTTACCCTCATATTTTAGACATATTTTCTTAGTAATTGCCAACTGGCTTAGGGAAGGAAATTTTAAATCAATTCAAGGATTTAAAAATCAGGGATCCTCTTGCTATTTACCTATTTTAGCAGCGTTTACTCGATAAGTGATTGTAGCACAGGGAGTCCCATTTGCACAGTATAAATACATCGCAGCGGGACACATGGTACCACCCATCTACAATGTCCACTTAAGACTTGTCATAAAACTGAAGCTGAATCCGGGTCCCACCAAAATCGATATACTGATTCTAGTGAGACTTGATTCAGGCCTTACGGCAAAAGTGGGGACAATATTAATGAAAGGCAGAGAATATTTCTAACCAGGAATTTTCTCAACTCCCTGCAGTGCCCAAGGTCAGCAGAATTAGGATTGGACCAGATGATACAGCAGTGTCTTGGTCAGGATGAGTTGTAAATGCTGGGTTTAGCTCATTCCTTATTCCAGACTGTGCAAGGTGAGGTGAGCAGGCAGCAGAGTCCGTGCTCAGGCACTCCTCTGCACACACAGGAGGCATTGCCTTTCCCCTTACCCTTGAATGTGCTAGAAAGGGAGAGATGTTAGACATAAACTTGCTTGTCTTTTTAAGGAAAGTTAAAAAGTGTTTGCAGCCTTACCCTTAATTGTGGATTAATATTTCTGTACAGGTAGTGACGTGGTGATTGGAGATGTCTTAGTGCTTCTTGGTGCTTCTTTGTATGCCATTTCTAATGTGAGTGAGGAATACATTGTGAAAAATCTGAGCAGAGTGGAGTTTCTAGGAATGGTGGGCTTGTTTGGGACTATTGTCAGCGGTCTACAGCTGTAAGGATCTAATATTTATTTTGAAACTAATTAAGAATATTCTACAGATGATTGCTTGTCTACCATGAAATGCTGTTATTAATTAATTCTTTGTTACATCTGCATTTGGTCTATATGGGAGTCCTTCCACTTGATTTATGTTGCTGATCAGCATCCATTTTATATCCCTTTTATTTGCACTACTCTTATTACAGCAATTCTAAAACTGAACTCCTGCAATTGAACACATATGATACTTGGCTGTATTTTTGATTTTGTTATGTTCACAAGGACACTCGATGTGCTGAGGACTATGGGCAGGAATGTATTTCTTAATGGGTTTTCTCCATGGAAAATTTTAGGAGATATTGTTAGGAGATCTTCCATATTAAACTCAAGTTTAAAATGAAGCCTTGTATAGTCTTACAAATAACCACATCAGAGTAACAGACCACATGCACTTAAGTCTATCTGATGAATTTTATGTTACTCATTTCTCATCAATTATAGTTAATAATTTCTCCAAATGGTGTATCAAATAAAACTAAATCTTTGAGGAATTAAAAAGCCTGTAAAAAGGGCATAAGAATTAAATAACAGTTCTCTTAACTTTCAGTCACTTTAATTTTCAAGTATTTTTTTTCATGCCTGCTAGATGTTTGTCATTCAGTAAAATTTCAAACAAAAAATTAAGGGATTATAAATCAAAATGTTTCTTATATATTTTGGTAATTAAATTCTCTACTTGAAAATGATTTCCCCCCCCCATTTTTACTGCATTATATCTTTTCTGTATTTCTAGAGCCATTGTGGAACATAAGGACATAATGAGAATTCAGTGGAACTGGAAAGTTGGTATGTGTATGGAGAAATGATATGAATGTTAAAGAACGCTGGAAAATTAGATTTAGACTTTGAATGCTGGGATTTTCCTTTTCTTTCTTGGAATATTAAGCAACATTAGTATTATATTTCACAAATATATTTTCTGCAAACTTTGTAGCTCAGCAGAGAGATAAGGTTTGCAGGATTGAACATTAAAGCAGGTTTTGCGTTTTACATATAACACAAAATAATTTTTTAAAATAAATTGAAATAATTAAAAATTAAACCTGTTTCATTAATAATGTGTTTGGTGTTGGAACATCGCAAGAACATTTTTCTGTTTTCCTTCCTAAATAAAATACTGGAAAAATTGATTTTGTGATTACATTTTGACCTTAACAGCTAAACGTTATCAAGAAATATTGCTCTAAATTTCTTCAGTCAGGTCTTAATGTTATCTAGAAAGGAATGAGAACTTTCTCATACAGATACAGTAATTCTTGCAATACAAGGTAGGCTTGGGAAAGGACTTCTTCCATGTACATTCCCATACCTTTTAGGAGACCTTATCCTAAAAGATAAAAATGCATATTTTTAAAGCATCTGAAAACTATCAGTGTTGTTTAAAATCATTGTTCTGAGGGGTAACTTGTTGTCTTGTTTTACAGCATTGTTGTTCACAGCCTTTGCCCTGTGCATGTTTGGGCTGTACAGCTTCATGCCAGTTGTCATTAAAGTTACCAGTGCAACCTCCGTCAACCTGGGTATTCTGACTGCAGATCTCTACAGTCTGTTCTTTGGGCTTTTCCTTTTCTATTACAAGGTAAGTACATTCATTCTTTTGCTTTCACGTTCTTTCAGTTATGTTTCTACTCCAAAATTATAAATAAAGCATAATGTTCTTAGAAGTCCCTGAAGAGTTGATTGCATCTGTACGGTTCTATAGCTTGTATTGTTCGTTGTTGGCAGATGTGAATAAGGAGTTGTGCTTAGTTAATGACATGGCATTGCACCATTAGGCAGAGGGTGATTTTTCAAACCATTTCACACTTGAAGGAATAAGTTAATGTTAAGAGATAGTAAATAATCTCCTGAGGCGTTCAAATGGTAGTGTTCTTGCTGAAAGCCCAGTATGGAACTGCATGTTAGTTCTGGTTCATCACTCCAAGTGTCCAAAGAGAGGGTTCGAATCTCCGTGTCCTGGCAGGCATTTGGTGTCTGACAGAGGATCAGTTTGATTTTCAGAAATTAATGTTTTCATTTAGAAATTTAATCAGTTCATTACCAACGTCTTGGGTTAACAATCAAGCTCTCTTAGTGCTACTGCTAAGGGAGACTAAAGGAACTGAAAAAATACAGATAAATATATTATGCTGCATGCTCTCCAAAAGGCAGTTACTTTTACTGTGCTCTAAAACATTTTTGGCAGTATCTACTCAAGCTAAATGACAGTGCTAAAAGGATTTCATTCCACCCTACACTTTTCATCCAGAGTCATTTGTGAGAACCTACCTTGTTAAAGCAATTGAAGTAATTGAGTCAGTCACTCACTGACTGGAAGGGCTTAGTGAGAAGCTTGTGAGCTTTGCTGAAGAACTTAATTTGTATTATTCCATGTGGTTGCTTTCTCTTCAGCCAGAAGCTTTTAGGTCAGATTTGTTTCTGAAAATGAAGGCAGCACAAAGGTCTGGTAACGGTAGGGTCTGACAACAGCTAGATTTTCCTTTTCAATAGTCTCTTAGGTCAGCTTTCCCCCCTGTTTCAGGTTCCAAAATTGCTCCAAGTTACAAAGCATCCATTAAAAATGAGTGCAGAAAGCAAACCATATTTACATTCTAACAATTAAATCCTTTCTAAGTCACATGTATTTTGGCACCTAGATAGCTTAACTTGAGAAGTGATTATAAATTTATAGTCATAATAGTGAGGAGCTTTGGAAGGGATATATTAAACTTTTATTTTTTTGGGTTTTTGGCTTATTTTGAGGGGAAGTTTTTCTGGGAGCATACTATCTCATAATTGCTAACAGCAGGTTATTCTGGTAGCTAAAAGAAAAAATGAATTAGAAAAGACTTTAGGATTGTATTCAGAGAATTTCAGATATTTTTTGAAACAGGAACTTGAATCTGTGGTTAGAAACGAAGTAGCAAAAAGGGGAGCAATAATAATGCTGCATTCTTAGTAATCAGAGGATTTGAGATAACTTGGGGCACTGTGAACTGAGAGAGGCCACTTTTGCCTTGCCTTTTGACATCAAACTCAGCAGCAGAAAAGCGTATTGCCAAGTTAACCATACACCTTCTTTACCTATGGGGCAAACAAACCAGGCAGGACATTTGCTGGATTAAAAAGCACCCTGGACACAGGAGTCTACAAATAAAAATACAAGGAATTGCTCTGTGTTCCCTGTTACCAGCTGGTATTTCACAGCAAGCTGCTGAGGGCTTGGCTGGGCTGCAGAGTGGAGCAAGCCACAAAGAGCTCTGAACTGCTGTGGTCTGAGCCTGCTCTGGAGCAGAAACAGCACAAACAGCAGCAGCTACTGCAGAGACCAGGCCCAGGAATTGATGAGGTTCTGATTTGCTCACAATACTTTGCTAATGTGCTTGACTCTTCAGCCTCAGTTTAAAGTGAAATGTGAATTTTGCATGCCCGTTTTGAACTTTTTTTCTTCCATTCCATAATGAATCTTTGCTATGCTTCCTAAAGAGCTCATTGTATAAATACCTGTAATCCCTGAAGAAGTATTAAAAAAGGTCTCCAAATGCTTTTGTTGTATAAACTCCTATGGAAGGGAGTATACTGCACAACTAGACACTAGATGGAGTTACAGCCCTCCACTAACATTTGAAGTAGTCTTTAGACTTGACAGTGAGAATGGGGATATAAACTGCACAAAGTATGACTGAAATCAACATCAGAAGCAATGAAGTTGTGATACTGAAAATCAAAATAAAATAAAATAAAAGAAGAAAAATCCCAGGAAAAGAACACAGAGCTCTCCTCAAAAACGAAAGGGAAAAAAATAGCATAGGCCTGTTGGAGCAGCATGGGTAAGGTTCACCTGTGTCAATAGCTGCAAAAACATAAAAAAAAAAAAAAGGCCTTGAATAATAAGCTACACTGCAACAGCTTTGGCACCCTGACTTGGTGACTCTATCCATTCATGGAGGAATTAACTCAGTAGGATCAGAGACGCTTCCAGCCTTGTGTCTGCTGCACTGTGAGAGGGGCCTGCAGCTCCTGTGACTGCCCAGTCTTGCCTGCCAGCCACAGGTCCTTGTGTACAGGCATATGTCGATTCAGGGCCTTAAGTTGGAGAATTTGTGCAGGTGATTTGATACAGACCCAAGCTCTGTCCATTTTACGGGAATGGGTCAGTCAGGGCTAGGATCACAAGCGATGCTGCTGCCTCCACTGGGGTATGTTCAGAGCTTGGTGCTTCCTCCTGTGCAGAGTGAACACTTCCCTGCCAAGTGACTGCCAGCTAGGAATTGCAATGCCTTAATTTTAGATGCTTCAGTCTTTTTTTGGATCAGAGAGTCCATTGTCCAGGTACTACAATTCATTTCATCCAGCTCTGCTGCTTGATAGACTAGAACATATTTTTCAAGCATGTCTAAGGAAGCTAAGGAGGTTAGGGAGTATTGACAGTGGGATGGAGGATACGCTATGTCCTTCCTCCTACTGTTTAATCAGTGTGGTTTGACAAATGCAATATGGACAATTTTAACAAATCTGATGAAGAAGTATTCCTGGCTGTGGATAACTTTACACCTTGTATGATTGAATCTGGTGGTATGATGTAAGCATTTATTTTTCTGTCAAGGTGGATGAATTTTGGTGGTTACTGAAATTTTGACATGCAAGCGATCAACAGTGAATCAAATGCCTGGTGTGCCTCAGCAGTTCATACTCTTACATCAGTCTTAACTAAGCAAGAATGCCAATCTTGTAAAAGGAGCCCCAGTTTCCCTCCTTTTCAGGACTTGCTGGGTGTAGGGAGCAAACTGGTTTTGGTCCAGTAGTAAAGCCTGCAGATGGTTAAGAGATCTGTGCAGAGAACCAGCTTTTCTGGTGACTTTCAGTAAGATGGAGAGATTAATTTCTTGCCAGGACCTGAAATATTTGGCTGGGCTGGATCAAAATTCTTTTAGGGATAGAGTGTTTCAGCATTTGTGTGTGTAAACACCTGTCCTTTAGTATCACCATATTTACAGCCATTTGTTCTCTCTGTTAGGATTCTTGTATGTAGACCTGAGGAAACTCCCTGTCCAACAATGTTGAGGATGAGATGCAAAGAAAACCAGCCAGCAGGCTTAAGTCTTTAAGTAAATGGAACTGTTGAATTTTGATTTTCAGACCTGAATCCAGGTCATGGTGATAATCCTCATTAAAATAATTTTCAAAGGGAAGAGTAGCTTTCACATTCTTAAAACAAGGCAGCTTTGACGTGTTTTTACAATCAGGCAAGACTTAATGCGTCTCTCTCTTTCCTCTGCCAGTTTTCAGGTCTTTATATCCTGTCCTTCGTTATCATCATGGTGGGCTTCATCTTGTATTGCTCCACTCCAACTCGGACAGCAGAACCCACTGCCTTGCCACAGCCTGAGAGCACTGGCTTGGACAACGCTGCACTAAAGCTTGAGGAGAGCGACGCTGAAGCTCCAGCCATAACTGTGCAGTTCACAAGAGGAGAAACTGTGGTGGTCAGCACTGATTAAAGAAATGGCAGCATTTCAAACAGAGCTTTTTTTTTTTTAATCACCAAATTTCCCTCAAACATTAATCTGGAGAGTTGTTCTACTGCCAAAGCATGTGTCATGCTGTGCTGGTTTTAATGCACTGGATAGACTTTTAAGGCCAGATCCTCAATCAGTGAAATTATTGATTTGCCCTTGCAGAAAATCTGGCCCTTAGAAGAAGACGGATTAGTATTTATGTGGAGTCTCTGGAAAGTTAGAGACTGTTATTTTTAAATTCTTAATTAACTTAACAACAAATGCTTGGGGAAAAAACTAAGCCAAAGCAAGCTCTCAGGTCACTAAGTGGAGCAAAATATGTTTTATATTGCATTAGGGACTTAAATCTGCATGATGCGTTCAGAGGGCTTCATGGTTTCCACCCCTTGGTGCTGAGTACCCTCAAATAGCATCTTGCAAAAGCCATTCAGCTTCTCACAGGACCTAGTTCTGCAAGCCATATTACATACTTACACCTTCCACATGCTGGTGGACTTAATTCCTTTAAGGGAGGATTTGCTTCCTTCGTTCTGCCCAAATGTTCATCTCTTCCTAGTGCTGCACTCCCTCTCGCAGCTGGGCAGCTAAGTGTATTTTATTTTGAATTTTGCTAGTAAGGGAAGTTTGTGTTTTTATAGTGCCTTCTATTTCTCTCTCAGTGGCCTTTTGTTTGCTGCATTCCCACTAGGTGGGGGAGGCAAAAGCAGGCCCTTGCTCTGTTCACTAAGAACTGAATGTGGGTTTCTTTTTGGGATGAGACAGCAAAAAGTTTTGAACTGAAGTTCGCTTCTCAGTGAATGTATCCATGAAACAGGACACATTTCTGCTGGAAGAGTTGAATAAAATCGACATTTCTTAAAAAAATGGAATCATCTTAGCCAACTCTCATTGCAACAATAATGACACAATATCCAAAAGGTTATGTACTTTCAGTAGTTACACTGGCAGTTCCCCCCCCCCTTCGACCTTACAATAAATGATTAAAAACCACAAGACTGCAGTTTTAACATCAGTAAAACCATAGTGGGGTTTTATTTTACTTTATATTTTGTATAAGCCTTTGGATTTCAGGTGTATGAAATAAAAAAAAATAAAGTATTCAGCAGCTGAAGAGTTGGTCTTGGTTTGCTTATTTTTTTAAGCTAGAATTTCTTTATTGCTCAAAATTATATTATTTAATTTTACCAACCAAATCATTGTTTTAATGGCTGAGCTTTGCCTAGAAGAAAATATGACATTTTGTAAAGATATTGGCGGTCAAATAACAGAATGGGTTTGCTTCTGGTGTAGTTTATTCAAGCAAAATATTTCAGGAAAAATGTTACCTGATTTTAGTTAGCAATAGTAAAACAAAGGTTCAGCAGATACTGCAGGAACAAGCATTGCTTTTTCACTGAGTGGTTTGTGCATAGAAGGGTGCAGAGGTGCTGATGTTTTATGAAGAGCATTTGAGTCCCCTGCTATGTAAAATGCTCCTTTTGAGGGGGGATGGTATTTATTTTATACTCTGTGTGGTACAATCAGTGTAACCTAATGTAGGTTTTATCTGAAAATAGATAGAAGTGTGTATTGACTCACTTTGGCCAATCTTCAAAACCCAGGATGATCTTGTGGCATGGTGTGAGTGCTCAGGCAGTAGCTCATCTTTTCAATATATAGACCACTGAACCAAAATTTTGTAAAACATGGGTGAGGTTCCGGGCACAGCCTGTTAACTATGGATTTGTTCTTCTAAGGCTTTTAAAATCTGACTCTATTAAGAGATTGAAATCTGATTGAATCAAATTGGGACAGATAGGATTTACACTGAACCACAAGAAGAGGGGAGCAGTGTCGGGCAGCAAGCCAGCTCAGATTCCTCAGTATGTACATTGGGACAGCTTAGTGATTTGACGGAGTTACAGTCTGAACTGAAAACTTTGTTTCACAGAGTGAAATCAGTGTGACTTAATTTTATATGGTGTGATTTAACCCCACACAAAATATTTTCATGGCACATTGTGGGTAGCTAAGGTTAAGATGTGTGCTGATGTCACCAAGAAGGCCTGGAAGCTCTTGCAAACTTTCAGAGAGGACAAGGTGGATATTTTTTCTCAGTCCTTCTGTCAATGACTCTATGCCCTTGCCATCCCCATGGTGTCTTCCATTTCTCTCTTTGTGACCCTGCTGTATGCAGGGAGCTCCTCTGGCAGCCTGGGATGGTGGCTAGCTACATGCTGATGGTCATGCGCACCTAATGTCCTACCCTTTCTTGCCTTAAATCTCCTACTCCCACCCTACCCAGGTGAAGAGGAGGCAAAGTTGACTTGCAGAAGAGCTCTGCATCACAAACTGGCACTGTGGTGCAGTCCAAGCTCTGGGCACAATAAGTACTTGAAGCCTGACCTTGCAAATCCTCAGCATGGGGCGCTGGCTCCCTGAACCTGCACTGCATGGAATGGGGCCAGATACATCACTCCTACTTGCTGTCTGTCCCAGAAATCGGAAGGAAGTAGGTACAGACTGTTAAAGGAAGATGCATTGCTTCAGAGCACAAGTGACACACGTATTGCTCTTGGGGAAACAAATGTTCAGTTAATGAATCACATATGCCAGATCCTCTGGTACCTCAGAGACAAGGTGCATGGATGAGTCTTTAACACAAATCTTTATGGAATATTGGAATATGCTGGAGCAAAAAAATCCAGCTGTCACTTACATTAAACCCAAGAACCCAAATGAAAATGTGTGACATCCAGCCTCCCTCCAAGGTTTGGTTACAAAAGATCAAAAATTATCTGGCATCAAAATGTCATGGTGCATTGGAAAAAAAGAAATTAGTGCGGCAGTAATTGAGCGGTGACATTATCTGTGCTAGTTTGAAGGAGAAGATGGGCTTGTGGATGTCAGCTATTTTAAGATTTTTGACCTTTCCTAAGTTGCACATAGTTCTATATGATGTGATATCTGGGACAGGCATATCAGTTCTTGTCAGCACCATTTATTCACACTATGTATTGTGGGATGTTATTGTGGGATATATGTATTGTGTTATACATGTCTATCTTGAAACTGTCTATTTCAATCAATTTAGGAAGTTTGACGGAGAAAAGCTGCACAAGCTACACGATCAGTCATCAACAATTCTGATTTGAGCAAGCAAACAGATTCCTAAAAACGCAAAGTGAAGGATCCTGTGACTTGTTTGGTCTTTCTCCAAAATGCAGCCTATTGGCAATTTCAGTGTTATGCCTGATGAGAATCTGATGAGCCATGATGTTGCATCATTTAAAGATTGAGTTGAGGCTACACCTAAACCTACACTCATCGGACAAACAGCATCCAAGGTATTGAAGTCTTACCCTCTTGAGCTCTCCTGTTGCAGTCCTTGAAGGGAACAATTCGGCTGTCCCTTGGAGTTTTCTTGTTTTGAGTCCCTAGGTTTAGGTGGCAGCAAGCCAAGTCCAGAGACCCCAACCAAGTGCAGTGTCCCATTCTTACAGGCATTAGTGTCTGTAGTGAGGGGCTATACAAGCTGAAAGGTTTAAAATTTATGTGAGATATGAAAGAGACATGGAGTGGTTTCCTCAGCAGCTATAGGAAGCCTATGGCTGATTCAGCAGTGTGCAGTGGTATCCAAAGTGTGCATCCTTCACTCCTCTCCAGGTACAGTTTAATTTTGCTCTTGTTTAAGAGCATTCAAGACTGAAAGTTATAGATTTTACAGAAAAGAGCCATAAGGAAAAATCTGACTACTTGTACAACACAGGTCAACACATTGCATCTGATTTCTCAGAAGCAAAAAACACAGCAGTGCATCAGCTACTAGGAAGAATTAACTGTATCCCAGCAAAAAACAGGAAAAGTGTAGGTTTTAGTTAAGTTGCAGCATCTCTTTAAAATCTTGATATTAAATTCTCAAAGCAATATTGAATTAATCTCTTCTACAAGTAGGGGCATTGATTTTTTTTCATGAGCTGGCTCTTGGATATATAAAGTGTGAAGAGAGAAAGTTGAAATTCCCAGATCTCTCTGAGAGTAAACAGCCTCCAAAAGCAGGTTTCCATGCCCTTCAAGACTGATGTATTTTTGTTAAGTGACCAACTGGGAACAGTTGTGATATTTTTGTCTTAAATGTATGGGCTGAAGTCGGTATCACTGAACCCGTGACATCACCCTATTCAAAATAAACTTTATTTTACCAGCTCCTCTTCAGATGGTCTCCCTGGCTGTCAATACCATGAGGAGAGCTTGGGCAACAAGGCAGAAAGATCACTGGGACTACAGGTGAAAGGTGGGGTTTGTCCTCATACCTCATAGTACAGAGTCTCCAGAGTACTCTGAAAGAGTGGGCAACATATACTGAAAATACACTGCAACTTCCAAAGAAGGCACTAAAGAAGATGGCTTAAAAAATTATAGTGACATATTATTATTGTACAAAATGAAATTTTCATGTTTATTTTAAATGTTAAGGTGTTTTTTTAGAAATACCAACATTTATTACATACTGATGTCTGGAAGCAGTGAAACATCTCCAGAAGTAGAGGCCACTGGAAGTTTATGTAAATAGCAGCTAGTGGCAGCAGCTGCAATTCCTTAGGAATATTCCTGATGTTACAGCAGTCCAGGGTAATGTTACTGCTCTTCAGCACCATCTGTTGACATCATATCTAATTATTTTAATTAGGAAGAGCACTCTGATGGGCAAAAGTGCACCTTCCCCAAAAACCATTTAACTCAGTAAATGCATGATCAAGGGGGTGATTTGGATTGGAGTAAACGTGGCAGGAAAAGGCTGCACAAAAGTATGGCTGCTTGCCAGTAGTCCAGAAAAGACTGGTTTTCCTTTAACCTATAATTATTTAATGAACCAGATAACTCATCCATGCACAGATCATTATAACAAAGTAGAGAATGTTTTAGGTTTTAGCCTCAAGCTATTGGGCCAATAGAACACCTTCTCCTTGAAAATTTGACCAAAACCATGACAAAATTCAAACTAACTGAAAAAAGCTTTTTCAGGGTAAAAATGATGCCACTGACCTCAAACAAGCGAACACTTCATGTTCTGATGATAATATGTGTGTATGCAAAATATCTTTGCCCTTGAAAAATCATTGAGTATTTAAAAACCTGGACAGGTACACGTTACAACTCGTGTTCTTCTTTGCTGTACTGTTTGCAGCAGAGTTCCTCAAATCGGTTGCAAGGAGGCTGTGATGCTCCTTGAAGCTCAAAAACCTTTGTAATTTGTCTCCCTCTGCCATCAGTGTAAGTGCCTGTTGGACTTCCCTGAAGAAATTGCTTTCATTTAATAAAGTTTATACATTGCATGTGCTAAAAAAAAGAAATCCTGCTGGGTAATCCTATCTCTTGTAACATCTGTAAATTAATTTGTTTCTTGAGAGCAAGAATGATTTGTAACTCACAACAAAGCTAAAGTAGCATGACTAAATTAAGAAGAGCGTTCAGGCTGCTGGAATGCAATTACAGCATAAATGCACATGCTGTGTTAATGCGATATTAAGGTTATGAATTTAGTGAAACAGGAATCAGCATGCAAAAAGATATGCTTCCTTTCTTACTACAGGGTTTGTCTGGCCATGCTGACATGAGAAATGTCTGCATTAGCTAAACAACCTGAGGACTATCTGTGGGTTTTATGCATGCAGACAGGAGATGCCATCTTAGCTCTGTGTTGCAGCAGCTCATGGACAGCAACACACACTGTGCTCTGTCAGAGAGATTCTGCTCTTACTCTGGTTGTTTTCCTTAGTCTAAGGGAGGCAGGAAGCACACAGTTGCTCTGTTTGCACAGAAACATGGGGAAGCAGGGCACGGTACTGGGCACCTCTCACCTACCCTTAATTCTTGCAGGAGCTGCTGTGGGGCTTTCCCCGGGGCAGCAGGAAGGACCTGTGGGAGCCCAGCCCTTGGCTGGGATGCATTGCAGCTGCAATAGCATTCTCAGGATCTCAGTTTCCAGTAGGGCATCATTCAAAGGTGGGTTGTCCCTTGGTCTCTGCAAAGAGCACCCACTGCAGCAATAGATCTGTCACGGGCCCTCCAGCAGCATCAGTCTGTGCACGCAAGGACAGAGTGAAGGTATGGGGCCCCAAATCATCTTAACTGCAGTGAATTCTGGATCCAGCCTCACTTTCTGGAATCCACTTTGAGAAACACAGGTGATGAGTTTTCCTGGAAGGGATTTGAAACAGGGTGTGAGGAACATGTGTTAGGATTTGGACTTACCCCAGCTCTCCGTCTTGGTGAGGACCTTAACCAGATTGCAAAGTTCATTGTTGCTACATAAATCTATGAGGCATCGATTCTGGATGCAAAACACTGTATGAGACACATTCCTGCAGAGCCAGGTAACCGACACAACGTTATGTTCACAGCAGTAAATAAAAGAGGTTGTTTTCTGGCCCCTTAGCCAAGACTGCAGGTTCAATCGCAGCTGAGGTCTTGCTTCTGCAAAGAGTAGAGCATTCCCGGCATCACAGCGACCAATATGTAGAGGGCTCTGTGAATCACCAGAAAACCACCAAATTTAAATTACTCTTTATATTTAGTTTTGCTTTCTCTTAATATATTTCTTTGCCTTTTTTTGCCATGAAAATATTTCTCTGCTTTTGTCTACTCAAATAAAGCAATAATTAGCTTCTTTGACAGGTTGGTCTAGCAGAAAGGAGAAGGTAGCGGGGAAAAAAAGAAACCCTCAATCAAGGTGTGCTGCCTCAGGCACACTTGCAGTAACAGCAAGTTTTTCTGCAAAACTGTGAAACGTCATGTGACTTGGCTGGTGCTCGCACTCTGGTCTCCTGGAGTCGCGTGGAGGGGAGCCCGCCAAGGCCGGGTGCTGGGAGGGTGGCAGTATGTCCCTGGATATCCACCAAAGCCTGAGAAAAGCAGTGCTCTGAGCAGGAATGGCAGCATTTGGAGAAGGCACTGTGCTGTGTGACCCCTTCAGCCATCTCAGCACAGCACGTGGCACCCATGGTGATCCCGCTGCGCCTACAACTGGTGGCTGCCTCCCCTTCAGCTCCCATTCTCCTTAGGCTCAGTGAAAACCTCTGAGATGTTGCTTATTGCTTTGGGGGTTCTTTAGTTGCAGAATCTGAAAAAGTGCGAAGGGTGAGTCACAGTCAAGCAGTAGAATGGTTTTTTTGTCTTACTAAGCTAAGTATACATCTCACAGGCCCGTGGCAGGCAGCATGAAGTTCTGTCTGAATACCTCAGCAGAGTCCTGGTGGCCTGCAGAGGTCAGTGGGACCCCAGTCTGGTACAACTCTTCGTGGGAGCCACATGCCAACCTGGTCTCAGAGGATGCTGACTTGCTCACTCCCAAGAGACCCTCTGGGAGGGAAATGACCTTTCAGTAACATGGATGATCAGCAAGATCCAGGAGTCAACAAGGAAGCTAAAATATTCAAGACCCATTGATGGCCTTGCATGCAGGTGGTGGGACACAGCTCATGTCCCTACATCTGCATTTCTTTCCGTAAGGGTAAGGCCTTAAGGATCTGCCTTCTAGGACAAGCTGCTGGTCCGTGCTGGTCTGTGCTTGTCTTCCTCAAGTTTGTCTGGGGAAGTCCAGCCAGCACAGGCCACACTTTGTCAGCTTTTATTTTCTCTATTTCACCCAGTGAAGGCTGTAGAAGTTATCTGTACCATTGGTTGGCTCAGGTGAAGTTAGTGGGAGAGGACCAAGTAATTCCTCCATGCCCTCATGTCTGGGTGCACACCATGATCCTGTTGTGACTCTGTTTCAGGAGACTGAGCAGGGTTAAATGTGCCAGGTCCACCTCACTCCTTCTCCAGGTTCCTTTTATAATGTCCTTTGCTATCCTGTGCTGTGTGATTTCTGCACCGAATTGTTTAGGTGTCAGGAACCTGCACATATTTCATGCAAGAACAACCCGTTACAAGGGTTAGTGCAGACACTGATGCTGGTGTGATGGCAATCTCTTAAATGTCAAGCCTGTGCACGTGCCAGGGCCCTGCTTTCTTTCAGCAACATCTATTTTTGTAAATGAGCAGCACATGAATTTGCAGAACACACACTCTTCCTCCCTTAATGCTGCTCTGCAAAGTCAGTATTTTCCTCTGAGATGGACTGCAGTGTTTGGGATAAAGGAGAAGTGAGTCATCCAGAGGAGTCGGTGAGGTGGTTCAGAGCATCCAGTAAGTTAGTATGACACGAAATGTTGCTAATGAAACATGAGATGTTATATCACACACACATATTGGTTTTCTCCAGGTCTTTTAAAAACCTGTAATTTTGAGGTGTCTGCTGTCTTTCATCTACAGTTCCTCCACAGATATTTCAGTTGCTTTTGAATGGCTGTTGGGGAAAAAAGGTACTGCATAGAGGGAAGGGAATGATTTATCCAAGCATGAAAGACATTTCAAAAGACAAATGTCCCAACCCAGGCTGTTAACCTTAAGACTCCAACATGAGGATTATGGTCTACTGAGAGGTAGCAACTTTTGTACAAAGAAAAGAACCTTTAATCTCAGTACTGAATGAGGAGAACTGCTTACCATTCTTTCTACAAGAGAGTACAACTGTCTTTTAGCAGCATTATAAGGCTGCTGGTAGAACTTTGAGTCGAGTTTGTAACCAACTGAATTAAGACTGTTTTAAAGAAGACCTGCATTTGGTTTTTTAATTTGCTTGTAGTGTTATGAAGTTTTCCACAGGGACTACCTCAATTTGCCCCAGATCATTTAATCATCATTCAGTTAGCAGAAGCAATGGATCAGAGAAATTTCATTAAAATGATCCAATATTCAATTTTGGTTATAATTTGGAGATGCTTCATTTTGAGTCACTCATTACTGAATCAGCCTTTAGCCTCACAGAAGAACTGTTCTGAGGATTGTGCCCCACATCCTCCAGACAATTCTGATAGATTTGTGTCCATGAGATACTGACCATGTATGAAAAACAAGACAGGTCTTAAAGTCAGCACATGACAGGTGCTGACCTGTGACCAAATCCTTCACACTCTTCCTTTAAAACAGGGAAGAGAGAGCAGATTACAGCTGCCAATCTAACTTTTTCCTGTAAGGAACTGTCCTGTAGATGCTTTTGTTCAATGAATTTTGGTCACAGTCCCCATTTAATTGACTAAAGATGGCTAAAATGGACTTGTATGCACTGGTCTTTCCTTTCTGTGATCATATAGCAAGGTTAGTCTTGCTCCACAAGTCACATGTCCCTATCAGTGGCTGCTGGCAGCATGGACTGGCAGGTGGGATAGAGCCCTGAACAGCCCTGTGGGTTCCAGGAAGGAGGGTCATGGGCATGGTGCTCACCCCAAGTCTCACTGCTGCTCAAGACTGCACAGACAAGTGTTTGCCAGGACACCAAGGTGTGATGGGGCAATTCTGAGTCACCTAAGCAAGAGCCCTGGCAGCCAGGCTCGGGGATGTGCCCTGCAGAGACACACCTCAGGTATGCTGACATACCAGCCCAGACACAGTGCTGTTGAACATCTGACCATCCTGTTGCTGAGATGTAACCCTGCCTGCTTTGGGGATGCGAAGCTGATTAAAGACCCTCTTCGTTATGAAAGACACACACACTCCTGTGCTCCAATGCTCTGATGGTTGCAATGAGAGCCCTGCTGCCAGCAAATCCTTGCAGCTGCATTTGCAGCCACTTTCACGTGGTTCCAGCTCTGCCCAGCCTGTGGCAGCCTTTGATCCAGTACAGCATCAAGAGGCAGCAGAGTTGTGTCCTTCTGGGACTTCTTCCCATCCAATTAAGCTTCTGTGTCCTTGATCTCTATCTCGGTAGTAAGCTGATCCTCTGGCAGGGTATTCGATCAGAAATTAATTAATAAGAGCAAAATGTTGTGAATACATACAGTGTTAAGTTTTTATTCTAATAACCTAGTTAATAATATCACTTCTTCAAGCAAAGAAAAGTAGTGTGAATTCCAGCCCTTTGATCAGGCAGTGACGTTTAGATGCTAAGTTGCCAAGATAAGAATCTAGACCAATAGTGTTATACAAAAGCAATTTGAAAGTACAGTTTCTGGAAGATGGACCGGGCACTAGAGAAAAGTCTCTGTCCCAACATGCCATCACCAAAGGCCGGTGGTATATGAGGTGGGGAGGAAGCTGTGCACGTCCTTGTTTATAGAGGTAAAAGACATTATTCTGCTTAGGCTCTGTTTGAGTGGAGGCTTTTGGGAACCTCAGTGATGCAGGCAGGAATGTGACTCAGGGCAAGCTGCAAGAGAACACCCCCTGTGATGCCACCACTCCTTGCTCTGCTGTTCCTGCCCAGCTGAAGTAGAACATAACACAGAAAGCAACATTTTTGCTCTGAAGTCAAGCAACATTTCACTTTTATCTGCTTATACTTTTCATTCACGTGCCTCAAAAATGTATACTGACTTTACCTATTTTGTACAGATCTTTACCATCTGCCAGTGACATTCAATATTCTCTTTTTGTTTTGAAATGGCCTAACTGACTAGAGATCAAGTTGCAATGACATGTCTGCAGGCAAACCTTGCGCTGGCTTTCTGATGAGGCCGCAGGAGTCAACAGAATCACTCCCTGCTTATTTTGAAACAGAGCATGTTCCTAGGAGCAAATAATGAGTTTCACCATTTACACTGGTATTTATGTGAACCCATTTAACAAAAACAAACAGCAGAGCAGGCGATCTCCAGCATACCAGTGCCCTGCAGCTGTGTGCAGTGATGGAATGCTGGCTCACGGGGTACTAACCCAAGCAATAGCTCCCTGCCTTCAGTATCACAGGTTAACAGTGCTCATCTGCAGGTTTACTGCAGTAGCAGGAGGCAATCTAGTGTTGGCATTCTGAAAGTAGTTATTTTACTGTGATAGCACAAAGGTGAAGGTTTGGGAGGTACTTTCCCACATCTGGGACTCTATTTACAAACTAGCAGAAGATTTTTTTGATTCTGTACTTAATTTTCCCTGTTTTCTTTAATAAAAACCCTTCTGTTTCGACAAGAAATAGCTAGTGCAAGCCACCGGGACCACCAAGCACCACTTGCCCTTAATGGCCTGTCATCATCAACAGAGTGCACAGAAATATTTGCTATGGATCAGCTTGGAGTTGTTCGGTGCCGAGGGCATGTGGCTCACAACAAAAACTGCTCATGGCCAAGTGGGATCATTCCTAGTAGAGTGAGCTTAGACAGGGCTTTTACTCATAAAGCTGTCACCAGAGCTGTGCCATTTGTGCCCCCTGCTTGGTGGATCACTGAGACTGGAATGCTCCAGGCTCCTCTGTGCACTTCCTCATCAGCTAAATGGAAACTTTGAATCTTTCTGAACAGAATAATAATTGGAAAAGCTTTGTCATATTTCTCCAAGTTCAAAAATACAGCTCTGATTATTTGGAACATCATGATATACTCCAAAAACTGGGATAGTACTCATCACTTAGGTACCATCTGCCTTGATACCCATAAGCTCTTCCTGATTGGACGGGAATAACAAGGAAAGTGAGGTACTTCCTTGTACTCAGTCTTGTACCTGACTTCTCATCACTGAAGGGCCTTGAATAACCACTTTTGGTGTTAGTTTGGAAATAATGTCAAGTACTGCTGCAGATCATCTCTATCTAGCCTAGCGTATTTCTGGTGGTGGCCTTATGGATCCAAACTTCTGGTTTTTGTAAGTGGCTGACATTAGTTGGTCAAACACCAAATGGATTTGTTTGCAGTGACTTTACTGTGCTTTGCTTTGATCTTGAGAACTTATTCCTTGGGAGTGCTGCCTTGCAGACAGCACACTTCAGTTTAAAGTCCCCATCTGGAGAAACACTTTCAACTGCTACTTTCAAGGCCTTTTTCGTCAGTGATAAAGATCTATACTTGCCTACAGTCAACATCTTTGAAACACCATAAGCAAAAGAGAAGCCATCAACAAGCTGCATTAATAGTTTAGAAAGATATTTAATTATTTATGATGAAGCTTCAGCACATTCTTCATATAAAATTTCAGCGGAAAGGAGTTGCCTTTAGATACACTTCTCCCTGCTCACTACTGTACCACTGGGAACAGTTTATAGGGCTTTTATTTATCAGAGAACAGCAGCAACATTTAGTTAACTTGGAAGAAGTGTATTAAAGGCACTTTGCATACAGGGGTTATGGTTGCTGTTTGGGCTTGCAGGAGTCAGCACAGGCTTATTGTGTTTCTGACTGCACTACTGGCACAGTGTGGGTACGGGAGTACAAGTTACTTAGAAAGCATGGAAATAAGCTATTTTATTACACCTTCTCAAATAACACAGCGGAACTGCCATGGCCTGGGTAAGCTGTACCAATAGCTGGGATCCCAGGAGATGAACCAGGGAGACACAGTCTAACACAGGGCTGTTAATTGGCTGGGGAAAGTAATTTGATCTTCCAAACTCAAGTTCCCCAGTTATTAGAGTGGGACATGAAGACACCGGCTCTCTTTGTAAATACTTCTGAAATTAGAGATAGAAGTGGCTTATGAGTGGTCTGTTCCTCAAACAGTCTTAAAGGACTGAGAGTTAGAAATGTGCTAGGAATGCAGTTAATGTTTAAAAGTTAATTTATCTAGCCAGACAAGAATGATATTTCCTCCCTGATGTCCATTAAAAGTCCCTTTAATGTGCAACACTGATTTTATGTTGCAGCACCAATGACTACAACATTATAATTTGCCCTGCCAGAACAGGTGTCTGTGTCACTCTCCTCTGCATATTTGGCTTTCTTGAGGAAGCTGGAGGTGGCATGAGAGTGTCATGGACACAGACCTGAGTTTACGCTTCTCTCCTTGGCTTGCCTCGGGTTTAAATTGGAGTGACAGCCAGCATGCATGGCATAAGGTGAGGGCAAATGAGGAATAGGGGCTGAAATGATAATACAGATTTTCAGGAGATAAAAGCATCTCTTCTGGTACCTCTTCACAGCATTGCATCCAAATGCATAACTCCAGAGACTCTGAATGAACTTTCCCAAAATCTCAGATTTACCAAGGCAGAAGATGTTAAATGTTCACTGATGAAAATATCCAAGCTAAACCTGGAAGCTGAAGACTGCCTTACCGAGGTGCAAGGTGGTGCCTGCTCCCACAGCCCTGGGATGTGCTCCACCTTCTGCAGAGGTGTCCAGATGTGTCACCTCTTGTTGGAGTTTGGGTCACTGCATGAAATGGTTGGTGGTCTAAGTCCTGTTCTCAGGGAAAATGTCATAAACAGCAGGATAATTAGGCTAAGAACTCAGATTTGCAGGAAAATTTTTTGCACATTTATTGGTACTGCCAGTGGATAGGAAAAAAAAAGATTAGGAATAAAGAGTGGTGTAGTTTTCTACAGTAGCAGAACTAGAGGGAGTGAATTTCACAGCTTCTGCTGGGAGTTCATCTTTTCTTTGACTACTGCTAGCCTATACCTGCTGGGCATCACTTTTATCTCTGACTCAAAGGACACTTCTGAAGAAATTTCCTCTCCTAGAAGTTTTTAAACTTGAAAATATCTCATAATCCAAGGCATTTCAAAGGGGAAAAAGAGATTCTGGATCTACTTGCAAGGATGTTATCATGCTATCCTCTAAAAAAACAGTGTTTTTCCCTCTGTATGTGAAACAAAAAAGCACTGAAGAGAAGAAAAGAAAAGAAGGCCAGGTATCAAGTCAGTGCACATGGAAACCAAAGAAGCATTTGAAGGCAGATTTATTTAGCATTATACCTGTAATGTTTTTAGTCATCTTGCAACGTTTTAGACCTGAGAGTTCTGAAGATCTGAGATGAGGGTCTTGCCTTTTACAAAAAGTAAGTTTCTAACCCTTGTGCTTGCAGAGAAAATGTAATCCAAAGGAATAATACCAGTTTAAGTCAAGAGAGCACCTTAGTTGATTCCATTTAAAGAAAATTGTTTGGATTTGGGGGAATCTGACTCATGATATTTAAATATTTAAACCTGGCAGTAGTATTCCAACTCTCTGTTTCTCAACTTAAAGCTTCCACAGGCTCTTCACAAAGTAATCATGGTGGTGACAACACTCGGGGACCTGAGTCTTTCCTATTTGTGCAAGAACTCACAGTAATGGTACACCTTTGACCTTTGGTGTTCTGAAACTAGAGTAAGAGGGAAAAGAAAGTCAAGCTCCAAATCCAATTGTACATTGATTTAACTGGCTTGGAGGTTTTCCCCAAGGAAAATCCTGCAAGAGAAGAGATCTGGAGTTCATGATCTGAGAGTTATATTCATGTTTCAAATTAAAATTCAGCTCTTTTAGCAACATGTTCATTGTGTAGGTAGGAAATGAGAAGTTTCTCACATGTTTTCAACCCCAGAAAATAGAAAGAATGACAATTATTCATCACTTTGCAGGTATCTTATTTTTTTTTCTACCAGAAATGTGCACCACTGAAATTATTACTGTATAAAAAGTCGCTAAAGTATCATATTGAGACATGGTAAGAGCCAAACTTCTTGAGCAGGATTTTGCTTCTGATAAGAAAAGCCCATATGGAGAATGGGGATGTTATGGAAATCTTTCCCTTAGGTAGAACAGGAGAGCTCTTGGACAGTTTTATCTTATACGTCAATTTGGCTATCATTGTTCTAGGCAAATAAGCTGTTCCAGACCAGCACTCTGTGTCATCGCTGTATTCCCAAATAAAAACCACCTTTCCCGTGTGGACAAGTATGGAGAAGGTCAAGTGCCTTTCTATTCATTGTGCACCTTCTGCATATACCAAGCAATTCTTCAGCATGTGGGAATTTGATTCAAAGGCGCATACTATCTAGGGGCCAAGTTTTTAAACCAGACTACCACAGTAGCAGCTACTGTGAACTCAGTAGATGTCCACGCATATCTGCCTCAATTCCTGGGGTGCTTACTTGTCATCCTCTTGAGAGAGATAGCCTGGTTAAATTAAAAACAAAGCAAGGGCATTAGCACAACCACACTTCAGCACTCCTGCAAGAAGCTATTTCCTCTTTCAGTATCATCAAGCTCGGGCAGAGGAAGGGCTGTGGGTCTGTGGCTCAGCTGAGCTGCTGCAGAACACAGGGCAGATACTGAGGCTGTAAATGAGTTTTAATCTACATTGACAATTGTGTGCATCTATGTCTTTCCTCTAAACTGCAGAAGCAAGAGCAATTAGTCTGGTAGTCTGTAGAACAGGCAATATGGGCTCTAATAAAGCAAGCATGCCTTTCCATTAAAACAATAAGCATAATGTAGTTCTATGGAGCATTTTCTTAATTTTCAGTGTTATTTTCATTCACCGATCTCCATATTAATTGCTAATTAAAAAAAGAAACAAAGCAAGGGTTTTCGTTTTAAAGGCTTCCTTTGTGAAGTAAGAAGCTCAAAGCAAAGCACAAGACAGTAGCTTAGGTTCAGATATATCTCAGTGCAGACCTCCTTCCTATCAAAGATGTTTGGTAGCTCACAGGACACTGTCATTGTAGATGGGGATATGTCATTGCAGGGGATATGCAACCTGTGAAACAGTTCTCTGGTTGGTTATCCATATTCTCACTCTGAGTGGGCTCTGTTTTGTTCTGGAACCAAAGTAGCTTCCAGCCAGGTCAAAACCAGTGTGGCAGAAGTAGTAAAGTTAATGCTTAAATTTTTTTTTTGATCCCACACATTCTGCTCTGAGAGGCCAGTGGCTTTCCCAAGGCATGAATGTGTGCCTGTCCTGTGTGTTTTGACTTCATGCATTCGAAACACCATCAAACAGATGAATGAAGGAATCCTGAGTGTGCTGGGGGTTGAGTGTCTGTATCAACACACAGAAGCTTTTGGCTGTGGCAGCTGCCTTCACTTTTTGGGGACAAAGGGAAACTGAATGCCCCCTCGGTTAGATGTAGGGAAAACTATTGCATGTGGGCAAAGTGATGTGTGTGGTGAGACACTGCAACAGGTTGCTGAGGGAAGTTGTAGATGCCCCATCATTGGTTCAAAGTCGTGTTGAACAAGGTATTGAGCAACTTAATCTAGTGAAAAATGTCCCTGCTCATGGTCAGGGCTTGGACTAGACCTTTAAAGATACCTTACAACTCAAACCATTCTATTATTCTATGATGAAGTGATGAATTTGGGCCCTGGGGTCCAGGATGCTTTCTAAAGCTCTGATGGAAAAACCTCAGGAGGAAGGAAAGGTGTGGTAGTTGCTGCATATTTGAAAGAGGGAAGCCACCAAGGTTCAGCTCTATGGACAGAGAGGTGCGTTCCCTGAAACTAAAAGAAAAAAAAGAAACCAAATACGAAACTTTGGGTGGAAGGAGTCAGAGACAATGTACATTCCTGGTGGTCTCTTACTATATTCAGGGGGAAAAAAATGCTTTAGATACTTGAAAAATAATATACCCCTCAGGCTTTCTTACTAGGAGAAACAGTTTGCAATTTTGTTCAATTCCTTGGATCAAAAGAAGTAACTACCTAGCCAAGTCAGACCAAGCTACAGTCCACAGCCCTGGTTTCCTTGTGCATCACAGCAGCAGGGGGCTGATTGCTCTGGTGCTGAGATGGGACAAAGAAGGCTGTCTCAAAGATGAGGACTGGGTAAATGGAGCAGAACAAAACCAACATGGAGAACATTATTACCAGTACCAAACAAGTGAGCCACACAATTTTCCAGGTGTTTGAATGCAGAAGTTTTCTCTGCTGGATAATTTGAATAAAGCACATTATATTTGATTGTGTCAGTAGAAAAATTTTCCCCCTATTAGCATTACTAGCTTTCTTGTGCTTTCTCATGCATTTATTTGCAGAAAATGCAAATAAAACCCATATGTTCAGCTACCTCTTTATATGTTGAGCATAGGCATAAATTCTTTAAGGATATTACTGTTATTTAACTGTTAGGTGCATTCTGGTGGAAGTCTGATCTTTAAACACTACCACTGTTATAAAATATGACAATAATAGTGCCTTAGGGAAGGCACTTGCTGAAATTGGTTTTTAGGTATTGTCAAGCACTTTTATTTACCAAATGGTTAATAGACTATAAATTGGAGGTAGTCATTAAAAATTTGAACCTATCTGCATGTATTTTTCAAGGAGATGAGGGGACTCCTGTTCATCAAATCTACAGTGCTCAGTCAGGAAGATGACAATCATGTATGATTCAAGTGATCTAAGATATTCTAGAGCAGCAAATCATGAAGCTGCGGCAGTTAGTAACAGATATCAGGTGGCAAAGAATGATGGATCAAAACATGTTTCTGAAAAACATGTCCATTATGAGTGGCAAGTATCAATAAATAACACTGATTTTAATGCAAATAGATATCACATTAGTGAACATCATATTCTGCCGATAAGTTCTTCATATTTTACACACAGTCTGTCTTTCTTGCCATTGTCTCAAAGACTGAAAACCTATAGGTCTTAAATCATCTAAGTTTCCACTCTCAGTCAGGATCAGCCATACCCTTCTATGGCATGTCCTTGGCCACACGTAGACTCTGTGAACAGCAGAAGCAAGGGAGATATGTGCATGGGGTTGGATAAATCCTAACCTTAGTCTCCGAAGGCTTGGGGAATGGAGAGGTCGGCTCTAAATTTCTGTTTGGCACTTAGTGTAAATGGTTGCATGGTGGGGTAGTGGTTTGAGTGGCCAGAAGGGAAAGGGCTTGGTGTTCATCTCAGGAACTGCAGCGGACAAGATGCCTCACAGCCATGCTCCATGGTGAAAACCTGGCCAACATCAAACAAGATTTGATTATCTGGCACCCAGGCTCACCCCAGAGTAAGTCCTGCTTGATCCTCTGCTTGAAAAGGGACAATTGATATCTCACAGGCAAACCTGTGGGAATCAGTGATGCTGGAGCTGGGAGAGAGACAGCCCTGGCACAGGACCAGCGAGGGAAGAGGGTCTGCCCAGGCTGGGCAGGGAGGATAGCCCTTCTCTCCCACAGAGCACTTTCCAGGGCATGACAGTCACTTTCCCTTCACTCAGCTTGGCCTGGCACTGGGATCTCTGGGCTCTGGTCTAATGCACCCCAGGGCACCTTTCAGGCTGGGAGCTTGGGTGTCAATGCAGTGAAGACCCCCCTGGGGACTCCTTTATGGTTTCCCTTGCACTACTCCCCAGTGCTCCCTGAGCTGTGTCTCCAACAGCAAACACCGAAGCACGTGTTTTTTCCCCAAGACCTGTCAGCTTCTCTCAGTGGGGAGGAATGTGTAGCGTAATCAGCGCTCAGCACCCCAGAAGCACCAAAGGGCAGTCTTGGCGGTGGGTCTGGCATTGGGTGGGATGCTGTGACCCGCTGGGGGAGCTGTTGCCTGCTTATCCCTGCAGCCCTCATGCCTGGCCTTGCCCTTGCTGGGGCTTGTAGCCCCTGTAGCCCCAAACGGCTACAGCTCAGCACTCCCGCGGGGGCTGTCTGCACCTTGCAGGCCATGGTGATAAATCCTCCCTGGGATTAGTCTCCGGCAGCCTTGGCTGCTGCCATTCCTGCTCAGCTCCCTGTGCGGAGCTGTCCCTACGGTGTGCAGGGAGAGTGGAGGTGCCCGTGCGTTCCGTGGTGCCCTGAGGAGGGCATGCCGGGGCTGGGTGACTTGGCGAGAGTCCAGCCGGCCACACAACCTGGGTGCTACAGCCGTGGCACAAGCCAGGGCAGCACTGCAGCCCGCCCAGCACGGTAGGGCACGGACCCAGGGGCATACTGGCTGCTGCTATTTTGTCTCCCTCACTCTCCCTGGGAAATGCACCCAGGGACTTGCATGGACTTGACCACCCTTCAATGGTGAAGCAGCAGAGGTTCTTCCTTTGCTTTCTTTAAAATAAAAAATTCAAGTCTTATCCCATGCTCTCTCTTCCTCCCCCACAACTCCTAACACTTGCAATTACTTACTTTTCAGTTTCATTTTTTGTAAAACACAAGTGTTTCTCAGGGAGAGGATCTGACAGCTCTTACCTAGAAGGCGCTGTATAATCCTAAAAGTAGGAAAAAATTAAAGTTAGAAATAAAAGGAGAAAAAAAAATCAAAGATATTTAGTTGTCACCAGAAACCCCTGAGTGTATTTGATCTCTGGAAAAAATATGAAGTGGAAAAACCCAGAAGAGGGTAATGGAAAGACAGGTGTAAAATTAGGGCCTGGTACAGCCTGCAATGAACCAGCAAGAGCTGAATTCCAAGCACCATGAAGAGATGTGCTGGTTGCTGCTGAGTGCTGCCGCAGGGAGGGGATGGATGGCTTCTTACGAGGCTGTTTTTAGGTCACAATTACTTTGAAATTAGTATTTTTTCCCCCCATCAATAAGTGAAACCTAAAAAAGGCAACTTGTAGATCTCCTTAAGTGGAAAACACCCTTTAAAGTATGTATGATAGTGGTCTCTGACACAGCTGCCAGTCCTGGCACGCAGCAGCAGCCCAAACATGCTATTCTTAGACCAGGAAAGTGTAAGTAGGTCATGTTCTTATAAACACCATCCCCACTAAAATCAGAAATCAATATGAGCTCAGAAATTTGTAGTATGTTGATTCAGCAAGATAAAACAGATGGGGTTGATTCAGCCTCCAAATATCTTTTCTTCATGGTTCATCCCCAATTTTACCAAATGTTGGTTTGCTCGATATGCTTTCAGTGATTGGAGATTCTTTCCTGATCAGGGAGGTAGCATGAGTCCTCCTGAAGATCTGACAGATACAGACAGCAGTTAAGTTTAGGGATACTTTTGATTTACACATCCAGCGGTAAAACTAATTAGTTAATGAGATTAAAAAGGAAGTTGCAACTTGTTAAGTGGTTAGTAATCACCAATAAGCACATGGTGTATGTGACTGCTGAATCCAGTGACAATGCCTCTCTCTTGTTTGCCAGAGCTGAGAGGGATTCACAGGTTGTGCCAATCCACCCAGATGTCTGACTCTTGGAAATGTAGTTCTTCAGCTCATGCCTGTCCTTGGCCAGTGCCAGCCAGCCACGAGCCCTGGATGCCGGTCGGAGTGACCACCTCCAGGCCACATTGGTGGAACATGCATTTCAGGTCCCATTCTTCACTGGCTGCACCAAGGGCTTCCCAGGGAGTGGGGCATCAGCGGTCACCAGAGGTGCAGCAGGAGGCAGAGTTCTGTGGAGGAGGGCTTTCCCAAGGTGTCCTAGGGGTGTTACCATGGCTGCTCTTCTCTGAACTGCTGTGTCAGTTTTGGAGCTCACAATCACATCTGATTGACAAGACACTGAGCAGCAGTGGGCTCCTTTTGTTATACTGCTGTTTGGAAAGGAGAGATGAGAACTAGCAGAGGTGGATGGGATTGGGCAGCTAAGGTGGTGTCCCACAGGGCACTCTCTGAGAGGACTGTGTCAGTGTCCTGCCTCCTCCTGAGGGTGCCTGTGCCTTCACCAGTGTCTGCAGTGCTGCAGGACAACTCATCAGGCTCCCAGCTTCCCCAAAGCCACTGCTCTCTTCTCTGTCTGTGCTCTTGCCTCTCTCCCTTTCTGGGATGCAAATATTTAGACGTGGAGGGAGTTAATTTGTAGGGTAAAAAGAAGGTTTGGCATAAAATATGGGTAGTAAATCCAGTGTAGACTTTAATCCTGCCTTTTTTTTAAAAAAATTTTAATCTGCCCAATTTTATTGCATATTTTATCTGTTCTTTTGGTCTGGCATTACAAATTTGTTTCTACTCTATTCCCCACAAGTGTTATATTACAGCTCAGGGACCTCCTTCACATCCAGCTGAGCACTGCCTAATTATAGCTTGTGCTGGCCTTGTAAATAGACACAGTATCTTTTCCAAATCACGTTCCTTCCTCTCTTTTTCATTAATGAGGGAGATGTGCCTTAGCTGTTTACAGCTACCCTGATGGAGGAACCAAGACCAGAACATCTTTAGCAGCACTGAGCTCATTCTGATCATGAGAAAAGCTTCTGCGCTTGATTGCGGAGGATGAGAATACACCAAAAGGAGGTTTTCAGATAAGCCTGACAGGCAGGGCAACAGTGAGCTCCCTGCATAAGGGAGCTTAGCTGAACTTGAAATGAAAGAGGGGTCTCTTAATTGTGAGTCTGAACTCTTTAGCTAAAACTGCAACCAAGTCAGTGAACTGATTTAATTCCTTGCTCTTGTTAAAACAGATTAAAAGTTCTGACATGTGTGGGATCCCATTATCAATCAACAGCTAGGTTAAATCTTTGAGAACTTGCATTATTAATTGGTATAGACATGCCAAGTCTTGTGATTTCTAATGATTTTCACAGTGTCTCTGAAGTCCTCCTTGCAGCTCCAGGACATGGAAGCATATTAGCAACGAGGAATACTCCACTTTAACTGAAAATTGAATATGCATCTACTGTAGTTGAAAATAGGAGCCCTGAGGTGCAAATCCATCAGGCAAAAGACCTCCTACCCCAGCAATTTGTGTTTCACCTTTCAAGCAAATGTTCTGGTTTCCAGGTCCTAATTCAAAGGGCAGCCACAATATCATTGTGAAGTTCATAAGTAGCCATTGGCCATACTGCAGCTGTTAATGTGGGAATAAAATTGTACTTACATATAGCTGACACAAGATACAGTTACAGCTTGGGTAAGTCCTGTTTATGTAACTGAATATATTTTTCATTATATCAGCCAGGTTACTAGAGATCACTGATGGCAGTGTTTAAAAGACTGGCAAATCACACTGGCTTAACTCTAAATTGTCTGCTAAATTTGTTCATTACCAACATACTTGCAAGCGGGTATTTCTCACATAATATTAAGTACTGTCACTATATAGAGAAAAGTCTTAGTCCCTAACAGTTGTACTCCAAATTAGCTGTCACTACATGACACTATGGAGATAACAGTTTGCACTGCTGGCTACGGTCTTGGTCATTCATAATCACTGAGGTCCTGAGAGCTTGTTGGTAAGAGAACTCAGAGCCCAGGTGGCCCCTTTCTTCTCTGATTTACTTGTTTATGCTAATTGACTCCCTCAAAACAGGGGCAGATCTCCTCTGTTCCTGATGCCACTTACACTATTTTCTTTTGTCTTACCATCAGGGTTTTTTTGTCCCATCTATTCCTATGATCCTGCACTTCTTTTCACCTCTCTCTGGCAACTTTTGTTACTTGAATGCCTCTGATGTGCAACTACAGCTGTCTTTGCCCGTTTTATGATCACTCATACTTACATACTTTTGAAAAATTGTGCCTATCTATGCCATTACAGTGTTACAAAATACTTGAATGAAGTTGTTAATTCTATTTTAGCATCCAAGTTGAAGGCAAGTTATTATTGATGTTTTCCTGATTAGTGCACATCTCCTCTATAGGTGTTAGGCCTGTTTTGGCTACACTGTACTGATATGGAGTGATGGATACCCCATCTGCAAGGACATGCAGTTCTATAACTGAGGTGTTAAAGAACATGATACTGAAGTAGATATCACAGCAACTGAAAAAACCACCAAAATCCAAGCCCAAAATAGAATCAAAAGAACCAGATTAACAAAAAACAGCAGAGGCTAAATTAATTAGAAACCATTATCATAATTTTTTGGTAGCAAGTTCAACCTCCTGATTCTGGCAAGGCCAGCCAGCCTGGATGCAGGACTTTTGAGGCTCAGGGGGAATTTCTGGGAGCCTTTTCTGTTAGTGTCTTTTTGTAGCACTTAGCTGTCAGAGAGAGCACTTTGACTGACATCTGACATCCTCCTTGAGGTTTCCAGCAGGTACAAATGCTACAACAGGCAAAGCAGTAGTCCAAAGTCCTTTACTGACCTGCCACCAGAATGAGACTCTGAGCAAAGAATTACATTGAAGACCTGTGGGAAAATGGTCAGTGATCCCCAAATTAAACCTGGCAGGCTAGCTGTGGTAATGATCCTTGGGATCTGAAGAGGGACTGAGACAGAACCCAGTGACCCCAGATCCAAGGTATTGCTCCAAATGATCCAAGCCTAACAACAGTATGGTCCTATATATTGCCCACACTCATCACGCACCACCATGCTTTGCTCCAGGGTCTGATCTGGGAACAGGGTCTGAACAGGGAGCACTGCATCTCACTTGGAGGTCTTCAGAGGTCCTACCTGATTCTCTTGAGGTCCATATACTGCTCTCTGCACCTGTGTCCCATAACTCCAGAAGCAGGGTCTTCACTACATTCAAAGTTGAAACTGGTTACATTTTAACTGTATTTGCATTTTCATTATATTTGTTGGGCTGCAGAGAGCTCTTCTATTGGTCAGTGGCAAAATCTCAAGTGGGTAAAATAAGAATAGATTGATTTTTGCATTAAGGACATCACTATTTGAATATAACATGCTTATGTGACAATTTGCCTATGGCCTAACTCAGCAAAGCTCCTCAAGTGCACTCAACTCTCATCGAGAAGAGCTATTCTGAAATCAGCAGTTGACTCATGTACAGATAAACATGCACTTAAACACTTGTTGGGATGCTGCACAGTGGCTTCTCGCTCCTGGGTAGCTCGACACCCAGCTAGGCTGTGGGTGTGGGGAACGACCACAAATCCTCCCCCCGAGTTGTACATTTATTTTATTATTACTTTTCTTGCCACTGGGCAGAAAAGAGGTGGGGATCTAAGAGCCACTGGCACTGGTGAGCTCTTGTTTCCCCATCCTGGCTTCTCCAGTTTCAAATAGGTATGCAGCTCTCAGAAGACACTTGAGTGTAAGTCTCCTCCCATGGAACAATTAAATGCAACTGTTAGTGTCTGCTGGCCTGCAAGCACCCAGCAAGTTGCACATCCATACTCCTTCCACTGTATAATTGAGGCACTTATTTAAATGTCTTAAAACACTTCACTTCCATGTGAAGAGACATTTCTACAGGCCTAGACCACTTGCAGGGTTATTTTTCGGTTGCTTACTTTGGCTTCATCAGCTGTGCCCATTTTGGGGTTGCCTCTTGGTAGTCAGACAAGGGCTGAACGTGACAGTGGATTATTTAACTGACGCCCTCGGCGAAGAGTTATCTAATCCTTCTAATCCTTCTCCATGTGTTCTCTTGATTTCCATGCCTGGAAGAGTAAGAGCACCAATCTTTAGCTGAAACATTATCCTGCAGGATCCTCACTGTAGAAATAATTCACCCAAACAAGTCCTTCTGGGATTAGATAATGCCCAGCCTGGTCCCTAATGAGATTCTGAAGCAAGAGATGGCAGGTGTCCTGTGGCAGGGATGGATGCACATTCCAGGGATAGCTATGGGAGGAACTTCAAAGCCCCAGACCCACGGCAGCAGCGACATGATGTTGCCCTGGCCACGTCGTCAACAGCAGGCTCTGGCTGTACATTGTGCCTGGGTTGTTTGAGACCACACAACTTGTTCTGGGAAACCTGCCAGGCCTCAAGACTATGTTGGAACAGTGCTGGTGTGAATATATATATCTGCAAGCTGTAAGGAATACTTCAGATGCTGCTGTGGCAAGGACTAATGATTGAAAAGGCAACCTCTCCTTGGAATTCTGCATCTATGAAGATTAGCTTTTAACCCTCTAGAAGTTATCAGAACCTGTCCTATGCCTCTCCATAACCACCAAGGTCTTCAGATTATCTACACATAGGAATGACAACAAAAGACGCATATTCCCAATCATAAAAGAACCACAGTACCAACAGAGAAATCAAAGTTGCTACCTAGAGCAAGGGCAGGGAATTTGTGGTTGGTATTTGCTTATTTGTTTGTTTGTTTTTAAATTATTTTTGAAATAGACTTCAAAAAATCAACTTTCTTAAATTGTTATAGAAGAAATTTACAGTACATAAAGTATAAGCAAAATATAAATATTTTCTAATTTATAACTTTGACAAATGAGACTGATCCCTGCTGTTTTCTGATTGCAATTTTTAAGCAAATTTATTTCAGTTGCAATAAAGGTGAATCCTGCATGAACTCCAGGCTTCTTATCTAGACACCCTTTCCTTGCTGAGAGCATCTGGCTCCCTGGCCATGGTCTCTTTGTGCTCAGGGAGCAAGTTTGTATTGGAACAAAATGCTTATAGCAGGTGACTGAGGGCTCTTTTGGCATTCTTGATGGTGTCCAATCATGAAAATATTCCTTCTTGTTCTTCTTCATCTGCAAGAACAGCAAGAGAAGCTACTTGTTTATTTCTTTGGACTACAATAGATAGAAATGTAAATGTCTTGGGCTCATACATACACACACAGCTGCCTTTTCTCTATTCATCTAGAACTAAGACTGAAGCAGATAGCCTGTGAAAGTTGGAGAACTCAACCTGTATTAAGGAAAGGCTGTCCCAGTTCTTCAGCACTCTCAGGAATTTCTTCTTCGGTTTTCTGGTCTCTGCAGATATCACTAAAACTGTCCCAGTCCTATGTACAGCCAAACTGCAGCAAGACTCATCCTGAAGTGCTGGACACGTGGGCATCCTTGTGCTCCTGTCGAAGGCTTGGGCAGGCACCAGATCTGATGAGGTTTGCTTGAGAAGCCCCATCTTCGTTCCTGAGGGGTTGTGGGTAGAACCTCCCAGCAAGGGGTGGTTGGGACCAAGGCAGACATCTACCCTAGCACGACCCCTCTGCGCAACGCCTCCCTGTCTGCAGCAGCCTGCACAGCTGAGACCCCACAGAAGGGTCTCCACAGAGTCAGTGCAACTGCTTCATTGTCCATGAACTACTTACAGCAAACAGCTGTCCAGTATGCCCTTTAGCAAAAGGAAAGAATATAGCTTGGTCTTTAGTGATCCCCAGAAGCTTTGAAATTCAAAGAAAAGAACTTTCTGTCTATAAAGTAAACAAATAACAGGCTTTTGAATGGAAACCCCCCCCCCCAAACTCTTCTTTTTGGTAGAAATAATGGTTTCAGGCTTTCCTCTTTCTGTCTCTTTTCAATAAAGCATCCAACACTGTTTCAAAGAATTTTTTTCCCAAATGAAATAAGCAGACCTGAAAGTATTTTCCACCTTTTTGCAATGTTTTGTCCTGTGGGTCCACCCAGTTTTTACAAAAGTGTAAGAGGTCCAAGAGATGGACAGAATAAGTGTTGCTTGGACTAAAAAGCATGGACGAGTCTCTCTGGATTTCCTGGGGTTTAAATTAGCCCCTAGAGAGAGGTTATTTTGCCAGCTGTGCTGTTTTTCCCTGAAAAGTAAACATTAACTGCTTCTCTACCGAAATTTTCACATTAGCCCAGGAACATATTATAGGAATACTAAGAAGTAGTAGAGTGTTTACAGGTGAGATGAATTTATGTAAATTCACCACCTCAGTGAATGGATCTCAGGAAAGATAGTGCGAAATAAACTACCACTCTGCTTGCATTAGCTTTCTGTGGATATTCCTGTGGTGCAGTATCTGTGTGCCTCCCATCAGTAATTTCCACCTGTATAACACATTACCTTTTAGAAGCACTTGAAATTAGGAGAGTAGCTATTAATGATTTACCTCCTCAGATATGCATTGATTACTGTATATACATTATACCAGGAAAATGCCATAAGATTGCCATTGTTTGGCTTCCTGAACTTGCCTAAATAGGTTATGACTTTTACATCACCATGACATCATAGAATAGACTCTGTGGGTACTGGGCAATTCCCAAGGGTCCCATTTGCATGCTGCTTCCAAAGGGCAGTGCAAGGATGTTTGAGTTACTGAACACATTCCTCTTTTGGGAGGGTGTGTTCACAGCATGGGCGCTGCATCATTGCAGTGCTTCCCTGCCTCTGCGCAGCCCAGGGGTGCTCTCTGCCTACCTGCACCACACCAGAGCTGGCTGTGAGGGTGCCGGAGCCGAGTCATGCTCCATCTTGTGCTGCTCTGGCTGCCCCAGGTGTTAGTGTTGCCTCCTCCTGCCCTGGGAAGTGGATATTAAGCATCAACATGGGAGGCTGGACAAATCCACAGTCCAGCTTAGGAAGGGAATGTTCTTCTTGCATGTATGTACAGAAGCCAGGGTCATTCAAGCCCCTAATGAATTCCCCAGAGAGGACAAGCCTCTATCTTTTCTTCTAAGTGGTGAGACATGCTTGGGTTTGGCACCTGAATGGCCCTTGGCACAAAGGGCTTCTTGACTACATGACTACTACAAATCCAAGCAGCAGAGGAGAGCGGTGGCTTTCATTCACAGCCGCTCTTTGCCACAGGATGTGACCTTACAGTTCTTCTAGTGCCTCATTAATTCCAGGAGGTGACATCCTATTAAACCTTCTTATCACATTCCAGAAGTTTATTTCATAAATATTTCATGGACTGTAAGTGGGACAGCTGTTCCCTCGTGACACTGCTAACAGCATGGATCCCCTTTGTCAGAAGTCCCATCCTTTGCTGTGGCTGCCTCAATCCTGCCCCTCTCCTGTATCACCCATGGCAGAGCTGCTGCTGCTGCTCCTCTCCCAGGCTCAGTTTAACACTTTGCTTTGTTTCTCATCCCAAAAGCACTCAAACAAAGGTCCAACAAAGTGTACCGGGGGAGGAGGCCTGGAGAGCTGAGCAAGGAACAAGAGTGAGGTCAGTTCAGGCTGATGCTGAGGCTGACCAGCCTGGCATGGTGTTAGTCCTGCACAGCTGTGCCTGTGCTGCTAAATAAAACAAACCAGGGCCATAATTTGCCCTGAGGGAAGGCTTGGCCCAGCTGCCATGCCCGTAGCTCTCTTCCCTCTTAAAATGGGATGATCATATCCAGACTGCCTCCAGTGAAGGGTCCCAGTGTCACACTGCAGAGCCACGCTTGGGCTCAGTCAAATGTGTGTCCTGAGTGGTATGGATGGTACCTTTGGGACTAGTGGGAAGAACAGAGTCAGGGGCCATCTATACGACAGGGAGGGAATATCCAGGGCTTTAGAGGGGACCAAGCCCTCCACTCCTCCCTATATGCCTGGACACTTTGCTGAAAGTAGAAGCAGTAGCAGAGACACAGTCCTGATAAATGTGGTGGTGGGTGAATCCTGTTGCACTTTTTTTTTTTTTTTTTCCCAACTGGAGCTTAGCTAAATTTTCAGCAACCCAGTAAACGAGGATTTGCACTTAGCCATGTATGAGGATGAAGGTCAGGTGTAGCAAGACGTTCAAGTTCAGTCCCAGACCTTGCCTCCTAAAGGGGATATGTTCAGGCTTATGGTAAAGCTGGTGGGACAGAGATTAAATAATACAGCACCCCTTTTTCCTCACTCACTATGTCATGTGCAACCCGGTAAGCTGTGATGGGAATCTGAAACTTCTGAAACAAACACAACAGAAAGGGAATACAAAATACAGAGCAGTAAATCTGGCAGAATCGCAGAGCTGGTAGGCACTGAGTCTGATTTCAGAACAAATTTCCTTCCTCCATAAGGACTGGACTCGGTGGGTACTGAGTACGTCATTGAGACACTCAGGGTGGGCATCAGGGATGCTTCAGACAGATGGCTGCAATTTTTGTCCCTGTTGTGCACTCAGAAGGTCAGTCAGAAAACTCATCACCTCCTGCGTATCTTCTATGATGTGTTTTGGGCAAGACATGTACTAACGAGGTTGCAACCCAAATCCAAGGTTAGATTTGTAGGCGGGATCAGCAATATTGCTTACTGAGGTGGCAGTTATTTTGCAGGCATGGGTCTGCTGAGGTGCCAAAGGTGTTAATGAAATTCATAGCTTGACCAATTAAGATAACGTGTATCTGGGCTTAGTGTTTATGGACTGAAGAATAGAGGACTGTTGTGAGGGTAGAGAAGCAGCCCAAATGACCTGATCTTAGAAACAGTCTCTGCATACTGAAACTTGGGTGGGCTTTTTATGCTCTTGCCACCTGCTTTTTAAAATGTGTAATTGTCTGAATTTCTGCTGAAGAAGGGATTTTGAGGTTAGTTGGTAAAAAACCAGTTATTTATACAATCGTGTTTTGATTTGCAGTTTTCTGCCCAAAATAATGCATTTCCCTGACATTTCCAAACTGGCTCTGTTATGCCTGGCTAGTCCAGTACAGCCAGAAGCACCAACTTTGGCCAATAATAGCAGTGAATCCCATCTTAGTTGCCTCTGCTGACCAAGTGAAAATTGGTGGTGGGGTCAATCCTGTTCAAAAATATTTGTGGCTGGACACAGAAAGCTCTGTGCTCTACATCTGCCTCCAGCTATGTTCAGCCCTGTTTTAATTGGACATGGTCTCTGAGTCCTGCTAACCTCACTGTAAGTACTTGGAGCTCAACAGCATTTTTTAAGACACTGTGACTTGTTTGTCACCAGTTTCCCTAAATTTGAATAAGAAGCCTCTGCTTGGCCACTTTTCCTTACAACCATGTTTAATAGGCTGTATTTCTTGAGGGCACTCACAGGACAAGACCTTCTTTTTCTTCCAAGTCAAATGCCTTGGGAGAGAGTAAGCAGGCAAAGGCACGCACAGTCATGCCTCTGGGGCAGGGGGAGCAATCAGGCTCCTTGGCTCAGAGTATCCTGTGCATCCTGTCCCCCCAGGATACACGCAGACACACTTCTTCATTGCTCCTTGGCTGACATTTCCCCAGCACCTTCCGTTCTTTCAGGCCAGTCATACCCAAGGCACGAGCTGGCAAACCTCAGAAAATAATTGGCACAGAACCAATAAGTTCTTATTACAAGGAGGACTGCACATAGAAAACAACACAAGCCAGTGAGCTTCTCCCACCCTTATTGCCCAGGTAATCATCAACAACTTCAACCCTTGTCAGTGTGTCAGGGTGGAAAAACTGTACTTTAACTCAGGCTGATGAAACAACATCCCTCTAACATATCCTGGGAGAATGAGTTTCTTTTCTGACCTGGCACAGACTGCCTCCTCAAGAGCAAAACGAACCACACTGGAGCTCTGCAGAGGATCAGTGTGATTTCCTGGCTATTCCTGCTGGATTAAGAGATTCTTTTACTAGCCAGAGTTGACACAGGTCATTCAGCCCGACTGTTAGGTGTCAGACGGTTGCTAGGTCATATGGGCAAAGTACTGATTTTGTTAATATTATTGAATCAAACCAAAGAATGCACTGACCTGCATCCCTGACCCTCCCTTGCAAGGAAGAGTTATAATCACAGAATCATTCAGGTTGGAAAAGACCTCTAAGGTCATTGTGTTCAACTGTTAACCCAGCACTGCTGTGTTCACCATTAAACTGTGTCACACCGTCCCTTGGTGACACATCTACATGCTTTTAGGCATCTCCAGGGATGGTGACTCCACCACTTCCCTGGGCGGCCCGTTCCAACACTCGACAATCCTTTCAAGGAAGAAATCTTTCCTAATATCCAATCTAAACCTCCCCTGGTGCAACTTGAGGCCATTTCCTCTCATCCTGTCACTTATTACCTGGGAGAAGAGGCTGACCCCCTCCTGGCTATAATCTTCTTTCAGGGAGTTGCAAAGAGTGACAAGGTCCCCCCTAAGCCTGCTCTTCTGCAGGCGAAACACCACCGACTCCTTCAGCCACTCCCCTTAAGACTTGTGCTATATTCCCTTCCCCAACTCCACTGCCCTTCTCTGAACATGCTCCAGCACCTCAATGTCTTTCTTGCACTGAGGGGCCCAGAACAATATTACCTGGTCCTGCTGGCCACACTATTGCTGATACAGGTCAGGATGCCATTTGCCTTCTTGGACACTCAGGTACACTGTCAGCTCATGTTCTACAATTAGTAGGAATTCATTCTTGCTGCTAGTTTAGGCAGACCACTTACCTGGAAAGCATTTCCTGTGATGCAGAAAGGTCTGGAAGATGACAGATAACATGTTTTCCTATAAAGAAGAACTGGAAGATATTTCAGAGGGGCAGATACCAGAAGAGCATTAAGCCAATGCTTTCAACACAGCACTTTCAAGCAGAGCATCTTGCAACCACTTGCTCAAGCTTTGCACTGTGCAAAACAAGTAGCACTGAGGAGCACACCCAGGGGTGATGGGAAGGTGAGGTGCCTGGCTCCAGCTGCCAGAAACACCGACTGTGCACTGGCAGGTCAGCTGTTCAGCGCTGCAGGATTATGTCCATGGCCTGATCCAGAGAGAGTTATGCTGCCAGCTGGTTTGGTACTGTCCAAGTCTGATATTAGAAGTTACCTAGTCAAACCCTGGTAGGGTAAAACAAGTAGTTTTCTGTTTCAGGGAAGGGAATGAAAGATAATGTGTTAGTAGATGGTATGATCCTCCCAAGGAAAGGTATGATAGCTGAGCAGGGAGTGGGTATCCTTTTTTTTTTGTTCCTTAGCCATGTAACACTCGGGTCTGTGGGCGTGAGCGTAGGTGTCTGTGTACTGCTCACTTGCTGCTGTCTGTCCGCAGTTGTATACCCTCAGGTAGCGGAGCCTCCATCTGCTCATGCCGAGATGTGTTAATTGATTTTGTAGAAAGCGAAAAGTGGATTTAACTCTTCATCGGTGACGCACAAATTGTGACTACTGAGACAAGAAGAGGACAAGGAATATTTACCACAAGCAGAAGAGGAAGCTTAACCTTAGTGTTTTAGCTATGTAGTGGTAAAAGACTGCTCCCAATACATTACTGGCCAGTTGTTCCGTTAAAAGTTATTTTTCACTCTTAACACTTCTCTTTCAAAGATGCCAAACGTATGTCTAGCAAAACAGACTGGGAGAGCAACCTCCACATGTCTCATTATAATGAATGTGGATTTTGACTAAGAGGAAAGAAGAAGCACTGGGGGATCCAGGCTGAGGGTGCTGGTTTAGGCTGTTACACTAATTTGGCTGTTCAAACTGTTTTTCTGGGTTAGATCCTGACAGTCTCAAACCATTTTTCAGCTGCATTTCATAGCCTGGATCAAACATCTGGATCCTGAAGAGGGAAGGGGTTGCTGGGTTGCTGAGAGTATCTGTGTTTTACTTTTTCTCATTTATTTCGTAATAATATGTTGCTCTGAGAAAGAATAACAATTTCTTTCCATCCCATTAGGTGGATACAAAACTCTGGTCTGCATTGTGGTGAGTCAAGGTTAATTCCAGATTTCATTCCACTCTTGGAGAGTCAATGACTGCTGTGATTAGAAATTTGTTAGAGACCTCTTGACTCTCTTTGGCTGTGTAAAAGCACCTCAAAAACGAAGGATGAATCAGTGCTGAGTGAGGATCTGCTCCTGCCTTCCCTCCCCATCATGTCACTCCAGCCCTCATTAGCTCTCTTTGTCCTAACAAACACAAAGCAACACCACCATGAGCTTAGGGCTAAGCTCAACCCACGTTAAAACCCATAGCAAGATTTCTCTCAAATTCAATGAGAGAAGAATGAGATCCTTCATGATCTTTTCTTGCTAAATAATACTGGCTTTGTATTTGTCTCGATAAATAACACAGAAATGTTAGTGTCAGCATCTCTCTGCAAAGGGTGGTTGGCTCTTTACAATGGTGGTTGGCTAGAAGAGACATATTTTAGGTACTGTTTAGTGGCAGTTTATCTGTTCATTACACCCATTACACCCATTTACATTTGTAGAGCACATCTAAATCTTACGAAAGCTGATTGGTTTACCCCTGTTCCAGGCATTGCCTGAACATTCTTGTCTACAGTATCCAGAAACTCAGGCTACTGTAGAACTCAGTATCTAATTGATGATGACTTCTAAACAATGCTCTCACCAGGAGTTATGAAGCATTTATAGAGATAAGTCCCCCTCTTTTTTTTAATTTTTTTGTTTGTTTGGGTGTTTTGTTTTGTTTAAATTCAACAATATTCATGGTTCTGATACAGATACCCAGATTACTGTGCTTTTCTCTCTACCAGTCAAGAGCTGAATTCAGAGCTCAAGCCACACATCCCATTTGCAGACCCCCATGCTTCCTGGGTGGAACTATGTTGCTTCCTATCCATCTCTGAGCTCCATCATTCCAGAAGCAGGGCATTTGCTTTCTACACGTTGGGTTTGTTTTTTTTCTTTTCCCCCCCTCTCCTGACAGATTCCAGGCTGTGACTTCAGTTTGCTGGTTCTGTTCACATGCTGCTTTGAGTGTCCCTAGGGAAGGACACTTGTTCTTTTCCATGTTTGCAGGAATGGGCTCTCTGTCTTCTCACTGTGGATGTTGGACTATGTAAACTGTTCATTGCTGGTAATTATTTCCTGCTGATCTTCTAGAGGAAAGGGTGCTGGCCCACTATGGTGGTTTGTTTGTTTGTGGTTTTCTCTTTTTTTTTTTTTTTTTGTTGAACCAAGAGGAACTGTTTTGTCAAACAGCTTGCTGTTGCCATTTGTAAAGCAGTGAGAATGTGAGGGAATGAATGCTTATACTCACAGGCAGAGCATCAGCCAGAATTTCTTGTTTGTTTGGCTTCACAAAGTATTTGAGGGCCCAGTTTGACCAAGGTTTAGCCAGAATCTCAGAGTTTCTACTTTGTTGGATTCAGGGGGGTCTGTCAGACTCAGGTAGAGCTGTCAAAGGATTGATTTCCCAGGTGCAGACAGAGAGGGTGGCCCCTCTCCACTCCTTTCAGATGGTGTATCCACAGGCTGCTCCACTGAAGCACTCTTTTCAGCAATCCGTATCCTTCAAAACAGCCCCCATCACCCTTCTGGAGCATACCCCTCTGTATTTTTATAGCCAACCAGGGATGTTTAACACTTCTCTGTGGCTGCCATTGCTTTATCATGAGTAATTGGGCAGAATATTATCTGCCTGAGGAAAAACGGTGCTGCTTTCTTGAAATCTTTCTTGAAGTCTTCTCCCACAGAGGAGGTGGGACCACACACCACACCAGGCGTGAGGGCAGCCGCGTGGTTTGCACGTTGCAGCAGAGTTGGGCCTGTGAGATTTCAGAGGGATGTTCATTGGCCTGTAAAACCACACAAACACTGTGTATTTTTTTCTGGCTGAAAGCATCAGAGTGTTTTGGCACAACTGCTGTTGGTTACCTAATAACTAAAGACAAACCTTCCTCACAGGGAGGGTTACAGGCTGCCCTGTAAATTACTTCAGAGGTACAAGAACTCACACAACAGCTGTATGAGTTAAGCTGAAAGCTTGTCACATACCAGTAATGCTGATATGGTTGTTCACAGAGATAAAAATTGTATTTCTATGTGGTGCCAGCACATAGTTTATTGAAGACTCACTTCTTTCCATTGGAAAGATCAAACCAGGCAGATACCTCACTCTGTGGTAGAGTAAGGAGAGAACCTGCCTGACATCAGTGGAAACTGGTGGCCAAACTCCCACTCAGAAGCAACTTTAAAGTAAGTTGCCACTTTTTTTTTTTTTAAGATAAGAACCCTTTCACAGCCACCCTTGTTGCTCTTTGTTCCCATATAGTTGGATCCCCTTTGCAGGAGACTTTTGGCGTAGTGATAGGTTCAAGGACATCAGACATTCTTGATGAAAGGGCACTGAACATCAAGGCCTGAGTACAGAAAGTTGGACTTCTCTGCCTGTGCCTCTGACCCTGCTGCACCAAAGTGTCCCCTCTACCACCTGTAGAAATTTCCTCTTCCACTCAGAAATCAGTTAAAAAAAGATCAATTTTGTTTCTGATTTGAATCTGTTCTTCCACTGTAGTTTCTGCCATCAGCCTCTCTCATGCATTTCTCTACTAGTTCGCAGATTGTTTTTTGTTTGAGCTAACACTAACTAGACCTACCTGTTCCATTAACACCTTGTGTCCACAGACAGAAGTCTTCTGGTTCAAGCATAAAGCCCAGAAATGGCATCCATCACGAGAAGAAACTTTTACTGATGTGGCAAAAGTCACAACTGCTCTGCCAGTGCAGAGGCACACAGTCACAGGTATTTATGGTGCACCTGCCCACTCTGTCTGCCCAGACTGCACCTCTGTCCAGCAGCACATTTCAAGCTGATGTGGAAGAGTGTGGCCACGTAACCTGCATCTCTGTGACCTTGATCCTCATTGCTGAAATCAGCTTTACAGTCATTTAAGCTCGAAACCCTCTCCATATCTTCCACCAGTACTGTTTGGACAAGGAAGTGTAGTGGCAGCATTGCCCATTGCATAGCCACGAATTCCCTGCTAGCTTTTAGTTATCTTCCTGGAGAAACTCGTTAACTTCAAGGTCTGACATTTAGCATCACCAGGATTGCCACAGGCAAGAACACCTTCCACTACACCAGGTTGCTCGGGGCCGCATCCAACCTGGCCTTAAACACTTCTGGGGATGGGGCATGCACAATTTCTCTGTGCAACTTGTTCCAGTGCCTCTCCACACTCACAGTGAAGAATTTCTTCCTTATATCTAATCTAAATCTACTCTATTTCTGTTGGAAGCTGGGCTAATACCACCTATGTCTAAGTAGACTGTACTGTCTCTCTGCAGCCCTGGGAAAAGTACCTGGCTCTCAAATGATAAAAGCACTTAAGACTTGTTTTGACCTGTAGTATCCTGCTCACTCTCTTGGTGGTATGAATCCTTTCTTGGGGTATTTGGTAGACTCATCTGCTAAAAAGATAGACCTCTGCCACCTGGCCAAATCCAGCCTTCTCAGTAGCCCCGAACTCCCTTTGAAGGTAATCGGTGTGATCCATGGAGTTTAGGGAGGCTGACCCTACGGCAGACATCTACAACAGGCAGATGACTTGCGAGTGTCAAGAGCCTGGTTTTCCTTCACTAAGTCTTTTAAGGCAGCCTGTGCTGACAGGTTCTGTGTGAGGCTCTGTGCTGTAGTCATGCAGCCATCGTGCTGAGAGCCAAAGGTCTCACACCTTCCTGGCAGGCAGGATCTTGCTGCAGGAGCCTAAAAACAAGATGTGGCAGTATTCAGGTTCCTTCTTGGGGAGTGATGGGGTCTGTTTACAAGTCCTACAAGTCATCACATTTATGATCTGTTGGGCAGTCTTCAGTTCCTATAGAAAGATGTGATAGTTATGTGTGAAATACATGCTGTGATTACAAGCACTGCACGTTTCTGCAAACTTGGGTTCATACAGATAAGACATTGGTGTTTCAAGTGGGTAATAAGAGGATACTTGTGATTACACTAGAGAGTAGGTGCCAATTTAAAAATGAACTAGTTAATAGCAGATTTTAAAAATAAATACATTGCACTTCGTCAGAAAGGTAATGCTAAGAGCAAAAATGAATACAATCTGCTCTAATTGTGTAAGAATGGCTTTGAAAGATTCTGTGATACTTGTTTAGTAGGCTGGGAAGAACCTGAGATAGTCACAGCAACTTTAAATATAGACTAGAACCTTGAGTATGCGAGGCATGATGAGGGAGCTTTGGCATGGGCCACATGAAAGCTGAGAACATCCATATCTGTCAGAAAAAGAAGAAAAAGTGCCAAAGAGAAAAATATTCAACATGGTATCTAAACCTCTGGATTAGCATTTAAAGTAGAACCACTTAATAATTCTCTTTTTCTTCTTTCTGCTTTCCTAATCTGCACTAAATCACTTGGGTAAATAAACCATCCTTTTAAAGATACAGCCTTTAAGGCCTTTGTGCTTTTTGTTCATTAACAGCAGGAGTATGTGGGGTTTTTTTGGAAGGTGAGGAGAGAGGGCAGAAGTTTCAGCCCCTGGCAACTCTAATCTATGGCTTGTGTAAGTCAGATGTTCAGACACTGGTTGGACTGGCAGTTAAAGTACAGGCACATTCTGCTGCTAAGGGGTGTTTATTGCACCCCCGGTTCAGTGATAAGCCCTTTTTTTTCTTTTCACAAGTCTGTGTGAGTGTGTACATGTGTACATGTATACACATATGTAATATAGAGAAACATTCTGTCAGATGACATCAGAAGTAAATGTAACATAATTTGGCTCTTCTGAAGAAGCTATGGGCAAGCTCTGTCAGTCAAAAAGTGTTTCTTAGCTAGATGCTCTCAGTCCTAGCAAATGAGCTGCTTTCAAATTGCTGGTTTGTTGAGGAAAGTTGCTTTTTCTGCTTTACAGAATATTTTAATTTGCAATATCATTTTTGTAGTGTTGAAAGTATGTAGGATGTTGTGCAGAGAAGCTCAACTATGAACAAGTTGCCTGATCTAGAATTATTCATGGAATGAGCCACCACAACTGCAGGAACACACCCTTGTTTTGAGTGGGCACCCTGACAGTATGAGCAAGAGGAGCCATAAACCCAACCCTGTTTGTAGTTCCAATCTAGCAATCCCATAGACTGAATCCCAGACATTTGAGGATATTTGTGCAAAGATTATGTTACAGTTGCTGTGTTCCTATATGCTTTCCCCAAATTTCCCCCAAATACAGGTCCGTATATTGGGTTAGATGAACCTTTGTTCTGGTTCACCAATGAATTCTTGTGATCCTATACGCTCATCCATGGTGTCCTGTAGGACCCACAACACAAAAAATGAGAGAAACATCTGTGCCTGTAGAGATAAGTTAGGCATTCGTTGTGTGTGCTGATTAATGACATTTATAGCGCTGTTTCCCTGCTTTGAAAAAGGAAAGTTTTCTAGCTGTCATGAAGGATGTTCAAAAAGAAAGAGATGTGCTAGGATGGAGCAGGAAGGGGCTCCCTGTCAGTATGGTAATGCAAACAGAGGCATGAGAAGTTCTAGGTAAAAGCATAAATTTTTTGAGTCTTCCATTGACAAAGAGTAAAACAAACTCTAAGATTTCCATAGCCCATGGGGAATATTTGGGCACTGATGTGCAACATTTAGTAATTAGGGTCAATGGCATTCAAATGCTTTACCCTTGTCCTGGTTGATATTTATGTGATTCAAGGTGAAGTAGATTAGCCATTGCATCAGAAATTCAGAGATTTCTCCTTCAGAACATGTCGGGGAGGAAATAGACTAGGGCAGGTTCATGGCGGTCATGCGTCTTGCATCTCCCGCAGGAAACATTTTGAATCTGGATTTCCCAAATCCCCTATAAGTGTGGGACGTGATTGCCCAAGTTTTCCTGGGAAGGCACAACAGAACATGCATTGTGATAGGGCCCTTCAAACCTCCTTAGACATATAACTCCTGAATGAGGCATGGGTTAAGCCTATGCTTTTTATTTTAGCACAGGACTCCCACGCAGCACGTTGGCTTTTTTGAACGTGCTGCCTGGTTGTGTAGGAGGGCAGGGGCAAGGCAGTTAAGCCAATGGAAGGGAAGATTTCTACTGTTCTGGCCCCATCCTACCTCCACTGATTGTGTGGGAAAACTATTTAGGGAGATCATCCAGCAAAACCCAGGCAACACTCCCCTCCACCCCCCTGGTTACCCATAGCTATTTGTTTTGTTGTGTTTTCCATTGGGTAGGTTTCCAGCCAGCTGGCCTCCCTCACCGGGGCATCGCACCGTGATGTGAGTGCCAGCAGCAGTGCAAAGGGAGAAACCTGGATGCTGACTGAGGGGGACTGTGAAACAGGCTTGGATACTCTGAGTTACAGTATGTCCCAGCATGCCTGAATATAAATATACAAAAGGCATCAGAATCAATAAATAATCTGCATGTTATAGATCGCGCGGTGCTTGGCAGTCCGAATAGGGCCAGCGTTGTGGATAGCCTTACACACTTGAACCTGATCAGGATCCTCACACTTATCTGGCAGGCAGCACTGTGTTGCAGAAGCGACCCCTCTGACTTCAGTGGAAGTACCTGTATTTTCCAAGTAGGGGGAAACCCATAGCAGTGCAGGGCTGGCAGAGTGTGCTTCCACTTCAGTACAGCTCGCTCTGATGAGACTCTGGTTCAGCTGTGTCGACTTAAAGGAAGGAATTAGCCATTTCTTTTTGTTCACGTTTATAGCAAGTCCTAGCGGTGCCTTGAGCACAGATAAGGGGATGTGGCAGTTACAGCTCCCCAGGCCACAGAGCAGTGTGTTTTCCGGGATGAAATGCTGCAGGGTGGCAAAAATACTTGTCTGTATGCTCAAGCAGGTGGAGCATTCGTACCAGCACTGAAAATGGATGAGGGAAGAGCATGCAAGAAATCAGCAGTTTTTTAAAGCGATGATTTGTGCTTTTCAGACATCCTAGTTCCAAACTTTTCTAACCAGCAAATATAAACCAAACTTTTCTAACCAGCAAATATAAACCTACATGGCCCTTTAAAAATATTTGGGGGGCGAGGTGATGTCCGCGCCTGGCTTGCCAACACACTTGTTGACCTCCACCCTCAGCCTACTTTAGCTCCCACACAGGGACAGAGAGAGCATCCTGGATTTCAGTAGTTTGTATTCAAATGCAAAGAATATTTTGCTCCTTTTTGCTTTCTTTTAAATGCATATAAACTTGAGAAGCTGTGTAATGTGGAACAGCAAGAGCTGTACTGTACTTAAGAAGGTAAACATGTAGACAGATCTCCATATCTGGGAAATTAGCTTAAGAATTCTGCATGCAGAACTCCTTGAGTGTCTCTTTCTTTCCTTTTACCCACACTGGGGAAGACACCAAGAGGCCAAAGGAACACACGTAGCGACAGAACAAGGGGTAGTGCCTTCCAGTTGAAGAGAGATGGTTTAGAGTCAGGAAGAAATTCTTTATTGTGAGGGTAGTGAGGCACTGGAGCAGGTTTCCCAGAGAAGTTGTGGATGACCTCTGGAAGTGTTCAAGGCCAGGTTGGATGGGGCCCTGAGCAACCTGGTCTTGTGGAAAGTGTCCCTGTCCATGGCAGGAGTGTTGAAACTAGATGATTTTTAACGTCCCTCCCAACACAAACCATTCTATGATTGTATAAAGTTCTCTATCAAATCCAGTTAACTCCCAAGGGCTGCACACAGTCCTGCTCTTAGCACGGCACCACAACAGGGGAACAAAAAGAAGCAAACCAGCCCACAGAGCCAACTGCATAAATAGCCTTGACCAAATTTGCAGCCCAACACAGCCCTTTAAAAAGTATTTGGGGGGGGGGGAGGTGATGTCAGCACCTGGCTTGCCAACACACTTGTTGGTCTCCACCCTCAGCCTACTTTAGCTCCCACCCAGGGACAAAGCATCCAGACCGAGTGGGAGATAGGCAGAAGCTTGAAGGGAAATAGTATCTGCACTGACCCAAAGTCCAGAGGCAGAACCACTGGACTGCATTTACCTACTCAAGGTAAAAGACTTATTAGGTCAGGTTTTGTCTTATGCAAGGACAGAGGAGGCTGATAAAACAACCTGAAAATGTAGGAATTTGTTAACTGCATGCACTGGGCTTTTAATATTTAATCTGCAAACTAAAGCAGTTTCAATTTAAACCCTCTATCTTCATGCTGGGATGGTCGCAGGGCTTCTCATTTGCACCATTAACGTTACAGCCTAATCTGGTTTTGTAGCTGAAATTCTTTGTCGAGAGTTTACACCTCATTTGTTTAAAGGTTTGTATTTTATTTACATCGCATACAGATGGGATTAGTGCATGATATTCATGATAAAGGGTTCTCATTTCTCTGCATGAACTCCAAAACCATATAAAATTCAAAAATTACTGTCAAAGGTAAATAAAAACAATAACCAAGAGAAAAGTTTTTGAATACAACATGAATGGGATTTTTGAAGTATGACATTTTTTGCAGCTTGAAATTGCAGAAAAGGCAGAAGGTTCTTGAGAAAATACTATTTCATCTGTAGGATTAAGTCACAAAATATGTGAAATTCCTCAGAAATTAATATGTCTAACCTTAGGTCCTCCTTGTACTTTTAGTGGTAACATAAATTATTCAAATTTATTAGTCTTTCTCTGTGGAAGAATAGTTTGCACCCATTTTCTTTAAAAAAACACACACAAAAAAGAAAATCTGCAGATGAATATAGGAATTCTAAAACTCTTAATAGTAGTATATTTACAATGTATATCTGTTGAAAGTATTAAATGGGGCTTGGTCATTATTTATTTGCAAATGCTTGCGCAAAGTAGCACTAATTTCCACAGTAGCACTGTAGTTTTGGGTGACACTTGGAATGCTTCTTGTCAAGTGCTGTAAATCAAAGAAGGTGATAAGCTGCCAAAGATGGCTTTTACTTCTTAGCACCCCGGTGCTTAGTGACTCCTGGCCACTGAAACAACATTTATTTAGACCAACATAAGTAGCTCTGCTGAACCTGCCACCTTCATGCATCTGTTCTTCACATATTTTTCTCTTTTCTTAAAAGAGCCCGCGCCCTGAAGGTTGAGCTCAAGGACACAACCAGGCAAGTCGCTGAAGTTTTTCCTTTGCTCTGACTGCTGGCCTCTGCTCTCTCCTCATTACTCCTGAAAAATGGAGCGATCCACACGAGAAATTTGCCTCAACTTCATGATTGTCCTGATTACTGTAATCCTAATGTGGCTCCTTGTGAAGTCTTACCAGGACTGAAAGACAATCAGAAACTTTGGGTGAATTCCAGAGAAAAGTAACAGCCACAGCATGCCGCGGTGATTAGCCTTCAGTCAATTGAGGATGTCGTGAACCTGTTTTTTTACTCTCTCCTGTATGTTGCTTGTATTAATGTTTGTAATGGGTCTGTGATGGTGTAATCATTTTACTGTGTAGTAATCCAGCTGTAAAATGGTAAGATGCTTAGGCACTGTTCAATGTGTCTCTCTGCTCCGGTAGTCACTGTGAGTGCTGTATCCCCCTGGCCACCATGCAGGCTTGTTTGACACCAGTGTCAGGTTCTCGAGGGTGTAAAACTGCGGTATGTAGTGAAAGCACCTGTATTTACCAGTGTAAGAGGCATAAACTCGCTTAGCAAAAAGAATGTGAAACCTCTGCTTTCACTTGCACATCTTGTTTAAATAAAGTCCATGTAAAAGTATTTTTTAGAGTATTCCTTTTCCTTCTCCCAGTCTGACTGCTGTTCACTGAGAGAACTGATGATAACTGTGGTACGGTGTGATATGCAAGTGTGGTGGTTTTCTTATTCCCCCCAGTTGTATTTTAATTTGCATTTAAAAAAGAAAGCAGTAGAATGGACCTGTTTGGGACACTTTTCAGTCCAGGGTGACTTACACAGTTGTTGCCTGTGGACACAGACATCAGAGAGAACCTCTGTCCCACTGGGGCACTGTCAATAACTGCATTTTCTGAAGCTGGATTTCAGACAGGGATTCCCACAGTCCTATTTCTGGCCAGCTATGCTAGGAGCGGTGCCTGGAGGGATGGGCCTGGGCCAGCTGCAGGCGTAGGTGCCCTCTGGCACCCCAGTCCTGCAGGAGCCTTGCCCAGGGCAGCATTCCCTCGCGTCCAGCGTGGCACGGCAGGCGCCGCAGCACAGCCGTGCCCAGCCCCAGCAGGCTGAGGCGTGACTCTGTCTGGGTAGCTGCGATAGGGTAGCCGCCAGCTAAAAAATCTTGAGCCAGCTTGAAGGGCCCACAATCCCTGGGGTGTGAAATCAGTAGTCAAACTCCTCCTAGGCATCTCCTGCAAAACACAATTTCCTGTAGGAGGGCAGTTAGGTGTGTGCAGTGTTGCTGATGCAGCTCTCCTTCTCTGAGAGCCTGCAAGGAACAGGCAACATTGCGGAGCTGTGCTGAGTTACTCAGGGCTGGTCTCCGGGATAGTTAAGCATTGACAGCTGAGTCTCAGGCCAGTCTTTAAGGAAAGACCACTTATTAAGGGTGTGTGTTGCTTAAAGGTAGTTAATAAATGTCCCCTTGCCTTGTGCCATTTGTACTGTCCATCCGGGTTTGCAGTCACCCCACTGCAGCTTGTGCTACTCATCTTCCCAGTCAAGAAATCCCCACTCCAGTGCAATGATAAAAAACTACCTCTTCTTTACTCTTGGATGCAAATGAGCAAACTTGCCTTCAGCATTTCTAGGGATGGCAAATTTTCTGGGGGAAAAAAAAGCCAAGACATTGAAATGAACTTTTGCCATCAATGGATGCAACCTTTTTCTGCAGCCCAGATGCTGCTGTATTATCACTATTTCACATGGTTAGTTTGTGTTCATAAGCTTGGCTGAGACATGCAAGCAATGGCTGGAGAAGGACATGGAAAATCTATTTTTAAATACTGTGAATACTTGATAATTCAGTATGAAAGATTCTCATCTTTCACTGGCTGCAACTCCCAGAAGAGTGCAATATCATGAGCAAATCGACATGTTTGGGCTCCTGACAGGCTAGCAATGGAAAAACTAGAGGTGTGGGCTTCACTGTCTGAACCAGAAGTGGTTCAGCAACAGTTCAGGCTGATCCTAGCAACTTTCAGATAGGAAGAATCATAGAACGGTTTGGGTTGGAAGGAGCCTTCAGCATCACCTAGTTCAAACCCCTCTGCTGTGGGTAGGGACATCTTCCACTAGATCAGATTGCAACCTGGCCTTAAATGCTTCCAGGGATGAGGCAACAACTTCTCTGGGCAACTTGTCCCAGTGCCTCACCATCCTCACAGTATAGAATTAAAGAATTTTTTCCTAACAACAAATCTAAACCTATTCTCTTTCAGTTGGAAGCCATTGCCCCTTGTTCTGTCACTTCTGCCCTTGTAAAAAGTTCTTCTCCACCTCACTTGCAGACCCCTTCAGGTTCTGGAAGGCTGCTAGAAGGTGTTCCCAGAGCTTTCCCTTCTCCAGGCTGAACAGTCACAACTGTCTCAGCTTGACTTCACAGGAGAGGTGCTTCAGCCCTCTGATCATCTTTGTGGCCTCCTCTGGACTCACTCCAATAGGCCTGTGTCCTTCTTGTGTTGATGGCCCCAGAGCTGGACACAGCACTCCAGGTGAGGTCTCACCTTGACCTACTGACCACACTGTTTTTGATGTAGCCCAGGATAAAACTGGCTTTCTGGGCTGCAAGCACACATTGCTGGGTTATGTTGAATGCTCATTACCCAATGCCCCCAAGTCCTTCTCCTCAGGGCTGCTGTCAATCCATTCTCCACACAGGCTGTGTTTGTGCTTGAGAGAGATACTGAGAAAATGTTCTGGAGGGTTTGTGTCATCCACAGCTTTTAGCCACCAGTCTTTTTGAGAGTAGACGTACATCTAACTTTGACAATATGATTAAGGTAAATCACCCCCAAGCAAGTGCTTGAATACCAGTTTAAGTGGTTCTCTTTTCATACGTTTCTAGTTTTTAAGCAGACTGTGAATGAGATAAACTATTTGCCTAAGTCATTTACCTAAAACTGAGGAAAAAGGCAATTCAACTTTTAGTGCCAGATGCTGTGAAGACTCAGCATCATGTAGGTGCACAGACACATTAATGCCAAAGAACTTCAGCCAAATGCAGACATATAAATACAATATTTCCCAGCTTGAGGGACCTTAATGCAGATGTTTGGTGTGAACCTTAAGTCTCAGGCTGTCTCCATTATCTTCCTGCTCACCAAACAAGCCCTGGAGGAGAGGTGGCTCTCTGGTGGTGTATATCATCAGCATTTTATAGCCCTTTGCATGTTAAGGGAGATTGAAAACTCCAAAGGACTTCTGGGCTATCAGTGATTTATCTTTAACTTTTAATTTTTATTAAAACAATACCTCTGTGTAAATAGCTGCTCTAACTCCTCTAGCCTCTCTGGGCAAAGTGTTCCAGTGCTTGACCACCCTCACAGTAAGAAAGGGTTTTCTTATGTTTAAATGTGTTTCCTGCATTTCAGTTTGTGCCCATTTCCTTTTGTCTTGTCAGTGGCCACCAATAAGAAGATTCTGGTTCTGCCTTCTTCATTCTCTCCCGTCAATTTACATACACTGATAAGATCTCTCTGAATCTTCTCTTCTTCAGGCAGAAGAGTTCAAGCTCCTTCACCCTTTTCTTACATGTCAGATGCTTCATCATCTCCATGGCCCTTTGCTGGAGTCTCTCTGTGTCTCCCTTGTACTGCAAAGTGCATCACTGGACCCAGCATTCCAGACATGCTTCACCACTGCTGAGCAGAGAAGAAGGATCACCTCCCTCCATCTGCTGGCAATGCCCTGCCTGATGCAGCCAGGGAGGCTGTTTGGCTTCTGCTACAAGGGCCTATTGTTGGCTCATGGTCTGCTTGGTGTCCATGATGAACCTCGTGCCCTCTGCAGAGCTGCTTCCCAGCTGTTTGGCCCCACATACACATGTGTATATCCACATTTGACCTGCTGGAAGTTTTACACACAGCATGCACAGGGTATGAATGCAACACAGAACCTGCTCATTGCCAAGGTGACATTGTACTAACTCTATTTCCTCTGCCATCCCACCTGCTTTGTAGAAGGCACTCTGTAGAAGGAACTGCCCACGACAAGAAAACAGTGGTTGTGCATGACTTTGACCTGACTTGAACAAGTTAATTTTTATTCTGACATGTCAGTATAGATGAATTAGCCACACCCAGAAATAGAAGTCCGTCAGGGGTCTTTCCATTCACTTTACTGGGCTTTAGATCAGACCGTAGCTACCTAATTTTAGACATTCAGATTTCTGAAGTTTGGCTCTAGGCCTGGTAATTTGGAATTGCTAAGCCCTTAGCATCTCGCTCTGCAGAAACTAGAGACATAGGATGTTCAACATGCTTTTGGGAAAAATCAGACCGCTATTTGATGTGCCTGAAAACCAACCTAAAAAAATTTTAGGCACCGAGATTTGAGACTTCGGTTAACCATTAGAAAGTTATTTTCTAGGGTTTGCAAAAATGTTTTTATGCATCAAGTGTGTTTTCAGTTGAAACCAGTTTCTGTATTTTTTTCCAAGAAAAGTGTTTTTATCAGGGAAAACTAAAATTTGTGAAAGTCAAATGTCATGCCTGAAAGCCAACTGTGTCCAGTTTGTTTTTGAATGATGTGTCATGGCTGCTGTAGGTTGTGTGATTTATGCCCCTTTCTCCTTTGTAGTTCAGGCTCCAGGCCAGGCAGGCTCTCTATCGCATGTGACATAACCAACCACTCTCGTGATGTGTTACCTCCAAGTCACAAGGTAGGAAACTGTCATGCAATGAGAGAGAGGTGAGTATGGAAAAAAAAGTGATTGACATCAAAGAACTGCACGTGCTACATTTCTAAATGGATTGATTACAAACATATTCTTGCCAACATTTTTTAATCTCCAAAAATTCACTCAAAATTCAGTGTTCTGTGGAAAAAAAGTTGCACATTGTGTAAGCTCTGTGTTTTGCAGATGTGAACATGTAATGTGAAATGTATAAACCTGGTGTATGTGTTCAGCAGATGACATACAAAAGGAAGAAGGAAAGACAAACCCCAAGGTTCTCAGTCTTATCAAAACAGCATTCCTGTGTATGTATAGAATTTTTGTCTGGATCAAAAAAAAAAAAAAAAAAAAGTGAAACATAAATAACTTCCTCACTATGTAGAAAGCCCAGTGCAGTTCTATTTATACAATTGCATTTGGAAGTGTGCCAGAGGCAATAGATGCCCTTGCAGTTCAAGAAGAACTTGGCACAATCATTATCTATATTTTGCTGGTGCAGTGAGCTCGAAGGGGTCGAGAAGACTGACAGGTGCTGACACCCTGGGTTGCCATTGCTGGGGCTCCTAAATCACTCTTCACCTACACAGCTGAGCTGTCTTTGCCCCTTGTGCTTACAGCGTACCCACAGCTTAGCGTCTCACAGATCTGAGCTGGAAAAGCCTTTGGCATGTTTCCCAGGGTCGAATACAGCTGGTACACAAACCAATCAACTCTGACCTCTTAGCTTAACAGTTCAGCTGTCAGCTTCTGAAGAGAGATGACAGCATTTTCAAGCAGGCTCTGTTATGCTTATCAGTCAATATTAACCTCTACTCACACTGGGCTGGTCTGTGAGGGAGCGTAAAAAAGTATAAATTCTCTTTTCCAAATGATTGTTTTCCTTGTGTTTCACCTCTTTCCTCTTTGGAAGCAGCGTCTTATATCTCTCAGCCTCATGGCCAGAGATGTGCACAGTCTACCACAATAATGTCGTGCCCTGTTCATGTCTGCTCTGCACTGCTGTCCCTGTTGTGAGTATGAAGGCCTGAAATGAGTGTGGCTCAGGTGACTTGAAGATCAAACTGATGGGGTCAGGATATTCACAGTGACTCAGGTACCTAAGTTGCTTAGAGGGACTTAATCCCTTTTGGGGGAGAAGGGCTCCTGGAGAAGATCCTAACTTGTGCTCATAGAAATCTTTCTGCATGCACTTGGCATGTCTTTGGGCTTGCACATCACTGTGACAGCCTGGCCTAGATGAATCCTGCAAAACATCTAGCAGGAGTGACCCAATTCCTTAATCAAAACTATGGGACATGCTGAGCAATAAATAATCCAGAATGGACTTTGCATGTACCTCTTTTCCCCGCAGTATTCAACCCTTTTGCTGTTCAGCTTCCTGTCCACAGACATCTGTTGGCATAGCTGAAAGCCGGGACATAATTTTTTAATACCTGCATCACAGTTTCACTGGTGACTGCCAGTTTCAGTGGGATTATCCTGAACCTTGCTACCATGTTAGGAAGAAGCTGCTTCTGCATGCTGCATGTCATTTCCCCAGTGGGTTTCAGTGGAGCTGGGCCTGGTTACATCAGACAAGGATCTGCCCCTTTGTGTTTCTCCAGTTCTGATCTGCCCTCCACAAAGATCTCTTTCAGCATCACCTGGAAGTGATATGCCAGAAGTAGCTTTAGATTTTTCACTTAAACCCAGTTTTGAACAGAAGAATTTCACTATAAGCAATCTTACATCTCATATGTATTAAGCTATATTAACTAACACTTTAATGAACCTAAGATTTGGAAACCTAAACCACAGAAAATCAAACAAACGGCATTCAAAGGTGCGTAAGTTTCTTGGCTTGTCAAGCATTGGAACAGGCCGCCTAGGGAAGTGGTGGAATCACCATCCCTGGAGGTATTTAAAAGATGTGTAGATGTGGCACTCAGCAACGTGGTTTAGTGATGGACTTGGCAGTGCTTCGTTAATGCTTGGAGTTCATGATTTTGAAGGTCTTTTCTAATCTAAACAATTCTACAAATCTATGATTCTAAGTGGAAAAAACCAGCAAGGCTTCTGCAAAGGGAAACTCTGCTTTTGGTGTCTCTTACAATTCGAAAACAGTCAGTAAAAGTGAGCCGATCAATAAATTTTAAAAACCTCAAAGTGTCATGGGACAGAAAGGGGAGTTCTCCCTTTAACTCATGAAAGACAAAGAGAGAAGTGAACAGTGAAATTGCATAATATAATAATGTGTTATAATAATAATTGGTGTTGGAAAACTGTCAGAGAGGGACAATAAAATTATAAATAACATTGTGACAATTTCAACTTGAGAAGAAACCAAGACTAGATCTCTTTAACTTGAAAAAAGGTAACTGAAGAAAAGATATGAGTAATAACAAATAACAGCACAAGAACTGGCTATTTACACCCTCTCAGTCCATCCAGCAACATGTACTATGAAAAAAGGCATTTCACAGAGTAAAACTGAAATGTAAAACTCAAAAGTAGAAGATGTTCTGAAGGAATACAGAACAGATATGTTTAAAAAAGTTTAGACAAATCTGCAGAAGGAAAAAAAAGACATTTGAGTCCTTACAGGATATCCTAGCGATGGACTTGTTGGCTACATAGCAAGCTTAACCCACAAACTGCTAAATCTCAGGAGGTATTCTGGTATTGCTCCTTGTTTTACCTATTGTCAGGGCACCACAGTGAACAGGGGCTCCCCAGAGAAGGAAGAACAGGGCCTGGCAGTCAGCACCCATCCCACCACCATTTTGCAGGGCAGGCCAGGGGCAACCAGTGGCAGCCCCAGCAGCACACACCAAGCCCCTCACTGGGAATGGGGATGGGCCAAATAAGACAAAAGAAGATCTTTAACAGCCTTCAAATATATACAACCTAATATCAAAGAAAGCAATAAACTCTTTTCCTTGCACACCAAGTAATGGCCTTGAATGTTAGCAAAGCAGATTTCAGAGCAGTTTTCTTAGTCTAACTAAAGAGTGGTGTAGTTCATTACTATGCTGCACTACAGAGAGGTGCAGGGCTGCCAATATCAAGAGATGCTGGCAGTGAATGAGTTCAAAAAATCAATCAGAAATAGTTTATAACAACTGTTCTACCTTGGAAAGGGATACTATCTCCTGGGGAATTTCCATGAAAGCAAATAGTAAAGAGTTCTTCCAGTGCTTGAGAGGCCCTAGCCTCCCCATCCTAGCTCAGTGGAGGACATTTTACAATGAAGAAAAATGCTAATAGAAAGTTGCTGTAATTTGCTTACAGGAACAGGGAGCATGTGAATAGGCCTATCTGCACTTTCCTTGACAGAATTTAGAATGTTTGTAAGTGACCTAGAGCAGTGTTTCCCAGCATGGAAAATGTTTGCCTCAGTGAAGACAAATGCTACATTGATTTTATTTCCTACAAGCTGCTGCCATATTGTTGGGATCTCTCAGGCCTTGAAGCTCAGGATCTTTGGCAGACTTTCTCCAAGGTGAGGGTATTCACAACAGCCAATTTCTATTCAGGCAACACATAGAATAGAATCATAGAGTATCTCAAATTTGAAGTGAACCTGTAAGGATCATTGAGTCCAGCATCTGGTTTCTTGCAGCAATACTTAAACTAAACAATATGACCAAGAGCATCATCCAGCTTCTACTTGAACTCTGACAGGCAAATGGAGCAAAAATCACCCAGTACAGTTCCAAACACCTGAAGAGACACAGCCTCAACTTGATTCCCAAACTCTGAATTCCACCAGAAACTCAAGTGTAATTAACCTATTTTGATTAACAGGGCTTCCTTGGAGACAGTTACTAAGCATCCCCACTATTGTTCCAGCACTCACAAGCAGCAAAGGGTTGTAACACGGAGATAGATGCACGAATTACAAGGAGCCAGGAGTAAGTAAGTAAGTAATGGCCAGTCTTCGCGAACGAAGATCCGGGGAAGGTCTTTACACCTTCCAGCCTGCGCAT
>JAWMRA010000001.1:42223639-42234840 GCA_035584735.1 Pseudotriccus pelzelni | reverse complement strand
GGGGAGTATCCCTGGCTGGAATCGAACCCAGGCCTCAGCGGTGAAGGTCCTGCGATCTAACCACTAGGCCACCAGGGATAAGGAGCCAGGAGAGAGGGCTGCGCAGGCTGGAAGGTGTAAAGACCTTCCCCGGACAAGGAGCCAGGAGAGAGGGCTGTTTATTTGCCTCAGAGGGAGAGTGGCCCCAGCATTGTGCTGGCCCTGCGCTGCCTGGACCTGCCCGGCGCTGTCCAGGGTGCTGAAGCACCGGAGTCACCCTCGGCTGGTGTCGGGGAGCCTCTGCCCAACGGGAAGCGGTGGCAGCGCTGGGCGTGGGAGGGACCCTGGCACCGGGGGAACGGGGTTCTCCAAAACCTCTGGGTGTTTTTTAGAACAAGATCAGAAATATCCTGATTTCACCTCAGAATGGCTTCAGTTATAACTCTGCAGTGTCAACAGGAAGGCAATTCATCACAGAATCATAGAATGTTCTGAGCTGGAAGGGACCTACAAGCATCATCGAAGTCCAGCTCCTGGCACTGCACTGAACAGCCCCAAGAATCACACCATGTGACTGAGAGCATTGTCCAAACACTTCTTGGACTCTGTCAGGATTGGTGCTGTGATCACTTCCCTGGGGAGCCTGTTCCAGTGCCCAAACACCCTCTGGATGAAGAACCTTTTTTCCAGTATCCAATCTAAACCTCCCCTGACACAGTGTCATGCCATTCCCTCGGGTCCTGTCTCTGGTGACCACAGAGAAGAGATCAGTGCCTGCTCCTCCTCTTCCCCTCATGAGGAAGTTGTAACTGCAATGAGATCTCCCCTCAGTCTCCTCTTCTCCAGGTTCAACAGATCAAGTGACCTCAGCCACTCCTCATAAAGCTTCCCTTGAAGTCCCTTCACAGTCTTGAAGATTTTTGCTTGTGCTTGTCTCCCTCTCTGAAATTTGATTAAAAGGTCTTATTATTGATTAAATTTTCAGTAGCATCAGAGTGACCTCTCCCAAATGACATAGGCTGCAATGCCTCCCACATGCTCTATCCCCAAAGAAAATTGTCTCACTGGGATGTAGAAAGTCTCTAATTCCCATCACTCAAATGTCTAGGAGCTGTCATTGCGGTGCCTGAAAAATAATGGAATGGAACTGTGGCATAGAAATTAATTAGTGTTATGTATGAGACTTATAGGCAGTGATTATAGACATCCATAATAAACTTAAGAGGATCACAAAAGATACTTTGCTAGACAGTGATGTTTAAATTGCATTTATAGGTGCAAATTAAGAATATAGAATAAAACATTGAAGTGCCAGCATCTCTCTCTGACTTGCAGTTCAGACAGCTCCAAAATGCAGAGTCCCAAATGCTCTGCACCATCTCTCTGTAGCTTTCTAATCTCTATTGGAATTAGAAAATGTTTTAGTGCTCCAAAAGCACTGATATTTCACATAATGAGAAAAAAATCATTGGCTAGCTTTTTAAATACTCTCTGAGGTATGAATGTTTAATCTACATTTTAGTACAAGGGCACTCATACCAACAATCAAGGAAGATTTTCTGACCCACTCAGTAGATGGTTGATGTTCACACCTCTCTCAGACCTGCCTTTTTGTCCATCAAATGGGGGAGAGAACTGTGTTCAGCCTGGGCTCAGGATGCCCTTTTCTTTGCTGTTGCTGGATTGATTTCTTCTGGTCAGACTTGCAGCCAGCATAAATTTGCTCAGCTTCACAGCAGAGAGGCATGACTTGCACTGAGGCCTGTCTCAAGCATGGACAAAAAAAAAAAAAAAAGAAAGAATAAAAAAGCAAACAAAAACCCCCTCCTACTCTATTCTGCAGGACAGAAAAAAATTATTCTCCCCGGAGAGACCCTGGTGGGACGTTGAGGGTGCTTTAGAGGCAGAACAACTGCATGCACTGAGTGAGCAGCTGAGATAGAGAAGCCCTGCATTGTCAACGCAGACACATACTCATGTTCCTTTCCTGCAGCCCTCATGAAAGGCACAAAGCACTTGAAGCAGTTGCAGACAGCAGCCTTGAGACAGCCAAGCTTAGAGCAACTGTCCTGCCCCTGCTGTCACAGTGGTCCCCTGCAAGCTGGGCCAGGGCAGAGCTGCAGGAGGGGCCTCACCAGGTCAGCTGGTGCCTGCTCAGGCCTCTGCTCCCATCATTCTTTTTGTGCTCTTTTTTGGCCATAGGGCTGTGGAGAAGTGACACTCACATCCCCTGCAAAATGGCTTACTGACAAATGCGTGTGAAGGGTCAGTGGGGACAGAGGCCCGGAAACTGGAGGCAAACTGTGTGTCAGCTGACTTACATTTTAACCAACCAACCACTGAGGATGTAAACTGGGAGAAAGGGAGGAGGCAGATGATGGCTTAGTCTAACAGCTTAAAGAAACATGTGAGATCAGCCAGAGTCAAATCAGCATTACAAATACCCCTGTCAAAGAGAGACAGCAAACTGTGTTCTTGGGTCCTCTGCACGTGTCCTTTGGATTCATCTGTCCTGATCCATGTTGCAGTCCCAGGTTGTTCATCGTTTCCTAACACTCTCCCCAGCTTAAACCTGATGTGCCTACGAGCACTTTCCTGCTCTGGAGAAAGCTCTCATCTTGCCAGTGGACCATGACCAAAGACACCACTTTTGCCCCTACTCTCTATTCAAAGCTTTACATCTAGACTATGTCTGCATCTTGTTGATACTTCCTAACCAGCATCTGTTTAGGATCATAGACTTTCTTCTCAGCCATGTGGTATCCACCAGGGATCATTACATCATAGAATAGCCTGGATTGGAAGGGATCTCAAAGATCATCTAGTTCCAATGCCCCATACTGCTCATCTTCCTAGTGTTAGGCTCTAAGCTCTTTGGAGAATACACCACCTATGGTTACATGTTTTTACAGCCCTCCAGTGCAGCGGAGCCCAGGCCTTAAGAGCACAGCAACACAAGTCACTAGCCCTCTGCCCTTCCCCAGAACTCACTTTGAGCTAAGCTGCTGTACCCAGTTCTTGCTTGGAGGTTTTAGAGCTAAATCTCTGTTCTAATTATAGTTCTATACAGAGAAGAACAGTTTTCTTTACTAGAATAAGTAATGACCTGATTTCTACATGCAGTGCTCATGGGGGAAAGCTCAAAGCCAGTCCTGCTGTATTCCTATAGGATCTTGTAGGAAGAGTCCTGTCTAATCTTTGGCAAGTCTTACAGAAAACCTGCACTGCCGCAAACTAAGGAAAACAATGAATAATTCATTTTCTTATCTGTTTCAGGATTGTTTTCTGCAAAACATCTATTTTAATAATTCATGTGATCTTTAGCTGCACTGTACTGCAGACGCAAGAGTACAGAGGGGAGCCCTACTGTTTCTTTAGCGTAGCCTGGAGGATTCATTAGCGCAAAATTCGAGCTCGCATTGGACCAAGTTCCAAGTGAGGAGTGAGAGGTGGAAATCAGGCTGGTTAACAAGATTCAAAGTAGAGCAATTTTCTGAAAATCATAATTCCAGAGGAATCTTCCTATGATGCCGAAATGTTTATATGTTGATGATGTCAAGCTTGTCAAGAGCCAACTGCGGGATAGAGGGAAGTATATTCAGAATTCTCATATTTCCCTATATTGTGTATAGAGTTTCCCCTGTTTCCCCAACAGTACTTGCCAAACACATGGAGTTAACATTTATAGAATTGTGCTCCAGTTACTATTTCAGGCTGTAACTGATTCCTACCTCAGTCAGATCCATCCAAGTGGCAGAGCTAAGGATTGAGCTCAGGCAGGAATGACTACAACCAGCAATACCCCACTAGTGTACAAAGCTGCAATGCTGGTCACCCTTGTGGGAGGGTCAAAAACCTCTGGTCACATTCTGACAAAAATGACACATTAAAAGCCAAGCACAATCCATGAAGGGAGGGATTTAAGGAGGAAACGATGATCTCACATAACGAAAGCCAGCGAGTGAATGATGATACCAGTGATTCTTTGGGCCAGTAGTAGCAGCTCTGGGTTCATTAACCTGAGCATCAGCACTCTGTTCACATACATCCTACTCTACCTAACAGCACTTATTTCAACTGGGGGCATGCTGAAAATGCCCTGCTTGCAGCAAAGTGTTTCAGCCTGCTAAGTCATCATCATTTGGCTGTGCCCCACAGGGCACACAGTGGGTGCTTTTAAAGATTGCTCTTCCATTAAAAAGGACCAATTAATCCCCTTTACCCTGTACATGACAGTAAATTTTTCAACCCAGCTTTAGGGCTGCTCCAGGAAATAGTCTGGAGATACCATTCTCCAAGACAAATCACAAAGATAAGATGGACCTTGTTTGCTTCTTAAAATAGTACATAGAAATACCACCAGCACCAGAAGTACCTTCAAAAAGAGAATCACAGCTAAAATATTTTTCCCTCCCCCAAAGGGAAAAAAAAGCTATAAGCCAGTAAGTTTCAGAAGCTGGAGTAGCATTTGCTCTCCTCCTGGCTGTAGTCAACACCCCAGGCACAGATCCTGTTGGTTCTCACAGGTGCTGGTGGAGAACCAAGGTTACTGAAGACAAGTCGGTGTCCACCTACTTTGTTAAAGGAGCGCTGGTAACAATTTAAATACACGTTAACTGGGATAAGGAAGTGTTGTGCTACGAGAAGTGGCTAAATCTGTGACAGAGAAATACAGGCCACCTTTATATAATTCTGCACACAGAATTAAAGAACTCCAACACTACATGGATCTTTTTTCTGGATTTAAACAGATCAAGGTAATCATTTCTGCATTTTAGATCCCATACAACTTCCCCATATCACATTTTCATGAATTATATTTTCATCTGCCCACCCAAGGCAAGACATTCTGCATAGGAATAGTCATACACATAGTTATACAAGACAGTATGCTGTCTGGTATTTTATAAAGTGAATTAGCAGCTTTGAATTTTTAAAACTACACTGGGCTGCATGACACTGCCAATGTAAATTATTTGCCTGGCAAAAATTACCTGTTAAAAAAGAAAGGTATAAAATTGCTTTACAGTCTGGGCAGGCAGCATTTGCTTCCCAAGATGTGCATGGCCAGTCATGAACCTGTGGGAGAGGAGGTGTCTGGTGAAGTGCAGCAACCATGAGGCTATGGAAAGCTTTTCAAAAGATCCAACACAAATCTTCTTTTTCTTAATTAAACCAAATTCTGCAGCCTGCAGTGGGTATAAATACTGATTCTACTTTCTTGAAACAACTTTTATACCTTTTTTCCCACTATTTCTTCATTTTCTCCTCCCTGGGGACAGCAGCACCCAGTTGCTGACAGGTCAGTTTGGATTTGTATCAGTGACAGTGTAAATTCTGATTCCTTAAAGAAATCGTGGGGGTCATTCCTGGGGAGGAGGGAAGGCAGTGCCAGACAAACATCCTCCCTCAGCAGCACACAGTAAAGTGTTAGGCACTCACCAGAGGCATCCTCTGCCCCAGATTTGGCAAGGATTTTGAGAACAAGTATGTTACAGGACAAAGCTGAAGCATAAGTGGGCAGGATGATAAGATCTGAAGGTACCCACATGCAAGGGCTCCACAGGAGAAAGGATTTAACACTTAGCTCCATTAAACCCATTGCCCTGAAAGACAGGAAAAATTACCACCCAAACCAGTTAGATTATAGTGATGCAATCAGACGTGGAGCCAGATGACATATTCTGATTTTATTTGTAGGTGACACCTTGAGACAAGGCATAACTGAGAGGATGACACCAGTAAGAAGTTAGGAGGAACCTTTGTGCCTCCCTCCGCTCCGCCCAACTCGATGAACTCCAGTGCAGCGTATTAAAAATCAACCAGTGTAACCTAACAAATTGCAGAAGATATTTCAGTCAGAGTGGGACAAGGAACGAAAGTGAGAGTCTAAGATTTGAAACTATGAAAACTGTTACTAGAAACTTATTTTAGAGGCTTCAGGAGTGACATAAAAAAGTCCTTGAGACCTAATGACTGTATATAACAACCCAAAATCAGTGGTAGTAAGTTAAACATGCAGAGTTTTATTCCTTGTATTTTCATGCAAAATATGCAAATGCTCCATATTTCCAAATTCACTGGAGAAGACTAATTATAGAGTTATAATAAAATAAATATAAATATAGAAACATAGAATTTATCTGATTAACTCCACAATGAGTGCAAGTTTCTAGCCCTGTGGAGAAGTCCTGAACTCCATCTTACATTTCAGGAAAGAAATGACAGGGCTTAAATCCAATAAAAAGTTTCCCAAGAAAATTAAGTATTCCTTTTGCTTTTTTTTTTTTTTTTTTTTGCTTATAAAGTCATGGTCCAAGCAGTAACTAAAATGATATAAAGCACCTGATCTGAGGAAGTTCAGATCACACTTCAGACTTGGGAATACCACAGAGCTGCTACATTCCATTTTACCTGATCCATTAAAGTAAAATAACTTTCATCTGTATTACTGCATATCTCAAAAATAAAACCCACAGTGCTTCCGTTTAGAATGATGTATAATTTATTGATATAATTCACAAGTAGTTGGACACTACTCAATTTAATCTCCATATGCAAGTGATTTACACAAACATATAATACTAAAATTGATTGCTTAGAAGGTAAAAAATACCATGGGTATGAAATGCCATGGTAGATGTTGTTCAATATACTTCACAATCTTAGTGTCAAACACTTTTACTCATCTATGGTTTTAGAAAAAAGGCAATTTGCCATTTTATTTTTTTTTTTTTTATAAGTAGTCTGGGAAACTCAAGAGGAGAGGTTTTGCTCTAAACCTTCTAATCAATTATTTCTCCCAGATCTTAGGAACTGAATTGACAACCAAAGCAACACTTTCAGTAGTTTAAACAGAAGATTCAGATTTTTGCCCACCTGAATTCACCAAGCACCACGTGAACAAATCATATTGCCTTTCAGCGTGTGATACAAAATACTAACTTCTGTATGTTTATTCAAAGGAACGTGAAGGAATTTAGACCATGCTTCAGCATGGTGGTGTTGGTGAGAACAGCCTGATGTTATAATTTTTGGCCCCTGCCAGTATTTGATAGTTGTGAGTGTGTTTGCAGTTCACTGTGAATGTATTAGCATCACCAGACCATTTGGTATTCATGCAGCTGATTGTAATTCTGCACAAACTCTTCTCACTGAAACTTGTGCCTCATAAGCCTCATTAATTTTGCATTAAGCATATAGTGGCTGCATGGAGAAAACTGGATTTTAATGTTTTTGCCTGCATCAGATTAAATTACACATATTATCTTCTAGATGAGGTCCAAACATATATTTTGCTTGAAATGCCAGTAGTTATGCCAGCCTTAAAACATATCGAGAAGCTAAAAAGCTTTCACAATACGAGATCCAGGTACTTATTCCACATATACAAAAACACAGCTAGAGAAATACAATTCAATTGTCAATGCTGAATTATGAGGAAAGTCTAAAAAAATAGAAAAACTCTCATATCTGGACATCAATTGAGAAGGTAACACTGCATAATGAGGCAATATGAGCACCCATTTAAAATGGAAAATCCCCAACCCGAGAAGCATAAGGGGATCATGTTACAAAAATAGATGAATACTGCGCCAAAAACATGCACACGATTGCCATGGTCATTCAGTATGCTAGCAATGGTCTAACAGTGGTCTAACACAAGAGTGAGACAGTGTTCCCAAAGAAAATCAAGTGAGTAACTACATATTGATTAAACTTTCTGATGCAGCAAAATGAGGGCACAGAGCCATCTCTGGGTTCTGGAGCTGTTTCAAGATTCGCTTGTAAAATTTCTCTCTGACACGATTGAACTCCATTATGTCCAGCGGATCCTCATCAATCCAGAATTTGTGGAATTCATGCATTAAGTAGCCTACAAAATAATAAAAAGGGAGAAGAGATGAATACGATATGTAAAGATGATATAAAAAATTAGAAAGAAGCCTGTAATTAATAATTATGATCTGCACAGAGAGTCCTGGTCACTGAGGTCTGACACTTCAGGACACTGAGCAGGGACAAGATTAAACGTATTCTGGACAAAAAATTGGATTAATGTTACATGCTGGCAGAACTTCTTACCATAAACACAAGAAGTCACTAGTTGTTTTGACATATGGATTCACTAATTAAAACATTAAACTAGTGAGTATAAAAGCAGAGAAAGGTGCTGTTGATGCTACCTTACCAGCCTTTTTTTTATATTCAAGTTCTGCCTCACAGATACTACCTCATAGGAATATTGCTTACTCTCCACTAAAGAAAGAACATACTCTTAGGTAAAGTAACAGTTGCCATCATGGTTTTTTGTGTTAACACTTCCTCCTTGTTCATGTTTTTACCTTGTGCCTGCATGACCTTGCTGAAAATGTTGTTTAACACTTATGCCTATGATCCTGAAAGGATGCATGATAAGGTCATATACAGAACCACTAGCTTTGGCAAGGCATCCCTGTTACAGGAAGAAACATGATTCCAAAGCAGGTTTAATATATGGACTTTGATCCTCAGTTCTGTGCTGTCCTTGCCCTCAAAGAGTTTCACTGACAGGAAAAGCTTTACATCCAGCATTAGAACTTCAATGAACTGGACCAAGTCTCTTGAGCCCAACTTCTGCAGCAAATGTATTATTGAAGGAGTGTAACTGTTCACCCCAACACAGCAAAATGTGCAAGTCAGTTTTCTGTACTGCAGAAAGTGAGAACATGTGCTGTAAAAAAAAAATTTTAATTGCTTTTATATATTTTCTATGGTATGACAATTAGAACACACATGCTTCTAACTTCAATTTCAATATATATTTCCATAGATGTGTTTGTTACTCCATCATCAATTTGAGAAACTTCATTCAAAGGGTACTTTAGGTACATCTTCAAATCTCTTCCATATATTCTGGCACCCACAGGCAGTTTGATTCTCAGAGATGTTACTTTCAAAGAAAAGCCCAGTAAAACCCCTTTTAAAAAACACCCCACTATATAAAATGAAGAATACTGTTAGATCTTCCCCCTCCAGAATCTAGGGGATTTCCAAGAGGCACCTCCCGTACTTTAACAGTGATCATGCTGAGCATGGTCACGGAGCAATGCAGTTTCATGCACTGCTGGTACAGTCAGAGAAGGCAACAGAGGCCAAGACCAGTGCACCATTCTCAGCTTCTAACATGTGTCCCCACAGCCTGAGCGAGCAGAAGGGTGCAGATGAGGGGACGTGGATTCAGCATTTAGGAGGTCCGTGCAGTACAACCTGTGTCCCCCTAGGTTACTGGCTGGTCAGTGTAATATTGACTTTCCAGCTCAGTCAGGCAGCCTGTAGACATTTAATGAAGTCTAATGTTATCTGGGATTGAAGGAAACTTGAAGGAAACACAGGATGACTGCAGCTGGGAGAGAAACTTTAAGAGCATAAGAACAGAAGTTTATCAGACACAAACAGATAATCTCTGGATAAATTATCCTTGCTCCAGGAAAGTTTGTATGTTGAGGTTTCTCAACAATAAGATCCATTTGATAACCTCAAGTTTTTCTTAGGGTAACCTCTAGTCTTTCCTAGGGTGACAGATGAGGTGTATAGGAACATCCACCACCTTCACTGGCCCCATTAGGGTTCATAACTCATAGATTCATGTGCTATGGGTAAGAACTGTCAAAACCAGCACTCCCTGCACTGTCATCCCAATGAACTGGGTATGTTCATGAGCAGACACACTGGTCGTGGGACAAAGTCCAAGGCTTGACCAAGAAGAACAGTCCATCCTGCAGCCAAGATTTTATAGGTGGTAACATGACACTGCAAAGGCACTAAAACATGTCTCTTGTTCCCCCAGATTTAGTGGTGGGAGATTTAGACTTGGCAAGAAATACAGATCAAGAATAGGATATAGAATCATAGCATTGTTTGTGTGGGAAAAGACCTTTAAGACCAATTCCAACTGATAACCCAGAACTTCCAAGTTCACCACTAAGCCATGTGGTGCCACATCTACATGCCTTTTAAATACCTTCAGTGATGATGACTCCAGTACTTCCCTGGGAAGCCTGTTCCAGAGCTTGATAACCCTTTTGGTTAAGAATTTTTTCCTTATATTCAATCTAAACCTCTCCTGGTGCAACTTGAGGCCATTTCCTCTTGTCCTGTTGCTTGTTACTTGTGAGAAGAGACTGTCCCCAACTGGCTACAAGCTCCTTTCAGGTAGTTGTAGAGAGTGATGAGGTCCATCCTGAGTGTCCTTTTCTCCAGGACTTTAGCTCCCTCAGCTATTCCTCATAAGACTTGTGCTCCAGGGCTTTCCTCAGCTCCACTGCCCTTCCCTGGACACACTCCATCACCTCAGTATCCTTCTTGTAGTGACGGGCCCAGGACTTCACCTTGCTGAACCTTTGGCCTCAACACATTGATTCAGCCTGTCCCAGATACCCTCTGCAGAATCTTCTGGCCCTCTGGCAGATCAACATTCCCACCCAACTTGGTGTTGTCTGAGACCTTGCTGAGGGGGCACTCGATCCCCTTGTCCATATCATCAACGAAGTTATTAAACAGGACTGGCCCCAGTACTGAACCCTGGGGAACATTACTGGTGACCAGCCTCCAGCTCGCTGGGCCTGGCCATCCAGGCAGTTTTATAGACAGCAAAGAGAACAGCTGTCCAAGCCATGAACAGCCAGTTTCTCCAAGAAAATGCTGTGGGAAACAGTGTCAAACATTGTACTGAAGTTTAGACAGTGTTACTCCCACTGTGAAAGGTGCACAGCAGGCCTCTGCTGTAGAAGGGATGATCAAATACAGGGGAAAGAGCTGAGAAAGCACTATTTTGGCAGGGGAGCAACTCTGCTGAAGTGTGGAGAATAACACTCGAATGCAGATGCAAGTATCATAAGACAGATGGATTCATGGGGAAGCAAATTCCAGAAAGTTCTTAAAGTCCCTTTATGTTCTTCTTATTATTTAAAAAATCAGGAAGGTCACATGTTCAGGCACTTAATGCATTTTTTTTAGTTTGTAGGTTTTTTGTTTGGTCTGGGACTTTTTGTTTTGTTTTATTTTACCCCTTGGTTTGGTAGTGGAATCTAATCAACTAAGAGCTGAATCCAAGTCTCCTAAAGGCAGGAGAGCAAGACCAGCATTACAGTCTCTGTGTTGTGTCAGCAGATTATTTATTTTTTTTAAAACCATGGTTAGTACAAAAAAGGGTTAGCAGAGTACAAATTATGTCTTTCCTG